>CM040119.1:45569119-46769119 GCA_022559845.1 Amorphophallus konjac | reverse complement strand
TCTTGAACTCTGTCGTTCAACTCCATTAGCAGCCCGTGCATGTTTGTGGCATCGCCCTTGATAGTCTAGAAGGTATCAACTGAGTCTTTAACCTTGGATTCTCTTGGCTATACTTCTTTGTGCATTGACCTTGGATGAGTGACGAGCCGAATATGAAATGTCGACTTTTGCTTGTAAGAGAGATGAGATTTACATCCTTGCTTGGGCGCGATCAATGAGCTTTCACTTTGGCCATTGTCACTTAATTCCTTGTCCATTCATTAGCATATCTGTCATGAATAAAAACATCACGTATGCCAATCACATGAGAGTGGAAGATATCAATGACTAATAGTGTTTAGCCATTATCAAAACCAAGAAACTCATATGACTATGGAATGATGTCGAATGACCCAAGTGACCACAGAATGACTCAAATGACCTCATGGACACAACATTCTCCCCCTTTTTGATGATGGCAACACTGTGAGTCATTATGTGATAGAAATGTCTAAAATGGCACAAGTTATAACAAATGCAACATATGCAGCTCAAGATCCATGATAGTAATAGCATGTGAAGGCAAGTATGATATGAGTGCTATGCAATTATGCAAACCTCATCACATACACATATGAGATGCAAAGTGAACAATGGATTCTCCCCTTGGACTCTCCCCGTACACCATTCACACATCCCCCATGACAACTCACAAAGCACATAAGCTCTCCCCTTTGACAATGCGATAACGCATATAGCTCTTACAAAGGACTCACACAAAGAATTCTCTCCCGTTGCCAACAGCAAAAAAAGAGTGATAATAGTAAAATATCTGTGAGACCATAGCTGAAAGGAGTGGAGAGCAAGCCATTATATGCAAAACTGAAGCATGCCGTGAGCAACATATATGGTTCAAAGCTAATGAAATCCGAGATCATCAACAGAGTTCAAAAAGCAGCTACATCCAAGATTTAATAGAAATGAACCAAAGGTGCATATCATGGCAGTGTTTAACCTTCCCTTGTCTTATATATCCATATTCAATAACGACAAAGGCAATAACACAAAAGCATGTATTGAGGCTAAACAATCATGACTAAAGCATGGAATTTTTAGGAATTCAACAAGTTTAATTATCAATATCATTTGCATTTGAAGGCACAAGACTCATATTTTACGAGCAATCAAGTCTAGTACATGCCTCCGAGCCGTAAGAATAGACGTTGTTTAGACGCCAATATTCTTAGGAATTTGGTAAGACTGACTGTCATGTTTCAAGATGAACAGAGATAGCAAAGTCACGTCATGACATATCCTGTCTCAATTCTTTGATGAGGGGATATATTTCTTAGTAATTATGCCATTGCTCTGCCTAGAGTCCAAAAGTTTTAAGACAGAGATAACAAGGGCACATCATGACATATGCATTTGTCACTTGATTTGATGACATGACATGTTTCTCCGTGCAACAATATCATTGCTCTGTCAAATTGATTTTCAAGAATTCCAGCTCATCAAGATGTTTAAAAACAATACTAAGTCTGAGTGTATCACCAAGATGGTCATGAACTTTGAATTTTCAGATATCAAGATAGTCATTCAAAGCACAATATGCAATCTCTAGTTAAGGTCTATTAAAACCACAGAACATAGATGATTTCATAACATATATTTCAGAACGTCAAGGAAATCATTAAATCTGAACCATTTTCATTGGATGGACAATCATTAGGGCATATAATAGAAAGCTCTTACACCATATGTCCATCTGTCTCATGAACTCAAACCAGACTGTAAGCCACTGAAGTGCAGTTTGCAAGAGGTTAAGAGAATCAACAAAACTCCCCCTAAGGATATGCAATGGATACGCGAAGGGGTTATGTTTGCAATCAAGTGGAATGGCAAAGGAGGTTGACCTAATCACTCATGAAGATAGCAGAAATGAAATGTATGACCCGACGCATGGTTGTACACTTATTAAATGCCACAGAATGAATATGCAACATATGCATGAATGTTGCACAAGGACAACTCCCCCTTACTATATGGTCTATATGCGACATTGACACATGGTACTTGGCGGAGGTGAAACCTCACGCATATTGAGTGCTTTGAGACAAGCATAACCTGCCCTTCCATACATCAACATTTGATATACCATGGTCATGCAAGAATGATGCTACACAAACCATACAATGCATTATGAACATGAGCTCAATTCATTATTATGCATCTATATGCAATGCGACACATATGCAAAATGACATATTGACATATCAACAATGCATGAAACACCAATCTGTAAAAACACACACTAAATTGAACATGATCATCATTTCAAATTCTTATTGGCCGGAGGTCGACAAAGACCAAGCTCCCTTCTGAGTGTTGAAAACCTGTCATTACACAAGGGCTTGGTGAAAATATCAGCAATTTGATTTTGAGTATCAACAAAATGCAGTTCAAAATTTTTCTTACCGACCTCATCTCTAATGAAGTGATGCCTAATCTCAATATGCTTAGTCCTAGAGTGTTGGACTGGATTTTTTGCAAGGTTGATAGCACTAGTGTTATCACACAGAATCGGGACACAACCAAGATCCACCAAGTAGTCTTGGAGTTGGTGTTTAATCCACAACACTTGGGTGCCACAGCTCCCTGCAGCAACATATTCTGCCTCCGCGGTTGAGAGGACAACCGAGTGTTGTTTCTTGGAGGCCCAAGAAACTAAACACCCGCATAGAAACTGGCAGTAGCCACTAGTACTCTTGCGATCCAGCTTGCATCCTGTGTAATCCGCATCAGAATAAGATATAAGAGATAAATCACATGATGACGGATACCATAATCTCAAATCTTGAGTGCCGGCAAGATATCGAATGATACGTTTGACGACAGTCAAATGAGATTCTCTAGGACTAGCTTGAAATCTAGCACAAAGGCATACACTAAACTGGATATCTGGTCGGGATGCAGTCAAATAAAGTAAAGAACCAATCATACCTCTATAGACCTTTGCATCCACCAATTTACCATTTTCATCCGAAACTAGTGAAGTTGAGGTGCTCATCGGAGTTGCAATGATTTTACTGTTTGCCATGTCAAATCTTTTTAGCAGCTCCTTGATGTATTTGGCTTGGCTTATGAAGCAACCATCTTCTCCTTGGTTGACCTGCAAATCGAGAAAGAATTGAAGTTCTCCCATTATGCTCATCTCAAATTCGCTAGTCATGAGGTTAGTAAATTCCTCACACATTTCAGATTTTGTAGAACCAAACACAATGTCATCAACATAAATTTGAACAATCAAGAGGTTCTTACCTTACTTCTTGGTAAAAAGTGTTTGATCTACTTTACCTCGTGTGTACCCTTTTTCAATGAGGAACGAGCTTAGTCTCTCATACCAAGCTCTTGGTGCTTGCTTAAGTCCATAAAGTGCCCTGTCTAGCTTGTATACAAAATCTGCATTGTTAGAATTCTCAAAGCCAGGGGGCTGCTCAACGTAGACTTCTTCTTTGATCAAGCCATTCAAGAAAGTACTTTTGACATCCATTTGATAAAGCTTTATTCTAAGGGAGCATGCAAAGGTAAGTAAAATTCTGATGGCTTCGAGTCTAGCAACTAGGGCATAAGATTCATCAAAGTCTACCCCAAACTCTTGATTATACCCTTGAGCCACCAATCTAGCCTTATTTCTTATTATCTTACCATCCTCACTTAGTTTGTTCCTAAAGACCCATTTAGTGCCTATGACAGATTGTGATGAAGGTCTAGGAACAAGATGCCAAACTTTGTTTCTCTCAAACTAGTTTAGCTCTTCTTGCATGGAATTTATCCAGTTTTCATCTTTTAAAGCATCATCAATATTTTTGGGTTCATGCTGCGAGACAAGAGCAAGTTGATCTAATTCTTCCACAATTTTAAAATGTGACATAGTTCTAGGTGGGTCATTCAAGCTACCAATGACATTCTCCAAGGGATGATCCTTAAGAATTCTAATATTTGTAGAATCGTTACCTTCTCCTGGAGCTTGATTCCTTGCATTGCTTGATTCAGCTAGGTCACCATCTTCTTTTATTTCTTCTTGTGGAGGATCACTCTTGTCCTTTATGCTTAGGAATTCCCCATCTTCATCATTTTTCCTGCAAGAGTTATCATTGTTAGAATCATGATATTCATTAAAGGAAACATGGGGTGATTCTTCCACAGTTTGATTTTTGATATTGTAAATTCTATAAGCCCTAGATCTATCAGAATATCCAAGGAATATACCTTCATCACTCTTGGGCTCGAATTTATCTAAGTCTCTTTTGTCATTGTTGTGAATGAAGCATTTCGATCCAAACACTTTCATATATGAGAGAGAGGGTTTTTTACCTTTTAGCAACTCATAAGGAGTCTTTTTGGTGTGTGGCCTTACCATAGAGCGGTTGATAATGTAACATGCCGAGTTTACCGCTTCAGCCCAAAACCTCCTTGGAAGTTACCGTTCTGCAAGCATGGTTCTTGCCATCTCTACAAGTGTCCGGTTTCTCCTTTCAACCACACCGTTTTGCTCCGGCGTTCTTGGTGAAGAAAATCGGTGTGAAATCCCTCCGGTCCTACAAAGGTTATATAAGTTAGCATTTTCAAATTCACCACCATGATCAGATTGAATTTTGGAAATTTTAAACTCACCGTCCTGCTTTATCTTCATGTAGAGTGCCTGAAACTGATCAAAAGCATCATTTTTGTGTGTGAGAAAGAAAACCCACGTGAACCTAGAAAAATCATCCACCAAGACATATCCATATTTTCTACCACTTAAGCTAGCAGTTCTGGTTGGGCCAAATAAGTCCATATGAATTAGCTCGAGTGGTTTGGATGATGTATTTTCAGATCTTCCTTTGAACGATTTTCTAGTTTGTTTACCTAGGGCACATGCATCACACAATTTGTTTTCTTGTTTAAAGGATAGTTCAGGCAAACCTTTCACCATTGAATGCTTCAAGAGTTTATGCGAGACATTGTAGCTAGCATGTCCTAGTCTACGATGCCATATCCATGCAAGTTCAGATTTTGGTGTAGCAAGACAAAGATTTAAATGAGCAGGATCATCTAAGTCAATCATGTAAACATTGTTAGCTCTCTTACCAGAAAATTTTACTTTGTCAGATTTTGGTTCAAGAATTCTGCATTCATGAGAGTCAAACAACACTTTGTGACCCTTATCACACAATTGACTTATACTAAGCAGGTTATATTTCAATCCTTCAACTAACAACACGTTACAAATGGAGTTGGAGAGGTTCTTACCTACATTACCTGTTCCAATGATTTTCCTTTATTGTTTCCTCCAAATGTGACATATCATCCTTCCTTTTCCTCCAAGAGATAAAATTTTGATTTGTCTCCAGTCATGTGTCTTGAACAGTCACTATCAAGGTACCACCTGTTATGCATGGCTGCAAGACACTCCTGCACAAGTAATTAAGTAATTGTGTTTGGAACCCAACCAAATTTGGGTCCCATCAAACTCTTCAAATTTTTAAAGCATGAAACCATTTCTTTTGGAATCCAAACCTTCTTAACCTTCATGCTTTGTTTGCTTAGAGCAGGGATTTGATTTTTCTTTTCCATCTTGACATTCATTTTTTGTTTAGAAGCACTTTGTTGGATTTTATGGAAGTTTGAGGAGGTTTGCTTCTTAAACCATTGAGGCCGTTGGTTGGTTTTGGGTTGAAACTGATTGTTTTGCCACCTATGGGATTGATGAACACAGAAATCACAATTTTCCCAAAGATATGGTGATGCTGGCCTATATGAGTGTGCAATCCAATTGTGGTGAAATCTGGAAGGTTGAGCATGCAATGGCCAATGAAGTGTTGACCTATACTGCGGGGAAGGTCGACCTTTCTTAGGTTTTTGGACAGACTTTTTGGGAATGTTGGTGACTGCCTCTTCAATCTTTTCTTTCCCTTTCTCTTTTTGTTTTTGCTGATTTTGTGTGGGAGTTGTGTTTGAGGTGGAAGCTTCGGAAGATGAAACAAATGTGACAGTTTTTAGCCCAATTAGCCTTTTGTTTGTTGGTTCAAAACCTAACCCTTCCTTATTGAAATTCATTCTAGTACCTAGCACTACATCTAGATTTTCTCTTCCATCCACAAACTTTTCTAAAGATTGTTGTTTATCCTTCAACTCTTTTTGTAGGTTTTCAATATTTTGAAGAAGTTGAATGTTGACTTGTTTGATAGCTTCATACTTTTCATTGTTCAATTTACTATCTTTTTCATAGCTTTGCATTTTGAGCTTATTGCTATCAATCTCATTTCTCAAATCCTCATTTTCTATTTCCAAGTCAGCCATTTCTTTTCTTCCTTCCTCCAAATCCTCAATCATTTTCTTAAGATCTTCAATTTCAGTCTCAAGTAGAGCATTCTTATCATTCATATTATGATCATGCACAAATGAGTTAATTTTATTTTTCAATGATTTATTCTCCTTTTTGTACATTTCATATTTTTCCATGAGTTGTTTATATGCATCCTCCCAATCATCAATTGTATAATCTTCAAATGGAGAATTTACCTCAGTTTCTTCATCACCTTTGGCCATAAGGTAGAAATCTTCTTTTTCTTTGTTCGAGGAGCTAGTTCCGTCATCACTTTCCTCTTCATCGCTCCATGTGGACACCATGGCCTTGTTCTTCTTCTTGCCCTTCTATTTGTCGAGTTTTCTAAATCTGTCGGGACAATCACTCTTGAAATGTCCTGGTTTATTGCAAGAATAGCAAATGATTTTGTCAGATTTCTTAGAGTTTTTAGAATTAGATTTGAAACCATTTCTTACCTTTGACCTTCCTCTCATGAAGCTCTTACCTTCCTTTCTCAAGAATTTTTTGAACTTACGTGTGAGCATGGCTACGTCATCCTCTTCTCGCTCACTTGCCGAATCCTCACCTTCATCAGAAGTGCCATGACCGCTAGGTCATGCTTTAAGCGCTAGAGACTTCTTCTTAGGTGCCTCAGCCTCTTTGTTCTTGAGGTTGATCTCATAGGTCATCAATGACCCAATGAGTTCATCTACCTTGGTAGTTGCGAGATCTCTCGATTCTTCAACCACGGTAGCCTTTGTGTGCCATGCTGGAGTTAACGATATGAGAATTTTCCTTATAATTTCTTGCTCTGAATATTTCTTTCCCAAATCAGTTAAACTATTAGTAAGCACAGTCAATTGAGCATACATATCTTGAATTGATTCATCAGACTTCATGCGGAACATTTCATATTCATAAACTAAAATGTTGGCTTTTGTTTCTCGTACCTGAGAGGTTCCGTCGTAGATTACCTCTAGCTTGTCCCACATTAGTTTTACAGATACGCAGGTAGCCACTCTTGAGAATTCAACTGGATGGAGTGAGCATTGCATGATGTGTTTGGCACTCCAGTTGACAGTGGATTGCCTTATATGTTCTTTGGTCCATAAGTCCTCATTATCCGTAAGCTCATACGGATCTTTGCTGATCACTCGCCAAAGTTCATAGTCTTGGGCGCGAATGAACACCTGCATACGATGTTTCCAATAGGGATAATTAGATCCAGTGAAATAAGGAGGCCTATTCACAGAATGTCCTTCAGGTAAATAACCCTTAGACACTGATCCACCATTTCCCTCAAGGTCGTTGGATCCCATAATGAGAGATTAGGCTCTGATACCACTTGTTGTGTAGTGGACAGCGGATCTAGAGGGGAGGGGTGAATAGATCTGCCCCTCTTTTTGCAGTGCAACCCTCTATATAGCTAGATAAGATAAATTTCAGCGGAATATAACTAGCTAAACGAAGGACACGACGATTTACTTAGCAAGATGATTACTATTATATCAATTAGAACTTAAGCATGCATCTAGAATGAAATAATCACACAAACATACCACAACACATAATATTTTAAGGTGGTTCGGACTGAATCCCCAGTCCTACGTCCACCCCTCACCAAATCCGGTGAGGCACCACTAGTGCCACGCACTGAACCGCAATCGGAAAGACCACCGATTGCCTTCCTACTAACCGCCGGTAGGGACGTCAACACCGCAGATCGGACAACTTCCGATTACCTTCCTACTAACCACCGGTAGGGACGATCTTCAGTTCCAAATGTTTGAATGAAATGAAAAAGAACAAGATATGAAAACACTCAAACAAGATATGAAATATGTTCAAAGAGAAAAGATCTTGTCTGAGATTGCTGGAGCTTGAATCTGATGCTTCACTTGGCTTGGAGTTGATCTCCTCTTGAAGTAGCTTGAATCACTTGGAGATATGATGAAGAACTTCTTCCCGGAGTACTGTTCACAGCTACAGTACTCGAACTCCTCTTCCTTGAACACACCCTTGCAGCCTCCCTTGATCTCCCTTATTAGCCTTTCTTGCTTCTACTCTTCCTTGGAGGTTGCTGGATTGAGATATGAACTTGAATCTGTTGAGTTATGATTTTGATGTTTGTTGGCGTTATGGTTTTGATGATAACTAAACTTAATGTGTGATTGAGTGATGATAACTAAACTTATGGTTGGTTGCACATTCATGTTTAAATATGTTTGAGATGACAAATGGCAATGGTACATGGTCTTGATTCATGCTTGATTGAATTATTTTTACAAGAGGCAAGAGGTTTCATAACCTCTTTAATGTGAACAAGAATGGTATTAACCTTAACTATCTTGCTTGCAGGATCAAACATGACAGTCACCTGGTGAACTAAACTTGTGGATAAGCACCCTGCTCCTCTACAATCCAAAACAGGTGGTGTATGTCATTTACTATCAAGAACCATTGGTGAGACTCTTACCTTGTGTATCTCATGCTTAGCATCGATATCACCTTGTGTATCTTATGTATACACCTCATTCATGTACATTCAACATGAAACCCTTCTGGCCATCGTGCGCCCTCGCCCTCGGATCGACCTGCGCGGTCAGGTCGCGGGGATCGACCTGCCCGGTCAGGTTGCGGGGGTCAAGGGGGCAGCGCCCCTTGCAGGGTTTCCGAACAAATTTTGATAAATGCTCAAATGGTTTGCATGAACTTCAAGCATTTATCATATGGATGTTTAAGCTATAGTTCTAATCAACTATCCATATGTTTGCAGGTCAAAGACTCAGTTGACACCTTCAAGACTATCAAAGTCGTGGCCACATATGAGAATGGGCTGCTAAAGGAGTTAAGCGGTTGAGCTAACGGCTTAACGGATTGAACCGGGAATCCTGGGGGTCTGCCCAGCTGGCGTTCGACCGCCAGCTTAGGGGCGGTCGACCGCCCCTGCCAGGAACCCACTGCCTACAGCTCTCTCAGTGGCGGTCGAACGCCAGCCCAGTAGCGTTCGACCAGAATTCCCAGGGATCATCCGTTTACAGGTTTTTCAGTAGCGGTCGACCGCCAGAAGCTACAGGTCGACCGCCAGCCCCGAGCTGCCCACAATTGTTGACTTTTTCCACTTCGAGAAGAGGCCTTCTCCTTGTAATTCTTTAATCCTAATGACACCAAATCACCCATAAAATGTGGATCTGGTCTGGGGGATGTCCATAGACCATTCAAGGGCTATATAACATCTCATTTGGAGCTATAACCCTAACCATCCAAGAGATCCAAGGGGAGGCTGTCCAAGGAGGAAGAAGAGGGTACTGTAGCTCCATGAACAGTACCTCGTGCAGCAACAATCTTCATCCAACTTCAAGCCATTCAAGGTAAATCTGAAGCCAACATCCTCCAAGGAAAAGAAGCAAGCAAGGAAGCACGGATTCAAAGGAAGATTGCTCAAAGAAGAAAGAAGAAGAAGCAAGCAAGCAAGCAAGTAAGCCATCCAAGGGGATTCAAGTGGAGATCAAGAGGAGGTGTTCAAGTGAAGATTGAAGATATGTTCAAGATCCGTAACATGCATTCAAGGGGAACCCAAAACAGGAGTTTTCTAAACTAAGCCTCATCATATTTATGTTTTTGGGTATTGTATTTGTGTTCATCATAAACTGAAGAATCTGTGTGTGTGTGGATCGTGTTGGATCCGTGGTTGTGTATGTGTGTTGTTTTCCATTTGTGTGTGCGTAGATCTTCCTAGATCTATGTATGTGTGTGTGGATCTCTTAGATCCAGTTGTTTTAGTGTGTGGTTTGCTGCACTTGTCGCAGCGTGTGTGTGTGGTAGTGATCCGGTTGTCGGATCGTGTTGGAGTTCATCTCCGTGTGTATGTGTGTTGGAGCTTGTCTCCGTGTGTAGTTTGGGGTGCATCCCCGTGTGTGTGTGCAGGTGTCGTCCTGCGTGTGTGGTTGGAGCGTCGTCTCCGTTTGGGGATTTATCCCCAAGTGGAGCCTCACCGAGTTTGGTGAGGGGTGGACGTAGGATTGCCGTCGTGCATTCGAACCACCTTAAAAACCGTTGTGCATTGTGCTTGTATTGTGTGGTTTGCTCCATTTCCTCTATCTCCATTCTACATAAACGTTAGTTTAAATTGTTGTTCTGGTTTTATCTTCGTCTATCTTGCTTAATCTATATCTTATCATATAAAGTTTGTTAAATGCAATTTGTGTTCAAATAACTTTGAATCTCCTAACTAGCTTTGTATCACATATTTTATAAAAGGCCAAAAGTTTTTCTAAAATTGGTAATTACCCAATTCACCCCCCTCTTGGGTGTCATTGATCGCGGGACTTCAGAATCACCTTGAGTTGATGGAGAGAGTGTTGGATGTAGCTTTAATCTTCCTTTTGATCCTCTTGAGTTGATGAAGAGGAAGAAGGATGCAGTTTAGATCACCTTTAAACCCCTTGATTGCTTCTTCTTCCTTGGAGGTTGAGATGGCTTCAGATCTGGACTTGAATGCCTTGGAATGGATGAAGAACTCCTTCCCGAAATATTGTTCACGGAGGTGCTACAGTACCTCAAAAATGGCCTCCCTTGATCTCTCTTGAAGCCTTGAAGCATTAGGGTTTCTAACCCCTCAAGTGTTGGTTTTATAGACCTTGAATGGTCCATAGACACCCTCCAGACCAGATCCATAAATCATGAAAGATTAGGTAAGGTTTGATTAAACAAATCCATGGAACGGGGCTGGCCACGAGGTGGAATTTGAAGTCAAACAAGGCTGCATCGGGGCTGGCGGTTGACCTGCAGCTCCTGGCGGTCGACCGCTACTGTGAAACCTGTAAACGGGCGGTCCCTGGGATTTTCGGAAACACATGTAGATTGGCGATCCCTGGCTGGGGCGGTCGACCGCCCCTGTGCTGGCGGTGGACCACCAGCTGGGCAGAACCCGGGCTTGCCCGTGTCGGTCCGTTAAGTCTTGAACTCCGTCGTTCAACTCCATTAGCAGCCCGTGCATGTTTGTAGCATCACCCTTGATAGTCTAGAAGGTATCAACTGAGTCTTTAACCTTGTATTCTCTTGGCTATACTTCTTTGTGCATTGTCCTTGGATGAGTGACGAGCCGAATATGAAATGCCGACTTTTGCTTGTAAGAGAGATGAGATTTGCATCCTTGCTTGGGCGCGATCAATGAGCTTTCACTTTGGCCATTGCCACTTGATTCCTTGTCCATTCATTAGTATATCTGTCATGAATAAAAATATCACGTATGTCAATCACATGAGAGTGGAAGATATCAATGACTAATAGTGTTTAGCCATTATCAAAACCAAGAAACTCATATGACTATGGAATGATGTCGAATGACCCAAGTGACCACAGAATGACTCAAATGACCTCATGGACACAACATCCTATGCCAAATCAACAACTTCTCATCCCTCGTTCTCCTTAACCTCTTGACCTATGTTCACGAAATTTGGAGGGTAGTAAGAAGACATAAAGAAGAACAAAAACTTCTAAAGACTCAACTTGAAATTACCTCTGCTAACATCCCTAAAACCTGAATCTTTACTAGCCGGACGTGCTAATTCCTGTACAATCTGCAGAGAACCCGCTTCTTCCCGGTGCTCTAGCTCTCCAACGGCTGGATCTCCTATCATGAAAATTGGAGGGGAATTGGATAATACAAAGAAGAGTAAAAACTTCTAAAGGCTTATCTTGAAATAACGACATCCTAGCTTCGAAATACGCAAGTCAAAAGTAAAGGTCGCACAGGTCGAATCTTGGCGCCTTTTATAGGGTTTGCTAGGGTTTGAGGGATTAGATCGATTATGAGTCCTAATTTGGGGTTAGAATCTATCCTCAAGAGTCCTGATAGGTCTACATGCCAGATAGCATCGAACCTAAGGGATTGGGATGGGAAAAATCCCATTTTTCCACGCTTCTTCCCCTCACGTCTTAAGAGCAAGGTAGCGGTCTAATGAAGACCGCCTTTATGAGATAGCGGTCTCGCGATAGATTGCTATTTACTTTGGGCGCCGAATTTTAGTTCTGGTCAAATTCTTCTTATATTTATCCCTAAATTATCTTATAGAGTGTAGGACGTTTCTAGAGTGTGGGCTTGTGCCTAAGGGATTAAAATTTGAGTTCATGGCCATGTTTTAGGTGGGCTAACCTTTTGGTTAGTATAAGGCTTTTAAATTTATTCCAATTAACCCTTAATTCTTGAAATAGCCCATTAGCCTTCTTAATACTTAAAAATTCTTATTTAATTCCTAAAAAATTCTTAGAAAATTCCAAGGTGTTACAGAGACCGAGGGAGGGAGAGGGAGAGAGGACATGCGTGAGAGAGGGAGACAGAGAGGGAGAGCGATTAAGAGAGGGAGACGGAGGGAGATTGAGAGAGAGAGTGAGAGCAAGCGAGAGAGAGTGAAAGATGGAGAGGGAGTGTGATAGTGGGAGAGGGAGAGCGAGTGTAACAGTGAGACCGTGTGTTAGAGAGAGACCGGAGAGGGAGATGGTGAGAGAGGAGATGCCGAGAGAGGGAGAGGGGGATGGCGAGAGATAGAGAGGGAGACGGAGATGGAGAGAGAGGAGACACCGAGAAAGAGAGGGGGCACGACGAGAGAGGGAGAGGGAGACTCCTACTAGAGGGGGGTTTCCGTGCCAGTCCCCAGACGTCGCCGTCGCCGCTCACCGGAAAGAAAAAGTGAGAGAGGAAAATGTTGTTGTTGCCGTTCACCGGATAGAAAGAGAGAGATCAGAGGGAGATGCCACAGTAGCCGCATGTCGGAGAGAAAGAGAGAGAGAGGGAGACACCACCGTCAACCCAGATGTCATCGTCCACTGTCAGGTAGAGATGAGAGCGAGAGGGAGGGAGAGGGAGCATGAGAAAGTGACAGCGAGGGAGACGGTGAGATTCAATGAAGGGAAATGAAATAGTTTTAGACGTATTTTTGATGGAAAAAAAAATTCAATCAAAAAATTATGACGGATATTCTGACACAGTTTCTGCATCGACCAATATTTTTATGTCGAAAATGTAGACGTATTTTCAGACGGAATATTAGCTGTCAGAAATTTCTATCGCTAAATCAACTTTTTCTTGTAGTGTTTACCTACGACTTCCGTTGTAGGTATAGGTTCTTCTTGGTGTAGTGTGAGATTAATGGTAAAAATTATATAATTAATTCTATTAAAGTCTAGAAATGATGTGTTTGATATAAATAAATATATAAAAATAGACAATTAACAGTGACGCAATTCTTCGGATGCGTTGATCCCCGAGCTCTAAAGTCGAGCTTGTTAATCTTATTGAGCCCTAACCATACAAAATGTGCTAAGTCCACTAACTGGGCTACCAGGTCGATGGCCGCCCATCAGATTTGAGATGGCCAAATCGATGGCCACCCAGTCTTAAAGAAGGCAAGGGATATGGCCACCTACCTCATGAAAACGTCCAATGATCTGGCCACCTTCTAGTAACCGTCTGTCAAACTCACGTCCCACAATCTCATCCACTCCAGGACCACTTCTCGCGGCACTACCTACTCCGGGGGGACACTGCATGAGCAAGCACGCACGTCCTCGCCTAGTGATTGGTCTGTGGGACTCTCACATAGATATTGGCATGATTTTTAAGTTCAAATCAAAAGGGGAAACCTCTTATTCCCCCTGAAAGACCCTCCTAGTGCCCTAGGGATGGGTAGAAGTGAAAAGAGAGAGAGAAGAAGGTTGTGGGGTTGGTTCTGAGGGCTAGAGGGGGAGAGTGTGATGACCCAAGATCCGGATACCGGGAAAGGAACCTGATACCATTCGAATACTGGCCCACTGCCCACGAACCGTGGCTCGGAAGGGCTAAAAAGGAGTGTGGAGGTACAAAGAAATCAAAAATAAGGCAGGACAATTCAATAATTAACAGAAATAAATAATCTAACTACAGCAGAGTCCAATCCAATAGAAGTACAGTCTAAGGCAAAAGAACGTACCCAACACCGAGTGAACACTCGGCCAGGCAAGCTGGCGACTAAGAACCTCCGCACGACACCCTCAAACCTCGAGGAAGAACCGCCGCACCTGAAAAGCAGGGGTGAGCCTCCTGTCACTGACTCAGCAGGGGTCCCGCGGAACCCCAACCGTAAACAACGGCAGTAGCGGAAAGCAGCAACAACGGCAGGAACAACACTCGGTGGCCGATAAAACTCGGCACTATAGCTAATCCTACTGTACATGAAAATACGCCTCGATCTCACAGTCGAGGGACCACCGAACTAATGGGGAAAACCTCTGGCTATGCCGCCAGGAAAACTCGTCACGACACCACTATCGTGGACTGGACACTGTCTAGGAAAAACCCTCAGAAACGCTCACCGGAACCCTAGACCTCTACCTCGGGAACGCACTCGAAAACTGCACGCAAAATCATGTCTCGCAGATGTGAAACGGAACTTGAATCGCTAGGAACTCAGGTCACGTGACGGGAGCACTGCCCACCATAAGTAAGGCCGGATGCATCCACTAATGACTTAGTCCTCAGCCTCAAGTGTCACTCTATGATGCCCCAGGCAGAGACCGAGACACCGTACAGTAACCAGGAACTCAAAACAAGGACCAGTTGGGATCGCGCTCATCAGAACGTGTCAGACTGCCCCCAACTACGTGTACACACACAGACCATCTGCTCTAGGTCGGGTCCTCTAGCTGGTTTTCCCCCCAACCAGACTCAGGCTGCAAAGGCAAGGGGCCCTATGGTAACCAGCCTAAAACCGTCTCTCTCGGGTGTAGCTCTCCACCTACTCCTAGGTGGGTTAGCACACACGTTCCCAGGCAAGCTATGACTAGTGGGAGGTCACTAAATGTGAACACGGAAAGTCACGCAAGCACCCATTGAGAGTAACACGGAGTAACGGGTGGCTCGGAGCCACCAGACTCTAGATGGTCCACTAGACCTAATAAACCCAACGGTCCTTGAGTCACGCGACTCGGGTCAAGACCGTTGTACAGGGACAGCTCCACACCATCAATTTGCCCTAATTCCTAGGTCTAAAACCTCAACACGATGACTCACGAGACCGTTCACAACTGCCGAGACCATTCTCTCATAAAGGGAACTTCATGAGACTTCCAGCCCCAGGCTGGGAGACTGGACTCGTAGTCCAAGACTATATGCTTGGCCCATTGGCAAAACACTCACCGGGAAGCCAATGACGTGCAGGAATAACCCACCGCACACATGCAGATACACGACGACTCGTTCTAACGAGAACCCGAAAGCCCTGGACACATGGGGTCACCCGGACCCACCAAACCCACGGGCATGCTAATCGAGGTAATATGGTATCTCCAGACATCCCAAAAATATAGACACAGAACCCACAGGGTGTCCAAGACATCCACAAGGTCGAAGGTCGACCACTGGGTCACGACCGGGTCGACAGGAGACCAATACAATGGGAAACAGACATGGCAAGCATGAAGAACCGCTTGGCGGTCCTCTCTGGACCGTCAGGGAGCCTGGCGGTCTCCTCCGGACCGCAAGGCCTGGCCTAGCAGTCCAGCCAGGACCGCAAGGCCCCCCAAGACACTAAACCACAAGCGGTCATCTCCGGATCGCCAAGCTGGGTGGTGGTCCTCCGCCTGACCGCTAGACATAGCCTAGTGGTCAGTCGCAAGGCCGTTACCCCACAGACCTCATACGATCAAAACACGGATAAATGGCCATGCCCTAACCACTAAGAGATGCATGGCGGTCTTCACCAGACCGCTAAGCCCTCTTAGTGGTCCATCGCTCGACCGCAAGGCTCGAACCGACATAGGGGGTCCCTAGCAGTCTTCACATGACCGCCTCACCCCCTAGTGGTCGCTGGAACGACCGCTAGGTTGTCCCGAGTGTGAAAACGGCGGAAACCGTGGAAAAACCCATTCCACGCCCCATTCACACCAATGTGAAGGAAAAAATAAGGGGAAACTAGTCCCCAACCTCTCTAGCACCAAGAGGACCAATTTAAACCCCAAAACGCGATCAAAACATTAGATCGGGCTCACACCCCAAAACATGCTCTTTTCTCCAAAACGCTAAAATAAGCTCACTCGGCTCACCACGGCCTACCAAAATCATGGGAATGGAAGTATAAGTGTTAAGGATCCGTCCCCCTACCTCCACTGAAGATTCTGCGCGCGGAGGATGTCGATCTGCCAAGAAAACTCCATTAGAGCTCTGCCGATTCACGAAGTCGCCATGAGCTCCACCGCTAGCCACCGTCCCTTGATCCTCGCCCATGCTCGGTCGCTCCTCGCCCGCGTTGTCCCCGCCTCCCCCTGCCTTACTCCGTTGGCCGCCGAAGAAGGGAGGGGAGAAAGAGAGAACATGAGAGGGGAGGGGGAGAGAATGAGAGTGAGGAAGAGAGAGAGAAAGGGGTTAATATATATAGAAAATCTAAAAATTTTGAAAAATACCCAAAATAGGAAAAAATACTCTCCATGATCTTCAAAAAATGCACAATGCAGTGGTAGCGTCTCGGAGTCGGAGAACACAACGGTTCGTCCTACACAGAGTTCCGAAGGTCCGACAGGAAAAAACACGCGTAAACCGCACAACTCCATCCGGGACCCACGAAAGCAATCCAAAACCCACGGATCCTGATCCAAACAATGATCCGAAAAAAAATCCGGGGCGTTACAGAGATAGCAACAAGGTCGAGTGATTGGCGAAAGCTTCGAGTGTTGTCCACCTCCTTCCTGCTACCTCCCGTGGTGAGACGAGGGTCTATACGCATCTCCTACTGGTGACCTTCAGTGTGATGCTAGAGTCCTCTTCCCCAATAGAGGACAACCAGATATTTGGCCGCCCAAAACTCCTGAACGGCCAGGACATTAGTTGTCCAGCTCTTTCGAATGGTAATTGATCTGGCTGCCTTCTGGGTTTGACGGCTAGTCCTCATTTATTTCCTTTTTCATTTCATTTTGTTGTATATGTAGTTTATTTAATTGCATTATCTATTAGTTGCATCGCATCTTAGAATCCCTATGTCTCTAAAAATATAGAGGTTTAACTAAAAAGAAATGGGGAGACGGGTAGTCAAAAATCTTGGCTATCATCCCTTCCCAACACCCACTCCAAGTAATCTATGCCACTAATTTTCGTTTCCTTTTCATTTGCTGAACAGTTACTATGCTTACTCAATTCTAATGGTCGTTTTCTTTTCTTTTTTGTGATTGTGTCTCAAGATTTTTATGTAAAAGATCATAGGGCTCTTCGTTCTTGACTGTGCAAGAATGGAGAATACGGAGCACCACAATCTCCCCCCCCCCCTCCTAAAGGCTACTGTGCGATCAACTTTCCTGTGAGATTCAGGTAAACACCCTGACGATCACTTCATCCTATCATATTCATACATTGTAATGTTGATGCGAGACGGATACGGGGACCGACTCTAAGTGATGCGGACCTCGGACTCTAAATGGAGACGCGACCAGCAACATATGAATAGGGGAGACACTTCGTCCCGACACTAAGAGTTCCTATGGGCTATACGTCGCTAACAGAAACGCAAGCTCACTCGTCATCCCAAGCGAGGGGAAACGTGGATCCGCGCGGTTGAGAAATCGGCAGAGTCAAGGGTGGTCGACTCACTTCCGTGCTCGGATCGAGCCACGGGATGGGTCACTCTTTCACTCACAGCGGTGACATGGACTCACGGGCTAGACTCCTATGCTCTCACAGCGGCATATGACCATATACTAGCTAAGTAATGTAATGCCAAGAAGTTAAGACCGTACCTCCACGCACCCGGCGTAGGTAAGACAACCCCGGCCAAATCCGTACTCCCGGTTAATAAAGTTTTACAGCGGTACAAAGTTTTGACCCACTCCACGCAGGGAGGTAATAGGTCACATGTGGGGCCCGGAAGTCACGGGAATTGGGTTGACGGGCCGCATCTTGATGTCGCTCCGTCGGTGCCGAATTAGCATTTTGGTGATATCCGGACGACGTGATCTACGGGTTCGTGGGACCCACGGACCACTCTGTCCTCCGAGTCTGGCGGGGTGGGTACCGCTGTGAGGGTGGCCCCTGGAGACGAGCCTCCCTGGATGGCGGCCGGGCGGGAGCGTCGGTCGGAGGCTGGGCGGCTCCGACCTCCACTCGTTGGAGGTGTTGTCCTCGGATCTGATGCTGCTGTTTTGTAACGCGCGACCCGGCGAGGATGCTTGCTGCGATCACTCCCGACGTCAGATCGACACACAAGAGGTATCGTTGGAAATCTCTTTCGAAGTACTTCGATCTAGGGCCAGATAGAAAAATTATAACTTCACAGATCTGGCCTTAGTCTATTTTTCAAGTTGCTATTGGACAGGGCTCGAAATCTCAGGCCAGCAAGAAAGTTTCCTAAAAACTGCCATTGACCGCAGGGTACACGTCCGAATCAGAAGATGAGTTCTTCATGAAAGTTGTAGAGGTGAGAGAGAGGAAAACGGGAATAATTTTTATGAAAGGTTTTGTTGAGATTTGGATGGAGAAAGATATTTTATACTGGTGGGTGGTCGGATCTGGATAGAGGCAGATAGAACTGAGTGGAGATCTGAAAGTGATTTTAAGAAAATAGGTGAAGGCCTTTAGAAATTCCACGAACATTCGTGAATGGAGGGGGTGTTGGAAAGAACCTCAAGTAAAATTGCGGGCTCAAGAAAAAATCAAGACGAGGTCCGAAGAGGGGAAACTCAGAGTTACTGTGAATCTAGACTGAAAGCTGACAGATCTGGAAGGAGGGGATAAACGAAAATGAAAAAATGGAAAATAAAAACTAGAAGCCAAACCAAATTTTCTGGGATGTGGGGGTGACCTCTGGAACTCACCCTGAATATTTGGACTCCAAAATATTTCGAGGTTGGGAGCAAGAATTCTTGGAAGAAGGGTCTATCCTGGGTGGACAGAACTCCGGCGATGACGGTGGCGGTGCGACGGCGGCGGAGGTGGCGGCGAGCTTCAAGAATGGATACCGGAGGTGTCTCACCTCAGAATACAGCCATTTCAGCTGCTGAAGGGGGGGAGAGGAGGGGGAGGTCGCACAAGGCTGGGGGCTCCAAGAAATTTCTCATAAAATGTATGCATTAATTCTACTCAAAATGAAAATACAAGGTTCTTATAGAAAATACAAGAAGACTAGTTCTATCCCTAGATCTAGGATTGGTGGGGGGTAAAAGAGGGAGTACATAATTTATTTCTCCCATGTGATTTGGAACAAACAAAATAAGATTTCAATCCTAATAAACTATATTATACATGGGGCACCCCCTTGACTTATGTGTTCCAAATTTTGAATTTTGTTACCCTTTGTCCCCCCCTTGGTCCAACCCTTCTAGAAGCCCACCATGGAAGGTTGACTGACCCCACATGGGCCCAAGAGATGAGGTGGATCAATGGGAGAAGGGATGGGGAGCCCGCGGGACCCAGGTGGTCCCAAATTACAAATAAACCTCTATTACAATCCGAATTACAATCCGAATAAAACACACATTACACACACAAAGTCCAAATAAATACTATAAATACCGAGACTCAAGGGGGAGTCTCCAAACTGTCTCCGAGCCAGATGGAAGCCGATGTAGCCCGAGTGGTGCTCCGCGTACGGTACCGATGGCTCGCCGGTTCGTACTTCTCGCTCGCTCTAGTGTCCGCACCAATTCTCCCCGGGTGGGAGAAACTCGACCCTGTTGAGTAAGGGTCAGCATTGCTCTGGTAGCTCTCCAGTAGGTCCGGATCTATCCGCCGCAACTCTCCACGTGTGATCCAAGTATCCTCGGTGGCAGATCGCCCTCTCCAACGCATTAGGTAGCGCGGGTAGGATCCACTCCTGGTAACTGTCACATGCTCATCCAGTATATGATCTATATGCTCTCGCTATCGTAGAAATGTGGCTGGTGGTGGACACTCAGGTGTGGGATCACTCTCAATGGGAGGAGATGGCTCGAAAGGCTCACTAGGGATCACCGCTGGGTCCCTATATACAACTATATCTGACACATTGAAAGTTGAGCTTATACCATATTCCTCGGGTAGGTCCACAACATACGAATTGGATCCAACGCGTTTCAACACTCTAAATGGACCGGCTCTGCGAGCTTGCAATTTCTTTACGGTTCCAGAGGGAAACTGTTCAGGTCTTACCCTGATCATGACATATTCACCCTCTTGGAACTCATGATGGTGTCTATGGGCATCGGCTAGCTCCTTATACTGTGAATTGCTGGCCTCAATGTGACGACATACGTTGTCATGCAGACTCCTATCATGCTTACCAAAAAGAAAAACACATGGATGCACACACGACCCTAAACAGCCCTATGGTTAGTCCGACCCAATCATATGCAAGGTGGTCCAGGACATCCGAATGTGTGCCATGCATACCCTAGGTGTGACCAAATGTCGGTACAATCATAAGATGGTCCTTTGGATTTGGGAGGTTTGGGTGGGCCATGAGGGTTGGGTGTCTCTCGCCCGTGAACGGACTCGGTGGGTGTCGATGGCCCGGCCCGTGGGGAAGGGGTATAATGGTGGACTCCCCTAAAGAGGTGAAATGAAGATTGTGGAGCAAGGGGCCCACTAAGAAATCGATCGAAGGGATCAAAGAATGTGTGACCCCTCGATATGGATTCCCTCATCTCAAGGTCCCATGTGTGGAAGTCTAGAAGGTGTTATTGATCTCCTTCATCCGTGAAGGGAGATGGGACAGTGTATAGGATATAGGATTCTTCCCATGGGACAAATGGACTAAAGTGAGGCTCGGGCGGTAGGGGAAGGAACAAAAGAACCTCCGTGGTGATATGGCCCACGGTGTACACGGAGGTAATGGACCCCAAAGCGGAATGGGTGAAGCTACCACCTATGGGTCGGTCGAAGCCTGAGGCCAACATATGCATCAACTTCCATTGGCAGTCTAATCCCTGGAGAAGGTCTTCCAAGGTATCTATGTGGTGACTAGACCGAAACGTTGTGTGGAAGGAGTTGACGAGCACTACTTGTAGTGCGGGAGATGGGTAGTAAGATGGGGCAGAGACCAAACCTGTCCTAAGCCAGCTAAAGAGTGACTCGGCTATGAGTAGCTTTCCCGTTAGAAACACGGGTAGCTCTGGCTGAGATGACTCCAAATGAAGATCGGTAGGTGAAGCTTCTCCAACCCTTTTGTCCCCTAGGGCTAGAGATGTCCGAGTGGGACACTGTCCGGTGAAGTGGCCGAACCCCTGGCAGCGATAACACTGCTGTCGTGACCCACTACGCTCTCTGATAAGTGGGTCCTTACCCTTATCCTCCTGACGGACAGGGGGTGTAGGCAATGGAGCTCTCGTGGGTGGGGTAAGAGGATCCACCATGATGGGGAGAGGACCTTGGGATGGAACCATAGATGGCACCGGGTTGGGACTACCGGCTACTACCTCCTTAGGCTCATGCTTGGTTCCATCCCGGCTAGGAGGTAGACAAGGGGGAACCAGGGACTCGATATAAGCACACCTCCTATCCACTATATCTGAAATGATTTGGAAGAGTTCGGCAATGGTGGGGTTTGGAGTAGGAGTAATGTGATGGGCTCGCCCGTAATCAACCGGCCTAGGCTTGGGTACTTGAGGGGCTTCTTTCCTCCGGATATGACACACTTGGTTGGAAGTGAGTTGGTGGGGTCGGCTGGAGGTGTGACTGATAATGCAAAAGTTCATCGTTTAAAACACGCGCGCTAACAATCTTAAAACCGAACTCGCACAAAATGATCAAAAGAGAACGTAGTACTATGGCAAGCACAGGTCGAATCCACAGGGAAGAAGAGATTTTTAGAGTTAAAAACCTTAGAGTCCTTTGAAAAACACTTGTGATTTGGATTTGCTTAAAGAAAATAGTGAAATGATGAACAAACCGAACACTTAATTGAAAACACCATGACTATGCGCTTATGCTATAGAAAATAATTGCATGAAGTGGAAAGAAGATATAGAAGAAAGAGATAGAGAGGGAAGAAGAGAAAGAACTAGATCAAGAGAACAACTCCTTTCATTAACTTAAACGAAAGAGTACATGAAATGTGAAACAAGTTTATACTAATGACACAATGAGATTACAATGAAGTGAAATATCACAAAAATAATAACACAAGAAAAGTCTGGAGTTTGGAGATGGTATCAGCAATGGTGATGATAGCGCCGTCCTCTCTTGACCTTGGATCAAGAACAACCTTGTGGAAGATGTCGTCTACGCCGGGAGGAAGTCGCCTTCGTCGTTGAAGTAGTCTTTGGAGGATGAATAACTTTGAATCCAAGAGGAATTAGGGGATGCCCAAGAAGAAGAAGTTGAAGAGGGGGGATAGAGGAAAAACTTTAATGAAGAACTCAGAGAGAAAAGAAGAGAAGAAGAGCTTCAAAATGGAGACATAACAGAAACTAGCACCTCGCATGAACAGTGAAATCACAGGACATCAAGTTGAAAAATGAGAAATATCTTAAAAACCAGAAAGAATTAGAAGATGAGCAAGAAGAAGAAGTTGTAGAACACGTAAAAACCAAGAACTTTTATGAACAAAGCAAGAGCAGAAAATGACTAGAAGAGGGAGAAATAAGAGAAAGAACAGAGAATAATACTGGGTCACAGATGAACAGGATAGTACAGTGACAAATATAAAATATCTTGAAAACCAGAAGGAATTAGAAGATGAGCAAGAAAAAGAAGTTGTAGAGGACGTAAAAATGAATAACTTTATGAAGAACACAAAAGGAGAAAACGAAATTACATGGGAGAAACCGGAGGCCTAAGGTTGGGAGAGAAAGAGGGAGAGTGAAAGATTGCCAAAAGAAAAGAACTCCCCTTCTCCTTCTTGCCATGGGCTATTTATAGGGAAAGTTAGGTAGATGGAGGGTGGAGATTGTATCAAAAGGAGATGGATGGCTGAGATTTAAGTGGAATATGATGCATGGGGAAGAGAAAAAGTAGGTGGGCACCCCCTTTCTTAGACTTTAGGCACCCCATTTCCCAAGGCTCATCATGTCTCTCCTTTATTTCAAACTTTGAATGTCCTTTTCCTCCTTTTCAAACTTAAACTTTGGATTCCTCCTTTTCAAACTTTGAATTTGAAAATTTTAACTTTCATTTCCCTCCAATCAAAATATTTTGAATTCTTTATTTGACTTGGTCAAAATGGTGATGACCCTTTTGCCCCCGGCTTCTTTTGTAATTGCCTTTGGTGTCCTACACACACATAATTACATTTTAGTCCATAAAAATTATCACAATGTGCACATAAATCTCAAATGCTCATGATTATGCAATGGAGAATTAATGCTCATGACCCTCAACTTTAATTTATTATTAAATAAGACATTCGAATTAATCAATTTACGTGAAAGCTCCAATTTAAATGCGGAGTTGAGGTTAACTATGAAATATGCATAATTGCCTAATTATATGCACATAAAATGGTGTACATGCAATGAATTGTCATAAGAAATGGACACTTGTCACACCCCCCAACTTACTCATTGCTAGTCCCTTAGCAATGTCAATAAATTGAATTTTAGTACTAACAAGAGTTTGTAAAATTCATGTTCTCATATCCAGTTATCCCTTCATAGAATCAACCAAAGATTAGGAATCTGGAATCATTAATGCACACTAACCTTATGTAGGAACTTAATTGTACATGATTAAGAATTCAAATTAAAACTCAATAGTACTTGTGCATGTGTAACTACCAAATCCACAGCTTAGACAATTACATCCCCTATTCGCTATTCCAAGCAAATGTCTTTCAACCCTGCACCTCTTAGATCAGAGCATTAAGTATATTAACTTTTTATCTGCCTTATTATTTTGTCTCTTTGGGATCTTTTATACCACACATGATGCTGCACTACCCTTCACTGCTCAACGTGAACCTCGACTCTTGTCTTAGGAGAAGCAGGCCCAGTTTCGCAGATCCAGGTTCCCATTTCCGTTTTACACGAACCTCAACACGTCTTAGGTGAAGTAGGCCCGGTTTACTAAGATTAGGGGTATTTTTCATGGTATTTTTTTTTATTTTTTTTCATAGTGCCATTGCACTTATTTGATTGATAATTTGACAGAAAGTTTTGTATAAAGATCTCTTTTCTTAAGAAGTGCAGAATATCAGACAATATACCTAAAATAGCAGAGGGCTTGTTTGGCTTGTTTCATTAGTGTGCAATGTAAATATTTTTTTTAAGTGCACATGAACTTTAAAGGGATTCTTATATCAGTTTTTCATGGCTAGATTGACTAAAATTTCCATCATCCTTCTCCCTAACCTTTTTTATTGCAGAATTACTTTTAATTTAAACATGAATCATGAAACTCAAAATGGGGTTTACATTTGTCTACTTTGATGATATGCAAGACAGACTCCTATCAGGTTGTACTATATGCATCATGAAAATTTTTCTCTCCCCCCCAACTTGAATGACATTGTCCTCAATGGCATATAGAATTGAAAGCAATAGAATAATATATCAATAAATAGTTCTGAGTAGGAAAGAGACAACCGGATATGCGGGACGAAACCTCCATCAATGTCATGGATGGAGACGACTTCTTCGAGCTCCTACACACACAAGTGAAAATGACTCACTAAGTTATTGAAGGGAAAATGGTTGGGTTACCTCCCAACAAGCGCTAAGTTTAACGTCTTCAGCCAGACGCATGCATAGAAGGTTCAAGCTTCATAACCAACATGTTGACTTGAGAATGAGCCACCACGTTATCTCGTCTTCACTGAAAAACTAAGCATTATACCACAACATGACGAGATTGAGCATGATAGCGTAGGGGCTAGAGTGGTTGTAATCACAATTAGGTTGATCATGTAATGCATGGGTTAACAACCTTACTTTTAACGGGGTGGCCTGAGATAAATACCATGATGGATCAGTTAGGCCAAAAGGATCCCCCTGATTAATGATCACAAAATTTTCTTCCCACTGGTGGTCTTTGTAAGTGTTGAAAATATTAATGAAGACCTTATTATCAAGCAAAATTTTCTATTTTCCCTCACTTTTAGAGATTTCATAAACATCAGTGAGGTCAGAATGGATCAAAGGGAGAGGAGTTTTAAGTAAAGGATCAGTATCAAGGAGGTTAGGAGAATCAATAGTGAAAGAAGTATACTCCTCAACATCATGAAACTTGGAAGGTTCAATGGAATCAGACAAATTGGCTAACATGAAAGTGTCCAACCCAAAGTGAGAGTTGCCGATGTCAGGAATAGAAAGCAAATCAATATCTTCCCCTTGATTTAGAGATGTCCAATTGAGATTATGAAAGGTACACGCCTCTCCCTTTACCCAAGAGAGATCATTAATAACCTTACTCAATTCATTCTCTACTCGCACATCCTCTTCATCCTTCCCTTGGAACAAGGTCTCCTCAAATTCAAAAAGGGAAGCAAATGAGATTTGATCATGGACTAGCACATTACTTTCTTCTTCTTCACCCCCCAACTTGAGATCGTCAACTTCTTTAGAACCCTTCTCATAATGGCAATTAAGCTCATGCTCCTTGAACTCATCTTTTCGATCATCATCATGACTATAGTTAACTTCCTCAAAAATTTCCTTATAAGACTCCTCCATATTTTCCACATGATCTAAATCAAGAGTGATTTGAGTATTATGTTCATGGGAAACCATGGGTAGATCATGAAAGCTTTCAGTATTGTCAAATTGTGGAAGTTGGTAATGAGAATTGATATTGGAGTAACTAGGCAATTGATCCAATTCCATGCCCTTGATGTTCTCAGCAAGTCGATCTAGTCGGGCTTGCATAGATTGATTTTGAGCCATGGTGAATTGACAAAATTGATCAAAGCTCTCCACCTTTTTAAGAGTTGTGCATGGAGGAGATAGATTTGTAGGTTGAGAACTAGAGTTCAAAGGATAAGAAGTTGAATAATGATTAGATTGATAGTGAGGTAGGGGAGAGGATATGGGTTGTCCTCCATAGTAGACTTGATCATGAAAGCCATTTAAAGATGAACCCCAATTTTGAAAGAATTGATCTAGAGGATTTTGGGCCGGGCCTTGATAAGAATCCCAAGAATTATTATATTGACCTCCCCCATAAGAATCATAAGAAGGTATGGAGGGTCCTTGAATAATTTGGGCTTGTTCTTGGAGGCGAAATGAATTATAGGGTCCATGAGTGGATTGGATATGATCTTGGTTAAAGGAATGAAGTTGGGCCCCCATGAGTGATGGGCTTTCATTGTGAGCCAACCAAGAGTATGGGCTTTTGTGATGGGCCGGGCCATTGTGGGTGAATGATAACGGTTGAATTGGACTATTGCTAAGATAATGGGCCGACTTGGCCCACATGTCATTATGATCATGATAATAAGGTGGAATGAAAGAATTTAAATTCATAACCCAAAGAATAGATCAAGAAACATGGGCTAACAAGTCAACCTCATCGAATTTACTAGCCCACTCAAAGATTGAAAATTTCTCCCCATTTTTTTAAAATTTATTTTTTTATTATTTTTTTTATTTTTTTTAATGATGCAATTGCAATGAATTAGTCACTATATGAATGAAAAATGATGATTTTTTTTTGTTTTGACACAAACTAGGGTAAAGAGAGAGAAGATGAGATTTTTTTATTTTTATTTTTGTTTTTTTTATGCAAACACAAACAAGTTTTCACACAAATTACTTAATGTCCTAGATGTGACCTAGACCTACAAATTGGTTTTCACAAAATGGCTAAAGTGAAACTTAAGTTCACCCTCAATATTTCCACCGGCCAGGTAAGGGGTGGGGTAGTGGGAGGTTCCCCCTACTTTCGTAGGGACCTAATTATGTCAAACCACTAGCCCGCTTAAAGCGTTTGCCGTCCGACCGTCTTGCCTTAGGCACCGGTTTTCATAAGAGGGTAAGTCCAAATAACACAAGAACCACAGTGTGAACCTAGGGCTAATGTCTACTGGATTTTATTTAAGGTCTAGGTGATGCAAAGATGCATGGGAATTGTGGTTTGTGGGCTAAGGAAGGGTGATGAAATCCCCACCTTATCTTGCTTATGAATGTTACCCTTAAGATATTTTGAAATGATATGCAACAAAGCAAGTTCAAACAAGGGGTTCTATACAAGCGCGCATGAAAATGCATGAGCATGCTTTTGAAAAAGTTAGAGTACTCACCTTGCCTCCCGCAATCTTCAATTATGTAATTAACAATAATTAATCAACAAGGAAAAATAAATTCTATCCTAAATGATGCATGACCTAAAACATGGAAGTGTGGGTTCTACTCTTGCAATGAAAATTTTTATTGAAGTTCAAGTGATGATTTTTTTTATTTTTATTTAGTGAACCTATCTAACCATAATATGCAAGAACATTAAGGAAATGACACAAAATTTGGAGACTTACTTGATGCGCAATCCCTCGTTCTTCTCTCTTTTTTTTTTGAAATGAAATGACAAAATCAAAAGATGAAAGAGAGAAATACAAACTTACCTCTTTTTTTTGAATTTTTTTTAACCTGTAAAAAAAAAGAAAAGAGAGCTTTATTAGTACACTATATACACAAGGAAAATAAAGTTCTTAAATCAAAAATCATCATTCCTCTCCGGCAACGGCGCCAAAAATTGATAACGCAAAAGTTCGTCGTTTAAAACACGCGCGCTAACAATCTTAAAACCGAACTCGCACAAAATGATCAAAAGAGAACGTAGTACTATGACAAGCACGGGTCGAATCCACAGGGAAGAAGAGATTTTTAGAGTTAAAAATCTTAGAGTCCTTTGAAAAACACTTGTGATTTGGATTTGCTTAAAGAAAATAGTGAAATGATGAACAAACCGAACACTTAATTGAAAACACCATGACTATGCGCTTATGCTATAGAAAATAATTGCATGAAGTGGAAAGAAGATATAGAAGAAAGAGATAGAGAGGGAAGAAGAGAAAGAACTAGATCAAGAGAACAACTCCTTTCATTAACTTAAAAGAAAGAGTACATGAAATGTGAAACAAGTTTATACTAATAACACAATGAGATTACAATGAAGTGAAATATCACAAAAATAATAACACAAGAAAAGCATGGAGTTTGGAGATGGTATCAGCAATGGTAATGATAGCGCCGTCCTCTCTTGGCCTTGGATCACGAACAACCTTGTGGAAGATATCGTCTACGCCGGGAGGAAGTTACCTTCGTCGTTGAAGCAGTCTTTGGAGGATGAATAACTTTGAATCCAAGAGGAATTAGGGGATGCCCAAGAATAAGAAGTTGAAGAGGGGGATAGAGGAAAAACTTTAATGAAGAAATCAGAGAGAAAAGAAGAGAAGAAGAGCTTCAAAATGGAGACATAACAGAAACTAGCACCTCGCATGAACAGTGAAATCACAGGACAGCAAGTTGAAAAACGAGAAATATCTTAAAAACCAGAAAGAATTAGAAGATGAGCAAGAAGAAGAAGTTGTAGAACACGTAAAAACCAAGAACTTTTATGAAGAAAGCAAGAGTAGAAAAGGACTACAAGAGGTAGAAATAAGGGAAAGAACAGAGAATAATACTGGGTCGCAGATGAACAGGATAGTACAGTGAAAAATACAAAATATCTTGAAAATCAGAAAGAATTAGAAGATGAGCAAGAAAAAGAAGTTGTAGAGGACGTAAAAATGAATAACTTTTATGAAGAACACAAAAGGAGAAAATGAAATTACATGGGAGAAACCGGAGGCCTAAGGTTGGGAGAGAAAGAGGGAGAGTGAAAGATTGCCAAAAGAAAAGAACTCTCCTTCTCCTTCTTGCCATGGACTATTTATAGGGAAAGTTAGGTAGATGGAGGGTGGAGATTGTATCAAAATGAGATGGATGGCTGAGATTTAAGTGGAATATGATGTATGGGGAAGAGAAAAAGTAGGTGGGCACCCCCTTTCTTAGACTTTAGGCACCCCATTTCCCAAGGCTCATCATGTCTCTCCTTTATTTCAAACTTTGAATGTCTTTTTCCTCCTTTTCAAACTTAAACTTTGGATTCCTCCTTTTCAAACTTTGAATTTGAAATTTTAACTTTCATTTCCCTCCAATCAAAATATTTTGAATTCTTTATTTGACTTGGTCAAAATGGTGATGACCCTTTTGCCCCCGGCTTCTTTTGTAATTGCCTTTGGTGTCCTACACACACATAATTGCACTTTAGTCCATAAAAATTACCACAATGTGCACATAAATCTCAAATGCTCATGATTATGCAATGGAGAATTAATGCTCATGGCCCTCAACTTTAATTTATTATTAAATAAGACATTCGAATTAATCAATTTACGTGAAAGCTCCAATTTAAATGTGGAGTTGAGGTTAACTATGAAATATGCATAATTGCCTAATTATATGCACATAAAATGGTGTACATGCAATGAATTGTCATAAGAAATGGACACTTATCAGTGACCCATGTGGTTAGAAGTAAATGGGTGGGACGGGTTGGAAGGGACCGGATGGGGAAGGTAGACCCTCCTAAGCTCTCTCTTCATGTCCCACCATGATTCGATGGGCCATTGCCTCCTAACCTCTCTCAAGCGCTCAATGTGGTCCCACTTTTCGGCGGCCTCGTGTAGAAGCCTCTCCTTGGCAAAATAGAATTACCCGGCTTCGGACATGGTATAACAATCAAAGTATGTGTCAATGGCGGCCTCCCACTTGAGGTAGTCGCCTGGGTCATTGGAGCCATAAAAATTCGAGGCTTCGGGCCTACGGAAGTGGAGAGGGTGGTTGCCAAGCCCATGGGTGGGCCAACGGTCATATCGCCCGGGCGACCGGGAGTTCATTGGAAATTGGGGACTAAACGATGGACATGCCGACACCAAGTGACAAGACAAACCAACTGGACACGACCTTAAACACTAATGAAATGTTGGAGTGCGGACTAATGCACACTAAGGACCCTAGACTTAAACCAAGATCCGGTACGTTGGCGGAGTTACGAGATCTGAAGATCCTCTCGCGCAGATGTGCGGTCTTCCCGATAGGCATAGCCTAACATTCGGATAACACCTTTTAATATACCGAATAAAGGTATGCGATGCAACCTTGGACCGACTTAAACTTAGACTCGACTTAAATGACTCTTTTTTTTATATTTTTGTGGACTTAGACACAAAGACTACCCTAGACTCAACTGTCTCTGATACCAAACTGATTCGAGACGGACACGGGGACCGATTCTAAGTGATGCGGACCTCGGACTCTAAATGGAGACGCGACCAGCAACATATGAATAGGAGAGACACTTCGGCCCGACACTAAGAGTTCCTATGGGCTATACGTCGCTAACAGAAACGCAAGCTCACTCGTCGTCCCAAGCGAGGGGAAACGTGGATCCGCGCAGTTGAGAAACCGGCAGAGTCAAGGGTGACAGACTCACTTCCGTGCTCGGATCGAGCCACGGGACGGGTCACTCTCTCGCTCACAGCGGTGACATGGACTCACGGGCTAGACTCCTACGCTCTCACAGCGGCATACGACCATATACTAGCTAAGCAATGTAATGCCAAGAAGTTAAGACCGTACCTCCACGCACCTGGTATGGGGAAGACAACCCCAGCCAAATCCGTACTCCCAGTTAACAAAGTTTTACAGCAGTACAAAGTTTTGACCCACTCCATGCAAGGAGATAATAGGTCACATGTGGGGCCCGGGAGTCACGGGAAGGGCAGCATCTTGATGTCGCTCCGTCGGTGTCGAATCCGCGTTTTGGTGCTGTCCGGACGGCGCGATCTACGGGTTCGTGGGACCAACGGACCACTCTGTCCTCCGAGTCTGGCGGGGTGGGTCCCGCTGTGAGGGTGGCCCCTGGAGACGCTCCTCCCTGGACGGCGGCCGGGCAGGAGCGTCGGTCGGAGGCCGGGCGACTCCGACCTCCACTCGTTGGAGGTGTTGTCCTCGGATCTGATGCTGCTGTTTTACAACGCGCGACTCGGTGACGATACTTGCTGCGGTCACTCCCGACGTCGGATCGATGCACAAGAGATATCATTGGAAAGCTCTTTCGAAGTACTTTGATCTAGGGCCAGAGAGAAAAATTGGAACTTCACGGACCTAGTCTTAGTCGATTTTTCAAGTTGCTGTTGGACAGGGCCCGAAATCTCAGGCTAGCAGGGAAGTTTCCTGAGAACTACCGTTGAACGCGGGGTAGACTTCTGAATCAGAAGATTAGTTCTTCATGAAAGTTGTAGAGGTGAGAGAGAGGAAAATGGGAATAATTTTTATGTAAGGTTTTGTTGAGATTTGGATGGGGAAATGTATTTTATACTGGTGGGTGATTGGATCTAGACAGGGGCAGACAGAACTGAGTAGAGATCTGAAAGTGATTTTTAGAAAATAGGTGAGGGCCTTTAAAAATTCCACAAAAATTCGTGGATAGAGTAGGTGTTGGAAAGAACCTCCAGTAAAATTGGGGGCTCAAGAAAAAATCAAGAAGAGGTCCGAAGAGGGGAAACTCGGAGTTACTGTGAATCTAGACTAAAAGCTGACAGATCTGGAAGGAGGGGATGAACGAAAATAAAAAAATGGAAAATGAAAACTAGAAGCCAAACCAAAATTTTTGGGATGTGGGGGTGACATCTGAAACTCACTCTGAAGATTTGGACTCCAAAAGATTTCGAGGTTGGGAGTAAGAATTCGTGGAAGAAGGGTCTGTCCTGGGTGGACAGAACTCCGACGACGATGGTGGCGATGCGACGGCGGCGGCGGCGGCGGCGAGCTTCAAGAACGGATACCGAAGGCGTCTCACCTCAGAATACAGCCATCTCAGCTGCTGAAGGGGGAGAGAGGAGGGGGAGGTCGCACAAGGCTGGGGTCTCCAAGAAATTTCTCATAAAATGTATGCATTAATTCTACTCAAAATGAAAATACAAGGTTCTTATAGAAAATACAAAAAAACTAGTTCTATCCCTAGATCTAGGATTGGTGGGGGTAAAAGAAGGAGAACATAACTTATTTCTCCCATGTGGTTTGGAACAAATAAAATAAGATTTCAATCCTAATAAACTATATTATACATGGGGCACCCCCTTGACTTATGTGTTCCAAATTTTGAATTTTGTTACCCTTTGTCCAACCCTTCTAGAAGCCCACCATGGAAGGTTGACTGACCCCACATGGGCCCAAGAGATGAGGTGGATCAATGGGAGAAGGGATGGGGGGCCCGCGGGACCCAGGTGGTCCCAAATTATAAATAAACCCATATTACAATCCGAATTACAATCCGAATAAAACACATATTACACACACAAAGTCCAAATAAATACTATAAATATCGAGACTTAAGGGAGAGTCTCCAGACTGTCTCCGAGCCAGATGGAAGCCGATGTAGCCCGAGTGGTGCTCCGCGTACGGTACCGACGGCTTGTAGGTTCGTGTTTCTCGCTCGCTCTGGTGTCCGCACCAAATGTAGTGCTCAGATTTAGCTCGACGGAGTGCTGCATTTGTGGGTCTGGGCTCGCGTCTGCTCCCCGCATAGTTTAAAAGGTCTTCAGGCGATTGTGAGGCACTTTCTGTAAGCCTTAAGGCACAATGAGACGTAAGCCTTAATAGAGAAGAAAATAATCTTAAAACCATAAAAATGTTAAAAATAGGATTTTTTACATAAATACCCCTCTAAATATCGATTATGCCAAATATACCCCTCATTTGAGCATATTATCAAAAATATCCTCTATGTAATCTTAAATGTTGCAACTATGCCCCTACCGCAACCTTCGTTGATTTAACTTGAGTTAAACATGAGTTAAGCAGTAAAATTATTTAGATTTTTTACATAAATACTCCTCTAAATATCGGTTATGCCAAATATATCCCTCATTTCACTGTAATAAATGACGATAGATAGGATATTCTATGGAATATTCACCTCCCGTCGACGTCAGTAAACTACAGGGGCATAGTTGTAACATTTAAGATTAAATATAGGATATTTTTGATAATATACTCAAATGAGGGGTATATTTGACATAACCGATATTTAGAGGGGTATTTATGTAAAAAACCCTTAAAAATAATAGTGATTTTCATGTGTTAATGTTATATCAACTCAATGATAAATTCATGTAATTTTAAAAGTACTAAATTACGAGCCAGTTGTCTAGTGCAATTGGTTTGTCACCCTTCCCCATATGGGGGAAGGAGCGAGTTCGAGCTCGATTATCCCCTCCATGTTAAAAAAAAAGTATCTACCAAGAAAAAAAATTGAATTATGTTTTAAGGACAACAAAAGAAATGTAAATTTTCGGAGTACCTTACAACATCACAATACATCATCTTCTCAAGTGATACACACGTCTCAATTAAATACCTTGAGGCGGTGAAGGCGGCGAGGCGTACCATCTCAATCAAAAAAAGACGTAAGTCTCAAGTAAAAGACATGAGGCGCATGTCTCAAGATATTTTTATAGTGTCTCACCTTGAAGCTTAAGCTTTAATTTCTTGAGACACCGCTTTCTTAAATAATGGCTCCCCGCACAATCGACATCGCATCACTCGGGTCAACTTCAACACCATCAAAGGGTTCCTTGTTAGATGAATTATGATGGAGGGTAGAAAATAAAATCTAGACACTATGGGGGGCCTCTAATTAATTATCTTTATAAGACGTGGGTAGGGATATGATGCATTGTCACTTTTTGAAACGATGATGGTAGATTACATGTAAAAAAAATAGATATTTGGGTGTCGATCGAAGAGATAGTTTGGATTGGATGCTTGCTATCCCATCCATGGGATTAGCTAAAATTTTAAAGTAAGAAGCTGATCTCCGTGACATTGATTCATTTGATTTATATGAGATTCGATAGATGAGATACAATATGTCCAATCAAATATCCTTTATCACGTCAAGTGAATTAATCTCTTAATTTAATAATACTACTGTTGACCCGATAACTTCTGCCCTCTCATGCGCATGGATGTGTGCGCCCATGCAATCCGAGTCAACCTGAGCGATGTTCATTCAACCATGTGGCGCCTAAGCAATGATTTTTTTTTAAGTTTAGCCTCTATTATATGTTACAATTATTTTTAACTCTCCACCTCACGAAGTGATTTTTTATTTTTTTAATAATATTAAAATTATATTTTAATCTTGATCGAGTGACTATGACAACACCCGGTTCCAACACTTCATATCGTATGCCTCTCTGACATAGGGATAGATAAATAGATGTATATCATCTTTACATTAGTCTGGTCCTCCACTTATTCACATTTACTTTGATAAATAATCGATTAGTCTTTATGAATAAAAAGGTTGTCTCCTCTCTTATTCACTTAATTTGACTGTATCTAGAGATAAAAAGTGACTTAATTATATAAATTAATTTAAACATCTCCTTCTTTCTAACTTTCTAACTAATGATTATAAAATTATTTTATTTATATATTACCCCTCCTATGGATGATACATTTTATTTAAATAAATTGATTTAAACGTCCACTTTAGTTGATACATGTTATTTGATATAAATAGATAATATAATAAAATAAAAAGTTATATAATCATCTAAATATTTAGGCACATAATTTTTTTTGATTACATGCGACATGAAATAACATAAAATATTTAAATGTATTAATTTTTTTTACATTCCACACCTAATTACGTAAATATTTAGACACCTTAAGTTTTTTGTATTCCGTTGTAACTAAGTTAACCTGCAGCATTAATAATCTCTTTTTTGTATTTCACATCTAATATATAAACGGTTAGACAGATTACTCCCCTTTTTTTCACTTGACAACATATAACGTAGGCGTAATGTACCGTTCACCTTCAATATTTTTAATTTTTAAATTTTTAACTAATTTTAGTAGATTTTATAAAATAAATTTAACGTCAAACTAATAAACTTTGATATTAATATTTATTATTAATACTAATTAAAGACTAAAAGTAAAAAATATTATTCACGTAATTTACTGTTCACCTTCAATATTTTTAAGTTTTTTAAAATATTTTTATTAAATTCTATAAAAATAAATTTGATTTAATAGTAATACTAATTAAATTATTCGATATTAATATTTATTGCTAATACTAATTTAAAATCAAAAGCAGAAACGTTGTTTACGTAATCACCTTCGATGATTTAAAGTTGTTTATTTTTTTACTATTTTTATTAGATTCTATAAAAATAAATTTAACTTTAAAATAATAAAATATTAATATTCACTAATACTACTAATTAAAAAAGAAAAAAACGTTGTTTAAGTACTTTATTGTTCACCTTCAATGTTTTAATTTTTAATTTTTTAAACTTTTTATTGGATTCTATAAAATAAACTTGATGTCAAAATAATAAGATATTTGATATTATTATTTATTAGTACTACTAATTAAAAACCAAAAGAATAAAGTTTCTTAGGTAATTTCGATGTTTTTTATTTATTTTATTTTTTTAACTATTTTTATTTGATTCTATAAAATAAACTTAATGTCAAATTAATCAAATATTTTATATTAATGTTTATTTATCCTACTAATTAAAACTTTAAAATGATTAATTTTCTTTACGTAATTTATTGTTCACTTTCAAAGATTTTCTTTTTATTTTAAAATTATTTTTATTAGATTATATAAAATAAATTTAACCTCAAAGGAATAGCATATTTTATATTAAGATTATTAATGTTACTAATTAAAAATAAAAATTAAAAAAATCCATCTATTATCTGTTTAGAGAGAAGAGAGAGAGGAGGGGTAAGATAGGAATGAGGGGGAAGGTTGAACTGTTTCACTTATGGGTCAGAATATCCAGATTAGATGAAACTTATCTTTCAATCTAGCATGAATATTTTTATCTCTCTATGAAATTAATAAAAAAAATGAGAGTTATTTCCGAGACAAGTGGGGGATAACCCCCATGAGAGGGGCTATAAAACATTAAATTTATACACTTAATTGTACCTTAATTTTAAGGTGGATACCACTTATGCCCAGGTAATGCCTGTCTCCTACTCAAGTTCTCTCATGTTCTATCGCCATGATTCATTCCTCTCGTATGTAGGAGACTCGTTAAACTCCACCGTGACAAGCGTTAGATTTTTAGATGTCGCATAAAATTGTGTAGTGTTACAATAATTTCGTATTAAAAATGGTTAAAATGCAATGTATTTATATTAGTTCTTCACTCAATGTTTGTAATATTTTGAATTGGATGATTTAATCTAATAAATTTTATTATAGTATCAGAATTGATGATTATGATTTAGGTCGTATACCCTATGTTTGTCACGATCTATATCATAGAACCTAAATCAGCTTTCAAACGTGAGGGGATGTGTTAGAATAATTTATCAGACTTCAAAGGTCAAGAGACGTGTTAAAATAATTTCATAGTAAAAATAAATTTTAAGTTGAATAGTCAAATCTAATGAGTTTTATTATATATGAATAACTTCAGAGTTTAACCTTTCCCCTCATCGGTGACAATGAATTTTTGAGTTGAAATAGCAGTCATGCCAAGACTTTCACGTCTTGATACGACCAGAAGAGAGGATGAAGGTGAGCTTTCGAAAACCATGAGCGTTCAACATCCGTGACATGTAGCCTCATTGTTCCAGGTTTTCTTCACTGTGCAAGAGAGAAGGCTGGAAAAACGTAGTATAACCTAACAAGATTAATATATATATATATATATATATATATATATATATATTTGTTCTGCATAAGATATCAAATCTAATTAAATGTAGCAGTGGGCATGAAACATGTATCCCCGCGTCTATGACACGCATCCCCTACACAAGACACAAGTCTTCATTTCCATGTAGGAGCATATATATTGTGCAAGATCAGTTGGTTTTAAAGTTACAACGGCTTGGGAACGGTGTAAAAGTATGCTTAATAACAGTCACTTGGCTGGGTTTGATGCCTTACTTTACCGTGATATATATCACATATGGTGATTATATATATTGATCGTACGTGCATAGTGCGGTGGTCCATACCTCACCAACCGCGGAGAGATCGCAGGTTCATCCTGGGCTAGCTCCCCTTGCGGGGGAGTTAAGAGTCCCTCGAGTTGTTGGCCCCCAGAGTGGGGTGGGTGGGTCACTCTAGACGTCCCTTTTTCGCACAAGAATGCCGTGCGTAAGACGTTGGAAGATGACATTAAGGTGCCCCTTCCAATATGAATACGAAGTAGGTTATTCCTCTTCCCCCTCTCTCCTCTATCCCTATCCAATCTAATATGACCCTGAAAAAGAATTATATAATAATAATTATATTCAAATAAAAAGTTATCAGTTTCCCAAAAAGCGCGCAATGGACTCGCATGAACAGCCATTTTTTTTCTCAAATTTCTATGGTTTACCCACCAAACAAAACAGATCGAATAGCGCAAACAGGGACAGAGCCCACCTCCAGCCTGTCATCCTTCCACCATACCCCCTGGTTCAGATGGCACAGAACACGATGTGTTAAGATTCATATGCATCGGACGGCTGGGGTATACCCTCACGTGCAACGCCCTCGTCCAAGCACTCGACACCCCAAGAACTGTGGGCACAAGTCATCTCCACTGCCGCTGCGGGTCCTCTCTCACTGTGGGCACAATTCATTTCCTGCCCACTGCTGCTGCTGGTCCTCTCTCTCTCTCTCTCTCTCTCTCTCTCTCTCTCTCTCTCTACACAGAAGTCTCCTCTGAAATAGACGTAACGAGTACGAGAAACCTGCAGAGCAGCAAAGACAGGCAACTCAGATCACGAGGGTACGTACGTATCCGGCTGCCGTGGCGATCGAGTAACATTGAGTCTGGAGGTGAAGGGCGAAAGTTAATCACAAAAATCGCACAACCTTGAGAGGGCTTCTGGCTAGAAAGCATTCTTGGGTTGGACACAACTGAAGGTGAAGGTAGTGGTTGGTTTCCTGGGTGAATAATCTTTATACAATATTCTGGCCATGATTGATTAATTAATTACCCGCCGATTCCTTCCGAAGTTACGCTGAAAAAATGTACAAGCTAGCGCGCGCCTTAATTATATATGATAAGAGTTACAGTGATAGCAAGTCTGGCAGTACTCCATGCTCCTGATTATTTGGACACGCCATGCACTACAAGGTTGAGTGATGGGAAGTCTGGCAGTTCCTTCCCGTGAAACACAATACATTAATGCCTTAGTAATAACATGTTTATAAGTACGTTGAGTTTGCAAGAAATTAACATTGAAAAATTCAAGGAAGGTTGTGGATATGCACATTTGAAATGCAATGGTTGTTCGCTCACGTTTCACCAGGGAGGAAGCACCCAAACGTTATGTATATTAGACAGTGAAAAGAGTATTGTGCTCAAAACTTCCCGCACTTTAACCCCCTTCACGTCCTTTTCGCTTCATTCTCTCTCCATGGGTTAAACTCAATCAAAGTACGCTAATTAATGCCTAATTAGTAACAACATTTACAACAAACATATTTTCATTCATATACGTAATTTGCAGCTTCCCTCACAGTAGAAACCCGTCGCCTTCGGAAGAGCACGAGGGCCCCCCAATATTTATACCAAAACTGGAGTCCCGCCCACCACACCATGTTCACATCAGCAAAACCCTAACCCTAGCTAGCCGGCCACGAACCACCAGCCCAGAAACACAGAAAACAAACTCTCCCTTCCTACGCTTCTATGGCAATCCAAAACCCATATTGACCACTACTCTTCTTCTTCTTAACACACCAAACCAGAGGATACATAAACCAGCAACACTGCACTCCTTAACCAGCAACAGTTCTTGGCGTGGCGACAGCAACGAGGGGCTTCTTCATCTCCAGGGACAGCTTCAGCTCCTCACCCAGGTCGACCGGCTGGTCCCCGGCCGGCCCCCACTCGAACCGGTGGACGAGCCCAGCCACCCACAGCCCCACCGTGGCCACCGCAAGATTCTTCCCGGGGCACACCCGCCGCCCCGCCCCGAACGGCGCCAGCCGCAAATCGCCGCCGCGGACGTCCACGTCGACGCCGCCCTCACCCGGCATGAACCGCTCCGGGCGGAACTCGGCCGGCCGTTCCCAGACAGCGGGGTCGTGGGTGATGGCCCACATGTTCACCATGGTGGTGGTCCCCGCGGGCACCACCATCCCGTTGCCGAGCTGGACGTCCAACGTGGACAGACGGGCCCACGAGAGCAGCGGGCCCGGTGGGTGAACCCGGAGGGTCTCCTTGATGACCGCCTGCAGGTAAGGCAGCCTGGCTGCGTCGGCGTCGGAGATGGGGCCGCCGGGCCGGGCTGCCGAGTCGAGCTCGGCGCGGAGGCGGGCCTGGGCCGCCGGGTGGAGGACCAGCTCGGCCATGGCCCACTCGGTCAGCAGCGCCGTCGTGTCCGTCCCACGGAAGATCATCTCCTGACATCAGAAACGCATCCGACGGTAAGTCAGAGCCGACGAATTTGTAAGGTTCTCCGACACTCGACACCATGGTTAGGAAAAGACAAAATTAACTCGTCGTCGCCACAAAAATAATGCAAATACATAAAAAGACATGCCGATTTGAAATGCCGGGTGAACTGATGGCATTAATACTTATGGAATACGTGATTTAATTTAAATCAAATACTAACTAATTAACTTTGGATTTAGAGTGCAAACCCATAAGACGGCCACCATGTCGTCCTCGTCCAGCTTCTCGTCACCGTCAAGCGACAGCAGCACGTCCACGAAGTCGGTGCTGTCGAGGGGAGCGGTGACCAGCCCCACACTCTCACGGACAGCGGGAGCGACCTCCCTCGTGGCTCTGTGGTCGGCGATGATGGCGCGCACGAACCGCCGCACGCGGGGGACGAGCGCGGAGCAGCGGCGCGTCACGCCGCACGGGTCGTAGAGCGCGCCCAGCCACGGCAGGTGGTCGGACCAGTTGAACGCGCCCAGCAGCTCGAACCCTTCCCGCACCATGCTCTTGACCTCGGCCGCCTCCTTCCCGTGCTCTTGCGCGACATCGTACCGCCTGCCGAACACGCTACCCATGATGTTGTTGAGCGCCGCCCCCTGAATGTGACGCCGAAGGCCCACCCTGCCGGTCGCCTCCTGCTCCGCGGCGACTGCGTCGAGCATGGCGGCGCAGTCGGCCTGGCGGTGTCTCTCGTGGGCGGCGACACGGCGGGGGGAGAAGAGGTGGGAGGCGGCGACTCGGCGGAGGAGGCGCCAGTGGGGGCCGTTGGGGGCGAAGCCCATGGCGCGGGCGAACATGAGCTCCCGCGCTGAGCGCTTGAGGGGACGGTCGGCGAGGTGGGGGTGGGAGAGGAGCTCGCGGGCGACGACTGGGTCGGAGGAGACGACGGCGGGGGTGGCGCCGATGGAGAAGGCCATGAGCTGGATGGCCGCCGGGCCGGCTGCGCGGGCCATGGCGGAGAGGGCTCGGTGGGGGAGGCCGGAGGAGAGCGTGAGGAGGCTGCCGAGGACAGGGAGACCGCGAGGACCTGGGATGGGGGTGGGGCCGGCGCGCGTGCGGCCGTGGGCCCAGGCGGGGCCGCCGGAGGTTAGAGCCCAGGTGAGGAGGGCGGCGAGGAGAAGGCCCACGAGGAGGAGGAGGGCGTCACCGCAGAGGCGTTCGGCGCCGAGGAAGGCCGGGAGGGTGAAGACCCACCAAGTGGAGTCCGGGCAGGAGTGAAGGGCCAAGCCTGTTGCCTTCTCCATTATAGAGAGAGAGAGAGAGAGAGAGAGAGAGAGAGAGAGAGAGAGTAGGGAGGTTGGTGTGTAAGTGTGAAATGCCTGAGAGAGGCAAGGTGGAGAGGTGAGTTTGAGTAGGGATGTGAAGAGGAGGTGGTCAGGGGTGTGCATATATATAGAGTGCCTAGGGGTTTCGAAGCATGAGAGGGGGTGTGATGGATGGAGTCATGGAGGCAAAAAGAAGGGATTCAGGGAATAAGGAGGGGCCCACTGGGGGAGCGGTTTTAACCAGCCGAGCCGCTTACCATGCATTCTCGAAGAATTCTGTGGGGAGAGGAAAAGGTCTACAGTTTTCTTATTAACAGTGATAGCCATGCAAATAAGTTCAATTTAGATGCATTTATGTCGATTATGGATGTATACGTCAATTATATTATATATTTAGACGAATTACTTAAAGTAAGAGTATATGTAATTCTAAAAGATCTACAAAAGCCAACATAAAATATTAGATCATATATATCATACATAAGGGTGGATATTATATTTTTAAAATAGACCTACAAAATCCATAAATTTATTTTTTGCTATCTTTTATTTATATTTGATTTTTATCAATATTTATTATTTATATCTATGGACATTAGTCTTTTATGACACAATTATCCTTATTTAAGTTCACAATTACTCTTCTAAGAGTTTAAAATTTGTCATTTGTCCTTAAAGAGAAATTTAAACGAATATCTTAATTGGAAACTTCTTTTCGTGACACTATGGGCTGCCACATCAAGCAAGTTTGGTTAAGTTGTTAATGAAACTTTAAAATAGGGTTTTTCGTGTTGCCTGGTCAGGGCGACCTAGATCTCTGGTGGTAAGGTACAGTGCAATCATGCTGCAATCTATGTTGTGAGCCATTTTTTTTCCTCTCTATGGCGACGTCGGCTAGTCGACATGCCTAGATGCCTAGATGGTTGGATCTCCTTAGAAACGTTGGCCAAGGAGAAGGTGGAGGTGGAGGGAGTAGATGACAACTGAGGGGGAGGTCGTGGTGGAGTCTTGGAGGGAGAGGTAGGGAAGGCCACCACAATCGAAGGAGGAGCCGTTGCTAGGCGCAGTGCTCTTGAGCTTGTCCACTCCCATCCGGACATCGTTCGGGCCACCATTCGATATCCCAACAATGCTGGACAAGTTGGGGCGATCACCGCGTGGAGTTTTGCCTTTGCTCGATGATGCAAAAAGAAGAGAAGAGCACGTCATCAAGCATTGGCTCTAGGAGCTGAAGCTCGTGGCTTGCGACACCGACAATATGTTGGACAACCTCAAACTCTAGGCGATAATGCTCCGACTTCAATGTTCATGATCAAACCATTTAGGGGGAGACGGATAGCCATCAATGGTTGCGGAGGAGCGGGAGGATCTCAAGGGTGGCAGTACGTGTTGCCATCCACTCCCACTTCTCCATCACCAATGGGATGCCATCATGATGAGAGTGATGGCATCCCCAAAAGGTGGCACAAGTCTTGGACTCCTAGGTAGAATGACTTCCGGGGTAATGAAAGCCTTATGTCAACGCTACGTGGCCTACAAAAGATGAGCAGAGCTAGGAACCTTCTCCACGAAGATACACCTTGTGTAGAAGTCTAGACCTCTTCAGATAAACAGAACATTTCATCCCGAGCACCGGGCACTCTCACTGCTCTGGAGTAGGGGGCTAGTGAGGAGGAATAAACTCGCTACGGCCCAGCAAGTCCCAACAAGGATCGGCCCATAGTTTAGGATGCCATCTATCAAGAATCACTAAGGACTGGCCCAAGGTCCAAGCCCGTGCCCTACGCACATGCTAGACCCATGAACCAAGTGGCGCAGGCTCAGGTGGCCATTACCTCAATAATGGTGGGAGTTATATTAGAAAGTGATGGGTGTCAGGTTAACACCCATGTCCCCTCACCTCCTATAAGACGAGTGGACGGGTAACTCACGACCCCACGATCAGGGCAACCACAACTCTACTAAGTCAAGAGGGGAAGAGAATGAGATGAACTCAATGAAGGCTCTATAAGAACTCTGGCCAGATGGTTAGGTAGGTATGCTTCTCACAATTCTCATGCTCTACTAAACCTCCACCCTTCTTGTCTCCCCGTTCTCACGACTCATCTCTACACCAGAAGCCCCACACCTGAGCTCTCAACGCCTCCCTTGCTCCACCAAGTCATCTGAGCACTCCCAACCTCCCTCTATGCTCTTTCCCACTCTATTTGAGTGCTCTATCCCTGCTTCCGAGCACTCTTCCCCTTATCCAAGCGTCCGTTTGACTTAAGCATTGAAGGTTGTCCCTTGGGATTTCTCTCGAGACTCCTTCTGACGTGGTTTCTCTACTCCCAGTTTCTCCTCCTAGGCTACTTTTTTCTTCCCCCTCAAACAAATCTCAAAGACGTGATTTGAGATACTACATTTCGACCTCTACAATATATATATATCAAAATATGTATCAGCTTTTTCTCAAAAAGAACCCAATAGGTCGGTTCATTTAGTTAGTTTGAGCTTTTTAGATGATGCTCAGAAAAGATAGGTGATAAAGACAAATGGAAGAGATGAGAGATAGATGAAAGATGATGAAAGATAGTCGATAGAATTGAAAGATGGATAATGACCTATGCAATGAAGTTGGATGATGGGCGATAAACGGTGAGTTAACAGAGAGTTAGACAAAGTAGAAGTTAGATGATGCACAACAGTTTGGTGAAAGACTTAGCCAAAAAAGAAGTTAGATGATGCAAGAAAAAGATAATGGATTAGATGATGTAGAAGATGGGCGAAGAAGTTGGACATTGCAGGAGTGGATGATAAAAGTTAGTAGAATATTTAGGTGATACAAGGATTAGGCGATAACTCAGGTGATGTAGGAATAGATGATGATTTTAGATGATGGCGAATTTGCACGATGGACTTTAGACTTTGGAGATTAGATGATGGATGTGGATGATGCAAAAATTAGATGATACTTTATCTCCAGAAGATATAGGCAATGTGATTGAGATTTAAGGGGTGTGATAGATTTGTAAGTGACTTGTTAGAGGGAAATTGTCAGCATTGTTAAAAAATACTATTTTTACATATGTTAAAGGTTTGGCAGGTGTTAGTGGACGTTAAGACAGGAAGAGGGCATGCAGATGCTAGGAGGTTTGACACCAATACGTGGAGAGTTCATGGAGATTAGTGGAGGGTTTTGAATTAGATATTAATGTTTCCCCACTATGGAGGGGATGATCAAGGCTTATATAAGCCTTTTTTCTTTTCCCTTATATCTCTATTTTCCCCTCATTTCCATGCTCTCCCTAGCCCTCTCAAGAACATCTACATCTAACATCTTCACTCCAAAATTAGTTCTTATAGTGCCTCTAAGGGTTTCTCATCTTAAAGAAAGTGGTTCTACATCTGGTAAACATCCAGTAGATACCTAATTCATATTCCAAATCCTTGTCTTCAGTAATATTCATATTCATCTGAGATCTATCTGTGTTCTTCCATGATCCTATCTTGCTCATCTCAAGGGGTAGAACTCTGAAGGGAGAATCTAGTGGCTTGAAGGAGGAGGTTGGAAGGCTTGTAATAACTGGTTTCTTACAGAGGTGGGATTTCAAAACACGAGCCATACATATCATCTTAGACCTATCTCCAACTGATCTACAATCTATGCTTCTTGATCCACCAAGAGGACCCTATGTAGAGACCATTCTTTTAAGACCATGTTTACGATCATCTTTGAAACCGCTTCTAGTCATGTTTTACAAAGGTTTCTGTTTGAAGATACGTTAAACATGTAAATGAACAAGATAGGTTTTGCATGTAAATGAGTAAGGCAAGTTACGTATGTATGTATTTTTTAAAGAAAATGAACAAAGCATGTAGGTCATGATGATTGCTTGAAATATCTAATTTTGATTGCATGAGATTCGATCTATCTAGACAAGATGTTCATTGACATGCCACGTTAATCACTAAATCTAAATCAGAGCACACAACATGAGCCATGTTCTTTTTTTGGAACCCAAATCCCTAGGGCTGTACTTGAGCAGGTAGGATGGATGGTGTAGCATTAACACCGACTCAGGACCTCGGGGCAGTAGGGCAAGAAAGCACTACATATCTCCTATTTGGGAGTTTAGTATAAGCCTTGATAGTAGGCTAATAAAATCTCCACGTAGTTCGAGGTGAGGCAAAGGCCTCCAGTTTGTGTATACGGCCAAGACTCACTCGGTGGTGCCGATACGAGTAAGGGTGTGCAAGTATAAGAGATTGCTTCTTTCTGGGCGATTGTCCTTCAGCTTAACCTTGAATGCTAAGCAATATGTTCTGATTTCCCCCTATTAACATGCTGATGATGTGGGTACAAGCTTTATGTTTCTGAAAGATTATGACAAGAGTGCAAGTTATGTGCAAGTTATGCGCAAAGCATGCTGACCCACTAGTCTATGTGTTGATTGTTCCATCTATAAGTTATGATATGAACTATACTCTAGCTTGCATGCAAACCAAAAGAAATGTTAAGGGAAAAGGACAAACAAATATCATGTAATCCAGACTGTCTAAACCTTCATCGTTGCAGGTTATGTTACAAGTCTATGTTTGCAAATTCATGTTATGTGATGTTATTATTTGATGTTATGTTTAACCTCGTAGTTTTCTTCTTTGGCCTCAACATTTTTGGACAGTGATATGGGATGCCCCATTGCTGTTCCACCTAAGATTTATTTGTCTATCAACTTATGAGAGCATTTCATCTTTATGCTTCCTGAAACACGTGTTAATTGCACTTTTCTATATTGTACCACATAAAAGACTAGTTTATATGCACACTGGTTTAATTTTGTGAGCAGTGATATGTTTATGGTATTATCGAGATGTAGTGTGACATTTGTGTTAGAAGTCCTACTAAGTCGTCGTACTCAAAAAGAATTTTCCTTTTAGGTGCCCATTACTGAGAGCTATAGGGTTGCATGGCAAGGGGGAGGTGTTGCCTGAGTGTTTTCGAAGGTGCATGGGGGTATGCGTGCCAATCAGAGCCATTGTTCAAGAGGTGTAAGTAGTTTTCTATCTTTTGGAGGCTTTAGATGTTGGGTTTCTGGCTATATTTTGAGTTGTATGTGTTGGTTGCTGATGTGCATAAAACTCATCGTTAAAAATCATGCCACAATTTTAAAAATAACCGCACTCACTCATTAAAAAGATTTAAAATCTAAGTAGAGTGGCAAGAACGGGTCGATCCCACGGAGAGGAAAATTTCTTTTAAGTAAGTTGAAAAATCCTTATATTTTCAAAATTGAATTTTGAGTGAGTTTATGCTAAGGGAAAATAAAATTGCATGGAATTGAAACTATCTAAAGAATATGAGAGGGTTAAGAAGAGAAATTGGGAGGAGATAGAGAGATAAAGAAGAACATAATTGCAAAAGATTGAATTTTTATTGCTTAAGATGAAAGATTACAACTCTATGAAAACTAAAAATTATAACTTGTAATAAAAGAACAAGGGAAGAAATAAAGCCAAGAAATTGAAGAATAGCGCCGTCCACGCCGTGCCGAGCTTTTGATTGGATCACTCCGCCTTGGAGAGGTACGCCGCCTTTAGAGCACCGAAGAAGAATCTCCGCCAAAGTGATATTTAGATGAAAATAGAGGAGGGGAAGATAGAAGAATAGTAAAAAATAGAAATAAAAATAGAGCTACAGAAGAACTGAAATAACATTCAAACGGAGAAGAATTAGGAGATGAATAAGAAGAGAAAGTTGAAGATATTGAGGAGAGGATAAAGTTTCGTGAAGAGTGTAGAAGGAGAAGACGTTAGGAAGAAGGTGAAAACTGAGGGAGAATAGAGAAAAATGCTACTTTACGGGTGAATGGGATAGAACAGTGAAAAGTGCAAATAACTTAAAAATAGTGCAGAACTAGAGGACGATGAAGAAGAAGAAATTGAAGAACTCTAAAAAATGAAGAACTTTTATGAAGAAAGTAGGAGGAGAATAGGATTAGAAAGGGAAGAAAATAAGGGGAGAACAGAGAGATGCACATATGAACAGTAAAACGGGAAAAGACAAAGCTTTGAAAATTTTGAAATAGCTTGAATCGAAACGAGAGAGAAGTAGAAGAAGAGGAAGAAGAAGAATTTAAATACAACTTCAAAATGGAGAAGTTTACTGAAGACAGTAAATTGAAAGAAAGAACAGAAAGTAAGGAAAAAGGGCTAAGATCTCCGGTCGGTTGCTCTAGGGCGGGTTTTATAATGTTCAGGGGACTTCAATCATACAAATCCTTGGAGATAAAGCACAAATATGAGTTTACAGCATCAAGATCTTGCTCAAAGTAGGTCTCTTGCCATAGATAGAGTCCTCCTTGTATCAATTATGGAAAGATTGCTTCGTTCAGATCGATCTAGTTCCGTTTCTGCTTCCAACTGAAATAGCGACTGGTGCAGGGTCGTTCATTTCATAAAATAGTGCATTTCTTCTTGTCACAATTTTAAATTGGTGCCCATCCTTCAGCCGCAGAATCTTTCTTTCTTTATGTTATCATTTTCTTGCTTTCCGTATAAAAGGATCTTGTGACTTCTCGAACAGCCGCCCATTCATTTTTTCATATTTTTCAATTTTCTTTCTATTTTCATACAGGAAATGGGCAGCTTCTCAAAGTGTCGTAGTTTCTTGAATGTGCGCCCTCTTAGAAGGGCGTTCATTAATTGGCGTCTGGAGCTTGGTCGTAAATTTCTAAAAATTCAAAAAATTCAAAATAATCAATGTTCTTCGTTTCAAAATGAATTGTAACAATTGTGCACTTTCTTAAATATTTCTCACATTGCTATTTTGACTCAAATGATGATAAAATCATGTAAACTCAAATTAATGATGAGAATGAGATTTGGGTGATATTAACGCACAACTATGCTCAATAAATGCTAAAAAAGTGATGAATATGGTGTAAATTATGATATAAAATGTGACACTTATCACACCCCCCAATTTACCCATTTCTAGTCCCTTAGTAATACAAGTAAATTATAATTTAGGACTAGCAAAAGTTTACAAAGTCCATACTTTCATATCTAGCTCTTCCTTCATAGAATCAACTAAAGATTAGAAATCCAGAATCATTAATGCACACTAGCCTTACGTAGGAAATTAAGGTGCATGATCAAGAATTCAAATCAAAGTTCAGTAGCACTTGTGCATTTATAATACTAAATTCACAGCTTTAGACAATTACAACCCCCATTTGCTACTCCAAGTAAGTATCTTTTAACCCTGCACTAGCTTTAGTCTGCCTTATCTATTTGTCCCTTTTGAGATCTTTTTATTTTTTTACACACATGATGCTGCACTATCCTTCACTGTTTTACACGAATCTCGACTCTTGCCTTAGGAGAAACAGGCTCGATAACGCAGATCAAGGTTCCCTTTTTTGTTTGACGCGAACCTCAACACTTGTTAGGTGAAGTAGGCCCGATTACTAAGATTCGAGACCTTTTTCATGGTGTCTTTTTCTTTTTTTTATTATTTTTATTTTTTTTCAATGTGCTTTTACAGCTATTTAATAATTAACTTGGTAGAAAGCTTATAAAAAGATCTCTTCCTTAAGAAGCGCAGAGTATCAGACAATATACCCAAAATAGCAGAAGGCTTATCTCGCTTATTTCATTAGCGTGCAATGTGAAATTTTCATTTCTTAAGTGCACATGAACTTTAAAGAGATTCTTACATCAGTTTTCCATGGCTAGCTCGAAGAAAATTTTCATCATCCTTCTCCCTAGTCTTTCCTATTCCAGAATTACTTTTAATGAGAGCATGCATCAAGAAAATTCAGTCGGAGATTTCATATTTCCACTTTCATGTTCAATGCAAGACAACTTAAAAGATATGCCGGACATCATACAAGAACTCCTATCAGGTTGTACTATATGTATCATGAAATATTTCTCTCCCCTCCGAACTTGAATGACATTGTCCTCAATGGTATATGTAAGCAATAAAAATAATAGAACAATGTAATAATAAAGATCGTTGAGTAGGAAAGAGACAACCTGATATGCGGGGCAAAACTCCATCAATGTTATGGACGACGATAGCTCCATCTCATGGACTTAACCTGACTACTGAAAATAAACTAAAACATCAAATAACAACAACATTTGGTTGCCTCCTAACAGCGCTAAGTTTTCCGTCTTCAGCCAGACACATGCATAGAAGATGCAAGCTTCATAACCAATATGTGGATTTGAGAATGAGTCACCATATTATCTTATCAGCTTTTAATTTATAGTATTTGTGCCACGAGAAGACAAGATTTTGCATGTACATGCATGGACTAAAAGTAATTTGGTTCCACTTATTCTTGATTTGAACATTAAGAGCATAAGTGAACCAATTCCCTTCCTTGGGAGGCATATGCAAATCAATGGCCACTAGCCTAGTAAGATTTGGGTGGAACCTTTGCCCAGTATATACCCACTGGACCTCTTATCCTGTATCTACCCACTTGACTACCCCTTTATTGACTACTTCCTCCATGTCAGCCCGATCATGTGCCGGTGGCTTTGGAAAGAGATTGGCATTTCTTAAACTATGATGCATGCAAGTCAGTGAACTAATATCTTTCAAATTTATCACACTCCCCTTAATGATAGCCTCTGGTGCATTAAAAGAACTAATAAACTGGTCTTCCTGATAGGGAGTCAAATCAAAGTTGAATATAATTTTCATATCTCCCTCAGGTCCTAGAATGTCATTCTGAAGAGGCTTAACTTTCAAGGGAATCAAATTGGAAGGAAGCATGAGTCCAAAATCTAATTCATTGAATGATTTAGACTTTATTGGACTGGACTCAGGGGTCAGATCAAATGTGAAATTCTCTAATAAGACCCCTTCATCAAATTCATCAATCGAATGAAGATTATCAAACTTATCCAATAATGGGGTGGGTAGATTAAATGTAAACTTTTCTAACCAAGCCCCTTCATCATATTCTTCAAAAAAAGGAGGATATTTAGAATTCGTCTCCATTAAATCATCAAGATTATTAATCACAAAGTAATCCTCCTCTTCATGTATATCCTTAAATGAGTTATCTGGGCCACTATTCTTCACAGTGATATTCTTCATCTCAAAACATTCATAAGATGGAGTGATGATATCAATATAATCATCATTATCCTTCAATCCACCCCCTAATGCCTTCCCTTCCTTCATCATGGTGTTGCTAGTGCACTCCCTCTCATTCTTACTATTGACATCTTGAGCCAAAATGATAGGCATACGATCATCATCATTCATGTGTTGAGGAGGTTGGTGTAATATTGAAGGAGGGTCATAGTAAGTAAACTGAGAATACACAATCTTAGGTTCGGAGTAGTGGTCTAGTGAATCTCCCCTAGAATTGATATTGTTGTTGAAGTTAGGGTGAGATGAGTTGGGCTGAAGTTGATTACACATGGGTTGCTCATGGACTTCTTGGGGTGAAAGTTTAGATGAATGGACTTGAATTGTTTGATCCATCCAAGGGAAATTTGGGTGATTGCTCCCGCCTAGATTATAATCATCAGAAAAGGTACCATACTCGAGTTGAGAGAACCCTACGACATATTGGACTTGAGCTTGGATGGCTGGTGGGAGTCGGGCTATAGTAGGACACTCACTCACATGGTGAGTAAGACTAGCACAGAAATCGTAGGTTTCCTTAGAAGTTTGGGATGGACTTTTATATAGACTTGATGAGTGTTGGACAATGGAATTATCATCTATCTTAGAGTCAAGCCCTACCCATTTTTCTATTTTACGACGCCTAGCCTGTATGAAAGGTCCTACATATTATTTATAAGATGAGATTGAGACAAGATTCATCAAAATTTCACTCAAAATTTCAAACAGATTATAAGCCTCATCTTCACTCTTGTTCATGAATGTCTCTCCACAATATATGTCCACCATTTATCTATCATAATCAGATAATCCCTCATAAAATGCATACATAACTTGCCATTTAGGCAACTCATAATGTGGACATTGACGTAACAAATCCTTCAACCTTCTCAAGATTCATGAATCTGCTCTCCCAGAAGTTGAGTAAAGCCTACAATCGCCCTTCTCATGATGTTGGTCCGGACTATGGGGTAATTTTTTTTTTCAAAAATTCTAATTGCATAATTTCCCAAGTCCTAATGGTCTTTCCAAAACTTTTTAACCAATATTTTACTTTATCTTTTAATGAGAACAGAAATAAGATCAACCGAAGGGCATCATCACTAAAGTTTTGGATTTTGACCATGGAGTAAATTTCTAAAAAGTCATCAAGATGTCTATAGAGATTTTCATCGGGATTCTCATAAAAAGATAAGAGTATCTGGATGATATTAGGGTCAATCTCATAATGATCCACATGAATATCAGGTAGTTCATTGCAAGTTGAGGGTTTATAAGTGTTGGCTCAGACTAGATGGCGGACAAGAAGGGGGGTTGAATTATCCCCTTGACCTAGATGGCGGATTTTAAAAACTCTCTTAACTGAACACGATAGAATTAAAACCAACTACTTGATTAGTCTAAACAAACATGAGATTTAAAAGGTTCTCTCAATCTTTCCGATCTCACTCGTAATAACAATGCAACCGTTAGATGAAATTATGCCTAACACGGATAACAGAAGTAGCAGTGTGCTGTGGTGTAGTGAATAAAAATCTATAAATCTACCTGTGAATGGAGATAGGAGAAATGGACAATCGCACAGGCATTCACAAAGGACACGGAGATTTTTAGGTGGTTCGGGACCACGACGGGCTCCCTACGTCCACCCCTCCCCCAATCGGGTGAGGCTTCACTACACGCTAATTTCGTAGCAACACGGGGACGAACCCCAACCACACGCACATACGCTGCTTCCGCAGCAATGTCCACACACGGGGAAAATCCCCAACACGCTGCTACCGCAGCACACAACCACACATAGAATCGGGGAACACGCCCCGGACACTAAATGCACTCGGAGACGTAGCTCCGTCTACACATAACCAACCATGAGAAAACTTTCCCCACAGTGAAACCCCGCACACACACTTTGATATTCCGAGTTTGATAAAATAACAAGATATACAATGAATGCCCACAGAAGTATTTAGATGAAGATTGACTATGAAGCACTCATAGAAATGAACATAGACATGAATCATCAAGAGAAACAAGATCAAGAATGTCTTCTCTTAGGTTGGAGGCCGATAGAAGATGCTTCGTTGGTTCCACACGAGAGGAAGAAGAAACTCAAGGTAAATCGAGCCACCGGTGCTTTCTCCTTAAAGAACCGGTCACAGATCTGGAATTGGAGGCTTGAGAATGGATGTAGATCTTGAATCCTTGCTCTATTCAACCTCTCCTCAGCTCTGGCCGCCCTTTCCCTTCTTTCCCTGCAAAAACGGATAGAGAAAATTAGAGCTTCTACTTATTTCTTCCAAATTCGCAACATATATATAGCCCCATGATAGAATGATGAAAAGACCATATTGCCCTTGCAAAACCCTAACAAAACCACCCTAATATGTTCATTAGTAACCCAAGGGCATTAGGGTAAAATTTCATCCCAATCGGAGGTCATTAGATTAGGTTTCGGTGACTTACGGAAATCCTGCACGGAGCTGCGAATGAGGGGGGGTCGACCCACTTTCATAGGGGGGTCGACCCACTTTGCAAACAGAAGCTGTTTTCAGCAGAAATGGCAGGGGGGTCGACCCACTTTCATAGGGGGGTCGACTCACTTTCAGACAGGGTGCTGTTTACCCCGTTTTCAGCCCAGGGGATGACCCATTGAGTGGGGGGGGTCGGCCCATTGACCTTGAAACCTCATGAAATGATATTTTAAAGCATTCCTAATGATCTAAAAGTGCAATCCATTGAACCCAATCATGAATTAAAATATTTGGATCATGCATTCACATATGGAACTAGTTTTGAGTCCAAGACCCAAAGGACATGAAATATGATTATGAAGGCATTAGTATGAGGCACATAAATGCTTTATTCATATTTTCAACTCAGGAACCTCCTCAAGACATGCATAAAGCACTTGGTAAAGTAACACCAAATCCAATCAGATATTGCATGAAAGAATAGAAATCAATATGAGCATGATGCAATATGAACTACAATTATCAAATTGACAATTTTGAAGCCAATTAACCCCAAAGCCATGAAGCATAAAGTAAGCCTAATCTCTCCACATGGAAATCCATCATAAGAAGATTCTTACCATGATTTCAGAGATTTCTAGACTTTAATGAACCCGCACCTTTAGAAAATCAATTTCATGTTATGCTTTGATCCATGCAAATGAAGAATCGAACTTGAATGCATTATCCACACAATACCACCTCTTCAATGCATTTCAACCTTGATGAACCTGCACATTAGTATGTTGAAAGTACAACCATATGCACAACTGATTCAAACATTTCCAAACCACATTTTTCACAGGTTCACTTTTCAAATACAATTTAATCAAGCCAACATGAGTTAGATGAATTGAGAGTAAACTCAAATCTCCACTTTGTATATGCATGAAACTGAATGTATAGACTTAGAAACTTGAAGGCACAAGACAATGTATAGACTTGGCAGAAGGCCAATGTATAGACTTGGATTGAAGGCCAATGTACAGACTTGGTGGCTTGAACCAATGTATAGACTTGGAAGCTTGAAGGCACAAGACAATGTATAGACTTGGCAGAAGGCCAATGTATAGACTTGGATTGAAGGCCAATGTACAGACTTGGTGGCTTGAACCAATGTATAGACTTGGAAGCTTGAAGGCACAAGACAATGTATAGACTTGGCAGAAGGCCAATGTATAGACTTGGATTGAAGGCCAATGTACAGACTTGGAAGATAGAAGGCCAATGTATAGACTTGTATGTAAGAAGGCCAATGTACATACTTTGAAAGAAGGCCAATGTACAGACTTGTATGTAAGAAGGCCAATGTATAGACTTGTATGTAAGAAGGCCAATGTACATACTTTGAAAGAAGGCCAATGTACAGACTTGTATGTAAGAAGGCCAATGTATAGACTTTCCTTGTGCAAGAGAGCAATGTATAGACTTTGAAAATAAATGAAGCATTTCAGAGCAACTCAAAACAAACATTCATGTGAGGCATAATCCGTTCATAAACATGAATAAGCATGAATTATAAATGCAGTTCAGAGCATGTAAAACCATGGGCAACAAGATATCACGCATTTGTCAATTCATTAAGAACACCAATATAATGTTTCCATGAAGTCACCAATGTGACCATCTACATTAAGGATGTGTGCATGAAGGACCATTGTGTTTGAACCACCTGCAAAACAAGATATTATAGTGTTAGCTTGTTTATTGTGCAAACGCCATTTAAGCATAAAACACACAATATATTAGAATCATCAAAACCATTATCAGAGACAACAAGGGGGCGCACAGAACCCAACAATAAGTAGAAGGAATAAAGTGTTCCTTCATAGGCGTGGGTTTCCCTCCTTATTGGATGGCCATTGACGATGATCGAAATAAATAAGACCCAAAGAAAATTTTTTTTAAACTTCTCTTTAAAAAAAAATTTCTTTGTGTTGTATATATTTTTTCTTTTATTTTTTTTTTGAGTTTTTTTCAAAGCAATACAATCAATGAATCAACAACTATATGAATGATGCATGCAACATGATAGTTTATATTTTTTTTTTACAAAAGAAGAATTGGTACTCACTACCAAATTGGTCACCGGCTAGGTAAGAGGTGGGGTTGTGGGAGGCTCCCCCTATTTTCGTAGGGTCCTAATTAATTAGCCACAAGCCCGCATAGGCGTTTGTCACTCAACCTCTAGCCTACACACCGATTTGTCCAAAGTAGTAGTAAATCCCATAACTTTTTTTTTCAGAAACTTCTAAGGGTAAGCTAACTCTGGGGTGTTTCTTGGCACAACATGCCCGATGTCCATGAGGGAATCCACGGGTGCGGGGATTTAAGGAGGTCTTGGAAAATGAGATTTCAATCCAAAGAGACGGAATACTCAATAGAGGGTCCTTCCAATTCTAAGAGGGGTGTGCCTAAATTACCCTTAAGAAGGGAGAAAGAGAAGAAGAGAGAGTTTTTTTTAAAGATGTAAATAAATAAAGAAATAATCAACTAGCTGCAACAATGTATGCAAGAGATAGAACTAACATGAGAGCATGATATCATGACAAAATTTTTTTTTATTTTTTTTCTGTTTTTTTTAGAGAATTTTTTTCTATTTTTTTTCAAAAAGAGAGATAGATAAAAGACAAATAGCAACTAAAAACACTAAACAACATGCAACCTACTGAACAATAAGGCCTAAAAGCATGCTTTCTGGTTTTTTTTACTTTTTTTAGATTTTTAAAAAAAATTTCTAATTTTTTTAAGATTTTTTAAGAATTTTAAAAATAGGTCATGTTCTTACATTTACTGGCCTTTATCGACGGTTGAATTTTTAGGATTTTCAGATTTTCTGCTTTTTACTTCCTGTTGTGACAGATACAGACTTTTAGCGATGCTTCCTATTTTCTGCAATAGTTTATTTCCTGAGAATTTCAGGTCTGAATTTTTTTTTATGCTTTTATGATTTATTTTCCTATAAAACAACGGCGCCAAAACTTGATGTGCACAAAACCCATCGTTAAAGTCGTGTCACAATTTCAAAAATAACCGCACTCACTCACTAAAAAGATTTAAAATCCAAGTAGAGTGGTAAGAACGGGGCCGATCTCACGGAGAAGAAAATTTCTTTTAAGCAAGTTAAAAAATCCTTATGTTTTGAAAATCGAATTTTGAGTGAGTTTATGCTAAGGGAAAATAAAATTGTATAGAATTGAAACTATCTAAAGAATGTGAGAGGGTTAAGAAGAGAAATTGGGATGAGATAGAGAGAGAAAGAAGAACACAATTGTAAAAGAATAAATTTTTATTGCTTAAGATGAAAGATTACAACTTTATGAAAACTAAAAATTACAACTTGCAATAAAAGAATAAGGGAAGAAATAATGTTAGGAAATTGAGGAATAGCGCAGCCCACGCCGTGTCGAGCTTTTGATTGGATCCCCCAATCTTTAGAGCACCGAAGAAGAATCTCCGCCAAAGGGATGTTTAGATGAAAATAGAGAAGGGGAAGATAGAAGAACAGTGAAAAATAAAAATAAAAATAGAGCTAAAGGAGAACTGAAATAACATTCAAACAAAGAAGAATTAAGAGATGAGAAAGAAGAGAAAGTTGAATATCTTGAGGAGAGGAAGAAGTTTTGTGAAGAGTACAGAAGGAGAAGACGTTAGGAAGAAGGTAAAAACTGAGGGAGAATTGAGGGAAAACGCTACTTTACGGGTTAATGGGATAGAACAGTAAAAAAGTGTAAATAACTTAAAAATAGTACAGAACTAGAGGATGATGAAGAAGAAGAAATTGAAGAACTCTAAAAAATGAAGAACTTTTATGAAGAAAGTAGGAGGAGAATAGAAGAAGAAAGGGGATAAAATAGGGTGAGAACAGAGAGATGCGCATATGAACTATAAAAGGGGAAACGACAGAGCTTTGAAATTTTGAAATAGCTTGAAAACGAGAGAGAATTAGAACAAGATAAAGAATAAGAATTTAAAGAAAACTTAAAAACGGAGAAGTTTGCTTAAGATAGTAAATTGAAAGGAAGAACATAAAGTAAGAAAAAAGTGTTAAGATCTCCGACCGGCTGCTCTAGGGCGGGTTTTATAGTGCTCAGGGGACTTCAATCCTATAAATTCTTGGAGATAAAGCTCAAATCCGAGTTTGTAGCATCAAGATCTTGCTCAAAGTAGGTCTCTTGCCATACATATAGCCCTCTTTGCATCAATTATGGAAAGATTGCTTCGTTCAGATCCATCCGGTTCCATTTCTGCTTCTAATTGAAATAGCGACTAGTGCAGGGTCGTTCATTTCATAAAATAGCGCCTTTCTTCTGGTCGCAATTTCTAATTGGCGCCCATCCTTTAGCCGCAAGAATCTTTCTTTCCTTATTTTATCATTTTCTTACTTTCTGTGCAAAAGGATCTTGCGACTTCTCGAACAGCCGCCCATTCATTTTTCCATATTTTCTCAATTTTCTTTCTATTTTCGTACAGGGAATGGGCGGCTTCTCAAAGTGTCGCAGCTTCTTGAATGTGCGCCCTCTCAGAAGGGCATTCATTAATTGGTGTCTAGGTCTTGGTTGTAAATTCCTGAAAATTCAAATAATTCAAAATAATCAATGTTCTTCGTTTCAAAATGAATTGTAACAATTGTGCACTTTCTTTAATATTTCTCACATTGCTATTGTGACTCAAAATGATGATAAAATCATGTAAACTCAAATTAATGGTGAGAATGAGATTTGTGTGATATTAATGCACAACTATGCTCATTAAATGCTCAAAAAGTGATGAATGTGATGTAAATTATGATATAAAATGTGACACTTATCAGTTGTCTATGTTGGGCTTTTGTTATTATGACACTATTGTATATATATGCTGGTTATCAATGGAAATCGCTTCCACTAGTTTTCTTTTCATAATGTGTAGATATGTATGATTGGCTAAATGTTTTGGAATGTGTAAGAGCATGTTTTTTAGGTGCTAATACTCTCATCCACACGTGTGGCATCCTACGTCATCTTTAGCGGGGTGTCACAATTTACCAATTGAAAGACTTTGGTTTAGTTAGCTAGGCTTTCCAATTAAATGAACTTAGTCTAAGACTTCATTTGGAAAAGATTTTGAAAATGATTCCAATCATTAGAATATCTAACATGACACAATCATTTCCAAAGAAATCATAGACATCTTGATGTACGTGAAAAGTGAATTTTGGTGAGGAGGAGAGATATAGACTCAAAAGGTGGGGGAGTGATAATATCCAAAAGGTTATTTTTGTGAGCTTTTCAATGATTACAAAGGATTCTAATCATTAGAATGGTGGTAAAATCTACAAAAGTGGATGAATGGGCAATGATATCTATAGAATTTAAAATTTGAATGTAAAAAGTAGGGATTTTTTAGATAACTCCATACAAAATCTATTCACACTTGGGTACATTCAAAAATGAGATTATTGAACCATTATTTTCAAATGAAAAATTAACATCTTTTCAAAATTAATATCTATAGAGGCAGAAAATTGGTTCCTAGCCCTCGTACCACACTTTTCTATTTATTTGCTGGGGAAGACCGCCCAACACTCATGGAAGCCTACAAACACCAGAAGCGAAAGGCGTCAGAAGGAGTCTCGGGCGTTATCCCAGGGGACAATCCTCCGATGTTTAAGTCAGCACTCGGGAGACGGAGAAGTAGGAAGATGGGCGTAGGAGAGAGAGAGAGTTGAGAGGTCATGGAGCCAGCCTAGAGGGACAGACTGCCTTTCGGAGGATTCTCACCGTGACTAGTGGGCGCTCAAACAGTGCTCGCTGGGCGGTAAGGGTGCTCGGAGGGCAGCCGGTGCTTGGCAGGAGCGTTCCTCTCTTAACAGTAGGTTGGCTTCTCTTTTCCCTTGTCTAGAGCTGAGTGTGTGTTTCTTGGTGAAGATCACCGTGCCTCTGCCTATCCGTCGACGTCTCATTTATAGGGTGTTATCCTGGTAGCAAGAGCCAGTCCCTTAGCAGGGAAGGGCGTAAGTCGTGGAGTAACGTCTCCCACGATCGTAGAGAGTTTCCCATTGAGGGCCCGTTCTTCCGAAGTCGAACGGTTCTCTGGTGAGTCTTAGGGCGCCTGGGGGGTGTGCTCGCCCATAGTGGACTTGAGGCCGACGTCGTGGGAGGTAACGTTTGGTCGTCGGAGGGTCATCTGGCGGCCGTTGCGCTTGGGTCGAAGCCCTTCCTGCGCTGGTGAATCCGAGGCCCAATTGTTATGGGCTGTTTGTTACGGGCCGCGGCTATCGTGGGCTCTTAGGCGCGTTGCAGACCGTGGGCCTAATTGGGCCTTGCGGTAATGGGCCTTTCATGGGCCGAGTAGGTTTTACCCTCCACACTAGCCCCCCTACACTCAGATGCCGAGCAGTTTTTCGGGAACTAAGAGTTGAGTTCGAGAGGGTATGTTGAAGGATGGTTCCAAGGATGGTCTCCTCGTATTGCTTGGGCTGGTGGTCCCAACCGTATACTTGGCGCGCAAGGCACATCTGACGGTGGCAGGAGGCATCTCTGTAATCATGACGTGACCCACTTTTGTTTGGGAGCACGGGCACGAACAGTCGATAATCATTCCTTGATGGTGACCGGTGCCTTTTCCCCTTCCATAGGGTTGCGAAGCGGCTGCCTTGCCTTTAAATGTTATAAGAACCATCGTAGGGGAGCCCCCGCCTGTTCTTCCAGTGCCTGCCATGGTTGTTGACTACTCCTTCTTCAACTCTTTCTTCCCCTGGTGTGGTTTTCTTCTTTCTTCTAACTTCCTGAGTTATGGCGCCTTACAGGAGAATCCCCCGTATCAGCTCCACGCCTTCTACCGAGGATGTGGATGCTAGCCGTGGCAGTGTCTTGAGCACTTTGGGTGCCGGTCCGATCATCCTCGTTCCCTGCCATTAGTTGCCTATAGGGTTGTCCACAGGCTGCGAGAGGCCTTCCAGATCCCCCCTGATTTCGATATTGTCTTCCCAACCATCAACGATGACCTGTAGAGTCAACCTCCGGGTGGCATTAGGGTCCCTATAGAATCCTTCCGAGTGAGATTTCACCTCCCTGTACCCCACTTCTTTGAGTCTGTCCTCCACCACTATGGTCGGTACCCAGGGGAGCTTTCCCCCAACTCCTGGCACATCCTCTGTGGTTTTGTTTTTGTTTGTAACCAAGCTTCGATCGTCCCAGACGTTTTCCTGTTCCGACAATTCTACAGCCTCCAATGTTGTCCTATCGATACGTCGTCTTTCTACTTCCGAGCCAGGAAGGACAGGAGCATCATCCGAGTCACTTTCATGGTGTCCAACATTAAGCGCTCAGCTGAGTGCTTTATTTTTGTTACGAAAGTCGAGGGTAGCAGCCATCCCAGCGACTGGAGCTTCGCCGTGGGCTCTCGCCCTCTTCAGGTGGACAAGCTGCCAGCCCCTACTATTGCGAAATCTAGGGTGGTTAAGGCCCTTCTCCGCTTTCAACTCTTTGATGCTGAAGTCAAGCTGACCCCAGCGGTGCTTCAGGAGCTAGGGTTAAGCCCCCCACTACCCCAGGGTACTAACCTCGTCATGTCTTGCGTCTCCTTAGCCATCTGTCGAGCTAACCCTTCCAATGCTATTTTGTAGGAGTACTAGAGTCATCGGAGCTGCGGTACAAGACAATGGAATTACCACTATTCGCTCCTCGCCCCATCGACCACATAGAGCCGGGTGCCAATCAGGTGACGGTCGCTGCTCCTAGGGAGGTGGTCGCCTTAGCGCTGGGGTGCCTTCCGTATCCGCTCCCAGCATCACTTCTGATAGAGTCTTAGCCCACCATTCCTACCGTCAGCGTCAGCTCGAGCACCCGGCAGGCCTCTTCCGGGGGTGTGGAGAGTATGCCTGAAAGAGGTTTCGCCATGTTCAGCGGTCAGCGCATCCACGTAAACCTGGATGAGGTGGCGGCATTGGATAGCCGGCGTTGCTAGAAAAAGAGGAAGAGGCCGGCCGCGGGGGCGAGCCCTAAGGTGCCATCTCCCCCTCGATCCGCGACTCCGTCGGCGCTGTCACCAGTCGAGGAGTCAGGTCCTGCTCCGCCCGCTCCAGTCCCTGCAGGGGACATGCCTGACAAGGGAAAGGGCCCCCTCTCGGATGAGGTTGCTCGCCTCCTATCGCCCAAGGTTACTCCCACCGTCCGCTTAATTTGTACCGCCCGAGGAGCCCACGCAGGGGTAAGCGGGCCAGTTAGAGGCCATCAGCCTCATTGACAAGGGCGTTGGGCCACACGAACACACCAGGGTGTTTGGCCTTGGGGCCCAAAAGGAACTGATTGACCTGGCCACGAAGAACGTAAGTTCGGTCGCCAGGGCTTTCGGCCTATGGAGGCATCACTTTGTCGGGGTTGTACGGGAGTTAGAGGTCAGCCAGGATGCGCCGAAGGGGTTTGAGGCCTAGTGTGCCAATCTCTGGGGGCACCAGGCAATGCAGGAAGATGAGCTCGCCAAGCTTCGAGAGTAGTTTGATCTGCAGGGGCGGGCCTTGGCAGAGGCCGAGCGGGATCAAGATGCCTCCCGCGTTTAGGCCTTAGCATTGGGGGAGTCCCTTCAGGAGGCGGCCATGCGGGCCGAAATAGCAGAGACTCGATCGGCCAAGCTAGGGCCCTTGGCTGATGCTGTTGAAGGCAGGGCCCGAGAGGCGGAGGCGCAGCTCGAGAACCTGCACTCGGCGATGCTCGCCGTTGGCATAGAGGCGGTGGAGCACTATTGCTCGTCCTCGGCGTACCGGGACGAGTTGAACATAGCGGCCATCGAGATCTATGATCCGGCCCAAGACCGTGGCTTCCAGGAAGGCTGGGCGGCCACTCTCCAGGCTATGGCTGATAACTTGGGCATCTCGGTGCCTTCCCTGCATCCTTTGCTGACGCCGTTTGGCCCTGAGGCCAGTGATGGTGAGGAGGAGCCAGGCACCGAGGAGCACGTGGTGGATCCAAGCACCAGGGAGCTGGCAGCTGGGGTCGGCTCATCGGTGGAGGGAGTAGTTGACTTGACCGATGATCCGCCACCCCATGAGCCCGTCGCAAGAAGCGTGCCCGAAGTCCAAGACCAAGGGATACGTGATACTGCTGTTGGGGCGAGCTCTTGACAAAGTGCTCGCCATTTTCCCCTCTTCTTTTACTTTCGTTACGCTATACTTTTCTTTTTTTGTTCTGTTGGAGTACACTAGCGCGATCGTCCCCCTATCCTATAAGCCTTTCTAACTTTGAAATGAAGACTTTCCTTTTTCTCTCAACTTCTGGAGCCTCTGGTATCTGCCACGTAGCTTGCCTTCTTTTCCCTACAATAAATTTTTTTGGGGATACAAAGCGGCGCCTTGGGGATCGCTTAGAGGGGGCGCGATCTTCGGGATCCGTCGCCTCGATTTCCATGAAGTCGAAGAGGAGGTAAGTCTCCTTCTTCCTTCTGGGGACTTCACTCCTTCCCTATAAATGGCATCCCACAACGAACCCTAAGGCCATTCTGGGTACGCTGAGTTGCTGAAAAGAAGTTCTACAGGATGTCGTCGGAGACTTCAGGCTTCTTATCGAATGAGGTCTCACCGCATGAAGCCCCCAGCAAGCAGTTGTGCTCAGGGGTGCCTCCGAAGACTACAAGCGGGGATACCTGGCTGGATGGCAGGAGGCCTTAGCCAAGGTGAACCGCATTTACAGCAACAAGGGGGTCTTGAGCCTCCTTCCTGACAGGTTCTGTCCCAAGGAGGACGAGTAATTCTTTTGTATTCCCCCCCTCCGTATGAATACAACTTTCCTTTTTGTCGCCATCCTTTTTGTTTCGTTGTGTGTGCTTTCCCTTCAATGACCCCCCTTCCTCCGTTAATGCTTACGGGAGTAACGAGCCACTCTTCATCGTTGGTAAGGGAGATGAGGCGTCCCTCGCCTTTAAATAGTAGGGCTAGTGGGCGGGCCTGTTGCCCGTCTTTATCTTTGTTACACCGTCGCGATGGCTCAAAGATCTCCCAAGACCGTGGCAATTGGAGAGAAGTTTCCAAGCCCCTCTCCCAACATGGGTGTCAAGGCAGACGATCCTCCAGTGGCTCTGCCTCCTCCGACAGCAGTGACGACGAAGGACAAGGTTGCCGTTGACGTTGCTCCGGATGCTGCTGACGAGTCGTTTGACTGGGGCAGCGACTACACCCAGGGTTGGATGGCCGGGTACTGGGACGGCTATGACGCCGCCATGGCCCTAGTTTGCCCCACTTATTCTCATAGACATGTATGCTGGCCGCATCAAGAGGCCGTGCTGGAGTTTGGGAGTCTGTATTATGAATAAAAGTGGGGGTTTCTCATCCATGCCTGGGGTGTATGTGTCTTTGATAAGCCATCTTCGTGTGCGGTGAGTTTGTGAGAGTAGATAGATTCACTGTTCGAATCCATCCATCCCCGTTGTGCGCACATGTCCCATTCCCTAGGACAACCAAGGGTCTTATGTTTTCCTTAGGCTAACGATGAGCTTCATTTTTGGTGATGATGGGGACTTCTCTTGCCTTCAAAGGCTTACACACTGCTCGTGATTAGCTTTGGGGGAGAGCGTATGTCTTCCCTTGGCGGGAAAAGACTATTGCTCATGATTTCTGAGGGAGCATGGATGCTCGCCTCTTGGGAGCTTGGGGCTACCATTATTTTTGAAGGAGCATGAGTGCTCGCTTTTTGGAGACTTGGAAGCCACCATAATTTCTAAGGGAGCATAGGTGCTCGCCTCTTGGAAGCTTGGAAGCCACCATGATTTCTAAGGGAGCATAAGTGCTCGCCTCTTAGAAGCTTGGAAGCTACCAGGATTTCTAAGGGAGCATAAGTGCTCGCCTCTTGGGGGCCTGAAAGCCACCATAGTTGAGCTCAGCTGGCAATGCTTCTATTAAACCGACGAGGTGATATGTCGAGAATGATTTATTGATAAAAAATTCTGGGGTTTACAGAATTCCATGTCCTGGGCACCTGTCACGCCCCGACGCGGAATATCGGAACATAGTAGTTGTATACATTCATGATAAGCAGAGCAAATGATGGAATTAAAAGAACATAAATTTCAAGAGAAAGAATTACTCCAAACAATACCAAATTGCTCATATATAAGAGTAAAAATGTCTCCAACAACATCTTACATCACTACTCAAAGAGAAGGAAATGAGGAAAAATTATAACTCTTAATGGCAACTCTAGTTAAACAAAACAACGACTCATTAGAACCACTAAGTGGCCACTCCACGACTCTACTAAGACAACTATCAAGTCACATCTATCAGGTCCACTCCGGTCTTCACTCCTGCCCATCCCCGTCCGTTTGCATTTCATCATCGGAGCTACCTGAAATGGGGGGAAAATCTGGGTGAGCGAACGCTCAGTAGGTAATAGCAGGCAAAGTTTAAGTAATTAGCAATTTAATTAACTGGATAACTGTTATGCAAATAAATAAAGGATGTCAAACAAATCTAACATATGCAGGAATTAAATGAGAGTAATAGAGTTAAATAGAACAGAGATACATCATTTCCATGTATTTGGCTGATCAAGCAAGTAAACAAGCAAGTCAAGTAGAAATAATTCCATGTAGGAATTCAATGAATATATGAATGTCATAGACTTCACGCTTGTCATGCACTCAGTGCAATGCCTCACCCTGTCATTATAACTCCCCGGGGCACTAGTACTTTTCGAGCGCTCCTCCCAGGACCAGATTGGGCCCTTATGATGCGTTGGCATTGATTTGGTGGATCCAAGATTCAAGTAACCATCTTAGACATTCATTGGAATCGGCCAGGAATTCCAAGGTTAAGCTAGTAACTTACCAACTAGGAATAAGTAGTGTTATCAATAATTGAATGGAAAGTCATGAGATTAAAAGGGGTATGCAAGACACACATGAAAACAACTCTAAGAATGTTGCGATCATGATTGGGCCGCCAAGATGAGAAAATGGTCTATACTGGACCGCAAAGGCCAAAGCTAGGCCAAAGAGACGAAATCCAGCGTGCAGGATGAAAACAGTCGGAGAGGGGCTGCAATAGGAACAAGACGGTCCTGGCTGGGCCGTTTCCCAAAGGAAGATGGTCCACAGGAAGTCGCTTAGAGCAGAAAGGTCCCTGGGCCACAAACAAAAAGAAAACGGTCTCAACTGGGCCGCCCCATCCAGAAACGGTCCTCGGAGGGCCGCTTGGAGGATAAAACGGTCCAATGACAACCACAACTAATCTGGGCCCAGTAAGGCTAAAGCAATCGACTTAATGGGCTCCCAGCCCACCTAAGACATGGTGGGACCGAACCAGGGTCCAACCCACACCTCTCAGGTCGAGTGTAGAGGCTATAGGTTGACTCCAACATGGCTAGGTCGACCCACAAACAAGGAAGGTCGACCCACAAGACCTGGCACCTAGCCAGTTAAAAGTGGTCACGAAAAGGGCCGCTTAAAATATCAGGCGGTCACACATGGGCCGCACACTGACAATAGCGGTCCTAGAAGGGCCGCAATCAATAGGACAACCCCGATTCCAGGCTGAAAAAAACACGGATTCGATCAAGTCGAAAGGTTCAGGTTTTGGGGGTACAACCCGCCTAGCGTCCTAGTGGGAATCCTAGGCTCGCGGGGGCTTACAGAGGTCTCATAATAGTGGTCCTAATCCGACGGAAGGAATATCCGGCGGAGAGTCCCAACTATTACAAGATTTAGGGGCTAATGAGACATCAAAAAATGATAGTATGCCGGTCAGCCAGCACCACCGGAGTGGCGTGACTGTCAAACAATCCTAGTAAATTTTTCCACCATCTTATTTAGCATTGGAGTAATCATTTCATAATGGAATCGCATCAAATGTGACAAGAGGAATCAATCAAAAAGACATGATTTGGGGATGACCATAGTTAATAAGATATTTCACTATTCCATATAATCTATTTATTTTAGTGTGTTTCTACCCTACACACAAATCTAACAAGATTAACATAATTATAACATCATGGACTAAGTATGACTGCGCGCCAAAAACGGTCTGCCCAGAGCCGCTAGACAAGGTTAGGCGGTCCATCGTGAGGCCGCGTAGAGGCACGAGTTTTCAAATCCAAACATGAATCAGGCGATCTGTCGATCGGCCGCTAGGGTATCAAGCGGTCAGTAACTTGCCACAACCCTGGACCTTGCAGTCTATCGCGGGGCCGCTTGGATCAGAACGGTTCCTGTACGACTGCATAAAGGTCGCTGCTTCGGTCTCCGGTGATCTCCGATAGAACTCGATTGCGACAAGGAATATGAGCAGTACAGTGCATAAGAATTGGGCAAAATGCCCTTAATAGAAAGAGGACGAAAAGGCACACAATATAGCATGATCAATTTAAGGTTTAAGCCTGCTAATCCTAGCATTCAATCGACATAAAAAGGGGTAACAAGATCGGTGCCCAAATTAACATGCTCCGACTAAAATAGACAATACTTGCGCTATATAGAATAATAATTAGGGCTTTTAGTATCAATAGAAAGGGGACTCAGAGACGCTTCCAATGATATATTACTCCTAGGGTTTAGTCCACTATCACCTACCTTAATCAAAGATCAAAAGAGGACGACGAACGATCGGCATCGCACGAACTCGCTCTCCACAACCTCGATAATTCCTCCGGCGATCGCGTTCCTCGCCGGCCGCCGTAGCAAAATGGGGTTTCTAAGTCAGGCTAGGGCTAGTTTTATAGGGGTAATTCGATCTGGGGTCGATGACAAGGCTGGATAGAGTCCATGAACTCCACGCGCACGGGAATCGCCCATTGACCAAGTCGCGCCGCCTTTTCTACCGAAATTGGACTCCTAGGGTTAGGGTTTCAGTGGGGAAAGAGAGGGAAAAAGGGCTACTCGACAAGGCCGATCGAATGGGCCTGGTTTGGGCTCAAATGGTTGAGATTTGGGCTCGAATTGGACGGTCTAAGGCTCGATCTATTTAAGCTCGATTTTAGCCTTAATTCTATCAATTCGGCTTGATTAAAATTTTATTTAGGGTCTGACCAAGAAGACACATCTAAACTTTTAGTCCTCTACGCGATTATGAATTTTCTAGATTTTTATAAATTAGTTAAAGTTTCACTTAAAGAAATTTTCAATTTAATAGTAAATATTTTCTCGATTAATACCATTTTATCTTATTTAATTAATTCTCGGGGTGTTATACCCTCCCATAGTTTAAGGAATTTTGTCCTCCAAATTCACTGCACTTATCAAAATGGAGAAAAACTAAGGTTACTGACCATAAAATAAATCAGGGTGTTGCCTCCACATAGTTTTTTCAGACTCCCAAGTAGCTTCCTCGATCCCACGTCGGCTCCACTGAACCTTGACCATCGGTATAGACCGATTCCTAAGTTGTTGTAGCTTCCTGTCCAAAATCTTGATGGGTTTCTCTTCATAAGTCAAATCTTCTTCCAATTCTAGATCTGCATGTTGGATGATGTGCGCGGGGTCAAAAACATACTTTCGCAGCATAGATACATGGAAAACATTATGTACTCCAGATAACTGGGGTGGCAAAGCCAATCTGTAGGCAACCTCTCCAACTCTCTCCAAAATCTCAAACGGGCTAATGAATCTCGGACTTAGCTTCCCACGAATGCCAAACCTTCGAACTCCTCTCATAGGCGAAACCTTCAAAAATACATGCTCGCCTACTAGGAACTCCAAGTCTTTCCTTCTGTTATCTGCATAACTTTTCTGTCTTGACTAAGCAACTTGTAGACGATTTCTAATAATCTGGATATTCTTGGATGATTCTGAAATGAGATATGGTCCTAGCCATTGCTTCTCGCCTACCTCATCCCAGCACAAAGGTGATCGGTAACTCCTTCCATAAAGAGCTTCGAACGGTGCCATCTGGATACTGGACTGATAACTGTTATTGTAGGCAAATTCTATTAAAGTCAAATGTTCATGCCAGCTACCGCCAAAGTCGATCATGCAATCTCTTAGCATTTCTTCGACAATCTGATTAGTTCTCTCGGTTTGTCCGTCCGTCTGGGGATGAAAAGCAGTACTAAAGTTTAGACGGGTTCCCAAGGACTCCTGTAAATCCTTCCAAAATGTGAAGTGAATATGGGATCTCTGTCTAACACAATATTCACGGGTACCACATGTAGTCTTACAACTTCCTTCATATACAAAGCAGCCAAAACATCGACTGTCCACTTCGACTTAATGGACAAGAAATGTGCAGATTTAGTCAACATATCCACAATTACCCATATTGCATCGAAGCCTCCACGAGTCCTTGGTAAGCTCATTATAAAATCTATGCCGATGCTTTCCCACTTCCACTGTGGTATATCGAGCGGTTTTAATTTCCCGGCAGGTCTGAAATGTTTGGCCTTCACTTGTTGGCATACCAGACATCTACTTACGAACTCTGCCACTTCCCGTTTCATATTTGGCCACCAAAAGGTCCTCTTTAAATCTAGGTACATCTTAGTTGCTCCAGGAGGAATAGTATACTTGGATCTATGGGCTTCCTCAAGGATCTTACCCTTCACCTCGACTGAATCAGGGACACAGGTTCTTCCCCGGAATAACAACCTATCATCATCGGCCAACACAAAATCTGGTCTAGTACTTAGACTTCCTTTGATCTCTACTAGCACTAGATCATTATCTTGCAGGGTCTTAATTTCCATCAACAGCTCGGGACGAAGCTGAAACTGAGCAATCATGACCCAATCCTTACTAACATTAAGGTCTAGACTAGCCAACTGCTCCAGCAATTTCCACTCTTGCAACATGAGACTAGACAACTTTACTATCGACTTACGGCTCAAAGCATCAGCCACTACATTACCTTTGCCAGGGTGATATTCTATAGAGAAATCAAAGTCCTTCAAATACTCAAGCCATCTCCTCTACCTCATATTAAGTTCTTTCTGAGAAAATAGATACTTCAAGCTCTTATGATCAGAAAATACTGTAAAAGTCTCTCCATACAAGTAGTGCCTCCAAATCTTCAAGGCAAACACCACTGCAGCGAGTTCCAAATCATGGACAGGGTAATTCTCTTCATACTTCCTCAGCTGTCTAGAAGAATAGGCTATCACTTTACCATGCTGCATAAGCACACAACCTAGACCAATGCCCGAGGCATCAGTATAAACTTTGAAACCTCCTTCTCCCGAAGGCAAGGCCAAAACAAGGGCAGTGGTCAAACATTCTTTCAAGGACTGGAAACTTCGTTCACAATCTTTCGACCACTCAAACCAATTCTCCTTGCGGGTTAATCTGGTCAGAGGTACCGTAATCTTAGAGAAATCCTTAATAAATCTCCGATAGTAACCTGCTAGGCCTAGAAAACTTCTCACTTTGGTTACATTTGCAGGCCTATCCTAGTTTCTCACTCCCTCTACCTTAGAGGGATCTACAAAGATTCCATCTTTAGAATTAATGTGCCCCAGAAAAGACACTTCTAGCAGCTAGAATTCACACTTACTAAACTTGGCATACAACTGATGTTCTCTCAGTATCTGCAATGCCATCTTCAAGTGCTCTACATGCTCCTCCTTGCTCTTGGAGTATATTAAAATATCATCGATGAAAACCACGACCCACTGATCTAAGTAGGGCCGGAATACATTGTTCATTAGCTGCATGAAAGCTGCAGGAGCATTCGTTAGACCAAAAGGTATTACAACAAACTCGAAGTGCCCATACCTGCTATGGAATGCTGTTTTAAAGATATTTTCATCCTTGATCCGCAACTGATGATACCCCGATCGCAGATCAATCTTGGAAAAATACTGTGCTCCCGCTAACTGATCGAACAACTCATCTATTCTCGGCAACGGGTACTTATTCTTGACAATAAGTTGGTTAAGCTGGCGGTAATCAATACACAGCCTCAGAGAGCCGTCTTTTTTTCTTACAAATAATACTGGGGCTCCCCACGGGGATGTACTCGGACGAATAAACCCCTTCTCAAGTAACTCCATTAATTGTTCTTTCAATTCTCTTAACTCCGCAGGAGACATACGATATGGAGCTTTAGAAACTGGGGATGCGCCAGGGACTAGATCAATGGAGAAGACTACCTCTCTCTCAGGTGGAAGTCTTGGCAAATCTTCAGGAAACACATCTGGAAAGTCCTGGGCAATCAGAATGTCCTTCAGTTCCAACTCCTTGTTGTCTATCAAAGAAACCAATGCCAAAAATGCATGACATCTTTTCCTCAACAACCTCTCAGCCCGAAGTGCCGATATAAGTGGCAAAGACTTAGAATGTGTAACCCCGACAAAAGAAAGCCCGGGGTGCCCAGAAAAAGACACGGTTCCAGATTTACAGTGAACACTAGCCTCATATCTAGCTAACCAATCTGCTCCTAGGATTATATCATAATCCTTCATCTTCATACAGACCAAATCAGCTGGCATATCTTGATCACCAACCAAAACCTTACTAGAGGGATAATAGAACTTAATTACTGAACCAGAACCAATGGGGGTTGATATTTCCAGTTGAGAGTTCATCAATACAGGTTTCGCAGATAAGGACTTAGCAAAAACATGAGAAATAAAAGAATGTGTTGCTCCGGTATCAAAGAGAACAAATGCCGGCTTATCAAAAACAACAAGTGTACCTTCAACCAATCCACCCTCCTCGGTGACTTCTGCCTCAGTTTCCTGTAGGGCTTGGACCTTGCCCTGTCGCTTCTGGCCTCCTTGCGGCTTTTTCGGTGTGGCTTGATCTGACAGGAGAGGACACTCAGGGATACGGTGGTCCCTGCTCCCGCAACGCAAGCAAGTGCCTAGCTTACGCCAGCATTCTTCCATCTTGTGCCTCGGACGGTCACAATACTTGCAAAGAGCTTTGTATGATGCAACCGGACCTAACTTCTTGTCATCACTCCTCGACTTCTTGTCCTTCCACGAACTAGACCCGCCAGTGGGCCTCTTCTTGCCATTATTGGGTTTGAAATTCTCAGAACTAGTGGTTTGCTCTTTCTTGGTGTTCCTTCCTTGAATCCTCTCGGCTATTTCCATGGTATCTTCGAGAACTTGTGCCTTTCTTACAATCTCAGCATAAGTGTGGATCTCTAAAGGTGTCAGTTGGTTAATATACTGAAGCTTCAATCCATTGAGAAACATCTTAGCCTTCATCTTTTTTGTAGACACCAAATGTGATGCATAACGAGACAGCATGGAGAACTGAGCTTCGTATTCAGCAACCGATAAGTTCTATTGTTTTAAAGCAGCGAATTCTGCCGCCTTCTTCTCTTGCACCCGGTCCGAGAAATACTTGCTATTAAAATGTTCCTTAAACTCGTCCCATGTCGCACGCCTATTACCGAGCGTAGCTTCTACAGCTTCCCACCAAGCACGTGCATCGCGTTCCAGCCGGAAAGTCACCAAGAGCACCCGGTCTTGGTCACCGCACTGCATAACTCTAAAGACTCGCTCTATCTCCTTCAGCCAATTCTCGGCTTCATCGGGGTCCGCCGATCCACCAAATCGTGGGGGATTCAATCCTCAAAAATTTTGTTGGAGATCACTGGCTCCATGGTGTGCTCCTCCTCCTTGGGCTACCTACTGGAGGGCCAGGGTCAAGCCCTGCACAGTACTCTGCATGTTCATTCATTGCGCACGTTCCGCCGCCATCGGAATAAACTCCTACATATATGCAGGAAAAATTAATTAGAAACAGCCTAGCAAGAATCTTTTAGAGTTTAGTAATTAACTCAACCCCAAGTCTCTACCCAATCTCACCGGGTTAGATCCTTAGACTTCAATAAAGTCATGGGTTCTACGACATCACTTATAAACCTAGGAACTTAGAAAACCTAGACTTTGATACCACAAAACTGTCACGCCCCGACGTAGAATATCAGAACGTAGCAGTTGTATACATTCATGATAAGCAGAGCAAATGACGAAATTAAAAGAACATAAATTTCAAGAGAAAGAATTACTCCAAATAATACCAAATTGCTCATATATAAGAGTAAAAATGTCTCCAACAACATCTTACATCATAACTCAAAGAGAAGGAAATGAGGAAAAATTACAACTCTTAATGGCAACTCTAGTTAAACAAAATAATGACTCATTAGAACCACTAAGTGGCCACTCCACGACTCTACTAAGACAACTATCAAGTCACATCTATCAGGTCCACTCCGATCTTCACTCCTGCCCATCTCCGTCCGTTTGCGTTTCATCATCGGAGCTACCTGAAATGGGGGGGAAATCTGGGTGAGCGAATGCTCAGTAGGTAATAGCAGGTGGAGAGGGGGATTTCTGTAGCCCATCTAAGAGCGGCCAAAATAGGTCCAGTGAGACCAAACGAGGCCCAGCTCATCTAAGTGACCGCCCCGTAGGGCCCACTTAGCAAAGAAGCCCAATAAGACCACTCGGCATCAAGCACTTCCTAGGCGGCCATTAGGCTCGGAAGGCCGAGCGTCGGTCCGGTCGGAGGAAGACCCACGCCCGACCTATCCCCCTCGCCGGGATAAAGGTTAGCGCTCCGCGCCCACTCCGACCGACTCTCTCCCGAGCTATGCCTATCGCCCGGGACAGGGCTAGCACTCTTCACGCTTAGGTCAACAGACGGTTCCTTATCCACGCTGCCGTTGAGAGCCCTTTCTAAACAAGAGTTTACGAAGATAAGGGGGCTCACGAGTCCTCAAGGTTATAAAGAGCCCACGATGAGGACGTAAAGAGCCCACGTCGAGGACATAACCCCCGCCTAAAACTCCTCAGCTTACGGGACTCATAACGATGGCGCACTATTCAAACCTGGGACTCCCTCCAGCGAAAGGTAAGGCCTACACATGCCTAAAACTCCCTGAGCAGAAACCAACTTCACCACCTTGGTGGAGAGGGATCTTGTGCATCTCTTTCCTCCTCCCTTCATAACTTCCACCACTGCTCTACTGACTTAGGCATCAGAGGGTTTTCCCCAGGGAACCACCCCTGGGCCCCCTGATCCGTTTTCCTTCCTTGCAGTTCACTGATCGGTGATCATCTCCCCAGCTCAGAGCCAGCGCGAGATCACGCCTCTTCATCTGGCGTCGTCTATGGGAAACGATCAAAGAGCCAGCATGGTGTGAAGAAGTACAGGGAGGAGGTCCGTCGGTGATAGGGGAAAGACCATGGTGGCGGCGAGAGAGGGCCCCTCTCAGGCCACTCAGAACCCCCCCTCCAACGCCAGTGCCCCAGCCGATGAATCGCCTCCTCCGCCCGCAGCGGTGGAGCTACCACCCAACGAGGGTGCTGACGCATTCCAAGCCCTCAACGCAAAATTGGACGTCCTCGTGGAACTCATGAGGACACAGGCGGCCAAGGAAAGAGGGTCACGCGTCCCTCCGGAAAGCCCTCCCCACGAGAACGCGTCCCAACACACTGCCGGAGGTCGCTTCACCCTCCGAGGACGGCGGCTTATTCGCAACAGGTCAGGAGGACCTTCGCAAGCCCCTCCTCCAGAGCAAGAGGCATCCTCCACACCAAGAAGGGGGAAACCAGGGGCATGCCGCTCGCACCCAGAGATCGAAGTCCCCGGGGAACGCTAGGGCAGCCCGCCATCGCACCCCCCTAGCCCCACGGCGCAACTGCAGACAGAGTTATCCCTCCGACTGCGAGAGTTCAAGAGGCGCTTTGTAGAGCAGGAGCGCGCCTTACGCGCCTTGCAGAAGACCTCCCCGGCAGAGGACGAGGAGAAATCCCCGTTCTCCGACTACATCTTGAAGGTGGAGATGTCTCCCAGAATCCCCATTCCAACCTTCAAGTCTTAGGACGGCCAGGGCGACCCGGCCGACCACTTCGACAGCTTCGATGCCCTGATGACCCTTCACGGGGCGTCCTACGCCATCAAATGCCGAGCCTTCGTGACCACCCTAGTCCAAGGCGCCCAAGCATGGTTTCGGGCCCTCGCCTCCGGATCCATCCGAGATTTCAAGTAATTTGGGCAAGTGTTCAAGGAGAGTTTCACCGGTGGCGGCCACCCAAGGTCGGTAGCGGGGCTATTGCCTCTCAAACAGGCGCAAGGGGAGAAACTTGATAAGTGTGTATTTTTACACCTTAATTCATGTTATACACATTTATTATGAGCTTTAATGATAATAAATATGCACGTATCACACTTACTTTTAATTTAGAGTCAAATATTTATTTTTATAGAATTAAATAATTTTTATAAAGATTTTTACTTATTTATACAATCATTCAAAATGAAAAAAATAAGAAAATAAAGAAAATAAACAAATATCTCTATATATGTGGAAATGGGCCAAAAGCCCAAGGATTTGTTCAAAAAGAAAAGAAAAAAAAATAAATTTATTTGACATTTTTGAAATTTTCCTAAGCTATATATGATAGTTATATATATAATATGTATATTATATATAATATATATATATATATTATACATATAACTAACCTACGTGTGAAGGTGTGTGCGTGTGTGAGTATTTTGCAGGAAGGCGCGGCCCGCCCCCGCCTTCGCGGGCATGGGCGACGAAGACACGCAAGGCGCGTCAACGCGCCTTGCACGGTCAAAGGAAGAGGAGGCCGGGCACATCGCGCCCGGCGGGCCACGCGGCAGTCACGCGGCGGGCGGCTCACGCGGCGGCGCACGCGGTAAGAAGAGAGCGGAAGAGAGGAAGGCGGCGGCGCACGCAGCACATGCGGCCAGAGGAGAGAGAGAAAGAGAGAGAAAGAGAAGAGAAAAAGGCCAGAAAAATTAGAAATAAATCACAAAAATTATAAAAGTGTGCAACACATGCTAGCACACAATTCCAAGTCAAAAATTACAGCAATAGCTTGTGTTTGTCAACAAAAGAAGCAAGAAGTGTTCACATTCTACAAAGGGGTTGTTGTGTTACCCTATATAAAGGGCTTCAAATGTAATGAAATGGGTGGTTAGCTAAGAGTTGTAAGCTAAGGGTTGCTAAGATTTGTAAGTGTTTATTTTGTGTTCTTGAAATTCTTGCTTGTTGCTTTAGTAGGAGAAATTTTGAGAGCTTTGTGTTTAAGTTTTGGAGTTGATTGTTAGTTTGTATTGAATATTTTCATTGTACTCTTAGCCATTTTTGGCTCTTCATAGTCAATTTATAAGCTTATGTGATCCTTATTTTAATTTATTATCTTCTACAACGTTGTCCATCTTTAAGTGTTCTTCAACTTCTCTTTCTACCATTTCTCTTAATTCCTTCTAGTTTGTAAGTTATTTCTCGTTTTCTTAAGTGCTATTCTATGTGATTACTGTTCATCCGAGGTTATATCTTATAGTATTCTTCTGTTTTGAAGCCTTTCCTATCTTCTTTTTACTCCGAGTTCTTCATGAAAGTTGTTCTTCTCATGTAGATCTAAAAATTCGTCTTCTACCACTTCTTCTAAATCTTCTTATTTTGAGAGTTATAATTAATTTTCCACTGTTCTGATTTCTACCATATTACTGTTCATCCGCATTGATAGCTCTTAAGTTTTTCACATTTTTCACTATCTTCTTTCTCATTTTCTGTTTCTATGTTCTTAATCAAACTTCTTCATCTTTTCATTCTCTACAACTTTCATTTATTCCACTTCTTCTAATTCCCTCTGTATTTTAGGTTATTCTTTTCCTTCCAACCCCTTATTTTCAATAGAATTCTACTATGTTTTCAACATTACTTTGTTCCTAGTTCTATCCAACCCCTCTCTTCATAAGTTCTTCACTCACACCCAAAGCGGTAGTCATCTTCCGATCATCTCACGGCGTCGACTTCCAAGGCGGAGTGATCTTCATACAAGACTCGGCGAGGAAACGACGGCGTTCTTCATCAATTGGCTAAATATTTCCTTCACTTTTCTCTTCTTATTCAAAGTTGCAATTTCAATTCCTTTAGTGTTAATCGCACTCAAAAGATAAAATTTAATTTTCAAAACATAAGGATATTTTCCAACATTGATCTATAAAGATTATTTCTTCCTCGTGGGATCGACCCGTTCTTACCACTTTACTCGTATTTGTTGAGTACGGACTGACTAGATCTAGAGGGGGGCTGAATAGATCTTGTCCCCCTTTTTCGATTTATCAAACAAAGACTAATTGGATCACGAGAAATCAATGAAGTATAGAACTAACGCTGATAGCAAGAATGACAGTAAACACACAAAGAGACACACACACAACAAGCAAACCACAAGACAATACTTTTTAGGTGGTTCAGTCCCTTCCCGAGACTTACGTCCACCCCTTGCTCAATTTGAGCAAGGCTTCACTATATGAGAATTTTTGATCTCACACAAACACCGCTGTCACACAGCTTGTTCCTGCTGACACACAGCTTGAATCCGCTGCCTCACAGCTTGACACTAGTTGTAAAGATGAATAGAAAAGATGTAACAGGCTGAACATGGACTTTTGTAGCAGAGTAATTAAAGAGTTCAGCTTGGGACTCAATCACATAGGTAACAAGGCAAGACTCCCTGTAGGACTTCCAGCAGGATGTCTTCAGCTGCCTTGCTGCTGGAGCTTGCAACGCCTTGAGCCAGATCTTCCTTCTGCAACACCGACGAACACTTCTGTCTTCTGCAGCTATTTGATTGCGGGAGAGCCACTCTTCCTTTTCTGGTTAGAGAAACTTCTGATGTTGATCTTCCTTAGCTTCTTCTCTATATTCCCATATTCAGTTCTCTATGCATCGTGTAGCTACTCTTTTCTTTTTGCACCATTTCATATCAAGCTCGAAGCTGTTTCCCGCGCTAGTGCAAAACCTGTTAGGTTTCCCTTAAAAAAACAGGGAGAAGATTAAAGATAATCCAAAGAAGATTTGACCGGTTCTTAGCAAGATTCTCTCCTTGAATCCCGTGCGAAATCTTATCCTCTGAACAGCCCAACAACCTACAACAACAACCTGCAGGTTTCAAGGAACCGAAACTGAATTCGGTTGGATTTCGGTTCTGGACGCTGAACCGCTTGTGGTCGACAACGACCCTGTCTCTGGTCGACAATGAGCAGTGTCCAGACGGCTGGTTCTTCAGACTGATGCTTGTATCGCTCATTGTTGACAATAGCCCTGTCGCTGGTCGACAAGGGGCAATGTCCAGATGGCTGGCAGTTCCGTCTGATGCTCTGTCTGTTCCGTGGTCGACAACGAGCAGGGCTCTGGTCGACAACCAGAGCGCGTATAGAGGAAAAATGACTTGAGCTGTGTTTGGTTTGATTCGTTGATCGACAATGACTACTTCTCTGGTCGACAAGCAACCTTTGATAACTTCCTCTGATCTGTTGACTTCATTAGTACTTCAGTATACCTGAAATTACTTGAACTATCAGATTTGCATTGAATTAGTTAAACACATCTTTTGTCATCATCAAATTGTCATGAGTCCATTACTTTATATTGAAGGAGCAATTAAACATATCCTTTGTCATCATCAAAACTAAAGGGATGCACAACATTCTCCCCCTTTTTGATGATGACAACCATGAGTCATTGTGACAATTAGGAGATTATTTCAACCAGAAAATGCATTTGATATGCCATTCAGAAACTATCATAACATATATCATTATCACAGATTTCAGCCAGAAAATTCATTTGATATGCCTTTCAAAAGTATCATAACATGAATTACATGAATGACTCAAAAAACAAAGGCAAAGACTTGACATCTAGACACACCTAGACACACAATGACACACAAAGACTCTATTGACACACAAAGACTCTATCTCCCCCTTTGTCAACAGCAAAAAGAGGAGTATCCAGACATTCACTCCGAGGAGGACGAAGAAGTCTCGGGCTTCACGTTCTCTGCCATCCGATCCAGCTTGTCAACTATGTGTGCATAAGAAAGCCTTAGCTTCTGGATCTCTGAGATAGTAGCATGGTGATACTGTTTAGTCTGCTGGTTGGTGAACTCAATGCGTGTACCCATCTCTGCTGACACTTCAGCTAAAGTGCTAACCAGTCTGTTAAACCGAGAGCTAGCATGATCTGAGTGTTCCTTTTGCTTGATGAACCTGGTCTCCATCTGCTGCTCTAGTCTTTGGACTTTCAGCTCCAAGCGCCCGGTTGCAGCATTCATACTTTCTTGAAAGGATTGGAATTGAGTTGTGAGTGAGGTCAGCTGAGATGCTATCTGGAGAAGCACTCCGTGAGACTCAGTATTGGAGGTGGAAGGAGGTGGTGGAGCAAAAGTAGACGGAGCGAAGGTAAAGGGAGCATGGGTAGGTGGAACAGACGTAGATGGAACATGAGTGGCTGCAGTGCCTGGTTGCCATGGCACAATAGCGAGTGAAGGTGGAGGAGGGGTAGCAGTGGTGGTAAAGGTGGGAGTGTGAGTGGGAATCACCTCAGGTGGAGGGGTTGCAGCAGGGTTAACATGAATTGGTGTCTGTGGTGGAGAGGAGGAAGGCAACGGTGCTTTGGATTTACCCTTGGATGGTAGAGTGCGCTGGACTTGATCTCCGACCTTCTTATAGCCCAAAAATGTGGTCACGTAATGGAATGAGTATACGTGCCGTTTGGGAATGACAACGCGCGGAGCGGGAGGAATGGGTATTGTTGCTGCTTCCAAAATGGCAGTAATGTGGGCAGCATAAGGAAGAGAGTTCAGGGGATAATGCAAGAGGGTTTTGAAAGTGTTCTGCATGAGCTTGGGAAGGCAGATGGGTTGGCGTGTGATGAGGCCATGGAGAAGAAATAGGTGAAGTCGACTTACATGTTCCCTGGCGCCTCCTCTTGGTTGGATTATAGTGGTAAGAAGGTGATGGAGCAATCGATGAAGAGGAGGGAAAGTGTTGGCATTGAGGGATTTTGGAAGAACCTCAGGGACTGGTTGGCCAGTGACCACGGCATATGCAGCTTTGAAATCAAAATCCTCAGGATTGAAGACAGTGCCATGCCTGGAAATATTCAGCGCCTTGTGGAGGAGCTTGAAGTCGAGGCTGATGACGACTCCCTGAACTACTGTATAGACCTTGTCATCCACGACTTGCAGATTGTAGTAGAACTCTTGCACAAGCTGTGGGGAATACATAGTATGTGCAGAGACAAACTCTGTCCAACCTTGGGCGTCCAAAACTTCCAGCAGCTCTGGGAACATCTCCATCAGCTTCTGATCGGAGAAATCTACTATTCTCGGTGGCAGGATGGTCCGGGGCTTCAGTGATCCAGAGACTGGATGGATGATGGGCATATCGAAAGTTGCTACCTTGTCCGTTGTCGACCGCCGAGTGGTCGATGGCTGACCCTGCGTGGCCTTCTGCTTGGAGTGCTTGGACGGCGGCGACGATTCGGCAGGAACCTGATCCCTTGCTCGCTTGGACGACCTCTGAGCACGCGACGGATTCATGGTGGAAGGTAGCGAGAGAGTGTGTTGAGGCGAGAGAGAGGGATGCACAAGGGGTCGAAAGGGGACTGGAGATGGAGGACGACCGTGAAGGGTGAAAACGGCGAGGGTGAGAAGAGTAGGGACCCAGTCGGTTCAATTTATAGGGCAGGATATTAGTGAATGAGATCTGGGTCATAGATTCTAGGGTAGTGGAACCAGCGCAATGCTGAAAACGAAGGGCCAGGATTAAATCAGCCGAATGAAATTTGGGGGATTTATTGAAGTGTACATCCGTTCCTTAATGAAGCATTTATGTAACCTCTCCACCCTTATGCAAAGACCACCTTGTAAACTAGTAGAGTGGGCTTAGTGATTCACTTGAATTTGAAAGTATTGCACCAATAAGCTTACGCCCCATATCTAATTTCCTCCACATGACCTCTTAAACTTATAATAGATTTCATGAGATGATTTTAATAGCTGTGCTTTCTGAACAGTGTTTTCAACTTTTCTTTGCATGCCATACCTTTGGTCAACCATTTTCCTCTGCCTTTTAGATAATTTTGAGTGTTTCCTTTTGGAAGCATTTTGAAAGTTGTGGTCAGGTTTATCACATGCTTTTCTACACGAGGAGACACGCTTTTTACACGCCAGAAACCTCGGCTACTTAGCATGCCTAACCATTCCACTTTTAACTGGGACACACCTTTGATCCGTGAGGATATACGTTTATCAGACGCCAATATCCCCAGTTACTCAGTATGCCCAGTTTCAATAATTTTTGATGGTAGCAGAGATAGATTGATTCTTCATGACACACATGCCTCTCACTTATTTTTCATCCATTTTTTCTTAAGATGGGAGGCAGTAGTTTCTCAGAATCCAATCCATTGCTCTACCATGAAGACAGAGTTATGGCGTATTCCACGTGCATTCATGCTATATTTTTGGATTTATATTAACTGTTCAGAACGGGCACAGATAGAGAAACCGACTTACTACTAACAATCATAAGTCTCCAAAATCATGTGACAGAATCATAGTTATGGTTTGAATTTATTGAAGTAGTACAGTCCAAATCCTCATTACTACACTCAACCTCTACTCTTATTGAATACATTGGTGATTTTATAGGAAGATATGGTTAGGTTATTCAATGTTTTATCAAGGAATGAGTTTACACTTTTTCTCCCCCTCAATTTGATAATCCATGCTGAATTAAGAAGTAATGTTGGCCAGGATGAGATAGAAAGACACAGGGCATGGGAAGTATGGATGATGGTGAATGAGTGAAGATGAATCTGAGCTCAAACAGTTTGAACAATCTAGAAGATTTCCTACCAGAACTAGTGTTAACCAGGAACCTATTTAAAGTAGACATTTGCTTCCTTACAGATCCATTGTCGACCATGGAGCTGTCTCTGGTCGACATCTGCGCAGTCACAGACCCTGCATGATGTTGACATCTGCTTTCTTATAAATCTATTGTCGACTATGGGACTGTCTATTGTCGACATCTGCGTAGTCACAGAACCAAACAGTTTCCTGCCTTGATGCCTTGGTCGACCAGTGCCCTGTCTTGGGTCGACCACCAGAGCTAACCAGTAACAGCCGACACCAAAGCTTCCAAACACAATCAGTACCAGAGATCTAACTGACATATCTAATTACAGAAATGACATAAAGCTATACAGAGAACACATGAATATGAGCATTTCAAGAATTTTCAGGAGATATTCTACATATCCCCAACTCCCTTCTTAGAGTTGAAAATCTGTCATTGTTTAGGGGTTTAGTGAAAATGTCTGCCAATTGTTTTTCAGTTTCTACAAATTGAAGCATGAAATTTCCTTTGGATACCTCATCTCTCAGAAAATGATGACGGATCTCAATGTGTTTTGTCCTAGAATGTTGAATGGGGTTTTTAGACAAGTTAATAGCACTAGTGTTGTCACATAAAATGGGTGCACAACCAAGATCTACATTGTAGTCTTGGAGTTGATGTTTTATCCAAAGAACTTGTGTACCACAACTCCCTACTGCGACATACTCAGCCTCAGCAGTGGAGAGTGCTACAGAATGTTGCTTTTTAGAAGCCCATGAAATTAAACATCCACCTAAGAATTGACAATATCCACTAGTACTCTTCCTATCAATTTTACAACCAGCATAATCAGCATCCGAATATGAAATCAGATCTAGTTTGCAATATGTAGGATACCACAAACCCAATTCTTGGGTGCCGGCAAGGTATCGAAAGATACGCTTGACAGCTCCTAAATGTGATTCCCTAGGACTAGACTGATATCTAGCACACATGCATACACTGAACTGAATATCTGGCCTTGATGCAGTTAAGTATAGTAGGGATCCGATCATACCTCTGTATTTCTTGGCATCTACCATGTTACCTTTTATATCTACTTCCAAGGTTGCACTTGTACCCATGGGTGACTCGATTGGCTTGCAGCTTTCCATGCCAAATTTCTTCAACATTTCTTTTATGTACTTGGATTGATTTATGAAATATCCTTCTCTGCATTGTGAGATCTGCAATCCAAGAAAGAATTGTAAATCACCCATTAGGCTCATTTCAAACTCATTAGTCATTAAATTTGCAAATTCAGTACACAAAGAGGTTTCAGTAGATCCAAACACGATATCATCCACATAGATTTGTACAATCAGTATATCCTTACCTTGGGTCTTGGAAAATAATGTTTGATCAATTTTACCTCTTGTGTATCCCTTTTTAGTGAGGAAGGAACTCAACCTTTCGTACCAAGCCCGAGGAGCCTGCTTTAATCCATACAAAGCTTTATGCAATTTGAAAACATGATTAGTAAGTTCATCATTTTCAAAATCAGGGGGTTGTTCCACATAGACCTCTTCTTTTATAATGCCATTTAGAAAAGCACTTTTTACATCCATTTATTGTAATTTGATTCCATGAGATGCTGCAAAGGCTAACAATATCCTGATGGCTTCTAATCTAGCAACTGGAGCATATGATTCTTCAAAATCAACCCCAAATTCCTGGTTGTACCCTTTAGCCACCAGTCGAGCCTTGTTTCTCATTACAACCCCTTCTTCATTCAACTTGTTTTTATATACCCATTTGGTTCCAATTACAGGGTGAGATGAAGGTCTAGGGACAAGTCTCCACACCTGATTTCTTTCAAACTGATTTAGTTCTTCATGCATAGCATTTATCCATGATTCATCTTTTAAGGCTTCCTCTACAGATTTGGGCTCTATTTGGGACACAAGAGCAAGTTGATCCAGTTCATTAATGGCCTTAATCTGAGATCTAGTCTTCCTAGGATCATGTATTCCACCAATAATGTTATCTAAGGGATGATCTCTAAGAAGTCTCAAGTTTTCAAGATTGTTACCTGAGATGATCTCTCCTTCGGTCTGATCATTGGAATTACCTTGGTTTCTTTCTTGATTCTGTGCTTCTTCATTCTCCATCGGTTCTTCTTTGTCTTTCAGAAATTCTCCATCTTCTTCTTCCTTGCTGACCTGTTCATTTTTAATAAGATCATTAACTTCATCAAATGAGATATGAGGGGATTCTTCAACAATTTGATCTTTGGTGTTAAAAACCCGATAGGCTCTTGATCGGTCAGAATAGCCCAAGAATATTCCTGAGTCACTCTTTGGTTCAAATTTGTCCAAGACTGTCTTATCATTGTTATGAATGAAACATCTTGCACCAAAGATTCTAAGATGAGCTAGAGATGGTTTCTTACCTTTGAGCATTTCATATGGAGTTTTTGCACTAGATGGTCTTACCATTGCCCGGTTTACAATGTAGCATGCTGTGTTGACCGCCTCAGCCCAAAACTTCCTTGGAAGATTAGCTTCAACCAACATGGTTCTAGCCATCTCGACAAGAGTGCGGTTCCTTCTCTCTACAACTCCATTTTGCTCCGGTGTCCTTGGTGAGGAGAATCTGTGGGTTATGCCCTTATTTCTGCAGAATACATCAAAATCAGAATTTTCAAACTCCCCCCCATGGTCAGATATGATTGTACACACTTTGGACTTACCATCCTGCTTCATTCTTTTGTAAAATTCCTGAAATTCATGAAAAGCATCACTTTTATGTGATAAGAACATTACCCATGTAAATCTGGAAAAATCATCCACTAGAACATAACCATATTTCTTACCACTAAGACTGGCAATTCTTGTTGGGCCAAAAAGGTCCATGTGTACAAGTTCTAGGGGTCTGGATGACTGACTTTCAGTTCTACCTTTGAATGATTTTCTTGTTTGCTTTCCTTGGGTGCATGCTTTACATACTTTGACATTTTGAGCAAACGAAATTTCAGGCAAACCAAGAACCATTTTATTTTTCACAAGTTTGTGCAGCACCCTATAGCTAACATGCCCTAGCCTTCGGTGCCACAACCAGGTCAAGTCCTCCTTCTTGGCGGTTAGGCACAAGTTGGAGTGGGCTGGATCATCCAAGTCTATCATGTAAACATTGTTCACTCTCTCACCCATAAACTTGACTGCATCTGAATTTGGTTCAATAATCTTGCAGGTTTTGGAGTCAAATACTGCTTTATGGCCTTTGTCGCATAGTTGACTGATGCTCAATAAATTATATTCCAGTCCATCCACCAGCAAGACATTGTCAATGCAGTTTGAAGGTTTCTTACCTATCTTACCTCTTCCGATAATCTTGCCTTTGTTATTTCCTCCAAACGTCACATAACCTCCATCTTTTGAGCTTAGCTGGGAGAACTTGGTCTTGTCTCCTGTCATGTGTCGTGAGCAACCACTATCTAAGTACCACTTGTTGTGCATGGCTGCCAGACATTCCTGCATCACGAATTACACAGAAACTTTTGGACCCCAATGGTACCCGGGTCCCAGATAGCTTGTGAAATCATGAAACTGCTGTAACAACATCTTGGGAACCCAAATTTTGTTAGAACAGTTTGTCTTTTCGTTTCTTAACTTGTTCAGGTTGTGTTCCTTTTGATTTAATGTTCCTCTATTTTGAGTCCATTTTCTTAAATTCCAATTTCCATTCTGTTTCAGCTGAGAGAAGTTGTGAGTTCTGTTTGTGTGTCTGGTCGACATCTGATATGTCTGTGGTCGACCAGGGTTTCTCCAGAAGCCAGCACCTGTTCTGGCAGATCCTCTGGTCGACATAGGAGGAGTCTGTTGTCGACCAGCCTGTTTCCAGACACCTTGTTTTACAGGTTTGGGTTTATTAACATGATTTAATGCTCTGTTTGTCTGGTTACTTCTGTGAATTTGACCTTCTCGTCTGATATGGCTGTTGTTTTTAAGCTGATGTAGATTGACCATTTTCCCTTTAGAGTTCCTCTCTTCCAAGGTGACATTAGTCTGTTTAGAGGAACTTTCAGCTATGTCCTTTTGTTTGTTTTGATATAGGTTTATCAAGGGGCCTTTTCCTTTTGTGTCAGCTTTTTCATTTAACGTTTTTAGTTGGAATTCCTTTTTAGCTGTTGGGTTGTATCCTAACCCCTCTTTCTGAAAATTTACTTTTATTCCCAACACAGCGTTCAAGTTTTCTTCACCCTTAGTCATTTTTTCCAATGTTTCCTGTTTGTTTTTTAGTTCACTTTGAATTCTTTCTATTTCTTTCAGAAGTTGACTGTTTTCTTCCTTGAGTGAGTTGTTTCTTTCTTGAGTTAGCTTAGTTTCCTGTTCATATTCTTGAGTCTTTAGTTTTAACTCATCAATTGTGTTTTTTAGTATCTCATTTTCTTCTAATAGCTCTTTGACATTTTCTTCATCTGTCTTGTGTTGATTCAGCTTATTTTGCAAGGTGGTGATTTCCAATTCTAGTTGAGTTCTGTTAGCAATTAGGTTGCTGTCATTATTGAGCTGATTGACTTTCTTCTTCAACCTTTTATTTTCCTTTCTTGTTGTTTCATATGTATCAAGTAAGTCTGAAAAGGCTTCTTCCCAATCTGAGCTAGAAAAGTCTTGAAACTGGGAAGTTACCTCAAGATCGTTGCTGTCTCCTTCGGCCATTAAACATGTGTTTCCTTCTTCTTCTTCGGAGGTTGTTTCCTCTTCGCTGCTTTCCTCCTCCTCGCTCCATGTGCTTATCATTGCCTTTGGTCTCTTGCCTTTCCACTTGAAGCTTGATTTCTTAGGAGCCTCTGGACATTCAGCCTTCAAGTGTCCTGGTTTCCTGCAGTTGTAGCAAACAAGCTTGTTAGATGAAGCTTTGTTTTTGTCAAACTTAAACTGGGATGATTTCCTTACCGTGCCCTTAGGATTTTTAAATCCCTTACCTTCCGCAAGAACCTTCTGAACTTTCTTGTTAGCATGGCTAGCTCGCCAGTTTCCTCACCTGTGCTAGATGAGTTATCAGTGTCAGATAATTCAGAGGTGCCTATTTTAGTCTTCAGGGCGAGCTGCTTCTTTTTCTTGCCCTCATCTTCGTTTCTCTTTAGGTTGACCTCATATGCCATTAGGGAACCTATCAGTTCATCCACAGTCATAGTTGTGAGGCCTTTTGAGTCCTCAATTACTGTGGCCTTGGTATGCCACATAGGTGTGAGGGACCTTAGGATTTTCCTCACAAGCTCCTGCTCTTTGTAGGTCTTGCCTAGACTCTTTAAGCTATTTGTTAGTTGTACTAGTCTGGCATACATCTCAGAAATGTTTTCATCAGTTTTCATTCTAAACATTTCGCATTCTGAGACTAGCATATTTGCTTTGGACTCTCTTACCTCTGAAGTACCTTCATAGATGACCTTGAGTCGATCCCACATCTCCTTGGCTGTTGCACATTGTGAGACTCTTGAGAACTCCGTGGGGTGAAGCGCACATTGCATCACGTTCATTGCTCCCCAGTTGATGGTTGATCTTCTGACCTGTTCTCTGGTCCAGGTATCCTCGTCGTCGGGCAGATCATAGGGTCCGCGACTTACCACTCTCCACATCTCATGATCTTGTGCTCTCAAGAACACCTGCATACGATTTTTCCAGTATGAATAATCATTTCCATCAAAATATGGTGGTCTAGTTACTGAGTGTCCCTCAGCCATTAGACTTCTAGAGTTCAGTCCGCCAGCTTTCTCTTGGTTGTTAGACCACATTTTTGGAGAACCTGCTCTGATACCACGTGTTGAGTACGGACTGACTAGATCTAGAGGGGGGCTGAATAGATCTTGTCCCCCTTTTTCGATTTATCAAACAAAGACTAATTGGATCACGAGAAATCAATGAAGTATAGAACTAACGCTGATAGCAAGAATGACAGTAAACACACAAAGAGACACACACACAACAAGCAAACCACAAGACAATACTTTTTAGGTGGTTCAGTCCCTTCCCGAGACTTACGTCCACCCCTTGCTCAATTTGAGCAAGGCTTCACTATATAAGAATTTCTGATCTCACACAAACACCGCTGTCACACAGCTTGTTCCTGCTGACACACAGCTTGAATCCGCTGCCTCACAGCTTGACACTAGTTGTAAAGATGAATAGAAAAGATGTAACAGGCGGAACATGGACTTTTGTAGCAGAGTAATTAAAGAGTTCAGCTTGGGACTCAATCACATAGGTAACAAGGCAAGACTCCCTGTAGGACTTCCAGCAGGATGTCTTCAGCTGCCTTGCTGCTGGAGCTTGCAACGCCTTGAGCCAGATCTTCCTTCTGCAACACCGACGAACACTTCTGTCTTCTGCAGCTATTTGATTGCGGGAGAGCCACTCTTCCTTTTCTGGTTAGAGAAACTTCTGATGTTGATCTTCCTTAGCTTCTTCTCTATATTCCCATATTCAGTTCTCTATGCATCGTGTAGCTACTCTTTTCTTTTTGCACCATTTCATATCAAGCTCGAAGCTGTTTCCCGCGCTAGTGCAAAACCTGTTAGGTTTCCCTTTAAAAAAACAGGGAGAAGATTAAAGATAATCCAAAGAAGATTTGACCGGTTCTTAGCAAGATTCTCTCCTTGAATCCCGTGCGGAATCTTATCCTCTGAACAGCCCAACAACCTGCAACAACAACCTGCAGGTTTCAAGGAACCGAAACTGAATTCGGTTGGATTTCGGTTCTGGACGCTGAACCGCTTGTGGTCGACAACGACCCTGTCTCTGGTCGACAATGAGCAGTGTCCAGACGGCTGGTTCTTCAGACTGATGCTTGTATCGCTCATTGTTGACAATAGCCCTGTCGCTGGTCGACAAGGGGCAATGTCCAGATGGCTGGCAGTTCCGTCTGATGCTCTGTCTGTTCCGTGGTCGACAACGAGCAGGGCTCTGGTCGACAACCAGAGCACGTATAGAGGAAAAATGACTTGAGCTGTGTTTGGTTTGATTCGTTGGTCGACAATGACTACTTCTATGGTCGACAAGCAACCTTTGACAACTTCCTCTGATCTGTTGACTTTATTAGTACTTCAGTATACCTGAAATTACTTGAACTATCAGATTTGCATTGAATCAGTTAAACACATCTTTTGTCATCATCAAATTGTCATGAGTCCATTACTTTATATTGAAGGAGCAATTAAACATATCCTTTGTCATCATCAAAACTAAAGGGATGCACAACAGTATTTTTAAAATCATTTAAGTGAGTGAGTGCGGTTGTATAAATTTTGAAATTTGTGTGGCACGGCATTTTTAAACGACGGGTGTCGAGCGCATCAAATTTTTGGCGCCGTTGCCGGGGAAGGAATTTTAGAATGTTGGAATATTCTTATGTTTGATTTGTATATTTGTATATTGATTTTGCTATTTTTATTTTGCAGGCAAAAGAAAGCAAATTAGAAAATCAAAGAAAGAGGGAAATCAAACCTGAAATTCCTTGAAAATGAAGCGTTGCTGAAGGCCTGGTACTGTAGCTGTCAAGCGTCGCTAAAAGGTAGAAATGTGGGAACATGTTCTATTTTTCTAATTTCTGAAAAATCTATAAAAAAATCTGAAAAATCCTTGCAAAATCTATAAACATCAAAATCATCAAAACAAAAGAAATTTTTGTACTGTCTAGATAGGTTCATTAATTAAAAAATAAAAAAAAATTTTTACTTGCACCAAAAAAAAAATTCCATTTCATGATTAGAAACCACACTCAACATGTTCTAGGTCATGCATCATTTAGCGTAGAATTTTTCTTTGTTTAATTCCTGTCATTGCATTTTGAAGATTGCGAGGGACAAGGTACGTTCTACTTATCCTATTATGGCATGCATATTACATAAGAACCCCTTGTTTAAAATTATGGTGTGTATTTCATTTCAAAATATTCTAAGGGCAATACCCCTAAATAACATAAGGTGGGGATTTCATCACCCTTCCTTAGCCTACAAATCACATTTCCCTTGCATCTTTGCATGACCAACGCCATAAATAAAAGTTAGTAGACATTGGCCCTAGGATCACACTGTGATTTTAGTACGATTTGAGTTTACCCTCTTGTGAAAACCGGTGCCTAAGGCAAGACGGTCGGACGGCAAACGCCTTAAGCGGACTAGTGGTTTGACATAATTAGGTCCCTACGAAAGTAGGGGGAGCCTCCCACTACCCCACCCCTTACCTGACCGGTGGAAATATTGAGGGTGAACTTAAGTTGTACTTTAGTTACTTTGTGAAACCCTATTTGTAGGTCTGACTCGCATCTAGATCATTAGATAATTTGTGTTAACTTGTTTGTGTTTGCATAAAAAAATACAAAATTTTAAAAATAAAATAACAAATCCACACCTATGCAGGAGCACTTTATTCCTTCTACTTACTGGTGCGGACACCCGAGCAGTTGAGCGGCACGACACGCCGAGCCATCGGTACCGCACACGGAGCACGACTCGAGCCACCTCAGCATCCCTATGGCTCGGAGACAGTCTGGAGGTTCCCCACTGAGTCATAGCATTTATCATATTTTTTGGGGATTTTTATTTGTGTGTAATGTATTTTATTTTCTCTCGTCAGTGTGTAATTTAGATAGTTCGAGGGGCTTATTTGCAAAGTGGGACCCTTGGGCCCCACGGGACCCCCAGGGCCCCTCCCATTGATCCACCTCAGCCCATGGGCCCCATGTGGGGTCAGTCAACTTGTCAAATGGAGGCATCTAGAAGTTTGAATGGCAAAAGGCACATGGGAGACAAGTGGACTTCAAAGTCCAAGGTGGCTAACTACCATGTCTCCCCTTGCCACCAAAGTCAATAGGGCGCCCCCTTCCCCTTTTTTTTTATTTAATTTTGTGTGTGTGTGTCTCATGCCATCCCAGCCCTTCATCTCCCACTCCTAGATCCTACGGTTGTGGATGGATGTGAGATGTAACCTATATATGCTTGTATTTTCCCATTTTCATGAATTAATGCCATTTGATTCAAAGAAATTCAAGAGCAAGGGCTGGTGCCCCCCCCTCCTCTCTCCTCCCTCTCCCCCTTGAAGCTGTGAAGGCTTCCATTCTGAGGTGTGACGCCTCGTGTATCGGTTCCGACGATCGCCGCCGCTGCCACGAGCCGCCACCGCACCACCATCGCCGTCAACGGAGTTCTGCCCGCGTAGTACCACGGGAGCTTCCATGAATTTCCTGTCTCCGCCCCGAGCTCAGATAGATCTGGGGATTTTATTGGGTGTTCCAGAGGTGTCAAGGACATCCCACAAATTTTTTTTTTCCATTCATATCTCTTTTCATATTTTTTGATTTTCGTCCACTCTTCCATTTCGGTTCTGCTAGAGTTCTATCCAGATTCATCCCCGCCCTGAGTTTTATGTCTTAGATCCACTTTTTGATTTATTTTGGTTCGCCCAATTTTACTGGAGGTTCCACCCATCTATCCCTTCATCCAAAATTTTTCTCAATTTTTTGTTCGTCCATTTCATATTTTCTAAAAATCGTTCTCAGTCCAAGCTACAGTTCTGTCCCCCTGTTCCCAGATCCGACCACCAGTCACCCACAAATCATAGTAAATCACCACCACCTCCAAATCAAATTCCAAAAATAGTCCCAATTCGTGGTTTGCTACCCTACAACTTTGAAGAAGAGCTAAAGAGCTGAATCGGAGGTTTACTAGACGGTCAATGGTGGTTCTCAGACAAGTACCCTGCAGATCTGAGATTTCGGTTACTGTACAACAGGGGCTTGTAAATTCATTAACGTTCTGATCCGACCAGATCCAGCAGATCTCTTTAGGTATAGATTGAAGCATTTGAAGAGAGCTTTCCAACGATAGCTCATGCGTTTCGATCCGACATCGGGATTGATCGCAGCGGCCGTTTTCGCCGGAGCGCGCGCCGGAAGACAGCAACCAAAATCCGTGGACAGCTAGTTCATCAATTGGGAATCGGGGCCGATCGACCCCCGATCGGTGTTCCCGGCCGACCGCTGTCCGTGGAGGCGCGCCACCAGGGGTCCCCATCACAGTGGGTCCCACCCCCGCAGATTTGGAGGACGGCGCCGTCTGTGGGCCCCGCGGGCCCGCAGAACCCGCCGTTCGGAAAGCACGAAAACGCGGAGTTCGGCACCGCCGGGCGACATCAAGATGCTGCCCGTCAACCCGATTTGCTTGATTCCCAGACCCCACATGTGACCTTTTACCTCCCTGTGTGGAGTGGGTCAAATCATTGTACTGTTGTAAAATTGTTTAACCGGGGATCCGTAATTCGACCGGGGTTGTCTTCGCCACGCCGGGTGCGTGGAGGTAATAGTCCGAACCTCTTGGCATTCATTTGCTTAGCTAGTATACGGTCTTTTGCCGCTGCCGAGAGTGTAGGTACTAGCCCGTGTGTCCATGTCACCGCTGTGAGAGTGAGTGTGACCCGTCTCGTGACTCGATCCGAGTCCGGAAGTTGAGTCGGACTACCCTTGACCTCCGCCGGTTCCTTAACCGCGCACGGTCCGCGCTTTCCCTCGCTTGGGACGACGAGTGAGCTTCCACTTCTGTTAGTGGCGTTTTGCCACTAGGAGCTCGTAGTGTCGGGCTTAGTGTCTCCCTGGTGTGTGTTGCTGGTCGCGTCTTCATCTAGAGTCCGAGGGTGGCACCTAATAGTGTCGTCTCCCGTGTCCGTCCCGCATCACTTACAAACCCTCCACCTGTATTGAACTCCCTGACATTCTCGTTGATCAATATGAGATTCGTCCTAGTCTCATCCAGATGCTCCCATCTTTTTATGGGAATCTCAATGAAAATCCTTATAGGCATCTAGATTATTTTCTAGAAGTTTGCTCCCTGATCAAAATTCAGAATTTTAATGATGATGCCCTGAAATTGATCTTATTTCTATTCTCATTGAAAGATAAAGCCAAATGTTGGTTAAGAGGTTTTGGAAAGACTATCAGGACTTGGGACGATATGCAGTTAGAATTTTTGAAAAAAATTTACCCCATAGTCCGGACCAACATAATGAGAAGGGCGATTACAGGATTTACTCAACGTGCGGGAGAGCAAATTCATGAATCTTGGGAGAGACTGAAGGATCTAGTAAGTCAATGTCCACACCATGGGTTGTCCAAATGGCAAATTATATTTGCATTTTATGAGGGGTTATCCGACTTTGATAGACAAATGGTGGACATATATTGCGGAGGGGCATTTATGAGGAAAGGTGAAGATGAGGCATATAATATGTTTGAAATTTTAAGTGAAAATTCGATAAATCGTGCCTCTATCTTATCTCATCAACACTCTGTAGGACTTGTCAAACAGGCTGAAAACTCAATCCACACTGGCATGGAAGTCTGTGATTTCTGTGCCAGTCTCACTCACCATGTGAGTCAGTGTCCTACTATAGCCCAACTCCCATTGGTTATCCAAGCTCAAGTTCAACATGCCCTAGGATTCTCTCAGCTCAAGCATGCTACATTTTCAGATGATTATAATCTTGGCTGGAGTAATCACCCAAATTTACCTTGGATGGATCCATCATTCCAAGCCCATCTGTCTGAACTTTCACCCCCAACAGCCCACGAGCGGCCCATGTGTACTCAACCTCTACTCAACTCATCTCACCCAGATTTCAGAATCAACATTGATACTAGGGGTGATTCACCGGGCCACTACTTTGAACCTCAAATCATGTACTCTCAGTCTACTTATCAACCCTCTCCTTCAACATTACACCAACCCCCTCAATATGTGAACGATGATGATGATGACAGTCTTCTGCCTGTCATTTTGGCTCACGATATCACTATTGACAGTGAGGGGGAGTGCGCAAGTAATACCATGATGCAGGAAGGAAAGGAAGAAGGGGGTGGCTTCAAGGATAATGATGATCATATCATCCCATTCTATGAATGTTTTGAGATTGAGAATATTACTGTAAAGGATAATGGCCCAGACAACTCAATTGAGGAAATAAATAAAGAGGAGGATTACTTTGTAAGTAATAATATTGTTGATTTAATGAAATAAAATTCTGAATATCCTCCTCCTCTGGAAGAACATGATGATGGGGCCTTATTAGAAAAGTTTACATTTCATTTACCGACCCCATTTCTGAAAAATTTGGTTGATAATTTTGGGTTTAGTGATGAGTATGATGATGGGCCCGTCTTAGAGAAATTCACATTTGATTTGACCTATGATGAAAGGGCCGGACTCGAATCATTTACATTTCCTCTATCCACCCCATTAGTGGGCAATTTGGTTAATAATCCTCAGATGAGTGATGAGTGTGATGAAGGGGTTTCATTAGAAAATTTCATATTTGATCTAACCCCTGAAGCCTATTCAATAAAGTCTGAATTTGTGGATGAGTTAGATACTAGGCTTGTAACACCCTCAAATATAGCTAAGTTGTACTCTATATCACCGAGACGCCTTTTGAAGTATCAGCTCAGTTGTTGAAAATAACTCCGAAGTTAAGCGTGCTTAATGGGGAGTAGTACTGGGATGGGTGACCTGCCCGGGAAGTCCCTCATTCTGGAGCCGATCACTATTAGAAAGGGATAAAACCGTGAGGTCGGTAGGCCAAAGCGGACAATACCTCGATGGTATAGAGTACGGGGCATGACAGAATGGTATCAGAGCTATACCCCAGTCGGAAGTGTGGGAACTAAGTGCCATGCAGGGTAAAGTGCTACACTATGGGAGCCACCTCTTGAGTCCGTAATGGAGCAAAGTGCTACATAGTGGGAGCCACCTCTTGAGCCTGTAGGGGCCACCTCTAGAGTCCTACCTGCCTGGGGGCTTGATTACGTGATTGCGTGCTATATGTGCCCAGCGACGAGGACGTCGCCTATATAAGAGGGGTAGATTGTAACACCCTCAAATATAGCTAAGTTGTACTCTATATCACCGAGGCGCCTTTTGGAGTATCAGATCAGTTCTTGAAAATAACTCCGAAGTTAAGCATGCTTAATGGGGAGTAGTACTAGGATGGGTGACCTGCCCGAGAAGTCCCTCATTCTGGAGCCGATCACTATTAGAAAGGGATAAAACCGTGAAGTCGGTAGGCCAAAGCGGACAATACCTCGATGGTATAGAGTACGGGGCATGACAAGACTCGTGCTTCCTTCTACTTTGATTCCCCTGCCAGTTGAGTCTCTCTCACTTGACATTCTAGGACCTGAGGGGGAATGTGCCAACCACATTCACCTTTGATTTGACTTTCTCTCAGGAAGACAAGTTGATCAATGCCCTTAAAGTTCATGCGGTTGTTACTGACAGGAAAGTGGCTCAGGCTGACAATCTTATTCCTAAGCTACCAGGGCCTGAACAAGTTATCATGGAGGAAGTCGTTCCTAAAAAGATCGTCAGGAGAGACGATATAGGACAAGGGGGCCACTGGGTAGATAGTATGCAAAGGTTCCACCTCAATCTTGACATATTATCAGCCATTGATCCTTTCATGATCCCGAAAATTAAAAACTGGCTCACACTTATGGTTACAGAAAACTTCAATAAAGTGCGCGACCCGCATATTTCTAGTCCCAATCCATACATGGTTACTCTTATCTTCCAATGGCATAAGGGCTGGAATTTGAAGGAGGACAAGATCACGTGGTGGCTCATTCTGAATGCCACACGTTGGTTAGTGATCTACCTTGTGTATGGCCGAAGACATAAAATTTAGCGCTTCTTGGGAGGCAACCTAAGTGATTTTTGTGTGGTAATCAATGTTTTTTTTTTGGAGGCTAGATGTGTGCAGGGATTGGAGAGACCAGAAAGAAGCAGAGAATCAATCATAAAACATCTTATTCCACTCTCAACAACAAAAACAAACAACACAGAGATTACATCAGGTTCCACCCTCTTTCTCCAAATTACTCGTCTTGTCGCTCTCTGGGCAAGAAACTCTAGAGGGTGTTCCCAAGCCGTAAGAAGCGGTATTCCTACCGCTCTGTGATCCTCTTTCTATCTCCACTCCCAACGCCGATCCGCGGGGGCAGTAAAGAAGTTACTGACACGAAAGCCACGCTCTCGTGCTCTTCGATAGCGTTCCTCGCCATCCTTCAGCCATTGATCGGCAAGGCCGAGACTGGTCCTCAATTCAAATAGTTGGGCCTCCAGGGCCCTCTTCTCCTCTTTCTCGGCCAATCACTTGGCCTTCTCTCTGTCCCTGTCCCTTTCTCTCTCGGCCCGTTCTCTCTCTCTCTCTGTCTTCTCTCTCCAACTGAAGGGTGATCCTTAGCTCCATAGCATCCCTAGAAGAGTCCTCATCAGGACGACGCTGTAGTTCCGTTTCCAGCTCAGTTATTCTAGCTTCCTTATGGGTGGCATGCGCGAGTGCCTCCTATGTTTCTTTCTCCTACCATACATATCATCCCACGAATATGGCCATGCTGGCACAATGGATATTAAATGGTGAAACCCTCACCTGTGCAGAAAGCATCCCTTCTGCCTCCGCAGCCCGTTGTGTGGCATGAGCGAGCTACTCGTGGAGTAGATCCAGCTCTGAAGTAGGAATCCATAAACTGGAAGAAACGCCGTCTGCCCCCATCGCTGATGAAACTGCATCGAGCTGGGCACGCTGCGACACATATGAGGTGACATTAAGTGGTTAACACCATGAATCTCAAATCATACAAGGAGAGTGTACATAAACACTTACTGATGAACCCAGAGCCGCTCGGGTGTCACTCAACTCTTGCTCCGTGTCTGCCAAACGAGCTCGTAAGTTCATTATTATGGTATCACGGGCATCCTACAGTTATGGCTTATGAGTTCATAAAAAAAAATGAATGAAAAAAAAAGAGGGAAAATGGTTACCTCTACAAGCCCTCCCGGCTGGAGCCTCTCTGCATACATTGCCCTGTAGAGGCATAGGTACTCCTCGTTGTCTTGTGCTTGAGATTCCACGAGCGTGCCACCCCGTTGTCAGTCTTCATATTGTTCGGGGAAGCGCACCCTCCAATCAACACAGGTTACCGGTCCACGCGTCTTCTTTCCGACGCTGGGTGATATGGTCATATCCACCCATTCCTGAGCCAACCCTAGGGTCCTCATAGCTAATCGTAGCCTGAGGGGCTCGATTTCATTCAAGCAATGGAGCCAGAGGTCCGTCCGAACTGGGCGCGGCTTCCAATTACCCACGACTGGTCAACATCGACCATGTTCGAGAAAGGCATCCAGTTCACCTTTGATGGGTTGTACGTATCTTCTTGGTTAGCCAAAAAGAAAAAAAAATGATATAAGAAAAAAGAGAGAGAAAAAAAAAGTATCCTACCATCGTTGTAGGGAACTCTTGCAACTCCCGCCTTAACACCATCAGTTGGTAGGATAGAGGTGATGTACTCATGATGGGTTGCCACCGTCTAGCCAGCAGAATCGTCACTGGCCGCCAGTGTCGAGCTCTCCCCATTGGAAGGTAATAGTAGCTCCATAGCTACACCATCATGTGTCATCAATATCAACAAATACCAAAAGCATAAAACAAAAAACAACAAAAATATTCTTTACCTGGATGAAGGGCATAAACCCACTTACTGTCATCTCTCGGTCTGTCCTTTGCGACAGACCTATAAATAGATGTGCCAGCACGGTAGCTCCCCAGGCGTACTATCCTACTCTTTCCAAGTCTACAAGCAGCTCTAAGAAGCGACAGTGGATACTGTCTCCCTTGGAACCCAGTAGCAACTTGCCCAATAGAAAGAGGAGGAACCTCCTCAGATCTATGTTGGTCCTCTCCCAGTTGCTGGTATCCACACAATATACAGCACGGGCACCTCTTTCTGCCCTTTCCATGAATTCCTCTAGGGACTCGTCATCACGCGGACGAACGTCAGTAAGCCCTAACGCCTCCATGATCGATGCCCTAGCTACTGACCTGTTCTTCCGACCATCTAAGTCCAGCCCCAACAGCTTCTGGACACCTTCTCGGTAGTCCGCATAGGTGACGCCAGTCACTGCTTCCCCATCTACTTTGAGGCCCGTAATCCAGACCACGTCTTCCAGGCTGGGCACCATGTGCCCCCCACGGCATCAGGAATGCCCGACTCACCGGGTCCCATCTTTCACGTAGTGCTTAGATCAGGGCAAGGTCGAGCTTGATCAGCTCGATTCTGAGAAAGGCTCCGAACCCCATCACGTCTAATCTCACCTTCTGAAAGACCGGGAGACCTCGATATGCCGCCACTACCAGCTCCCACGAGATGTGCGATCTCATCACGCTCTGCACATACTCAATAAGTGAGAAATGGGAGCTTTGCAAAGGAAAAAAGGAGAAGAAAGCATGAAGAAAGGAATGAAAGGATCCACTTACAAGCTGTGATAGGGTCCTCTCACTCCGTTGTCCTTCGACTTCTGAGAGTCTCCTGGAACTACTGCCCGATCTGCTCCTCTTCGAGGAGCGAGAAGACTCACCTTCTGCTCTGAAGCTAGATTCACCATCCATTCTAAAAATTGAGCAACACTCACTACTCCCCTTTACAACCTTTCACTCCTCAAAGTTTACTCTCACGACTTCGATGTTCCCAGGTCGAGTGGAAAGGGGGGGTATTTATAGGATTGGACAGAGGGTGCTCTGCATCTATCACCATCACCTCTAGGAACAGCCTTTGCGACAAGTCATCCTCCCTTTACTCTGGCGCCCACTCTACCATGTAGAGTGATCGAGTCGGAGGCGTAATTTATTGACTTGTCCTCTCTATTCGGTCCAAAGATTCCCTGTGTTCATTGTCCTATTGCGACTACTTTTAGCGCAAACAAGGAAAAGTGGAACCTTCGCGTGGGAAAAGAGGACCACGGGCTGACATTGTTGAAATCGGTGGTCGATTCCCTTTGAAAAATACGGACACGGTGAGTTACCACTCCTTGTATGCTCATAAATGGCTTCTTGGGAGGAAACCCCAGTTCTTCTTGTGTTTGTGTTTCTCTTTAGCAGGTGTGAATAACCGATCAATTGGGGAGAGAGCGGAGTTTGCTTACTCTACTGCTCAGCTAAGCCAAGCCGTCAAACGTCAAGTACCACCTTTTCTTCAAATGCCACAATGTTCGAAGTCCACCTCTATCAGGTTGTCCCGTTCCTTTATACGCTTCTCATCTACATTGTTCTATTATTCTCTATTTTTCATGTCATTGAGGACAATGTCATTTAAGTTGGGGGGACAGGAAATCATGTTACACATTCTACGTTCATTTTTCACCTCAATTTTTTTTATGGACCACCTACACTACAAACACCCAATTGAGTTTTCATGATTCATGTTTCCATTGAAAAGAAATCTGGAATAGAAAGGACTAGGAAAATGATGATGGATACTTTCTTTATTCTAGCCATGGAAAACTGATTTAAGAATCTCTTTAAAGTTCATATGCACTTTAGAAAAATATAATCACGTTGCACACTAATGAAACAAGAAAGACAAGCCTTCTGCTATTGTAGACATACTGTCTGATATTCTGCACTTCTTAAAGAAGCAATATTTTATAAGCTTTCTGCCATATTATCTTTTGAAAAATCAATTTGTGAGAAAAACACCATGAAAAATGCTCCGATTCTGAGTAACCGGGCCTACTTCACCTAAGACGTGTTGAGGTTCGCGTCAAAAAGAAAAGGGAACTTTGATCTGTGTAACCGGGCCTACTTCACCTGAGACGTGTCGAGGTTCGCGTAAAACAGTGAAGGGTAGTGCAACATCATGTGTGTAAAGAAAAAAGAAAAGAAAAGAAAAGAAAAAAAATAGATCTCAAAAAGGGACAAAGCAATAAGGCAGACAAAAAAGCTATTGTGCTTAATGCTCTGATTAAGAAGTGCAGAATTGAAAAGCATTTGTTCGGAATAGCGACTGGAGGACGCAATTGTCTCTACTGTGAATTTAGTATTACACATGCACAAGTGCTACTGAATTTCGATTAGAATTCTTGATTATGTACCTGAATTTCCTACATAAGGTTAGTATGTGAGAATGATTCCAGATTCCTACTCTTTAGTTGACTCTATGAAAGATGATCTGAAAATAAAGCATGAATATTTTAAACTCTTGTTGGTCCTAAAATTTTTAATTATTTACATTGCTAAGGGACTAGCAATGAGTAAGTTGGGGGGTGTGATAAGTGTGTATTTTTACACCTTAATTCATGTTATACACATTTATTATGAGCTTTAATGATAATAAATATGCACGTATCACACTTACTTTTAATTTAGAGTCAAATATTTATTTTTATAGAATTAAATAATTTTTATAAAGATTTTTGCTTATTTATACAAGCATTCAAAATAAAAAAAATAAGAAAATAAAGAAAATAAACAAATATATCTATATATGTGGGAATGGGCCAAAAGCCCAAGGATTTGTTCAAAAAGAAAAGAAAAAAAATAAATTTATTTGACATTTTTGGGATTTTCCTAAGCTATATATGATAATTATATATATAATATGTATATTATATATATATAATATATATATGATATATATATTATACATATAACTAACCTACGTGTGAAGGTGTGTGCGTGTGTGAGTATTTTGCAGGAAGGCGCGGCCCGCCCCCACCTTCGCGGCCACGGGCGACGAAGACACGCAAGGCGCGTCAACGCGCCTTGCACGGTCAAAGGAATAGGAGGCCGGGCACACCGCGCCCGGCGGGCCACGCGGCAGGCAGCTGACGTGGTGGCGCACGCGCTAAGAAGAGAGAGGAAGGCGGCGGCGCACGCGGCCGGAGGAGAGAGAGAAAGAGAGAGAAAGAGAGAAAGAGAAGAGAAAAAGGCCAGAGAAATTAGAAATAAATCACAAAAATTAGAAAAGTGTGCAACACATGCTAGCACACAATTCCAAGTCAAAAATTACAGCAATAGCTTGTGTTTGTCAACAAAAGAAGCAAGAAGTGTTCACATTCTACAAAGGGGTTGTTGTGTTACCCTATATAAAGGGCTTCAAATGTAATAAAATGGGTGGTTAGCTAAGAGTTGTAAGCTAGGGGTTGCAAAGATTTGTAAGTGTTTGTTTTATGTTCTTGAAATTCTTGCTTGTTGGCTTTAGTAGGAGAAAATTTGAGAGCTTTGTGTTTAAGTTTTGGAGTTGGTTGTTAGTTTGTATTGAATATTTTCATTGTACTCTTAGCCATTATTGGCTCTTCATAGTCAATTTATAAGCTTGTGTGATCCTTATTTCAATTTATTATCTTCTTTAACGTTGTCCATCTGTAAGTGTTCTTCAACTTCTCTTTCTACCATTTCTCTTAATTCCTTCTAGTTTGTAAGTTATTTCTCGTTTTCTTAAGTGCTGTTCTATGTGATTACTGTTCATCCGAGATTATACCTTATAGTATTCTTCTGTTTTGAAGCCTTTCCTATCTTCTTTTTACTCCGAGTTCTTCATGAAAGTTGTTCTTCTCATGTAGATCTAAAAATTCGTCTTCTACCACTTCTTCTAAATCTTCTTATTTTGAGAGTTATAATTAATTTTTTACTGTTCTGATTTCTGCCATATTACTGTTCATCTGCATTGATAGCTCTTAAGGTTTTCACATTTTTCACTATCTTCTTCTCCTTTTCTGTTTCTGTGTTCTTAATCAAACTTCTTCATTTTTTCATTCTCTACAACTTTCATTTATTTCACTTCTTCTAATTCCCTCTATATTTTAAGTTATTCTTTTCCTTCCAACCCCTTATTTTCAATAGAATTCGGCTATGTTTTCAACATTACTTTGTTCCTAGTTCTATTCAACCCCTCTCTTCACAAGTTCTTCACTCACACCCAAAGCGGTAGTCATCTTCCTATCATCTCACGGCGTCGACTTCCAAGGTGGAGCGATCTTCATCTAAGGCTCGACGAGGAAACGACGACGCTCTTCATCAATTGGCTAAATATTTCCTTCACTTTTCTCTTCTTATTCCAAGTTGCAATTTCAATTCCTTTAGTGTTAATCGCACTCAAAAGACAAAATTTAATTTTCAAAACATAAGGATATTTTCCAACATTGATCTATAAAGATTATTTCTTCCTCGTGGGATCGACCCGTTCTTACCACTTTACTCGTATTTTCAAAATCATTTAAGTGAGTGAGTACGGTTGTATAAATTTTGAAATTTGTGTGGCACTGAATTTTTAAACGACGGGTGTTGAGCGCATCAAAACTCCGGGCTTATATCACCCGATTGAAGTTGGAAGCCATGATAATCCCCCGCCTGGATGTTGCCTCGGCCATAACCGCGCTGACCGGAAGCACCTGGGATGAGAACCTCCGCCACGAACTTATCCTCCACCCTCCCTCGACCCTTGCCGAGCTAGTGACTCTGGCTTTGCGCCACGCTGAGTGCGAAGAAGTTCTCAGCGCATGCCAAGGCGCAACCGGCTCGGGTCGGGAGGGGGACAAGAAGCGAGCACCCGAGCCTAGCTCGGGCCAAGGAAAAAGGAGGAACCGAGATGGAGAGCACAAAGAACCGTCCTGGAAGTACGAACGGTACACTCCCTTAACCGCTCCGGTGTACGAGATCTATGAAGACATCAAAGGCTCGGGCCTCCTCTGCCAACCCGAGCCATTGAAGTCGAAGAGCCGCAATCGCAGCAAGCACTGCCTGTTCCACAGCGACCACGGGCATCACACCGACGATTGCCGCCAGCTCCAGGATGAGATCGAGCGCCTCATCCTCCAGGGACACCTATCCCAGTTCGTGGCCGAGCATAAGGAAGACCGAGGCGCCCAAGAGGAGATCGAAAACGCCCCTCGCGGGGTCCACATCAACGTCATCGCTGGGAGAGCTGCATCAGGAGGAGATAGTAGCCGAGGAAGGAAGCATCGTGCTGAGCGGGCCAGCCGAGCCATCGAGCCTCCCAAGGCCCCGCCAAGTGAGCCACAGGTCATAGTCTTCTCTAACCAAGACCTGGAAGGGCTGACCACCCCGCATGATGACGCCCTAGTTATATCAGCTATGATAAATCATTGTAACGTAGATAGGATTCTAGTTGACAGTGGAAGCGCCCCTAATGTATTGTCTTATGAATGTTTTCTTAAGATGGGGGAGAATCAGTCTAAACTCCGCCCGATCCGAAACCCCCTCTGTGGGTTCAATGGCCAGGCCACTTATCTCGAGGGAGCCCTGAGCCTGTCGGTAACTCTCGGCACCCCACCCAAAACCGTTACGGTTATGGTCGACTTCATAGTGATCAAAGGTATGATAGTATAGAACGCAATCTTCGGCCGAGGGATCCTTAGCTGAACGAAAGCGGTGCCCTCTACCTATCACCAAAAGATGTAGTTCCCCACTAAACATAGGGTGGGGGAAGTCCGGGGAAACCAGGTGATGGCTAGAAGGTGCTATAATATCTCGGTCGAAGCCATAAGGCCGGACGGGAAGAACAAGGGCCCCTGGGAAGTCGAGGAAAAACCCACAACATCCGAGCCTGGAGGTGAGTTGCTAACAGTTTTCCTAAACGATGACCCGACCCTAGGAGTAAAGATTAGAGCCGACCTACCATCCGAGGTTCAACAGTAATACAAAGAATTTCTTTCCGGGTACATCAGAGTCTTTGCATGATCTGATGATCAACTCCCCGGAATACCGGGAGAGACACTAGTGCATAAACTCAACCTCGACCCGACCGTGAAGCCCGTACAACAACGCAGAAGGAAGCACGCGCCAGAAAAGCAGACGGTCATCAAGGAGCAGGTCACCAAAGGGCAGAGGAATGGTCTTTCTAGATCACTCCTGTACCCGACGTGGCTGGCTAACGTCATCCTGATGCCAAAAGTTTCAGGAAAGTGGCGAATGTGCGTGGACTTCACCGACTTGAACAAAGTCACACCAAAAGACTGCTATCCATTGCCGAGCAACGACCAACTGGTTGACTCAACCTCGGGCAACGAGATACTCAGCTTCCTGGATGCCTATTCAGGTTACCACCAAATCAGAATGGATCCAGGAGATATCGAGAAGACCGCCTTCATCACCGACTTCGGCGTATACTGCTACACCCGGATGCCCTTCGGGCTGAAGAACGCTGGAGCCACGTACCAGAGGCTGGTCAACCATATGTTCGAGGGACAGCTTGGCCGGAACCTCGAGACCTAAATCGACGACATGCTCGTCAAGACTCCCAAGGCCGAGAACCACTTCGTCGACCTAGCTGAGACCTTCGACACCCTCCTAAGGTACAATATGAAGCTTAATCCCACCAAGTGTGCCTTCGGGGTAAAATCAGGGAAATTCTTGGGTTTCTTAGTGACCCAGCGTGGGATCGAGGCCAACCCCGACTGTTGGGTTTGGTGCGTTGGATTCAGAGGGGGGTGAATGAATCAACCCTTTAAAAGTTTTGCTCAATTAAAAATTCTTTCTGATACTAACAGAAGCCCAATGAGCAATTACGGAATTTACAGAATCACTAAGTCAACTGATATGCTTATAGATGAACTAATTAGTGACTTAGGAACAATGTCAAAGGACTCTCAATACCACAATCAAACACATAGTGTGCAATCAAACCATATCATCCCTATGCATTCATCTAGCGGAAGCATATACTGAATTTAAACCACTGCACAGAGGAGTTTTTAGGTGGTTCGGTCCTCCAGACCTACGTCCACCCCACACTCCAACTAGAGTGTGGATTCTGCTGACTCACAGCTTGAACTGCTGGGCCTCACAGCTTGCCTACAACCGCTGAGCATCACAGCTTGGTTCCGCTGGGCAATACAGCTTAGCCATCCGCTGACTCACAGCTTGCGCTGAGCCTCACAGCTTGCTACGCTGGGCAATACAGCTTAGCCGTCTGAGGTATCCACCTCGCCGCTGTGCATCACAGCTTGCACTGCTGGCAAACAGCTTGAAGAAAGATTTAAAAGAAAACAAAAGATAGAAAATCACAGCATCGAAAAGCTGTAAACAATGAAGCACGAAGTGGCTCTCAAGGAGCTGACTGGCCTGGATTTGATCCATGGTCCAATAGAGACTAAACTTCAGACAACTGACTGCTTCTTCTTCTCAACTCTCGATCTTTCTTCCTCTTTCTTTTTCTTCTTCTTCTCTGCTTCTTTCACACTCTGCTCTTCTTCCCTTTTTCTTTTTCTTCTGGATCGTGCAGGCTCTCTCTCTCTCTCTGCTTCTGCTCTTTCAGATATGCTTCCCTGCTTCGATCAAATCTTCTTCAGAGGAAGAAGCTTCATATATATAGCAGCAGAGAGGTGGGCGATCGGTTTCCAGATTCCCGCCCAGAGAGCCTAGACCACGTGGCAGCATTTTACACACTGCATTCCACGTGTTACGTTCTTGAGCCATCTCCACTCTTGGATCGCGTGCCCTCATTAGGCTCCTCGAGCAGCAGCCCTGTAATAAAACAGACTTGTTATCAGTGTGGATTTATCTGACAGGAAAGAAAGAATGCATCGAGTAAGTTTGATAAATGAGCATACCATGTACAGACTTGATGCACCAAATGCAGTGTGCATATATGAGAAAGTATGTACAACGAGAATGAATGCACGGACATTTCATTCATGAGTCTACAGACTTTGAATGCATGTGATGCAGACACAAAGAGTGTATACACTTGAATGCTTGTGATGCAGACAACAAGTGTACAGACTTGGAATTCATGAGATGCAGACACCGAGTGTACAGACTCTTGATGAATGCATGTAATGCACTAAATGATGTACATACTTTGAACTGATGCAGACTAGGCAAACTCTGTACAGACTTTATTTGTGCCAAGACGATGTACAGACTTTGCAAAACGATGCATGCACAAGACGATGTACAGACTTGGTCTTGCGACCACGGGCTATACAGACTTTGAGAAACGAGGCATGTACAAGGAATGTACAGACTTTGTTATGAGTATGTGAAGCATGAATCATGCACAAGGAATGTACAGACTTTGTGGAAGGCATGCACTAACTATATTATGCTTGGAACTGGTGCATGTTAAGGCTTGAAGCGTGCACCTAGTGAGTGTAGACTTAGTGCGCATGCAAGAAGACGATGTATAGACTTGATGAGATGATGCATGAACAAGCAACCAATTGAATGTATAGACTTAGAAAATGCGTGAAGCACACGATGTATGGACTTTCCAAAGAAGTGATGCATGAGTAGGTGACAATGTATAGACTTGGCAAGTGATACACGAACAGGCTATAATGTGTAGACTTGGCAAGTGATACACGAACAGGCTGCAATGTGTAGACTTGGCCGATGCAATGTTCACACGACCTTAAGGTATGCACAGACATGAAGCGCTATGTGAGACACAACATGAGACGCTGGGTATGTTGAGACACAACATGAGACGCTAAGTGAGACGGATCTTAACCTTTATAAACCTTAGCAAAGACGTCGTGTGCAACTGGACGATGTGAGACGGACAATGCATATGCATGAACAAGTGGCGAATGTATGGACTCCGTATGCAATGCATGAGAGACACTTGCACAGACTTCCTATATGCTCAAGCAGGACTTTCATTTAGACAGAGATGTTCATGACATGCAATGCTGACTCATAGTGTTTGCTATCATCAAAATCACAGGGGCACAACAATCTCCCCTTTTTTGATGATGGCAACACTATGAGTCACACTGACTCATGTCAAACTATTCTCCCCCTTTGACTTCATCAAAAAGAAAATAGTTTGAGATGAAATACAAATATGCATGCAATGATTGGATGAAAGTCTCCCCCTTTGACTAAGTCATGAAAGGCTCTTTCTCCCTTAATGGCACATCATGAAGGCTAAATGCAGTATACATGCAGATTTCCCTTAGAACAACCCATTCTCCCTCTGAATGTAAAACTCCCCCTGAATTATTTCTCCCCCTTTGAGAAAGGAATATGGACGGATGAAACACATCTCTGTTAGGGTGCTTGGCCCGGATACAGAGGGGGGGTGAATGAATCCTTCTACGAATAATGGATTAAATTTAAAAACCGGATGCTAGATAAGGAAACAGAATGGAACCAATTCTATTCAACTCAAATACAATCACATTGAGCGCACCTATTCAAGCATCTAGCGGAAGCAAACCAGACAATCAAGCCACTGCTCAATAGATTTTTAGGTGGTTCGGTCCTTCAGACCTACATCCACCCCTCACTCCCAACCGGAGTGAGGCTTCACTAGCGAACGCTAGAACCAAGCAGACTCAGTCTGCAAACAGTTGCTGCCACACAGCTTGACCAGGGGAACTACCTCCCCTCTTCCTCCAAACCGGAGGGAACCTCTGGACTTGAATCCACAAGCCCAGAACCGGAGACAAGTCTCCCTTCCTCCAAGCCGGAGGGAACCCACAAGTAGCTCCCAGCTACTTGCAACTGGAGATCAGATCTCCCTTCCTCCTAACCGGAGGGAACACGACCTCAGACCAGAGGATCGGAAAGCACAACAAACCAGAAAACAAAGAAAAAAACAATAAACGAAAATAACTTCAGCAAACAGAAGCTGAAACACAAAATGCACAATTTGGCTCCTAACAGAGCTGACTGGCCTGGATCTGATCCACGGTCCAGTGAAGACAGATCTTCAGGTAAACTTCTTTCTTCTTCTCCATGAGCTCTCTCACTCACTCTCTATCTCTCTTTCTTTCTCTTACACTCTCTTCCTCTTTCACACGAGCACTATCTCTCTCTCTCACTTTTTCTTCTTCTGCTGGATCGAGCTCTCTGTAACACTGCCTTTTCTTTCTTGGCTCAGATCAATCTTCATCGGTGGACGAAGGATTCTATTTATAGCGGTAGCAGATGGATAGGGCACTAAACGCGTGTGCCTCCCACGCTCGATCCAGAACCTTCCTGCTACGTGCCCTTTTTGTATTTGTTCTTTCAGTATCGGATCATGTGCACCCAGACACTGATGAATGTTCTTCCTCGGACCTGCAACGAGATAAGAACCATTAATATTGAGTGCCATAAGAGCTAGAACTGCATGAGGTTAGTGGACACGACAAAAAGATACACAAAACAGAGAACGACACGGGATACAGTGGTGACACAATGAACATTACTAAGAGAATGTTACGAGGTAGACAGAAAAACAACGCGAAGACGCGAAGACAAAAACAGAAACCAACACTAAGTATGGTTTCAACACAAGAGAGACACGAGGACTAGGAAGAGTAAAAAAGACACGAAGACACAACAAGACAAATGACACGAAAGTGAAACAGGAAGCAACACGAGGTGCTGCGATGTCCTGTACGCAATGGAACAAAAACGATATGAAGAGATGAAAAAACGACACGAGGTGAAGACAACACGAAGATGACACAGTAATCGACACGGGTTGAAAACAACACGAAGTCGAAACAGTAATCGACACGGGTTGGAAACAACACGAAGTCAAAATAGTAATTGACACAGGTTGAAAACAACACGAAGTCGAAACAGTAATCGACACGGGTTGGAAACAACACGAAGTCAAAACAGTAATTGACACAGGTTGAAAACAACACGAAGTCGAAACAGTAATCGACACGGGTTAAAAAACAACACCAAGATGAAGTACAAGAATTGACATGGAGTTGAAAGACAACACGAAGACAGAACAGTGATTTGATACGAACTCAAAATGACAAGAGGTGAAACGACACAAAGTCGAGAACAGAAATCAACACGAAGTGTGATTTCAACATCAGAAAGACACGGACTGACAACGACACGAAATAAGATTAGAACAGTACGAGGTGAAAAACAATCGTGAGGACAACACGTGCTGAATCAGAAACCGACACGAAGTGGCTGCAAACAAGCAAGACACGAGGTCTTCGTAAAGCAACAGGAAGTGTGGTCAAAGCGCGAACGACACGAGGTCTAATGAGAAAGACCAACACGAAGATGGTGAAAACAGTACGAAGTAAAGATCAATGACACGACGTGTCACTGAATCAAAACAAACACTACAGAGAAAAACGACACGCAATGTAGAGGAGACAACACAGACGCACGACCTGAAGGACAGTAAACATAAACAACACGCGGTAAGAGAAGACGATACGGCGTGTTGGAAATACAAACAGTACTTAAACTAAAGCGACACGAAGACAAACAGTTCAACACGAGGTGTTATATACAAACATGACGAAGTGCCAATCAACACGAATACAGTCCCTGAACAATACCTGAAGTGAAATGAAGGTTCATCCTTCAACAAACATGTTCTTTGTTCATTTTTTCACAGAAACAATATTTTTGTTAAATTTTCACATAGACATAATTTTTGAAGACCACTAAGACTTATCATGTTGTCATCATCAAAACATGTAAAGATTCTACAAGACTCAACAATCTCCCCCTTTTTGATGGATGGCAACACTATGAGTCTTGAGTCTGTGCAGAGAAGAAAAAAAAACACTAGATAGCCATTCGCAATGAATATCACAAACACAATCATTAAACATTTTTCTTTTCCTGATTTCTCCCCCTTTGACATCATCAAAAAAAATGAAAACAAGAAGAATGCAACAACGCAAATGGTATGAGTTAAGTTAATTTGTCCAAGAGTCTGAGGGAGAAGGCCTCAAAAGGGCAACAAAAATACAGAGCATCAACTTCTCAAGAAAAGTATCTTGCATGTCTGCTAGAGGGGCCACGCGTCCTGCCTTGTGGTGGTCTCCCCCTTGGAGAAGCAGAAGAATGTTCTTGAGGTGGAGTTCTGCTGGAAGAGGCGTGACCAGGTGTTGAACCCAAGATAGACTGAAATTCCTTTAAATCATTTGATAGTTCAGCAAGCCAATACGCCACAGTGCTTCTGACATTTGCCACTTCAGAAATAATGTCTTCTTGGCGAACATTGACCGTTTCATATCTGTCAGTCAGAGTTGTCATTTCTGATAAGAAGGTGATCAACTTATCATAGATTTGCTGAATGCCTGGACCTAGGGCACTTGAAGACTTCTTCAACAATTCTAAAGCTGTTCTGATCTCATAGCAATGATCTATTATGGTAGAAGACATTTTGAAGGAAGAAATACTAACATCATGTGACTCTCTCAGAGCTTTTGCAATTTTTGAACAAATCTCCTGTAATCCTTCCATCAAGGATTTGTTTGCATCATCTGAAGCCCTTTTGTTTAGAAGGAATCGTCTCCATTCAGTGAGGAGAGATATCTCAAGCTTCAGTAATCTGGTATGTACCTGATTAATGTTGAGAGTGACAAATGTAAGCAGATCATCTAATTTCTTGTCTTGTCTTTGCATCTGCTGAGTCAGGTTTATGAGAAGCTCTTCAATGTTGGGCGCCCGAGTAGATTCAATGTTGGGTGCCTCTGCAGATAGAAGTCTAGGTGGACCTAGAGGTGTACCAAAAAATTCACTGTCAGGTGCAGTTCTCTCAGCTGCTTCCTCTTGTAGTGGCATTTGACTGCTCTCAGCTGGGACCTGAACTTCATCTGCAGCTTGAGTTTCTTTCTGAGGGAATATATCTTCAGGTTCCTCTTCTTCACTTGAAGATTCTGTATCTAGTTCTATGACAGGAACCTTTTCTCTATCTTCTGTGAGTTCCTGATCTGCAGGGCTGCCAACTAAGGCCTGCTCAAGACTTTCAGATACGACCAAGTTGGTAGCCTCTTCCAAGCTTCGCTCAACAGTTTCTCTTAAAATTTCATTAACAAAAACAGCAAGATCTTGATCAGTACTGTCTTGCTCTTTAGCTGGCTGTTCTTCAGGCACTATTACCTCTTCAGATGTCTTCCCAAACGAATCAAATAGCCCAGCAATAGTTGCATCTAGATCTGTCTGAATGCTTTCGTCAGACAATCTGATGTCCTCAGATGCAGCCTCAACTAGCCTCTGAAAGGAGAAGGATACTTCGGTGGGTGCAGCTGGCAAGGTGGACTCTGGTTGTTCAGCTGGTGTTTCCTGATGATCAATCTCAGAAACTAATTGCTCACCAGTTGGGGCTAAGACTTGAAATTCTTCCAAATGCTCCCCCTGAGTTTGTGATTCCCTGGCCTTTTGGACCTTAACTTGCCCCACCATAGAAGAGTCCTCTAAGCCCAAAAACACTGAAACAAAATTCATATTAAAAATGTTTCGGGCCTTAACTTCTGATGCGGCCTCTCCATCCAAGCAAATCTCAGAATGCTTGAAGATGTCTGTCATATGGGCGGCATAGGGAAGATGTCTCTTGGATCCAATGCATCCCTTCATGACATTAAAAATGATCTCTGGCAGACATATCTTCACATTTTGAATCAGACAAAACAGTAGAAATCTCTGCGTGTCTGTAATTCTTCCTCTAGCCCCAGTCTGTGGGGTGATAATGGAAGCAATGACGTTCTGAAGGAGCTTGTGAAGAGGAGGGAATGACGATGTCTGATAAGCTTTTAGCTTCAACTGCCCCTTATCATGAATGTTACTGGGTTTACCAGTAATGACAGAGAAAGCTTCATGGAGACTGTATCGAAAGCTTCCCTCTACCTCCCCTTTATCTGGAATACCGAGAGCTTTGTGAAGGGAGTCACATGTAACAGTTATCTCGACCCCTTTAACAGATGATAACAAAGTAGACTTGTCTCGGCTCAAGGACAAGTTATTGTAAAATTCCATTACCGGCCTAGGGTAATAGACACGGTGACTTTCTAAGAAATTTCTCCACTCCTGAAACTCAAAGATTTTCAACAATTCTGGAAACTTCGAGACCAAGGTTTCATCTCCGAAATCTATTATTCTAGGAGGAATAATTTTCCCACTTTCTAAGAACACGGTAGACTGAGAAAACCTGGTACCTTGTTCTGAAGAGACTTCCGCAGCAGGTTCTGGCTCAAGACATCTCTGTTGCTTAGATGAAGGCTCTTCAACTATTTCTTTTCCCTTCCTCTTTCTTTCTCCCGGAGCTACTGACCTTTGCTGATCCATCTGTCGGAACTTCCAGAGTATGAACTCTCTCTTGCAGGCTGCTATTGGAAGTGAAGCTAGACTTAAGAAAGGAATAGACCTCTGTGGGGGAAGAAAGTGAGCGGGAAGAGATGAAGATGGGTTTGAAGAAGACGCTCAAGGTAGAGCAGCACGAGGATGAATAGGAAGCGGCAAGGGGAAATAAGGGTTTGAGGTGGAAGGCGTGAGAAACAAGAAGGGTTTTGTCGGGTAGCTTTTTACTCATATCAACTTTTTCTGTAAATACCCAAAATACCCTTAGTCCTGATGTAACGCAACTACAGCATGTTAAAGTTAGCCCTTCAATATGTGGACGGGTTATATTCTTCCAAAAACCAAGGTCAGTTAACTCAAGATATTAAATCAGCATAATCACAAAATTAGCTGTTAAAGTTGCTTAACCTAGAGAGAGACACGATTAAATTGCTCCTTATGTTTGTCAAGCAACGAAATAACACATCAAAGTCAAGCAGATTTCATTTCTTCATTTAATGGACGAGAAGGCATACAGGGTCAACCAATTTGTTGAACACAAGGTAGAGTAGTCCCTTTTTACACAAGGAGACATGTTTATTAGACACCAGAAACCCTGGTTACTCAGGACGGACTACCTTTATGCCAATGATATATTTTTTTTTTCTTTTGAGGACTTTCCCCCCCTCTTTTTTTTTTAACATTTCTATACAGAGATAGCTAGTTGTATCATGACAGAAGCTCTGGACTTCTTTGATCAAGAGTGTCTATTTCTCCACAAAAGCCATTGCTCTGCCACAAAGAGTGGCGTATTCCCTGGAGGCACTTCTCATGATTTTAGACAAAATCAGAAATCTTACTTAACACAATTTTATCTCAGAGCTCTCTTTACATAAGTTTCAGTTAAGTCGAGATCCTCAATAAGTTTTTCTCATTTAACAGAAAGTTTTATAATATGTTGACCAACACTTGAGAAGATAACTTAGAAGGATCAAGGACCAAATATAACCCCCAAACATTGAAGTTCTTTATTAACAGGTGTAAATTGTTACACTAGATATTGGGTGGTTTAAGGTATACAGATCATATCTGATAAGAGCAAGAAGACTGCACCCACAATTTCTTCGAGAGAGAATCTGAACCAAGAGTGATAGGTGAGAGATAAGGAGGTGGCTGATCGAATAGAGAGAGATGAGATGAGATGAGCAGCACTCCTATCAGCAAGCCAGCAAGTGAGAGATCACTCAAGACATTAGGCACTAAGGTCATATCCAAATATAGTATTTTTGAAGTAGTTCAGTCTCACATCCAGAGTAACTCTTGGGCAACAGACTGCAACCTCTTGAGATGACTGATCTTAAAACCACATTAACTGCATCGGCTGACAAAGATCTTCAGAAACCAAATAGCCTGACAAGCTCCTCTTCATCCCACTCAAGGACAACTCACACACGACTCTTGGAAGTGTTAATTATTTAAAGAATGCAGTGTTTGCCACGAAAATTAAACAAGTGTGTTTATGAGTTATGCATAAACAGACTCCCCTGATCAGCAGAATGACTTATGGTACTAGGCGGAGCATTTGGTCTAATAGACCACCTCACACATAGTAAGAACCTCCTGACAGATTTCTCTGTCTTTTGGTAGCTTACCATTTGATATACCAAAGAGGTCATGGATAACAGGGTAACCTCAACAGTCCTATAAGCAATTCAGATTTCCAAAGAAATAGCCAGATATGCAAGAATGCATCAAACCAGATATGCAGTAAGTTTCAAAATGGGACATGTAGAGAGATTACCTGAAAATTGTGAGAATGGGGTTTTCATTCTTGAGTGCCTTGGATCATTTCCCCTTTTATTCCAGTCCCAAGGCACACCTGCAAAACAAAGTTTATTTTGCGCAAACAGGTACCCAGGAAGTCTTGGGTCCTGTCCTGACATTATCACTCCTAGCAGGTTTTCTTAGCACATTTTTAACTTGATAGTAAGGAGCAGTAGTTTTCAGATCTGGGTTATGCACATTATTATGAGTATGAATTGTATGTGCATTAGCATGGAAATTTCTGTTATTTGCATTACCAAACTGTTTTCCATAATCAACACATTCAAAGTTTTTCCTTTTGAAAACCACTTTGTTCTTTCTAAGAGCATTTGTACTAGCAGGAAATCTATACTTTCCAGAACTGAAATTTTTCCTTTGAGCATGCCAACATTCAATGGCCCTGTGGCCATACTTTCCACATTCAAAGCATGAGATAGAATTTCTTTTAAAAGACCCTGACCAGCATTCAGAGACCTTGTGACCAATTTTGTTGCAATTAAAACATATAATGTGCTGGTTCTTGTTATAGACATGCTGATTTGCAGAGTGTTTTGTATGATATGAGCATGATTTTTCCTTACTACTTGCAAACCAACAATGAGTAGTAGTGTGTCCTACTTTATCACAATTAGAACATTTGACATTCCTTTTCTGACCAGACACAGATTTTCTAACATGCTTGTTGTCATCTTTTTCCATCACAAAACAGTTACTCATAAGATGTCCATACTTACCACAATAATGACATGAGCCACTTGATTTCTTTAAAACATGGCATTTATCTGATGAGTTCTTAGCATGCAGATTGTTCCTTTGAATTTTTGATGTTTTATGATTTTTATTTTGTTTATCTGTTTTCTTAGCCTTGTACTGAGATGGAGATGAGATAGAAGGCTTTTCCTGTTCAGAGGATTTGACAAAGACAGTTTTCAGGTTGGCTCCATCAACCTTCCTCATGACTGGACTGTAACCCAGTCCTTCCTTGTTAAAGTTAATCTTTGTTCCCAGTATTTTCTGAACAATGGGCTGTTTGTCTTTTGATGTAGTGGCTACATTTGAAGTATTTACAAAGGATGTCATTACTTTGTTCTGCAAGGCCTTCTTATTGAGATTATTGTAGCCCAACCCTTCCTTTTTGACATTGACTTTTACACCTAGCAGCTTGTCTAGGTTTTTCTGCCCATCAACAAATTTAGACAAGGAAGCTTTCAAATCCCGAATTTCATTTTCAAGAGATGCAATGTGTATTTCATAACTAGTGATCTCTTGTTCACTACAATTGACAGCTTCATTCAAAACCTTGTTAGCTGTTTTGTATTCTTCAATTTCCTTTCTTAGCTCATCTACCTCTTCAGTCTCGTTTGTACAGATAGCTTTTCCTTTTTCCAATGTGAGAAGTCTTTCAGACATGGCACTGTTTAACAGTTTTAATTTTTCAACTTCTTCTTTAAGCTTATCATTTTGAACTAGCTCATTTATTAGAAGCTGATCTTCTGAGTTAACCATGCTTTCTCTCCTAGCTTCAAACTCCCTCAATTCCTTTTGTTGTTTTTCAAAATCTTTCTGTAATTCTATGTTTACAGATTTTATGGCGTTAAATTTTTCAAACAGCAACTCATTCTCTCGTTTAAGTTTCTTTAGTTGTTCATCATTTTCCTTAGAGAGCTTTCTGAGGAAGTCATCTTCAGATTTTAAATTGTTCAGCTCAGAGTGAACACATTCAAGTTCCTTCTTCAGTTCTGCATTCTGGTTTTTATACATATGATTATCAGACAGACATGCATCATGAGATTTCTTCGTACTTGAACAATTTTTACATGGAGAGCTAGAACTATCTACCCGAATACTCTTTTTCAACTTTTTATACTGTTTTCTTAACAGTTCATGAGATTCAAATAATTCAGCATATGCATTCTCCCAATCTTCTAGAGAGAAATTCTCGAAGATATTTACCTCATCATCATCATCTTCTTTAGTTTGATTGCTGCCTTGATCGCTGGCACTTTGATTTCTTCTGTTGGCCATCATGCATCTGTCCACATCTATCTCCTGAGTTCGCTTCAGTGCATCCAAAATATCTTTAGCAGAACTGGATTCAAAGAAACATGAATGAAAAGCTCTATCAGTAGCTGCCTTCATTAAATTTATTGCTATCTGATTTTCTTCATGCATGGATTTGTGAGTGTCAGTCCATTTGGACTTTTTCTTAGGTAGTTCATGAGGACCATGTGAAATTACTTTCCACAGGTCTGGATTCACAGATTTAACATAACTCTTCAAAACAGCGAACCATGCATCAAAATGCGTACCACTGAAGATCGGTGGATGGGCCATGAGAACACACAGATTAACGCACAAGAATATTGAAGCACTAAAAAGAAATAAGCACCTAAGATTGCAAGATCGATCTGCAGGTCGCTGGACCTTGTAAGCAGACACCTGCTCTGATACCAACTGTTAGGGTGCTTGGCCCGGATACAGAGGGGGGGTGAATGAATCCTTCTACGAATAATGGATTAAATTTAAAAACCGGATGCTAGATAAGGAAACAGAATGGAACCAATTCTATTCAACTCAAATACAATCACATTGAGCGCACCTATTCAAGCATCTAGCGGAAGCAAACCAGACAATCAAGCCACTGCTCAATAGATTTTTAGGTGGTTCGGTCCTTCAGACCTACATCCACCCCTCACTCCCAACCGGAGTGAGGCTTCACTAGCGAACGCTAGAACCAAGCAGACTCAGTCTGCAAACAGTTGCTGCCACACAGCTTGACCAGGGGAACTACCTCCCCTCTTCCTCCAAACCGGAGGGAACCTCTGGACTTGAATCCACAAGCCCAGAACCGGAGACAAGTCTCCCTTCCTCCAAGCCGGAGGGAACCCACAAGTAGCTCCCAGCTACTTGCAACTGGAGATCAGATCTCCCTTCCTCCTAACCGGAGGGAACACGACCTCAGACCAGAGGATCGGAAAGCACAACAAACCAGAAAACAAAGAAAAAAACAATAAACGAAAATAACTTCAGCAAACAGAAGCTGAAACACAAAATGCACAATTTGGCTCCTAACAGAGCTGACTGGCCTGGATCTGATCCACGGTCCAGTGAAGACAGATCTTCAGGTAAACTTCTTTCTTCTTCTCCATGAGCTCTCTCACTCACTCTCTATCTCTCTTTCTTTCTCTTACACTCTCTTCCTCTTTCACACGAGCACTATCTCTCTCTCTCACTTTTTCTTCTTCTGCTGGATCGAGCTCTCTGTAACACTGCCTTTTCTTTCTTGGCTCAGATCAATCTTCATCGGTGGACGAAGGATTCTATTTATAGCGGTAGCAGATGGATAGGGCACTAAACGCGTGTGCCTCCCACGCTCGATCCAGAACCTTCCTGCTACGTGCCCTTTTTGTATTTGTTCTTTCAGTATCGGATCATGTGCACCCAGACACTGATGAATGTTCTTCCTCGGACCTGCAACGAGATAAGAACCATTAATATTGAGTGCCATAAGAGCTAGAACTGCATGAGGTTAGTGGACACGACAAAAAGATACACAAAACAGAGAACGACACGGGATACAGTGGTGACACAATGAACATTACTAAGAGAATGTTACGAGGTAGACAGAAAAACAACGCGAAGACGCGAAGACAAAAACAGAAACCAACACTAAGTATGGTTTCAACACAAGAGAGACACGAGGACTAGGAAGAGTAAAAAAGACACGAAGACACAACAAGACAAATGACACGAAAGTGAAACAGGAAGCAACACGAGGTGCTGCGATGTCCTGTACGCAATGGAACAAAAACGATATGAAGAGATGAAAAAATGACACGAGGTGAAGACAACACGAAGATGACACAGTAATCGACACGGGTTGAAAACAACACGAAGTCGAAACAGTAATCGACACGGGTTGGAAACAACACGAAGTCAAAATAGTAATTGACACAGGTTGAAAACAACACGAAGTCGAAACAGTAATCGACACGGGTTGGAAACAACACGAAGTCAAAACAGTAATTGACACAGGTTGAAAACAACACGAAGTCGAAACAGTAATCGACACGGGTTAAAAAACAACACCAAGATGAAGTACAAGAATTGACATGGAGTTGAAAGACAACACGAAGACAGAACAGTGATTTGATACGAACTCAAAATGACAAGAGGTGAAACGACACAAAGTCGAGAACAGAAATCAACACGAAGTGTGATTTCAACATCAGAAAGACACGGACTGACAACGACACGAAATAAGATTAGAACAGTACGAGGTGAAAAACAATCGTGAGGACAACACGTGCTGAATCAGAAACCGACACGAAGTGGCTGCAAACAAGCAAGACACGAGGTCTTCGTAAAGCAACAGGAAGTGTGGTCAAAGCGCGAACGACACGAGGTCTAATGAGAAAGACCAACACGAAGATGGTGAAAACAGTACGAAGTAAAGATCAATGACACGACGTGTCACTGAATCAAAACAAACACTACAGAGAAAAATGACACGCAATGTAGAGGAGACAACACAGACGCACGACCTGAAGGACAGTAAACATAAACAACACGCGGTAAGAGAAGACGATACGGCGTGTTGGAAATACAAACAGTACTTAAACTAAAGCGACACGAAGACAAACAGTTCAACACGAGGTGTTATATACAAACATGACGAAGTGCCAATCAACACGAATACAGTCCCTGAACAATACCTGAAGTGAAATGAAGGTTCATCCTTCAACAAACATGTTCTTTGTTCATTTTTTCACAGAAACAATATTTTTGTTAAATTTTCACATAGACATAATTTTTGAAGACCACTAAGACTTATCATGTTGTCATCATCAAAACATGTAAAGATTCTACAAGACTCAACAATCTCCTCTTATGACATAATCAAACGGTAGAGAAGATAGGAGGGAAAGAACATGAATAAGGTAAGGGGTCACTACACAACAGCTGAAGCATTGGTTCAGAAAATGAGCATGATTATAGACAACTGTTAAAGCATAAGAGTTAGCAATATACAGTCTTGAAAGAATTTAGGTTTAACAGTGATAAAGATAGAGTAAAGCAGCTGACCACTGAAAAAGAGTTATAGACTCCATTTATAGCAATGAATCTAGGGCACATGGTTTTAATAGATAAGTCAGAAACAATACCCTTTGTGATTAAACATGGAAGTTCAAGAAAGGCAACTTGAATATGTATTGAGAAAAATAATTTACACTCAATGACTTTTGATTTCAAAGGGTTACAGCAGTTTGTTTTTCACCTTTTAATTTTCAGAAACTAAGCTAAGTGAATAGACCAGTGGCATTTATGTTGTTGACATTAGGTGTACACCTTGATTAGAGGCAGGCACCCCCAGTTACTAGGCATAAACTACTAGATCTATTTCAGATCAAGACCTACAAGGAACAATTTTCACCTTTGACATTAAAGGTACACCTTGATCAGAGGCCAGTACCCCCAGTTACTTGGTGAAAACTCCCCCTATAGATTTGACCCTATGAACAGAGATAGCCTGAAGCACTTCATGACTTATGAATTCTCCTGCTTCTTTGGAGGAGATCACGGTTTCTCAGTGCAATTCAGCCATTGCTCTGTCACTGTGTTCAGCTCTTTACACTGATGATCTTATTTACTGCTGCCCTAATTTCTTTTTAGAGTGATTGTTTAAAAACAGTACACACTCTTATTCACCTTTTCTAGACATTTCCAGTTTAACACGTTCAGGCATTAAAAAAACTTTATCTATTTTAACCATGAGACAGAGATTAAGAGCTATAAAGGTTTTCTTTTATCTCAAGTTCTGAAGTGGAGACACTTAACTCTTCAATTTATAAAAGTTAAACCTTTATAAATGAAAAATTACAATAACCACAGCTCAAAGTACTAAACCAGAAGCAATACTATTGTTCAGTGAAGATGATAGGGAAAAGATAGCAATTGTTAAGAAGTGATAGCAAAAGGCAATAAGGTCCAAGAGCATCTGATGTCAAAGAATATGAATGAATTGAGTGGGGACGAAGAGAAGTGAAAATGATTCAATGTATTGAACTGAACTCTCAGCTCCCCCTGACATCATGATGCAACAATTATGCTATGCAATGAATCATTTCTTTTCAGATTTTTTCAAATTTGATGATTTGCAGTATAAAGCAGTCCTATATGCATTGAACTACTTCCTTGATAGTCATGCAAATGATATATGCAGACATTAGACACATGCATCGACTATATGCACTAAATGAACCATTCAAACTCAGTGCAACATATGAATAAGCTCGGTGCAAAGTGCGTACATGCACAAACATGTGAGAGCATACTCGATGCAATGTATGAACAACCATGAACATGGGTTTAAGTAAACTCGGTGCAGTGTATGCATCGACTACAAAAATGGTTGTGCAGTGCATCAAGCATCTTATGTACACAGTGCAATAAATGGCAAGAGAAGAGCATTAAATTTGTGCAGAATTAAATTCAGTAGCTGAGTCTGGAATGCAGACTGATCAGCTAGATAAGAAGAGAACATCAGAAATCAAACAAACAAATCAACATGAAATTCACTCTTTTTGACTCACAATTTCAGATGATGAGATTTAAACACAGAGTTTTGGAACTGACCTGAATGGTGCAATCATGGGCTTTTCATTCTTGAGTGCCTTGGTTAATTCAACCCCTTTTATTTCTCCCACCAAGGCACACCTGCAAGTTAGCACACTATTTGGCATGGGCAGGTACCCAAACAGTCTTGGGTCCTGCATTAACCCTGATAGGTGTTCTAAATAGTCTTTTAGCAACCTTGTCATCAGATTCCATCAAATAACAATTGTCGATAGAATGTCCAAATTTTCCATAATATCTACATGTACCAACAGAATTTTTGACTTTATTATGATGCACATTAACATGAGCATGAGGTCTAAGTGCATGAACATGAGATTGTCTATTGTTTACATGAACATTTTGTCTCTTATTTTCAATTAACCAACAATTAGCAGACTTATGACCTGACTTACCACAATTGAAGCATGAAATATTTACAGGTCTTGCTCTAGGGAATTTAGCAGATTTAGAATTTTTGTGATTTCCCTGACCATACCAGCAGTCCCTGACTATATGCCCATACTTACCACATTCAAAGCACCTGAGGTGCTTGCTGCTTGATTCAGAATTATTCCAGTAATTTCCTGACCAGCACTCAACAGCCTTGTGCCCAGGCTTATTGCAGTGAGAGCACACAGTGTGCTGACTGGACTTGGGTTTAATTCTGTATTGACCATGAAAATGCATGGAAGACCTAGCATGCAATTTATTATCTTCTTTCATGATAAAACATGCATTCATGAGATGACCATGCCTACCACAATAGTAACATGAAGCATCAGGCTTCCTAGTAGCATGGTTTCTACCAAAATAATTTCTAGAATGTAATGTTTTACTTGCATGCTCATCCTTTAACATCAATCTGCAATCTTCTATTGTGTGACCTACTTTCCCACAATAATAACATGACCCCCATTTAGTATGAGTGTGTGAGAGATCATGTGACTTGTGTGCAGCAGTCTTTGTACCAACCGGAGTATCTTTATCCTTTTTTTGTAGATTTTCATTCTTTTTCAATTTTTGAGTTTGTCCTACAGTTTTGGGACTGACAGTGGATTTTTGGTTTTTCTGAGCGCTGAATTGAAAAATCGAAGGAGCAGGGGTTTTGTTTTGATCAGAAGCTTTTACAAACACAGTAGAAGTTTTTTTCCCATTTATCCTTTTGTTTGTCGGACTGTAACCCAGTCCCTCTCTTTGAAAATTAACATTGTTTCCAAGAAGCTTATTCAGATTGTCCTTGCCTTTGACAAATTTTGATAGAGAAATTTTCAAGTCTTGAATCTCAGAATTTAAGACAACAATATTAGCTTCATATGTGGACAGATCTGTTTCACAAGAAATGACTTGTTGATGCAAAGCATCATTCAGACTTTTGAGTTTTTTCACTTCCTATTTTAATTTCATTTCATTGTCAGCTTCAGATAGAGACTTGTTAAGATCATCAACTTCTTGTTGAAGGGATGTGATTGCAAGTTCATATCCAGCTATCTTCTCTTCACATCAAGTGACATTTCCACTCAACATTTGGTTGATGGTTTTTAGGCTCTCAATTTCTTGTTCTGCATCCATCAACTTATTAGAATTATCCATGCTCACACACTTGCCTTTTTCAATTGTCAATAACCTATCTGACAGTTGGGTGTTTAGATGTTTCAACTTGTTGATTTCCTATCTCAATTTATTGTTTTACTCTGTGAGTTCATCATCAAGCACCCAATCATCTGAGGAAAACTGACATTCATAAAACATTTCTTGTTGTTTTTCAGATTGAAGTTTGTCAAGATTTTTCTGAAGCTCTAAATTTATTACTCTATCAGCCTCCAGCTTCTCAGAAATCAGTCTATTTTCTTTTTCAAGATTCATTGATTTGTGTTCAAATTCCTTGGACTATTTTTTTAGTTTTTCATTTTTAGATTTCAAGTATTCTAGATCGGAATTAACAGAATCAAAATCTTTTAATTATGTTCTGAATATGTCATTTTCTGTCTTCAGGAGTTCCATGTCCTCACCTCATGAATTAGCATTCACATGATCATTCAACTTCCTTTTTAGAGATTTATTTCATTTTCTCTACTGTTTGTAAGAATCAAGTAAATCATTGTATGCATCAATCCAATCATCCACATCAAAATTATCAAATTTAGAAGGTACCTTATCTTCATCTTCTTCTTCATTTTCTTCTTGCTGTCCATCATCGTCAACCATCAGACATGTGTTGCGATTCCTGGTAAGCTTCAGTTTCTCTAAAATTTCCTTGGCAGACCTGCAAGAAGAAACACATGAAATTACGGCTCTGTCAAGTGATGCTTTCATTAAATCTAATGCTCTCGAGTTGACAGAGTCTTTCAGTCTATCCTTATCAGTCCATCTAAATTTATCTTTGGATAATTTGTGTGGACCGTGGACCATTACTTTCCAAAGTTCAGGATCAGTCAATCTAACATACCGATGTAAGTTCTTCAGCCATAGATCAAGATCATTACCTTTGAAAATTGGCGGATGAGCCATTACAACAGATAGTAAACAACATTGCACAAGACAATCGACAAGAATGCACCACAACCAGATAAGCAAGGCAAGGCACTAAGTCAGTGAAACTAAACACCGAGCACAAGAAACCGACTCTGAAATGCACCACAGAAGATGCAGGATCTGCTGCGGATTGTTAGATCCTATGCACAACAACCCGCTCTGATACTAATTGTTGGGTTCGGTGCGTTGGATTCAGAGGGGGGTGAATGAATCAACCCTTTAAAAGTTTTGCTCAATTAAAAATTCTTCCTGATACTAACAGAAGCCCAATGAGCAATTGCGGAATTTACAGAATCACTAAGTCAACTGATATGCTTATAGATGAACTGATTAGTGACTTAGGAACAATGTCAAAGGACTCTCAATACCACAATCAAACACACAGTGTGCAATCAAACCATATCGTCCCTATGCATTCATCTAGCGGAAGCATATACTGAATTCAAACCACTGCACAGAGGAGTTTTTAGGTGGTTCGGTCCTCCAGACCTACGTCCACCCCACACTCCAACTAGAGTGTGGATTCCGCTGACTCACAGCTTAAACCACTGGGCCTCACAGCTTGCCTACAACCATTGAGCATCACAGCTTGCTTCCGCTGGGCAATACAGCTTAGCCATCTGCTGACTCACAGCTTACGCTGAGCCTCACAGCTTACTGCGCTGGGCAATACAGCTTAGCTGTCCGAGGTATCCACCTCGCCGCTGTGCATCACAGCTTGCACTGCTGGCAAACAGCTTGAAGAAAGATTTAAAAGAAAACAAAAGATAGAAAATCACAGCACCGAAAAGTTGTAAACAATGAAGCACGAAGTGGCTCTCAAGGAGCTGACTGGCCTGCATTTGATCCACGGTCCAGTAGAGACTAAACTTCAGACAACTGACTTCTTCTTCTTCTCAACTCTCGATCTCTCTTCCTCTTTCTTTTTCTTCTTCTTCTCTGCTGCTTTCACACTCTGCTCTTCTTCCCTTTTTCTTTTTCTTCTGGATCGTGCAGGCTCTCTCTCTCTCTCTGCTTCTGCTCTTTCAGATACGCTTCCCTGCTTCGATCAAATCTTCTTCAGAGGAAGAAGCTTCATATATATAGCAGCAGAGAGGTGGGCGATCGGTTTCCAGATTCCCGCCCAGAGAGCCTAGACCACGTGGCAGCATTTTACACACTGCATTCCACGTGTTACGTTCCTGAGCCATCTCCACTCTTGGATCACGTGCCCTCATTAGGCTCCTCGAGCAGTAGCACTGTAATAAAACAGACTTGTTATCAGTGTGGATTTATCTGACAGGAAAGAAAGAATGCATCGAGTAAGTTTGATAAATGAGCATACCCTGTACAGTCTTGATGCACCAAATGCAGTGTGCATATATGAGAAAGTATGTACAACGAGAATGAATGCACGAACATTTCATTCATGAGTGTACAGACTTTGAATGCATGTGATGCAGACACAAAGAGTGTATAGACTTGAATGCTTGTGATGCAGACAACAAGTGTACAGACTTGGAATTCATGAGATGCAGACACCGAGTGTACAGACTCTTGATGAATGCATGTAATGCACTAAACGATGTACAGACTTTGAACTGATGCAGACTAAGCAAACTCTGTACAGACTTTATTTGTGCCAAGAGGATGTACAGACTTTGCGAAACGATGCATGCACAAGACGATGTACAGACTTGGTCTTGCGACCACGGGCTGTATAGACTTTGAGAAACGATGCATGCACAAGGAATGTACAGACTTTGTCTTGAGTATGTGAAGCATGAATCATGCACAAGGAATGTACAGACTTTGTGGAAGGCATGCAATGACTATATTATGCTTGGACCTGGTGCATGTTAAGGCTTGAAGCGTGCACCTAGTGAGTGTAGACTTAGTGTGCATGCAAGAAGACGATGTATAGACTTGATGAAATGATGCATGAACAAGCAACCAATCGAATGTATAGACTTAGAAAATGCGTGAAGCACACGATGTATGGACTTGCCAAATGAGTGATGCATGAGCAGGCGACAATGTATAGACTTGGCAAGTGATACACGAACAGGCTGTAATGTGTAGACTTGGCAAGTGATACACGAACAGGCTGTAATGTGTAGACTTGGCCGATGCAATGTTTACACGACCTTAAGGTATGCACAGACATGAAGCGCTATGTGAGACACAACATGAGATGCTGGGTATGTTGAGAAACAACATGAGACGCTAAGTGAGACGGATCTTAACCTTTATAAACCTTAGCAAAGACGTCGTGTGCAACTGGACGATGTGAGACGGACAATGCATATGCATGAACAAGTGGCGAATGTGTGGACTCTGTATGCAATGCATGAGAGACACTTGCACAGACTTCCTATATGCTCAAGCAAGACTTTCATTTAGATAAAGATGTTCATGATATGCAATGCTGACTCATAGTGTTTGCTATCATCAAAATCACAGGGGCACAACACCGACAAGGCCCAGGCCATCCTGGACATGCGGCCGCCCACCTGCACCAAGGACGTTCAACGCCTTACCGGGTGCATTGTTGCGCTCAGCAGATTCCTATCCCGTGCGGCAGAGCGTTGCCTACCCTTCTTCAAACTGTTGAGGGGGCCCAAAATGGCATCTCCTACGTTCGGATGGGACGAGGAATGCCAAAAGGCGTTTGCTGAGCTTAAGGAGTTCCTGGCTTCGCCCCCGGTGCTGTCCAAGCCTGTTCCAGGTGAAGCCTTGCATCTCTACCTCTCGGCAACTCCATCCACAGTTAGCTCGGTCCTGGTCAGAAATGACTCGAGAGTCGAAAGATCGGTCTACTACACCAACAAGGTGCTTAACGAGGCTGAAAGAAGGTATCCCATAACCGAGAGACTCGTGCTAGCGTTGGTTACCTCGGCCAAGCGCCTTCGACCCTACTTCTAAGGGCACTCCATCATCATGTTGATCGACGAACCACTGAAGAGGATCCTTGCTCACCCTGAAGCCTCGGGACGCCTCGTCAAGTAGGCCATCATGCTCGGGGCCTACGATATATCGTATCGGCCTTGCTCGGCTATCAAAGGACAGGCGCTTGCTGACTTCATCGCCGAGAGCACCGTCCCGACCGAAGAAAAATCTCCGTCTGCAAATCCGGGGCCAACCTCAGAATTGTTCGTCGACGGATCCTCCAACTTGGTCGGGAGCGGCGCCGATATCCTCCTGAAGTCCCCCGAAGGACCAGAGCTAAAATATGCCTTGAAGTTCAACTTCCAGGCATCCAACAACACCTCTGAGTACGAAGCCCTTATCTCGGGAGCCCGTATGGCCCGACGGTTGGGGGCTGAGCGAGTCAGAATTCACACTAACTCCCAACTGGTCGCTAGCCAGGTCAACGGCGATTACGAGGCTCGGGAAGAACCGATGGTCAAATACCTCCGGCTGGTCAAAATCATGGCACAATAGTTCGAGAGTTTTGAGGTAGTCTGAATAGCTCGGGAGGAAAACTCTCGAGCGGACGCCCTCTCTTGGTTGGCCTCCTCTCTAGACCCCGAGGGTACTCAATCGGTCCTTCTCGAAGAGCTAGAGCGACCGAGCATCGATTCGGAGCTCATGGCTGTTGACTCGGCCTCCCCAAGCGACTGGCGTACCCCCTACCTGTTGTGGCTCCAAGACTCTCGGGAGCCTCCCGACCCTCGGGAAGCCCGGAGACTGAAATATCATGCTCGGTGATTCGTCATTCTGGATGGCACTTTGTACCGCAGATCCTTCTCCGGCCCCCTCCTGAAGTGCATCGGTACTGACGAAGCCAGTCGACCGATTCAAGAGGTTCACGAAGGCCTGTGCGGAGCGCATCAAGGAGGAAGGTCGCTCGCCAGGATCTTGCTTCGACAGGGTTGCTGGTGGCCCACTCTGCAGCGTGACTGCTCGACCTATGTGCAACAGTGTGACCGATGCAAGTGATTTGACCACTTGGTCCATCAGCCGGAACCGGAGCTCGTCACCCTAGCCGAGCCTTATCCTTTTGCTCGGTGGGGGATCGACATCCTTGGGCCGTTCCCTATGGCTCAGGCCTAGAAGAAGTTCGTCATCGTCGCCATTGACTACTTCACCAAGTGGATCGAGGCCGAAGCCACAGCTAGGATCACCGAGACAGTCGTCTGGAGTTTCATCTAGAAATCAATCATCTGTCGCTACGGCATCCCCCGGGTGATAGTGAGCGATAATGGTTGGCAATTTGATTCTCGTTATTTCTGAGACAGATGTGCCGACCTAAACATTTGTAATCACTTCACTTCGGTCGCCCACCCTCAATCTAACGGGCTGGTCGAAAATGCCAATAAGACTATCTTAAAAGGCATTAAGACCAGGCTCGGCAAAGTCAAGGGCAGCTGGCTCGAGGAATTGCTGAACGTACTTTGGTCGCACAGAATGACTCCCAGAACGGAAACCGACGAGAGTCCCTTTCAGCTGTTGTACGACACCTAGGCCATGATCCCGTTGGAGATTGACAATCCCTCCTTTCGAGTCATCTGCTTCTCGCCTGAGGAAAATGACCAGAAACTGCTCGAAAACCTCGACCTAGCAGATGAAGTCCGAGAGATTGCCAGCATCTGAGCAACGGAATATCAACACTGCCTCACTCGATACTACAACACCAAAGTCTGGGACAGACAGTTCCAACAGGGTGACTTTGTTCTCAGAAAAGTCGAAGCCTCTCGACCACTTGAGGCGGCGGGCAATCTATCCCCTAATTGGGAAGGCCCCTACCGAGTGGTCGAGACGCTCGGGAAAGGAGCATACCGGCTATCCACTATGGAAGGAGAGCTCATCCCTCGGACGTGGAACGCGACTACACTATGTAAGTTCTACTTCTGAACACCTCAGTTGTGTAAGCAATATGAGATAAAGCAAAAATTTCCTTCCTCTGTCACTCAAACAATTGTTTGTACATCAGAAAGGCCGAATCCAATACAATACATGTCAAAAAAAAAAATTCCATATGGCGCCACTGTATGAGCCCATCGCTCGGCTGACTCGGTTAATCTTTCCTACGTCCAGTCACTGACTCTGCCTCGTGCGAAAATTGGCTCGGATAAAGGAGAGTCGACCCCGTTGGCTCGGGTAACTCGGAACAAAGGTGATAGAGGAAGGCTACCTTCCAAGTCGCACAGGGAAGATGAAGGGGAAGAGGAAGCCAACAAATAAAAGAGGATGTCAAGAGGCACCCTCCGAAGAGTAAAAGAAATTATAAGAAAGGCAGAAGAGGGAGAAAGAGGCTGCGGAGGAAGGGAGGAGAAGCAAGAAGTGGAGAGGAATCTTGAGAGAGATCCCCTCCAGAGAGTAAGCGGGAAGGGACGAGAGTGGGGGGTGCCTGATCCCCCTATCCGTCCGCCGTTACGTTCCCCCCCGCAAGCGCCGCCGGAATTGATAAAAGAAGGCGACGTGCTTCCGCACGTCGAACCCCCTTCTAACCTGCCCACTGACCGTCGAACCCCCTTCAGACCTGAAGCAGCAAGCTACTCTCTGCCCTCCATCATCTACAGCTTCGTCTTCCAGAGCGTCTTCCATGCTTCAACTTCGACGGCACAACGTTTCGTGAAGAAGGAGGGAGGAAAGATTGTCAGAGAAAACCCTAAGCGATGGAGAGGAAGAGACGCCCTTCAGACCTTTTATAGGCGAAGGGAGGTTACTTGCCTTAAATGATTCTCCCCTCGAGAACACGCTGAGGGGACATCTCCCTACGAACGGTCACCTCAGACTCCTTGGTTCCATCCCAGCGGGACACACAAGCGGCCGGGCATTAAAAGTATGAGAAAACGGAAAGACACCCTGTCAGACGCTCGCCCAACCATCATGCGAGATCTACGCAGAATGTATCGGCACTTTCCAACTACTGCGGATACGCTGATCAAACCACGACGATGGCGGAAAAAGATAGTCAAGTCTTTATCATAATGCTATTGCCTTATGTTTCCGACCTTCCTTTACACAAAAAAAGAAGTTTTTCTTTGAAAAAGGAAAAACATTCAAGGAGAAAAAGAAAAACCGATACATCAGGCCCCTGGCCCATCCTGAGGCTCGGAAGTTGAAGGCTCGGACGGTCTGCCCCCAGCACCCTCGATGACGGCCGACCTTGGCACTGACCCCACCTGCTTGAGAACTTCCTCGGTTGCGCGCCCTCCTGAGACTTCTGGAGTTGGCGACCCCTCGGCGAAGACGAGTCCTCCTGGTCTCCTTCATCCCCCGACGCCGAATCATAGGAATCGGAGGACGCCGAATCCGAGTCGTAGCATTGCCCGGACGGGAAATCAATTGTCCCGGACGCTTGCTCCTCCGTGTTGGAGATGTTGGATTAGGTGGAATGTCAAACAAGAGGGGAGGGGTGAATAGGTTGACCCTTTAAAATATTCTATGCACAATCACACATAAATTATGGTGCAGAATGATAGAGACAAGATCAATAACTAAACAGCAATGAGAATCGTGCCTAATCAAACATCTAACGAAGGGAGAATAATAAGAGAAATCAAACCACACAGTGTACGTAGATTTTTATGGTGGTTCGGTCTCCCTGTGGAGGCCTACGTCCACCCCTCACTTAACCAGTGAGGATCCCTACTGAGCTTTACAACTTAGCTACACCGAGAAAAAAGCTTCCTCACATACACCACTGAGCATTACAGCTTGGCTTAACCAGAGAAACAAATTCTCTAACCCGCTGACAAACAGCTTGCAGGCAACACGCCCAATTTCCCTTGATCCAAGCATAGTCTGCTAGATCAACCCCTCCCTCTACTCAAACCAGTACGAGGGAGAAACAATATAATAGAGTTCAAAATGGAAAGACAAATAACAAAATGAAACCACTTAGTAAAAGAAGGAATAAACTCAGATCTATGAAGCAGCCTAGGCTCGGCCTTGAATCCAGAAATCTGGAGGAAGAAGCTTCAATGATCGTCTGGTCTTCTTCTTCCAAAATGTAGACGAGCTTCACAAGGAATGCTGCTCCTTGATCTCCCAACTGTCTTCAGCAGATCAACATCAGGAGGAAGATCAACGCGCTATTTTTCTCGTGGTTCTTTTCCTCAGCCCCTGTCTTCAGCACACTTTGAAAAGCTCCAACTCCTTCTACAATTCAGCAAGCATTCCCGCGCTCATTTCCAGATCCATGCATATATACATCTAGTGGGCCCCAACCAGATTTTCTGGTTAGCCCTGTGATTGCTCCGTGTAGAGCCTTCTGGAGTCGAGAGGGAAAAAGCAGATCACAATCACTTTTGGGATGATGTGGCCTTTGACGTCACTTGTGACTGGGGTCCACCCAACTGATCTCGGAAGTTCCCGTAGGCGTCAACCCCTTGAGTCCACAGGGTTGACGTAGCCTTGAGATATATCATATGTCTTGATAGTAAAGCAGGATGCGTTGACGCATGGGGTTGCTGCGTCAACCCACTTACCTGTGCCTGAGCTGAAATCACAACACTCTGACTTGCTGCGTCGACGCTGTCATGCAATAGCGTTAACGCACTGCGCATTCCAGTAAGCCATTAGCTCTGCCTCTTTAACTACTGCGTCGATGCTGCTCTATTGTGGCGTTGACGCAGTGGAATAACCTGTGAAGGTCTCTGCTTCAGAATATGATGAGTTGACGCTGCTTGCTTCGTGGAGTTAACGCTGTGAGAGATATCAGTGAAGGCTTCTTCAACTGATGCATGGACGCTTTAAGCTCCCATCGTCGACCCTGTTCCTTTCTTGCAACAAGAATGAAATCAAGTGGAATCATTACTAAATCAAGAATTAATTCAACATCTTGGGTTGAATACTACATTCACATCTCATGGTTGTCATTATCAAAATCAGGGGCACAACAATCTCCCCCCTTTTGATGATGGCAACTATGATGTGAATGACATTGCATCTAAACAAGCATGTATTTATTCAGATTAAGCAAGAAGGTTCTGATCAACAGGAATTCAACTCAATGACTGAAACATACATCAATTTTGCTATTCATTTAAGTCCATGGATTTACATCGTAGATCAAGACAAAAAAGAAGGAAAATTTTAGTCAATCAACATATTTGATGCAGATGTAATGCAGCCCTAGTCTAGACTCTAACTTGAGCTTGAGCTCTCATGTCTCTCCCCCTTTGACATCATCAGGAAGGGGAGTAGATGAGGAAGAATGAAGAACAGTTGCAGACACAACATCCAGCTGATGCTGAAGCTGAGCAATCGATTCTGCCATAGTGTCCATCCTGTCAGAGAGCAGTTGATCTCTATCCACCATATGCTTGTGATATTCTTTGACCTTGGTAGACATACCATCAAACCAGTTATGTAGAATTTCAAACAGATAGTCCACCTGGGCTTTCTGCTGAGTACCAAATTCAGGTGCAGAGGAGGATGCTTCAGTTGGTGGAGGACAGTATACATCACGCTGATCTTCAATGGTGGGTGGGAAATATTCTTTCAGAATGTGCAGCACATCCACCACTTCATCACTGACCAAGGTGGTTCTTTCAAACAGTCTAGTGATGTCCTGACCAAAAGAGGTAATCTTGTCAAACAAGGCTTGAACTTGTGCACTGAATTCATTGTTCTTGTCAATCAGGGTGGAATATTTCAAGTTCAGCTTGGACTGATTTTCTCTGACATCATAGTTGTACGTCTGTACACTTTGTATCCTATGCAAACATTGTTGATTCACGTTCTGTAAATTGCGCAAGACTGTGCCAGATTTCTAACATGCTTGAAGAAGGAATTCCATAAATTCATGAAGCTTCTTGTAGGACTTGTATTTGTCATGAGTAAATTTCTCCCATCTGCTGTCTATCTTCTGCTCAAGGTGTGACAGCCTCAAATCCACTGTGGAACTTAGGTGCATTATTGAGGAGTCAATACTCTTGAATTTCATTTCCAGAAAATGAATGAGTGTGGGATTGATGTTCGAAAAATTAGTCTGAAAGTTGGCTGGAATCTCCTCAGAAGTAGATCCATGTCCCCTTGGTGGTGAGGGTGCTGGAAGAGGACCTTGGACTATGACAATCTCTCTTGAAGCAACAGGAGCCACAGGAGTATCATCCTGGACATTATAGTTATCTGGAAAAGTGCTGAAGTCTTGGTCATCCATTCTGGCTGAACTAGCTTCAGGTATATCTGCCCGAGCCTCTGTTCTGTCCATTCTGTTTAGACTGGCCTCTTGCTGAGATTGATTGTCAGGTCTTGCTTCAGGATCAGTCTCCACTAAGGTGGGCATTGGTTTTTGACTTGGCAGGATCCTGACTGGTTGTCCATTGATAATTTTAAATCCCATGAACTTCTGTATGTAAGAAATGGAGTATACATTTCCTTGAGGGATAATCAGTTTCTTCTCAGAACCAAAATCCACTCCAACTTTTCGAAAAATGGCAGTCAATGGGGCAGCATAAGGGAGTGTTCTGGATTGGGTCAAGCAAGAACCCATAGTCTGAATGACTACATCTGACAGTGAAATGTGTATCCTTTTCAGCATACAGTAGAGTAAAAATCTTTGCATCTCAGTGACCCGTTCCCTACCACTACTCTGAGGTGTGATCATTGATGTGCACATATGGTGGAGTAGTCTATTTAAAGGAGGGAAATGATTTGCTTTAAGACTTGATAAGTAGGTTTCCCTTATGGCTGTAGGATCACTAGGCTTTTCAGTCAGGAGAGCAAAGGCTTCATGTTCATCAAATTCAAAGCTATGTAGCTGAACCCCATTCATGGGAATTTTCCAAGCTCTGGCAAACAATTTATTTGTTAATTCGAAACTAACATTCCTGACAGTTGATGAAAGTTTCAGAATATGAGGTTCATACTTCAAATTGTGGTAGAATTCTCGGACCAGGGTATGGTAATAGACCTTATGAGTTGTAACGAAAGACCACCAGCCCTGATAATCCAAGGTAGGAAATAGTTGCGGAAAAACTTTAAGCAATTCATGGTCGGTAGCAACAATATACCGTGAAATAAGAACTTTCAGAGGTTCTTCCACGTTGACGGTAAGAGAGGGATCAGAAGACCTTGCATGAGAGTTGTCCGCACCTTTCTTTCCCGTCGCAGCACCTGAAGATGGAACCTGCTCTTCTGTCCTGACATTAGATACCTTTCTCTTTTTGGTTGGCGGGCTGGGATGAAGACTGCGTTTCCGAAGAGGTAACGCTATCTCTTTGCCTTTCCGTTTCCTTGGAGCTGAAGGAGATGGTTTCTCTGTTGAGGGATCTCCCAAGCCCTTGTCTTTGCCCTTTTTACTTGCTGCCTTTGTCTTTGCCGGCGGGCTTTTCTCTTTTCCTTGTTGTGGTGGTGGAGCTGACACAGACGGTGTTTCCTTCATCGTATATTTGGTGCGAGGCTCAATCCTGCCCGTAGCAAAGATGGGATCTCTCTTCTATAGACCCTTCTTGTTCTTCCCCTTATTCTGTTGTTCCGGAGGCGCCATGGCAGCGAGAAACAAATGGGAATAGGAAGGGTGAAGATTGAGAGAAAGAACGGAAGAGGCAGGGTGGAGAGATTCAGAAAGGTAGAAACCCACTAGGTTTTGGAAGAGGCGGAAGCGACTGCAGCATTGACGCTGCGGGGTTTTATATAGGAAGACCATTCACTTTTTGAGTCAAAAAGGGTACACCGGTTCACTGTGCTGAACCGGAATGGGATGTAAGTGGAGTAAGTAAATGACTGCGTTGACGCTGTAAGGCACTGCGTCGACGCCACCAAAGTAAAATAGTGTAAAGTGGACAGTAGATAGTGAAGTCCCACAGTATTTAGGCATTCTTAGGACAAAGAAGTTGTGAAGAGATGAAATGACATTCAGGGATTTTTAATCGATAAAATTCAAGTTCCCCTATAAGATATTATGATGAGAGATTATGAGGGCCCTAAATCCATATAACGATGTGGAGTAAGATAATCTTAAGACTTTTAGAAAAATCCTTGAATAAGAAGAGCATGATTATGGAATGAGGATTGAACAATTTTCACACATGGAACTTTCTCAAATCATATCCCTAGAAGGTTCAATTTCAAGATACCCTTATGGTTGTGAATTTAACATGAATTGAGGATAAACTCAAAAGGATTTTATTTTTGAGCTTCAGGTCAACCCCATATGAACATTGATAATTTTTATTTTTCAACAGTTACAGTCAAGTATAGCTAGCCTTTTGACACAGGTGCACATGTTTATCAGACACCAGAGTCCCCGGCTACTTAGCATAGCTTACTATTATGCATACCTGAAACAGAGTTGGCAACTCACATCATGACATGCCTTGTAGCACTTCATTGGTGCATGAAGGTAGTTTCTCAGTGGAAAGTAACAATTGCTCTGCACTGAATTATTTTTCTTTTAAAATAGAGGTAATAGCCCACATCATGACATGCTCATTTGCACTTCATTGGTGCATAGAGACAGTTTCTCAATGAAGGCTTGCCTTTGCTCTACAATTTATGATATGAATCATTGTATATATAGGGTATTTTTCTTAAGCTTTTATTAACCCTGAACTGAGTTTAAGAACAATACGGATGTTAAATTCATTTTGCACAAAGGTCTCTTTACTATTGATCATAATAGTTCAAGAAATGAGGAGTTCTCAGTTTTATTAAATGGTTCTGAACCTATTCCATATGCACAGCACTTTAGCGTTCACGAATTTTTATCGTTCAAAGAACAGAAGATTTATAAAACTCCAACCATTAATATAGCCTAGAGACAGTCAATAATAATCATCACATCTTATAAGGGAATTATCATTTTAGCTCCCCCTGAATCTATGGCATCAATTCACATTTCAGATCTCAAGAAACTTCCTTCATACTCAAGATTGAGTGGTTCTTCACTGCAAGTTGAAACATTGAATGTGGAAGCAACAAGATTGACGAGAAGTTGAGAAGACAAGATGAGGTACTCGAAGATTTCAACAGAAGACTGTACATACTTGGCCAAAACATCAATGAATAGACTTGAAACGCTTGAAGGCCACTGGACAGTGTATAGACTTGGAAGGTTCTCCAATGTACAGACTTGGAAATGGCTGTATAGACTTGAATCAATGTGAACGATGTATAGACTTTACGAATGGCTTGAAACACAGACACATTGCCAGTGTATAGACTTGTACAGTGCTGCCAATGCATAGACTTGCTATGGATGTATGGACTTTGAAGATGCAAGCGATGTACAGACTTGGAAATGGCGGTATAGACTTGAATCAATGTGAACGATGTATAGACTTTACGAATGGCTTGAAACACAGACACATTACTAGTGTATAGACTTGTACAGTGCTACCAATGCATAGACTTGCTATGGATGTATGGACTTTGAAGATGCAAGCGATGTACAGACATGAAGAATGTCTAGACTCTGAAGAAATGAGGCGATGTGCAGACTTTGAGGTTCAACAGTGGATGTATAGACTTGGATGCCCAGCGCCAATATAGAGACGGATATGTGAGATCCAAACTTCAGAGCTGCAGTACCCTTCTGAATACATCCAATCAATTCCAGCAACTGTTTTCAGAAAATTTCTGTCAGTGCGTTGACTCAACCTGATGACTACGTTTACTCACTCAACCAATCAGATCAATTTTTAGTCTGTTTCTAGAAGATGTTTTTTAGTGTTGACTCAGTCTCATAAACCAATCTTTAGATACCCAGACAGCTGACTCTAACAGAACGGAATTGCACTCCTTAGCGTGTAAAGTCTGATGCAAACTAACCCTCCATTTATTCATGATAGATAGTATGAATGAAAATGCAATTGTTGACATGATGGGTTTTTATTAATGATGGGTATTTATTCAACATGAGTTATTAAGCAGATAAGCTTAAAACTAAACTCCCCCTAAATCTGTGACTTATTTAGAAAATAGAAATTTGCAACTCAAGCAGGACGTGCAATCAATTTATTTTGAGACAAAGTTAATCAGACAAGTTTCATGGAAGAATTCAAGCAATCAATTTAGGCAACAAAATGAGGATTGCACAGACCAAGCTCTCTCCTAAGACAAGAGAATCTTTCATTATTCAGTGGCTTGGTGAAAATATCAGCAAGTTGATGTTCAGAGTCTACAAAGATCAATTTAAAGCTACTCTTATTTACTTTATCTCGCAAGAAGTGATGCCTTATTTCGATATGTTTGGTCCTAGAGTGTTAGATGTGATTCTTTGCCAGGTTAATGGCACTTGTGTTATCACACAATATTGGGACACAACCAAGATCAGTTTGATAATCTGGAGTTGGTGTTTGATCCACAACACTTGAGTGCCACAACTCCCTGCAGCGACATATTCTGCCTCTGCAGTGGATAGTGCCACTGAGTGTTGTTTCTTGGATGCCCAAGAAACCAAACACCCTCCCAAAAATTGGCAATAGCCACTTGTGCTTTTCCTGTCAAGTTTGCATCCAGCATAGTCTGTATCTGAGTATGATACCAGATCAAAAGTACAAGATGCAGGATACCAAATCCCTAAGTCTCGAGTTCCAGCAAGGTATCGAAAAATACACTTGACAGAAGTCAAGTGGGATTCTCTAGGATCAGACTGAAACCGAGCACACATACAAACACAAAATTGGATGTCTGGCCTTGATGCAGTAAGATAAAGGAGTGATCCGATCATACCTTGATAAGTTTTTGCATCTACTTTTGTACCTTTCAGATCTGCATCCAAACTTGTATTGGTGCTCATGGGTGTGCTGATTGCCTTAAGATTCTCCATCTGATATTTCTTCAAAAGTTCGGAGACATACTTTGCCTGATTGATGAAGCATCCATCCTTGCTTTGGGTGATTTGTAGACCTAGAAAAAATTGAAGCTCACCCATTAGACTCATCTCAAATTCTGTGGTCATCAAATTTGCGAAATCCTCACACATGCTAGGTTTAGTGGAACCAAAAACTATATCATCAATGTAGATTTGAACCAGAATAATGTCATTGTTTCTCACCTTGGTAAATAAAGTTTGCTCCACTTTACCTTCTGAATATCCTTTCTCAGTGAGGTATGAGCTGAGTCTATCATACCATGCTCGAGGTGCCTGTTTTAGCCCATAGAGAGCTTTGTCTAATCTGTAGACATGGTCAGGGCAATCTATTGATTCAAAACCAGGGGATTGTTCAACATACACCTCTTCTTTTATTAACCCGTTGAGAAATGCACTTTTTACATCCATTTGATGGAGTTTTATTCCATGACAACATGCATATGCAAGTAATAATCTGATAGCTTCTAATCTTGCTACTGGTGCAAAGGATTCTTCAAAATCAATGCCAAATTCTTGGTTATATCCTTGTGCAACTAGTCTTGCTTTATTTCTTATCACAATTCCATTTTCATTTTGCTTGTTTCTAAAGATCCATTTAGTTCCAATTATTGAAAGTTCATTAGGTCTTGGCACAAGGTGCACACTTTATTTCTTTTGAATTGATTTAATTCCTCATGCATTGCATTTATCCAGCAATCATCTTTCAGGACATCAGTTATATTTTTTGGTTCAATTTGAGATATAAGAGCTAAGTTGTCCATTTCTTCAATGATTCTAAAATGAGATCTAGTTCTGGTAGGATCATGCAGATTACCAATAATGCTTGATAGAGGATGGTCTTTTAGCATTCTAACATTGGTCAAGGAGTTACCTTCATTGACATCTGCATTACCTCTAGTACTTGATTCTGCTAGATCCTCATTTGACCTTGGCTCTTCCTCTTGAGTGTGTTGTTCTTCCTTTTTTTCAAGAAACTCACCATCATCTTTGTCCTTGCAAGATAGTTCATTTTCAGATTTGACATCCATTTCATCAAAGATGATATGAGGAGATTCTTCAATAGATTGAGTTTTAATGTTCAGGACTCTATAGGCCCTAGAGTGATTTGAATAACCTAGAAATATGGCTGGTTCACTCTTAGGTTCAAATTTATCTAAGTCCCATTTTTTATTATTTTGAACAAAGCATTTAGATCCAAAAACTCTGAAGTGGATAACAGATAATTTCTTACCTTTCAACAGCTCATATGGAGTCTTTTTGGACATAGGTCTTACCATTGCCCAGTTTACAATGTAGCAAGCTGTGTTTACAGCCTCTGCCCATAGCTTCCTTGGGAGTTGTCCTTCAATCAGCATAGTCCTAGCCATTTCAACAAGAGTTCTGTTTCTTCTTTCCACCACTCCATTCTGTTCAGGAGTTCTTGGAGATGAGAATTTGTGAGATATTCCCATTGTCCTGCAAAAATCATCAAATTCTGAATTTTTAAATTCTCCTCCATGATCTGACATGATAGATGAGATAGTGTACTTACCATCCTGTTGAACTTTCCTGAAGAATACATGAAATTCTTCAAATGCATCATTCTTATGTGTTAAAAAGAACACCCAAGTAAACCTAGAAAAATCATCTACCAAAACAAATCCATATTTATTGCCACTTAAACTTGCTGTTCTTGTGGGTCCAAACAAGTCCATGTAAACAAGTTCAAGAGGTCTAGAAGATTGATTTTCAGTTCTGGATTTAAATGACTTCCTAGTATGCTTGCCTTGAGTGCATGCATTACAGATTTTGTCATTTTTCTTAAATGAAACATTTGGCAGACCGTTTACCATGTTGAATTTGGCTAACTTATGCATGACACTATAGCTAGCATGTCCTAATCTGTGATGCCACAGCCAAGCCAGTTCACTTTTATTCACAGCTAGACAAAGATTGTCATGTGCAGGATCATCTAGATCTACCATGTACATGTTATTTATTCTTTTTCCAAAGAATTTGACACTTTCAGACTGCTTTTCAATAATAGTGCATGCATGGGAATCAAACACAACTTTGTGCCCCCTATCACACAGTTGGCTTATGCTTAGAAGATTATATTCCAATCCTTCAACCAGCAACACATCATCAATAGAGTTCAGGAGAGTTTTACCAACTTTACCTTTTCTAATTATTTTACCTTTATTGTTTCCCCCAAAAGTGACATGTCCTCCTTCTTTCTCAACTAGGAGACAGAATTTTACCTTATCGCCCGTCATGTGCCTTGAGCAACCGCTGTCGAGGTACCATCTGTTGTGTACAGCTGCAAGGCACTCCTACAGGTCACATCAACCAAGAGATTTTAGAACCCAAATACACTTGGGTCCCATCAGACCATATGATTGCGTCAAGTAAGACAGCATGCTTTTGGGAATCCAGATCTGTTGTGTTGAGGGTTTTCGAGATGTGGGGTTCATAGATTTGAGATTCTTTTGATTGGATTAAGGTACCTTTTGGAATGACCTCTTTGAACCATTTCTGTTATTAGAAAAGTATGAGGTGTTGTTCTTATTTTTATTCCAATAGTTGTTGTGACTCCAAGAACAATTGGGGTACTTAGGGTGTGAAGTTCTGTAGGAATAATGAGCTCTAGATGGCATGAAGGTTCGCTGCGTAGACCCTGTAACATGATAGTGTTGACTCATCCAGTAAGTCTTTCTGTCATAAGGGTTCAGGTACATAGGGTGCGTTGACGCACTGAAGTGGCTGCGTCGACTCATTCTCATGTTTCTCAAGGAGTGCCCACTGGGGAAGGGTGTATGTGTTGACGCAGTGCGGACACTGCGTTGACGCGCCCAAGGATTTGATCTAGCGTTGTTTCTGTAAAACCCTTGGTACATGGGATGATTGGACGCATGATGCTCAGTGTGTTGACGCATCTGTTGGGTACCAGTCCTATGAGTCCATGAATTTCTATGTTCTTGATACTGGGTTGATGAGCTAGGGTCTATGGGCTGACCTGAGGATTTTCTTCTGAACTTGGGCACATTTTTATGATTCTTGGCATTAAGGGTATCATGCATTTTCTCTTTGCCCTTTTCTTTTCTGATCTCATTTGTTTGTTTTCCTTCTCCCTGATTTTCCTCACAAGACTCCTTTTCATCCATTTGACTCTGCTCAGAAATACCCTGTTCAGACACAAAAGTTATAAATCTAGTTCCTAGTTCCTTCTTCTTGGTTGGATTATAACCAAGTCATTCTTTTCCAAAATTACTTCTCATTCCCATTACAGCTTCAAGATTATTTTTACCTTGAGTTAATTTCTCAAGAGAGGCTTGTTTACTTGAATTTTCATCTTCCATTTTCTTCAAGTTTTCTTGGAGTTCCTGATTCACTCCTTGAACTGCTTCATATTTTTCTTTAGCAATTTTTGCATCACTCTCCAATTTTTGCATTTTGAGTTTTAGGTCATCCTGAGTTTTCAGCAAGAATTCATTTTCTCTTTTCATCTCTATTACTTGATCTCTATATTCGTCATTTTCATAAAGAAATTTTCTTAAACTGACATTTTCAGCTTCTAGGCACTTGATTTTATCATTTAATGAATTCTCTTGGCTAGTCAGATTTTTCTTCTTCTTGAGTGATTTATTCTCTTTCTTTACATGATCATATTTGTCTAGCAGTTCATTAAATGCTTCTTCCCAATCACTACAAGAGAAATTTTCAGAAGAAGAAGTTACCTCATCATTATCATCTCCCTTAGCCATGAAGCACAACTTAGCATCACTCTCTTCTTCAGAAGTACTTTCTTCTTCATCTTCATCTTTCTCCTCGTCACTCCATGTGCTTATCATGGCCTTTGGTTTCTTGTTCTTCCATTCCGGTTGGGCTTTCTTCACATTCTCTGGACATTCGGATTTGATGTGACCTTGTTTCCTACATTGATAACAAACAACCTTGTCAGATTTCCTAGAGTTTTCTGATTTGAACTTTGAACTTTTTCTTACCTCTGGTCTTCTGTAGCTTCTAAATTTACCTTCCTTCCATAGAAACTTCCTGAATTTTCTGGTGAGCATTGCTATCTCACCTGAGTCATTTTATGAGGTAGATGAGTGACTGTCATCAGAACTCTCCTTGCTTCTTGGTCCTGCCTTCAATGCAAGAGATTTTTTCTTTTTCACATCCTCATTTGCCCTTTTGAGATTCAGCTCATAAGCCATTAGTGATCTGATAAGTTCATCAGGAGTAGTGGTAGGAAGGTTCCTAGATTCCTCAACAACAGTGGCCTTGGTGTGCCAAACTGAGTTAGGGATCTAAGAATTTTCCTGACCAACTCATAGTCAGTGTAGGCCTTTCCCAGACCTCTCAGACCATTCAATAATAAGGTTAATCTAGCATACATTTTAGAAATGTTTTCCTCTGGTTTCATTCTAAAAGCTTCATATTCTGAAATTAACATATTGGCTTTCGTCTCTCTTACCTCTGACGTACCTTCGTAGATGACTTAGAGTTTATCCCACATTTCCTTGGCACTGGCACATGAGGAAACTCGTGAAAACTCCATGGGGTGCAGTGAGTATTGCATGATGTTCATGGCTTGCCAATTAACATTGGACTTCCGAATCTGCTCCTTCACCCACAATTCTTCATCCCCTTCTATCTGATATGGTCCCTTGCTCACGACTTTCCAAATCTCATGGTCTTGAGCTCTCAGAAATACATGCATCCGATTTTTCTAGTACGCATAGTTAGTGCCATCAAAGAAGGGTGGCCTATTTACAGCATACCCTTCGGGCATGAGTCCCTTGTTTTCCATTCCACAGAATCTCTCTGGGTTGTAAGACCCTTGACAAGAGAGCCGAGCTCTGATACCACGTGTTGGATTAGGTGGATTTTCAAACTAGAGGGGAGGGGTGAATAGGTTGACCCTTTAAAATATTCTATGCACGATCACACACAAATTATGGTGCAGAATGATAGAGACAAGATCAATAACTAAACAGCAATGAGAATCATGCCTAATCAAACATCTAACGAAGGGAGAATAATAAGAGAAATCAAACCACACAGTGTAGGCAGATTTTTATGGTGGTTCGGTCTCCCTGTGGAGGCCTACGTCCACCCCTCACTTAACCAGTGAGGATCGCTGCTGAGCTTTACAGCTTAGCTACACCAAGGAAAAGCTTCCTCACATACACCACTGAGCATTACATCTTGGCTTAACCAGAGAAACAAATTCTCTAACCCGCTGACAAACAGCTTGCAGGCAACACGCCCAATTTCCCTTGATCCAAGCACAGTCTGCTGGATCAACCCCTCCCTCCACTCAAACCAGTACGAGGGAGAAACAGTATAATAGAGTTCAAAATGGAAAGACAAATAACAAAACGAAACCACTTAGTAAAAGAAGGAATAAACTCAGATCTATGAAGCAGCCTAAGCTCGGCCTTGAATCCAGAAATCTGGAGGAAGAAGCTTCAATGATCGTCTGGTCTTCTTCTTCCAAAATGTAGACGAGCTTCACAAGGAACGTTGCTCCTGGATCTCCCAACTGTCTTCAGCAAATCGACATCAGGAGGAAGATCAACTCACTGTTTTTATCGTGGTTCTTTTCCTCAACCCCTGTCTTCAGCACACTTCGAAAAGCTCCAACTCCTTCTACAATTCAGCAAGCATTCCCGCGCTCATTTCCAGATCCATGCATATATACATCTAGTGGGCCCCAACCAGATTTTCTGGTTAGCCCTGTGATTGCTCCGTGTAGAGCCTTCTGGAGTCGAGAGGGAAAAAGCAGATCGCAATCACTTTTGGGCTGATGTAGCCTTTGACGTCACTTGTGATTGGGGTCCACCCAACTGATCTCGGAAGTTCCCGTAGGCGTCAACCCATTGAGTCCACAGGGTTGACGCAGCCTTGAGATCTATCATATGTCTTGCTAGTAAAGCATGATGCGTTGACGCATGGGGTTACTGCGTCAACCCACTTACCTGTCCCTGAGCTGAAATCACAGCACTCTGACTTGCTGCGTCGACGCTGTCATGCAATAGCGTTAACGCACTGAGGCATTCCAGTAAGCCATTAGCTCTGCCTCTTTAACTGCTGCGTCGATGCTGCTCTATTGTGGCGTTGACGCAGTGGAATAACCTGTGAAGGTCTCTGCTTCAGAATATGATGAGTTGACGCTGCTTGCTTCGTGGAGTTAACGTTGTGAGAGATATCAGTGAAGGCTTCTTCAACTGATGCGTGGACGCTTTAAGCTCCCAGCGTCGACCCTGTTCCTTTCTTGCAACAAGAATGAAATCAAGTGGAATCATTACTAAATCAAGAATTAATTCAACATCTTGGGTTGAATACTACATTCACATCTCATGGTTGTCATTATCAAAATCATGGGCACAACAGGAGATGGCCCGGCTGTAGCCTTGCTTGAACCCCTTGCGGATGCCCCGGCGAAGTGCTAACTCATAGTAGGGAAGGGTAGCTTCCTTAAGGTCGACATGGTAGGACTCCGAGCGTTTGTATTGCTCGAGTGCCTCCGCCCCGGCCGATCCCACCCTACTAGCGAGCTCGGCCTTCTCTCACTTGGCCTCAGCCAACCTCCGCTCCGCCTCGGCCATCTGCTTCTCCACCTCAGCCCGATCAGTCTCAGCCTCCAGCCGAAGACGCGTGGCTTCCTCTGCTCGGTCCAGTAGCTCAGTGCGCTCGGCCTCCCACCGGCCATCTTGCTCGACGCGGGCCATACGCTCCTCCTCCAGAAGCTTGCTCTTCCTCTCGAGCGACACGCGGGCCTGAGCCAGTTGCTCGGTCAGTGTCTGGGCCTCCGCTTGGCTCACCCTCGCGAGCACTCTAACCGAGGAGAGGTCCCGCCGAAGCCCATCATGCACCTCAGTAAGTCGAGCTACCTTCCTGTCGAACGCACCAAGAGTTCAGGCAAGGTTCGCCCGTTCTGACTCCGACCAAGCATAGGCTTCAGCTAGAGAAGCCCCCATCTGGGCCAGGATCAGGCCACCCTCCATAACCATCTCAAGAGCCATGGGTGGGGAGAGTCGCCTGTCTCCTCCCTTCACCACCTTCACAGCTATGATGCGACATTTCTGGTATAGAGGGCCCTGGATGCCCAGCCTCTCCAGAGACGCCAGCATAAGGGCCCCCCTTCGAGCGGCATCCCCTCGGGATCCCCGTCGGCCGGCCCGAATTGAGCCGCTGCTTCATCCGCCCCTCTTGCCTCGGTTGGTTGGGGCTGCGTCACCTCTCCCTGCGACCCCCCGGCCTCGACCGGCTTGGCCCGGGCGTCACCACTCGGAGCGCCGCCTGCCTCGCCCGAGGCTCCAGTCTCAGCCACAGTCCTGGAGTCGCCCGCTTCGGCCCCGTCCCCCTCGGCTCCTGCAGAGGGAAGAACCGGGCCATCACCGCCGCCAACCACAGAAATGGCCCTGGCCTCCTCGGTCCCCTCTTGCTCGGCGGATGGGAGAGCCAGCCTAATAGGGTCGGCCCCGTCACGCTCGATAGAGAGGAGAGCTGAGCCAGAGCCACTTTCGACTACGAGGACGCCCCCGGCCTTCTTGGCCCGCTTCTTGGTTCTCACGGTGCCCCGTATCATCCCCTCCATGGGATCCTTGAGCTTGGACCCCCGCGGCCTGGAAGACCCTTCTCGGGCCTTCCCCTTGCCCCTATCTCGGGCTCGGGAGTGGCCCTCGGGAGCTCGCGGCTCGACGGCAGGTGAGTCATCACCCAGATTGATCACTTCTCGCTCGAACACCGGATCCTCCTCCGCGGCCGGCCGCCTGGCGTCTGCGCAGAAGAAAATATGGTCAGGAAAAGAAAAATGGTTTCATCATCCGACGAGGAAGCTGATTCGGGGCGCCCGTACCTGTTGGCCGTAGCCGTTGGAGAAGCTATCGCTCGATGTTCTCCAGAGTCACCAGCTCCTCTGTGGACTGGCGATGCTTCATCAGTGTGGCCGCGTACTCCTCCACATCCAACTCATCCTACCTCGGAGGAATGTTCGGGGTGAAAGTTGGGGATTACGGGACACCTCCAAGTCTCCTCTACCAAAAAAATCCCCACCTAGAAGAACTGAGTCTTCCACCCCTTGTGGGAAGAATCCTTCGTGGCTAAAGAGACACAGCTCCTGTTTCGCCTCGCCTGGATGAAATAGAAGCCCTTCCCGGCCGAGGAATGTCCCTTCAACTCAAAAAAATAATAGAAGAGGTCCAAGGAAGGAGGAACCCCGCACTGGAGGCAGAGAATGAGGAAAGCAGAAAGAAGAAGATAAGAGATGGCTACCAACTGTATGGGAGCCAACTGAAAGAAATTGAGAAGCTTGAGAACAAAAGGGTCAAAGGGAAGACGGAACCCACCCTTCCACGACAGAAGGAAGGAGTAGATATGACCCGTACGAGAACCCAGGCTCGTCTCGTTTGGGGTATCCGCAGTGAAATAATATTGATAGGGCAGGCGAAACTGATGCTCCAGCCGCTTCACCTCCGCCTCCCCCAGCTCGCTGCAGTTCAGAGCTGGCGGTATCACCATCGCCCTCGCCTCAGGCTCACCCTCAAACTCCTCAATCTCCAGACGCTGATCAGCCATAAAGTCTGACGATGAACTTGATGGGGAAGGCTCCCAAGACCCTGAAGACTCTGGAGGAAGGGGAAGCTGTCGAACCGCCTCCGCTATTATCTCTGCCAACTCTGCGAATGCCACTGCGAGTCTCTGTTCTTCCGTCGTATCCTCACGGCGCATCAGAGACCCTCGAAGGTGAGCACAAAAGAAGGCAAAACTGTAAAGCGGAGGAAGTATGGAACGGTAGCCAATGCACAACGCTTATATCCCCTCGCGGAAGGCGGCACGTCGTTCCGACCACCGAGAAAGGGGGGGCCCCTCATTTCAAATCCGTCAGGATTATCATTATTACGGGCCTAGGTGACCACGACACGTGGCTTCTCAACACCGCTAGATCTCCACCCACCCGAGCCACGCTGGTCCAAAACCCCAACGGCTACTCTTTCGAGCCTGCCAGGGCTCGGGAGTAGGAGGGGGATAAGTGGAGAGGGGGATTTCTGTAGCCCATCTAAGAGCAGCCAAAATAGGTCCAGCGAGACCAAACGAGGCCCAGCTCATCTAAGTGACCACCCCGCAGGGCCCACTTAGCATAGAAGCCCAATAAGACCACTCGGCATCAAGCACTTCCTAGGTGGCCATTAGGCTCTGAAGGCCGAGCGTCGGTCCGGTCGGAGGAAGACCCACGCCCGACCTATCCCCCTCGCTGAGATAAAGGCTAGCGCTCCGCGCCCACTCCGACCGACTCTCTCCCGAGCTATGCCTATCGCCCGGGACAGGGCTGGCACTCTTCACGCTTGGGTCGACCGACGGTTGCTTATCCACGCTTCCATTGAGAGCCCTTTCTGAACATGAGTTTACAAGGATAAGGGGGCCCACGAGTCCTCAAGGTTATAAAGAGCCCACGATGAGAATGTAAAGAGCCCACGTCGAGTACGTAACCCCCGCCTAAAACTCCTCAGCTTACGGGACTCATAAAAATGGCGCACTATTTAAACCTGGGACTCCCTCCAGCGAAAGGTAAGGCCTGCACATGCCTAAAACTCCCTGAGCAGAAATCAACTTCACCACCTTGGTTGAGAGGGATCTCATGCATCTCTTTCCTCCTCCCTTTATAACTTTCACCACTGCTCTACTGACTTAGGCATCGGAGGGTTTTCCCCAGGGAACCACCCCTGGGCCCCCTGATCAGTTTCCCTTCCTTGCCGTTCACTGATCGGTGATCATCTCCCCAGCTCAAGGCCAGCGTGAGATCACGCCTCTTCAGCAGGCAAAGTTTAAGTAATTAACAATTTAATTAATTGGTATGCGAATAAATAAAGGATTACAAACAAATCTAACATATGCAGGAATGGAATGAGAGTAATAGAGTTAAATAGAACAGAGATACATCATTTCCATGTATTTGGCTGATCAAGCAAGTAAATAAGAAAGTCAAGTAGAAATAATTCCATGTAGGGAATTCAATGAATATATGAATGTCATAGACTTCACGCTAGTCATGCACTCGGTGCAATGTCTCACCATGTCATTACAACTCCCTGGGGCACTATTACTTTTCAGGCGCTCCTCCGAGGACTAGACCGGGCCCTTATGATGCGTTGGCATTGATTTGGTGGATCCAAGATCCAAGTAACCATCTTAGACATTCATTGGAATCGGCCAGGAATTCCAAGGTTAAGCTATGTAACTTACCAACTAGGAACAAGTAGTGTTATCAATAATTGAATGGAAAGTCATGAGATTAAAAGGGGTATGCAAGACACACATGAAAACAACTCTGGGAATGTTGCAGTCCTGATCGGGCCACCAAGATGAGAAAACGGTCTATACTGGACCGCAAAGGCCAAAGTTGGGCCAAAGAGATGAAATCCAGCGTGCAGGATGAAAACGGTCCGAGAGGGGCCGCAATAGGAACAAGACGGTCCTGGCTGGGCCGTTTCCCAAAGGAAGATGGTCCACAGGAAGCCGCTTAGAGCAGAAAGGTCCCTGGGCCACAAACAAAAAGAAAACGGTCTCAACTGGGCCGCCCCATCCAGAAATGGTCCTCGGAGGGCCACTTGGAGGATAAAATGGTCCAATGACAACCGCAACTAGTCTGGGCCCAGTAAGACTAAAGCAATCAACTTAATGGGCTCCCAGCCCGCCCGAGACATGGTGGGACTGAACCAGGGTCTAGCCCACACCTCTTAGGTTGAGTCTAGAGCCGATAGGTCGACTCCAACATGGCTAGGTCAACCCACAGACAAGGAAGGTCGACCCACAAGACCTGGCACCTAGCAAGTTAAAAGCAGTCACGAAAAGGGCCGCTCAAAAGATCAGGCGGTCATACCTGGGCCGCACACTGACAAGGAATACGAGCGGTACAGTGCATAAGAATTGGGCAAAATGCCCTTAATAGAAAGAGGACGAAAAGGCACACAATATAGCATGATTAATTTAAGGTTTAAGCCTACTAATCCAAGCATCCAATTGACATAAAAAGGGGTAACAAGATCGATGCCCAAATTAACATGCTCCGACTAAAATAGACAATACTTGCGCTATATAGAATTATAATTGGGGCTTTTAGTATCAATAGAAAGGGGACTTAGATACGCTTCCAATGATATATTACTCCTAGGGTTTAGTCCACTATCACCTACCTTAATCGGAGATCAAAAGAGGGCAACGAACGCTCGGCACCGCACAAACTCGCTCTCCATACGTCGATGATTCCTCCCCCGATCGCATTCCTCGCCGGCCGCCGCAGCAAAATGGGGTTTCTAGGTCAGGCTTGGGTTAGTTTTATAGGGGTAATTCGATCTTGGGTCGATGATAAGGCTGGATAGAGTCCATGAACTCCACGCGCACGGGAATCGTGCATTGACCAAGTCGCGCCACCTTCTCTCCAGAAATTGGACTCCTAGGGTTAGGGTTTCAGCGGGGAAAGAGAGGGGAAAAGGGCTACTCGACAAGGCCGATCGAATGGGCCTGGTTCGGTCTCAAATTGTCAAGATTTGGGATCGAATTGGGCGATCTAAGGCTCGATCTATTTAAGCTCGATTTCAGCCCTAATTCTATGAATTCGGCTTGATTAAAATTTTATTTAGGGTCTGACCAAGAAGACAATTTATCTAAACTTTTAGTCCTCTACGCGATTATGAATTTTCTAGGTTTTTATAAATTAGTTAAAGTTTCACTTAAGGAAAATTTTAATTTAATAGTAAATATTTCTCGATTAATACCCTTTTAACTTATTTAATTAATTCTCGAGGTGCTATAGCACCTCTCGCCCCTAGCGTCGTTAGTTTGTACGCTCCTTTGCCGAGCATTTCTGTTACCCTGTGCAGGCCTTCCCAATTTGGTGCTAGTTTTCCCATGGCTGCTCTAAGGTCCTCCACGCTCGTTCATCACAGCACCAGGTCTCCAGGGAGGATCTGGCATTCTTTGACGCGAGCATTGTAGTATTGGGTCAGCTTTTTCTGATAGACTATGAGCTTTAGCTGGGCGCGCTCTCTGTTTCCTCGAGTAGGTCTAGATTTTCTCGCATTGCCTGGTTGTTTCTAGCCTCGTCGAACTATCCAACTCGTAGAGATGGGTTGGATATTTCAACCGGTATGACCGCCTCTGCTTCGTATGCAAGGTGGAACAGAGTCTCTCCTGTGGCGGCCCTAGCGGTGGTCCGGTGTGCCCATAGTATGTTTCAAATGTAGTCTATCTATGAGTCGCCTGCTTGCTCCAGGCGGGTCTTGATGCCATGAAGAAGTGTTCTATTGGCATTTTCTACTAGCTCGTTTGCCTGGGGGTGGCCCACCGATGTATAGTGATTCCAAATTCCCAACGTTGAGCACTTTTCCTGGAAAGTGGTGCTCATGAATTGTCTACCATTGTCGGTTGTGAGGACGCGTGGGATCCCAAACCGGCAGATGATACTTCGTAGCACTAACTTCCATGTTGCTTCGCTCGTGATTTTTCCCAGTGGTTCAATCTCGACCCATTTGGTGAAGTAATCGATAGTGATTATAAGGAATTTCTTCCTCCCTTGAGCCTCAGATGTCCACCCCCCACTGAGCAAATGGGCGAGGCTCCATCAGAGCGTGCAATTGTGTAGCTGGCTGGTGATGTAAGTTCGTGAACTTCTGGCATTGAGGGCACCTCCGGACGTAGTCAAGGAAATCTTGTTGCAGTGTGGGCCACCAGTATCTTTGTCGAATGAGAGTCTGTGCGAGTGCTTTCCCTCCTACATGGCTTCCGCAGAGTCCCCATGTACTTGCTATATCGCCTACTTGGCTTCCGTGGGGAACAAGCATTTCAGTAGTGGGGCTGAAAGCGAGCACCTGAATAGGCGTCTGTCGATGATGGTGAAGTGTGCCGCGCGTGCTCGCGTCTGGCGGGCTTCAATGCGGTCATTGGGAAGCTGCTGTCGCAATAGAAAATCTAGGATTGGGTCCATCCAAGAAGGCTCATAATCTATGGCATTCACCTGGGACGTCGGCTCTTCTATGCTTGGCGCCAACAGCTCTTCTATCAGGACGGCCCTTGAACTGGAGGTAGTGGTTGATGATGCCAGATGGGACAGGGTGATGTGACACCGACTTAGAGAATGCAGCAACTAGACCGAGGGTCCTTGGACTTACCAAGCAAGTACAACGCACAAGAGTAGAGAATTACGCAAGTTGCCAAACCACCGTTGCGCACACGATTCCCGAGTGACTCGGTGATGCCGAGTGGAGGTAGTGGAACAAAGCCCTTACTGGTAGAGGACCAGCAAAGCTATGGTCGCCCTCCCGAGGGTACGGTGCCCACAATCAAAGGGCTGGCTAGGTGCCGAAAGGGCACATGGTCGCTCTCTCACAATCCCACAATGATCACTCGTAAACTGGGAGCTTCGGGGTCGGGCACTCTCTCACCGTCAACAGAGCAATTCCACGGATATTATATGAACAAACTACTGATATGAGAGCAAGGGATAGAGCTTACCCGGTTGGTTTGAAGAAACCAACCCCGTTTGGAGACGAGGGCGAGCGGGGAAGTGTGGGTTCCCCGCACACTGCGTCGATGAAGCTTGATCCCTGCTAATTATTTACATGCACTACGCCTCACGTAGGAGGGTGGATCTCGGGGTGGGGAAAAGTGGATTACACACAAACACTACCTCCACACAGGGAGGGGCGGTAAGCCGGCCAGGCGGGGAGGGGCGTGAAGCTAAGAACGGAGCCGGATTGCCCTCCCGGGGTTCTGTCCGCCGATTCTGCCTGCTGACAGGAACTCGCTGTCGACTCCTCTGTGATTGCTCCCGGACTCGAAAGGGAACGAGACCAGTGCCCAAGCGTTGGTGACTGACCCGGTATGAATCCTGTATTTTTTTGGCACCAGAAGTTATCAACGCTGGCCGGGACAGATGCTGGACCGGCGCTGCTCTGCTCTGCCTTGGACTGAGTTCAGGTTGTTGCAGCAGGTTGGTGACTTCACCACGATCGCTCTCGTGATCCAATTGAGACGGGATTAGGACGGTGACGAGCGTGGTCGAATCCTCTTCGATCAGCAACCAAGATGGGCACCATAGGAGGTCAGAGCAGGGAGGTGGAACCCAAAGAGTGAGAGGGGGTCTGATCAGTCCCTAACAGGACTGACCTGCACACCTGGGGAAAATAATTTGGAACGGGGAGCTCCAGACTCCAAACGAGGTCCCGCTTTCTGTGTTGGACAGAGGACTGGTGGATCTTCATCCCGTTCAAGTGGCGCACCAAGTGGAGCACCGGTGTGGTCGCAGTAGCTTCTGAATGGCAGCTCTGGTTTCTGGCCGGACTAGTTCTGCGCAGTCGGTGAAGAATAGCTCTCCCGGACAGCTCAGAACTCGAATTGGGGCGGGATCACTTCGCCTGCGAAGACGACTAGAAGAGCTTTCTGGAAATGTAGGATACGCCTCCAGAAAATGTCCGGTGAAGATGTGGTTGACTCTGCAACTCGACCCTTGACTGCTGCCTGCGGACTGAGATGAATAGGGTGATGATAGGTGATGGGAGACGGAGTAGATGGGTGGGAAATGAAGTGGATGGGTGTGGGGGTGTCACCTGACTATGTGGGGGTCTGTTAGGGGGTGATACAAGGTGTGGGAGGGGCAGAAAGGGGGTTGGGAGGTGGTCTAGCAAGTTGAGGAAGGGGGAGCTGCGAATTTGGGTTGGGAAGGAGAGAGGGAAGAGAGATCTCTCCTTTGGTTTGAATGGTGCGTTAATGGAGGGGTTAATGGGGGCCTAGGGAATGGGAAGGGTTTCCTTGGGGAGGGGAAGGGGTGCTTGGGAGAAGGGATTCTCCCTTGGGAAAATGAAAGGTTGTATGGGGAAGGGGAAAGGTTGCTTGGGAGGAGGGAGAGGTGCCTAGGAGAAGGGGATTCCACCTAAGGGTTGGAGGGGAATTAAATGGGAGGTATGGGGAAAGGGGAGGGGTCTTAATGAGATGTGAATAGGGAGGAGAGAGAGTGAATTTCGAAATTGGGGTGGGGAGGAGAGAGAATGGGGTTCGCCCCCTTTAGAGAGAGAGAGAGAGAGAAAGAGAGGGGAATCCACCCCTGAGAGAGAGAGAGAGAGAGACAATTCTTGTGGAAATTTTTACTTAATACTTCATTCATTCATTAGTTCTACATGGAGGGATTGGGGTCCTATTTATAGGAAACCCTCAATTTACAAAAAGTCCTTACCTTTTGGACTATTGACAAATGACCGAGGGGGGGAAGGGGGCGCCCATGGGCCAAGCCCATTGAAGTGGGCCCGTTAACCCACTAGGCCACCTCATGATACTTAGACTTAGATAGATGACTCACTAACTTAGGTACTTGACTCAATAAAAGGAAAATTACATGGTTAAGACTCAAGGAAAGATATGAAAATTACATAGCTAGACTCAGAAAATCAAGATGAACACAATGGTGAGCATCGGGACCCTTGGAGAAATGGGAAGTGGTAAGCGATGTCCCCATCATACTCCCGGGGTGCAGAGAACTCGACTATGTCGAGTAAAGATCCATCGTATGCGGAGGGAGCCACGGCGGGGTTGCCCACAAGTCTACCAAAGGTAGCTGGTCCTTTCACCGAGCGAGGTAGCGCCCATACCCTTTGCTCTAGATGACAGTTACCTGTTCATACAATATCCGTTCAACATGGTCATGCTGGTCTCTCTGGGCTGGTAGACTTCTCTCAAGGGAGGGGATGAGCTCAATTTCCTCACTGGGTGTCACCGTGGGACCCATGTATGGCACTAGGTCAGCCACGATGAAAGTGGGGCTTACTCTGTATTCCTCAGGGAGGTCTAACACATAAGCATTAGTGCCGATGTATCTCAGGACCTGGAAGGGACCTGTTCCACGAGACCTCAGTTTTGAGACGTTCTCAGATGATAGTCTCTCAGTCCTCACCATCACAGAATCACCAAACCAGAATTCTTGGTGGCAGCGGTGAGAGTTGGCTAATTGTTTGTTCACCTCGTTGCTCTTGTTGATGTGCTTGCGAGGGTTATCATGCAATGTCATAAATGATGATCCTCTAGGGATGAAGGGAGGGCCTGGACAATCAAATTTAGCCCTATCAAGTGTTACATTGATTTTGGTGGACTTAGGAGGGCCGGGGCACCCATAGATGAACCTATCATGCAAAGGGGTGTTGGATGTCGGGGGTCCCGGACATCCATGAATGCTTCCTTCATGCTTTGACCTCATAATGATTGACTTAGGGGGGCCGGGACATCCAAATGTAGACCAGGCATGCTTTGATGCCAAGAAGACTTTGATGGAATTGGGAGGACCGGGACATCCATAAGTGGACCTATCATGCAATGATGCCGTGTAGACTTTGGTGGACTTAGGAGGGCCTGGGCATCCATATGTAATCCAATCATGCATGGGGATGACAAATGCCGGGGGACCCGGACATCCATGAATGCTCCTATCATGCCTATGACCCATGATGAATGAAGGAGGACAGTTACACCCAAATATGGACCACTTATGTTTCCAACTTGACATGTGGGTGTTATGAATGAAAGGACCCGACCTACTAATCATGTCAAGTGGTGGGAGGTGCCAAGATAGAGGCATTCCTACTCCAAAGATGATTTCTATGTGAGGGGTTGTGGGATGACCTTTGAGCTTCCATTTGAGAGGATCGAAGGGATCTAAGAAGGTGGATAGCACGGAGTGAGACACTTCCTTAATCCCTTTGTGAATATTGCCCAAAGTCATGGCCCCTATGGTGTAACCCGAGTCTAGGAAGGGGTGGATTTGATCCATTATGGTTGGTTGGGGTAGGGAAAGGTGGGTGGTGGGTAAGGTGATTGGGCCACTTGGGTATCCGTACTCCCATTGGAATGGGTCAAAGGGATCATGGTAAGGGCTACCTAAAGAGAGGAACTCCATGTCCCCAAAGTCTTTACAAGGTGGTGAGTCATCCTCCTCCAAAGTGATCGGTCCAAGATCTCTAGTGAGTTGATCATTTAAGGCATTTGGGGTCTCAATGGGTGGGGAGTAGACCGGAGTGGGTTCTTCCTCCAAGCGCAGAAATAGAAGAATCTCAATAGTACAATGCCCACTCGTGCAAACGGAAGTGATGGAGCCAATGGTGGGGTGGGCAAAGTTAATGGTGCTAGGCTCCGAAGGTCCCATGGCAAGCAAGCCGGTCAAGTGGACTTGCCAATATAGGTAATCCACTAGGTCTCCCAAGTCTCCCATGAAGTAGAAGGTTTGTAAAGTGACATGGGGAGACCGGGTGGGAACAATTTGGGATTGATATCCCAATGGTGGTGATCTCAGGAGGGTGGGACTTTTCTTGAGCCATTGGAGTATGAACTCATCTATGGTGACGGTGGGGTCTAGGTCAGTCTTACTTCCAAGGGAAGAGGTGTTTACTTCCAAGGGATCAGGTGTTTGGATCATGGGCTCCTCTTCCAAGGGGAGGAATGGGTCTTTTGGTGGAGGAGTGGAGATATCCGGCTCATGGTACTCCCGGGGTGGTGAACACGGACGTGCTTGGGTTGGTATTGATAGGGGAAGTCCTTGGGTTGGAGTTGGGGGTGGAAAAGTGGTTGGTTGAGGAGGTCCGGATTGGGATGCGTAGATATTTCTAAGATCGGCCCTCATTTCAACCCAAGATTCAATGGGTGCTTCCCCTTTGGCTTCTCTCAAACCTACAATGCACTCCCATTCTTTCCTAGCTTGGCGCCAGAGCAAACTCTTGGCATAGTTGACTTGGATAGGTCCTGACAGGGTAAACCTCCCAAAGTGTCGGTCTATGGACTTCTCCCATTCTAGATATATGCTAGGGCGGGATCCATCAAACACAAAGGCTTCTAATGGGCCTAAGAGTGGCGAATATGCCAAGTATGAGGTAGTCATGATGGTGGACAAGGGTGATGCATGCAATGGCCCTAGGACAAGACTTAGTAGAGACAAGTCTAGAACTTGCTCTGATACCAAGTTGATGTGACACCGACTTAGAGAATGCAGCAACTAGACCGAGGGTCCTTGGACTTACCAAGCAAGCACAATGCACAAGAGTAGAGAATTATGCAAGTTGCCAAACCACCGTTGCGCACACGATTCCCGGGTGACTCGACGATGCCGAGTGGAGGTAGTGGAACAAAGCCCTTGCTGGTAGAGGACCAGCAAAGCTATGGTCGCCCTCCCGAGGGTACGGTGCCCACAATCAAAGGGCTGGCTAGGTGCCGAAAGGGCACATGGTCGCTCTCTCACAATCCCACGATGATCACTCGTAAACTGGGAGCTTCGGGGTCAGGCACTCTCTCACCGTCAACAGAGCAACTCCACGGATATTATATGAACAAACTACTGATATGAGAGCAAGGGATAGAGCTTACCCGTTTGTTTTGAAGAAACCAACCCCGTTTGGAGACGAGGGCGAGCGGGGAAGTGTGGGTTCCCCGCACACTGTGTCGATGAAGCTTGATCCCTGCTAATTATTTACATGCACTACGCCTCATGCAGGAGGGTGGATCTCGGGGTGGGGAAAAGTGGATTACACACAAACACTACCTCCACACAGGGAGGGGCGGTAAGCTGGCCAGGCGGGGAGGGGCGTGAAGCTAAGAATGGAGCCGGATTGCCCTCCCGAGGTTCTGTCCGCCGGTTCTGCCCGCTGACAGAAACTCGCTGTCGACTCCGCTGTGATCGCTCCCGGACTCGAAAGTGAATGAGACCAGCGCCAAAATGTTGGTGACTGACCCGGGATGAAGCCTGAATTTTTTTGGCACCAGAAGTTATCGACGCTGGCCGGGACAGACACTGGACCGGCGCTGCTCTGCTCTGCCTTGGACTGAGTTCAGGTTGTTGCAGCAGGTTGGCGACATCACCATGATCGCTCCCGTGATCCAATCGAGACGGGATCAATACGGTTGCGAGCGTGGTCGAATCCTCTTCGATCAGCAACCAATATGGGCACCAGAGGAGGTCGGAGCAGGGAGGTGGAACCCAAAGAGTGAGAGGGGGTCTGATCAGTCCCTGACAGGACTGACTTGCGCACCTGGGAAAAATAATTTGGAACGGGGAGCTCCGAACACCAAACGAGGTCCCTCTTTCTGTGTTGAACAGAGGACTGGTGGATCTTCACCCCGGTCAAGTGGCGCACCAAGTGGAGCACCGGTGTGGTCATAGTAGCTTCTGAATGGCAGCTCTAGTTTCTGGCTGGACTGGTTTTGCGTAGTCGGTGAAGAATGGCTCTCCCGGACAGCTCCAAACTCGAATTGGGGCGGGATCACCTCGCCTGCGAAGATGACTGGAAGAGCTTTCTAGAAATGTAGGATACGACTCCATAAAATGTCTGGTGAAGACGTGGTTGACTCTACAACTTGACCCTTGACTGCTGCCTGCGGACTGAGATGAATAGGGTGATGATAGGTGATGGGAGACGGAGTAGATGGGTGGGAAATGGGGTGGATGGGTGTGGGGGTGGCACCTGACTATGTGGGGGTCTGTTAGGGGGTGATACAAGGTGTGGGAGGGGAAGAAAGGGGGTTGTGAGGTGGTCTAGCAAGTTGAGGAAGGGGGAGCTGCGAATTTGGGTTGGGAAGGAGAGAGGGAAGAGAGATCTCTCCTTTGGTTTGAATGATGGGTTAATGGGGGCCTAGGGAATGGGATGGGTTGCCTTGGGGAGGGGAAGGGGTGCTTGGGAGAAGGGATTCTCCCTTGGGAAAATGAAAGGTTGTATGGGGAAGGGGAAAGGTTGCTTGGGAGGAGGGAGAGGTGCCTAGGAGAAGGGGATTCCACCTAGGGGTTGGAGGGGAATTAAATGGGAGGTATGGGGAAGGGGGAGGGGTCTTAATGAGAGGTGAATAGGGAGGAGAGAGAGTGAATTTCGAAATTGGGGTGGGGAGGAGAGAGAATGGGGTTCGCCCCCTTTAGAGAGAGAGAGAGAGAAAGAGAGGGGAATCCACCCCTTAGAGAGAGAGAGAGGCACAATTCTTGTGGAAATTTTCACTTAATACTTCATTCATTCATTAGTTCTCCATGGAGGGATTGGGGTCCTATTTATAGAAAACCCTCAATTTACAAAAAGTCCTTACCTTTTGGACTATTGACAAATGACCGAGGGGGGGAAGGGGGCGCCCATGGGCCAAGCCCATTGAAGTGGGCCCGTTAACCCACTAGGCCACCTAATGATACTTAGACTTAGATAGATGACTCACTAACTTAGGTACTTGACTCAATGAAAGGAAAATTACATGGTTAAGACTCAAGGAAAGATATGAAAATTACATAGCTAGACTCAGAAAATCAAGATGAACACAATGGCGAGCATCGGGACCCTTGGAGAAATGGGAAGTGGTAAGCGATGTCCCTATCACAGGGCGTCTGCTCGGACGTTCTCCTCCCTCTGGATATGTACTATCTCGAAATGAGAGAATTCCAGGGTCGCTGCTTTGCCTCTCTCTAGATATTTAATCATGGTCGGCTCTTGGGCTTCGAAATCCTCTTTAACTTGATTGGAGACGAGCATGGAATCACTGTAGACTCGTAAGTTGGTCGACGCTAAGTGCTTTGACATCCGTAAGCCTGAAAGTAGTGCTTCATACTCGGCCACATTGTTTGTGGTCGGGAAGTTGAAGTGAAGGGCATACTGTAACTCTATGCCTTCTTGTGACAGTAGGACTAGCCCCGCCCTGTTGCCGGTGGCATAGGATGAACCATCAACAAAGAGTTCCCATATGGCTCCCAGGGATTGCCCGGGAGAGTCCTCCTCGGGCAATGTGCATTCAGCGACAAAGTCAGCGAGGGCTTGGGCTTTGATCGCAGTCCTTGGATGAAAGAAAATATCAAATTCGCCCAGGTCAATAGCCTAATTGATGAGCCTTCCCGAAGCATCTGGGTTCTTAAGAATATGGCGCAAGGGTTGGTCAGTGAGGACAACGATTGGGTGTGCCAAGAAATAGGGTTGCAGCTTGCGTGCGGCCGTGACTGGGGCCAGGGCAAACTTCTCAGTCCGTGAGTAGCGGAATTCTGGCCCTTGTAGTGCTCGGCTCACATAGTAGACCGGCTTCATAATATTGCCTTCTTCCCTAGTGAGTATAGCACTTAGAGTGCTCAGGGTCACCGAAAGATATAAGAGCAGCCGCTCCCCTTTCTGTGGCTTGGATAGCACAGGAGGAGATGCTGCAAGGTTCCACACAGCACCAACGGGCAACGTAGCGGATAAAAAAAATTTATTTGCCCGACCCCGACTTCATGGAATCCTAGATGCATGCTCTAATCGACGTTTCAATCACCCAACCCCTAACTATGGGTTGCATATTTATACCTTACGCGGAACGACGCTGTCCGCAGTGCCCGATGCAGAATACCGCGAATACCGAGCCGCACAGATGCACGGCCTCTAGAGCCGATCCACACGGATCCTTGCCCAGCGACGATATCCCCCTGGCACGACCTTCCCCAACCCTTTCACCTTCTGGAGAGAGAGAGAGCAAGAGGGAGGAAAGGGGGGAGGAGCTAATCCTTCTTCTCTTAGTCTTAATGCTTGATTAGCCAAGAGAGGGGAGAAGTCTCGTAGCATCCATATATATAGGATTTGGCCATTTCTAAAAGAACTCCAAATGATCAAAACTATATATATGTCCTTCCCATTATTGTACATATATATTAAGCCCCTTTTATATGCCTTTCCAAAAGGAATTAAATGGAATTAATATATGCATTTGTACAATAATAATCTGTCACCCAAGAATCCATTGTGTGTCATCCTCTAGGCCCATAGTCACTCCAGTTTAAGGCCCATTAACTTCTAATTCTCAATTAGAAGTAAATTAAACTTATTCTTCGCTTCTACTAGAGTCGAATAATAGTTTAATTTATTCTGAACCTTTGATCACATTGGGTCAAGCAAATCCGCGTGATCCTAGAGGACGCCGGGTTTAAACCAGCCTGTCTGGTACCTGTAAGTCTACAGTTACCGCATCGATATAATCTATTGCTCCTTCTATGAGTCCGATACGATCAAGGGTATGGTTTATGTCAAACCCCATGATCGTGCCATTTGACCATGACATCCTTAAAGTGTATGACGTCCGTTCTAAATGAACTCACACGACCCTGGCCAGAGATTTAACGGAGTGTCAATGTCATGACCCATTAACCATCTGATGTATACCCGACAGTGAGCGATCCCCTCTTGACCATTGATGATCTTCACACTTATCCTGGAGTGGCTAATGACTCAGCAACTCATGACTTATGGTTAAAGTCACTTAGCCAAGTAACTAAACCATTCCAGTCCTCATGTAAGATCCGATAAATGTCTCGGGTCAAAGGACCAATGATGCTACTGAGACCGTTGGATTTTCAGTTGACATTAGGTATAATCAACCATCTGAAGATCCAATAGCGGATCAGTTCAGTGTACATCCTCCAAGGACGTACACCTACACATATGTGTTGGTGCCCCGAACCAGTGACCATGAGACTGGTCCCTCACACATCATGTGTACTGGTTTAATAGGTTATCAAAGTCCCCGAGTGATTACCCTCCAACCAGGAACCGTTTAAGGTATGTGTCCATGTAAAGTCAGTCTCATGTTCGAGATCCCATCTCGAGTTGACTTTACAGCCACATATCTTAGGGATATCGTAAAGTAATATACAATCACATATTTATGCTCAAATACCACTTTATTAATAATGAACAAGATCGTACATCTATCGGGCCTACCCGACCCAAAATTGACCTGTAGCACACCAATACTAACAATCTCCCACTTGAACTACAACCAATTATCCACAACTTTGAGGCCCATCTTATCCCGATGGCGCTCAAATACAGTCTGTGTCAAAGGCTTAGTCAATGGATCTGTTATGTTATCTTCTGATGGTACACGCTCTACCGCCACATCTCGACGATCAACAATCTCCCGAATAAGGTGGAAGCGCCTAAGAATATGCTTCGACCTTTGGTGAGATCTTGGTTCCTTCGCCTGGGCGATAGCCCCATTATTATCACAAAATAATGTGATGAGAGCTGATATCTCGGGAACTACGCCAAGTTCGAAGATGAATTTCTTCATCCAGACGGCTTCCTTAGCAACTTTAGCTGCATCAATATATTCTGCCTCCGTCGTTGAGTCTGCAGTCGTATCATGCTTGGAGCTTCTCCAACTGACTGCCCCTCCATTCAACATGAATACAAACCCTGACATAGATTTGCAGTCATCTGGATCTGACTGGAAACTAGAGTCTGTGTAAGCTCTAAGCTGTAGGTCCTCTCCTTCATAAAGTAGAAAAAGATCCTTAGCCCTTCGCAAGTACTTAAGGATGCCCTTTACTGCCTTCTAGTGCTCTTTGCCTAGATTTGCCTGATATCTACTGACAATGCTCAAAGCATTGGCAACATCAGGACGCGTACATAGCATTGCATACATGATTGACCCTATCACCGAAGCATATGGTACCTTATTCATGTGTGCCACCTCCTCAGAAGTTTTAGGACTCATCCCCTTGGATAGGCAAATTCTATGTCTCATGGGAATGAGACCTCTCTTGGAATTTTCCATCCTAAACCTTTTGAGGATAGTGTCTATGTAGATGGATTGGGATAATCCTAGCATCCTTTTAGATCTATCTCGGTAGATCCTTATGCCCAGCACATAGGATGCTTCTCCCAAATCCTTCATGGAGAAGGTCTTGGATAACCAAGACTTAATTGATGTTAACATCTCTACATCATTCCCAATGAGTAAGATGTCATCAACATAAAGGCCCAAGAAGGTCACAGAGCTCCCACTGACCTTCTTGTAAACACAGGGTTCATCTTCATTCCGAATGAAGTTGAAAAATTTGACAGCTTCATCAAATCTTAAGTTCCAGCTCTGAGATGGCTGCTTCAATCCATAAATGGACCTCTGAAGTTGGCATACCTTATTAGGATGAAGCATGGAAGTGAATCCTTCAGGCTGTACCTGTGAACGTGTCACATAGACATTTTTTAAGAGAAAAGAAAAAAGATTTTAAAATCGAAATGGGGAGAAATGTGCTAAAATATGTGGGACATGAGGAAAAAAAGGGGAATAAGCATGAGATGCTCAAAGGAGGGTGATCGCCAGAGGGGATACCTCAAAATATCAAAGATGATCACATGTACCTTGTGTGAAGCGGAGAAATTGCAAGTTCTTCCTTCCTCCTTCTACCGTCCGGCCGATGAAGGGGGTTTATAGCTTGATTACCTTTGCAAGAAAACACACAAAATAAACAAAGATGTGGATTTGCCAAATGAGGTGTAGTATCAATGCTCTAAAAGTATAAAATTAATCAAATTGGGCATGAATACACCTTGTGTGTTTTGGTTTTAAACATCTAAGAGGAGTAATAAGGATGGAATATGGATGCAATGAATATGCAAAGCAAATATATATGATGTGGTGACGACGTCTCTAGCAGAGAACTAGAAGAAAGGGGTGCATGTGATGATGATATGCTAGTAATAACAAATAAGATAAACTGAGAGGAGAGTGCCCGTTCTGCTGTGTGTGCAGCAGTAAAGGGAGGGAACAAGAGCCGCGGTTGCAGTAGATGGAGAATCAGCGGATGAAGATGCTGCCGGAGGAAGAAGAAGATCCCCACGGAAGAAGAGTGCCGCCTGGAGGAAGGATGCCCGTGGAGGAAGAACTGTTGGCTGGAGGAGCCTGCAAAAAAGAAAGAAACTCTCTCTCTCTCTCTCTCTGTAAAAGGCTCTCGATGTGTTCTTCTTAACTATTGTTGCTCTCCTTCTTCTTTTGCGCGTGAGAGACACTATGGGGTATTTATAGGCCCAAAATCCTTGCATCAATAGGATTAAAATAAGGAACCAATCATCCAACAAGGATCCCTCTTCCCAATTGAACACTAGGTGTAAAATGGGGAAAGGATCACTACTGGAAGGTAGCAGGCGAAACGGAGACGGAAACGAAAATGACGACCTGAAGAGGGGCGTTAATTTAAATGATGACATCCACTCAGTCGTTAATTCCTAGATTTAATTATAGAAATAAAGAACTTTTCTTATTTAAAATTGACAAATGACGCTTGTTTGAATGGGCGTCAAATAACCAACGCCCCTCAGGCAGGCGTCAATTATTTGAGTTTTATTTTCATTAGGATTCGTAAAATCCAGGAAACAACGCCTGTTTGAACAGTCGTTTCTTTGTGAAATCACGACCCCCATCTAGTCGTCAGTTAAATGACGCCCTTTCCTCCAGGCGTTAATTACAATTTATGAAAAATTAGAATTATCATGGAAAAACTACCAAATGATTAGAAAAACATCATATTAAGCCAATATTGAAGTCCGCTTTGGGGCGTCACGTGATGACATGAGATTTTCTCAACATAACATCGATTTTGGCGTGTCTACAGCTGCCTCGCCTTGGCGTCTGCTTTGCAAGGGAGAGAGACGGAATGAAAGTGTAACAAGATAAATGAAGTAGGAACGAACTGATAAGTAGATGTCAAGGTGTGATGTGACACGCCTCCGACACTAAGTGTTGGAAATCTTTCTAGGATTCTGAATGAAACAACTTCGGATGATTACGAGAAAGCAATGATTGGCTGGATGAAGGAACTAAGCTAATAAACAAAATGTACGCGAGGGCACGGAAGGAAAGACACCATTGGAGAGCGGTTACCAGCCAATGTGGACGTGTTACAACTAAGGTGGGTTTGCAGGAAAATAAGGTGAATTGAGATAAAGACCCAGTGAACAAATGCTTTCAAGGATCCAGCCTGAGCGGCTTCAAGGAGAACATAGTACTCGATTTGGAATGGAATATCTCATGTCAACGCAATTAAGAGCGAGCGGCCCTCATTATTGGCATAACATGCAGATTCTTCATCATTAAAGCTCAAAGTCCTACATGATGCATGCTGGGCTAAAAGAAAAATTAAAACAAACCAAAATAGAAGATAATCAAGGAAAATATTATTAAACCATCCAGACTTGGTCAGGAATCCAAATCTCTAAGCTGATACTAAGTCGAAGCCCGTTTATCCACGCATCAACTCAGAAAGTGGAACCGTCATCCCAAACCTTAAATGACCTAATGGCCTATCCGTGTAATTAAGACTCCCCTAGAACTATCACTATTTTTGATGAAGGGGAACTCAAATTTCAGGTTCATTAGAACCACATGGTCCTTGATATGCTATAATAGCATAGATATCATATAGTAAAAATGCATACAGGAAAGATACAAAGGAATGATATTACCAGCAGAAGGAGCCTAACCACTTCAAGACTTGCATAACCTGTGCTCAAAAAAATCATTAGCTCATAAAAAGATCGTTAGCTTAATAAAGCTCGAAAGATGATCATAAGTGCATGACACAAGCAATTTCAATAAGATATAAAGCACTTAAGTTCAAAAGATAAGCTCAGGAAATGACGACTCTGCATGGAGGCGTCATAATCATAAATGACGACAGACATGGGGGCGTTAATTATTATCACTATTTGACTTGGAATCGGAATGCAAATGACGCCCGCACGAGAGGCGCTAAATGAATGACGACTCCAATTAGGTCACTAATAAACAAAATGACGCCAACATCTATGTCGTCAATTAACTATCTCACTGGCGTTCCGTTCCCTACTCGGAATCAAACCTCCATCGACTTAATTCTCACTCGAACACAAACTGTGATTGTCTAACGGCTAGCCAAAGCTCCGAATCATTATAAAAGGTGATGCGTCCTCTGCTATACTCATCGACTGAATGAACACTGCATCTGTCAAACACTTAATAGTAAACAGGGGAACCGCATGTATTTCTTTAAACAGAAAGAAGGGATGGACAAGATGATGATGATGCAGAGGCCTTCTAAGAAGCCTAGGATGGGATTTTCTAGGATTTCTGAAGTTGCAAGCCACATTGGCGGGAGGATAGCTAAGGGCCAAGTAAGTTATTTGATTCTATTTAAGCTTTCATCTTATTCTATCCTCTCTCTCTCAAAAAATTCTGATTGCATTCTCTTCTTTTCTCTTTCATTTTTATCAGGAGTACCCAAATGTACCGGGACCAAGGAGGTTCTTGAAAATCAAGTGCCCCCCTACTCCTCTCTAAATTGTCTTTAGATATGAGGTCTTTTCTTTCAAAATGGCACCTACTTGGACTTGTAACCCATGCTACCCACTATGATGACATCCACTTTGATTGGGCCTCAATAGGAGCACTTATAGAGTTATGGCACCCCAACACTCATACCTTCCTCTTCCCTACCTTTGAAGCTACCATTCTCTTAGAAGAAGTATAGATGCTCCTTGGGTTGAAGATGGTGAAACAAGGTGACGAGACAAAGATGGCTAGTATGACTAGACCAATAAATGCCCATGACATGCTTACTAGCCTCATACCAAGTCCCAACCTAGTGAACTAAATCAAAGCTCATAAGGGGATTAATCTTTTAAAGCTAGCCTGATGGGTATACAAGAATATGGATAAAGCCCAAGAGGATGAGGATTTGTTGGAGAGGGTAATGAAATGCTTTGTCATATGCATGGTAGGAGCTCTACTCTTCCCTTCAATAGAAGACCACTTAGAGGAGTGCCACTTGAGTGCCATAGCTTGTTGTGTTAGATGGAAACAGTATATCACCACGAAGTGTGGATCTAGAGGGGGGTGAATAGATCTATGGCCTAAATTAAAACCAATATAAGGCTCTAATGCGGAATTTAAGCCGATCTACAATATCACTAACTAGAATGTTGGATCTGAACAGAAACTAATCAATCTGTGAAGATAAGCAGGAAATCCAGTCACACACCAGTTCAAGAGCAATCTCACAAACACAAGACACACAAGATTTTTAGGTGGTTCGGTCAGGAGACCTACGTCCACCCCACACTCAACCAAGTGTGGCTTACTGCTGCGCAACATAACTTGCGTCCGCTGGGCAATACAGCTTGCGTCCGCTGGGCAATACAACTTAGCCTACAACCGCTGAGCTTCACAGCTTGCTGTCCGAGACCAAGTCTCGCCCGCTGAGGAGTTACAGCTTAACATGTTCAGAGGCTACACCTCTGCAAATCCGCTGGGGACTACAGCTTACCCGTCCAGAGGCAACACCTCTACAAACAGCTAACACACAGCTTGAAGAAACAGTTTCGGAAAGCAAAAAGTAGAAGCAAACGAAAATGAGAAAACCCAGAAGAGAAATAGCTCTCAATGAGCACACTCAACTCTGGTATCTGAACCAAGAGTCTGAGTAACAAGCTCTCAAACAAACTCTCTCAACTCAACTCTCTCGATCTTCTCTTCTCTCCTTTTTCTTCTCTGTTCTCGGTGGCTCTCAGCTTTTCTTCTCTGTGGATCGTGCAGGCTGAAGTTCACACTCTGCTCTTCTGCTTCGATCAAGCTTCTTCTGAGGAAGAAGACTTCTTTTTATACCAGCAGCAGCTTGGATAGGGCGTGTGGCTTCCACATTTCCCGCCCAGAGCTTTTGCCAGATCTGAGGAATTTCGACCACATGGCAGCATCCTGGCTGGGCTGCATTCCACGTGTCACAATCTGGGCACCTCGTCCATCCTTGGATCACGAGCCATGTCATCAATATCTGCAAAGAGTCCGTATCAGTCAGTCGAAAGGAACTTATCAGTTTAATGTCGACACCTTGTACAGAATTTATAGTATGTAATGTGTAGACGTTGTATAGACTTGCTGAAGTGTAATGCAGTGTGCACAAGGTGAAGTATGCACAACAAAACTGAATGCACTAACATGCCGTCGACCATTGTACAGACTTCATGTTCACTATGCAGACGTTGTACAGACTTGCTAATGTGTAATGTAGAATGCATCAAGCAAAGTGTGTACATTGATGATGAATGCATAGACGTGCCGTCAACAGATGTGTGGACTTGGTGTACATGCGACAGCAGTGTATAGACATTGCAATGCCTAGTGTTTAAGGCATGAGAACACAATGCACAATGTACAGACTATGCGTTATGCAACCAGACGATGTCTAGACTTTGCTAAATTGATGCACAACAAAAAGGCGACTCTTTCTTAGGCGTCAGATTCAGAACGGACGCCCCTATTGATGGGCGTCAAATTTCAAGCATAATAGAATGTATAGACTTTCTACGGCATCAAGGCAACTATGATGATGTGCAATGTTCAGACTTGACAATATATGAAGAACATATATTGTACAGACTTCGAATCAATAGATGCACGATGTACAGACTTTGCATGAGATGCTAGACATTGTACAGACTTGGAGACAATGCATGCTACAATGTATAGACTTAGCATATGCATGAGACGCTAAGTGAGACGATGCATGTATAGACTTGAATGAGACACAGCATAAGACGCTGAACAGCCAAGGATGTATAGACTTAGCATGAGATGCTAAGTGAGATGGATGATGTATAGACTTTGCTGATGCAGACTTAGTCCGATGTACAGACTTTGCATTTGATGTACAGACTAGCTGGTCAAACAGACAAAAACTCTGTACAGACTTCGAATCAACGGATGTATAGACTTTGCTCAGTTCAGCTGGTGGATGTACAGACTTGAGATGAATGCTTGAACAAGCCGATGTACAGACTTGACCAGCATAGAAACGCTAAGAGAGACGTTGATAGGCTGTACAAACTTCAGCATGCAGACAAGCCATTTGATTGTATAGACTTGTGTTCTAAACGATGCACAAACACAACACAAAGTAATGTATAGACTCTATGTGCATGCTTCAATGCAATGTATAGACTTTGAGTGTGTTGACTTGTGTGTGTGTGCAATGTGTGGACCTATGTGTGTGTGCATAACGATGTATAGACTCTGACTACATGGAACACACAGACAATCTGATAAAGATAGTTTCATCAAAACATAAACAGTTGCCAATCAATCAAAACAAGCCGTTGCCAATGAAGTAAAGCTTATTGTCAACATCATCAACACAGAGGAGTCACTACAATCTCCCCCTTTTTGATGATGGCAACACCCTATCATATAGAATAGCAACATCCTGTCATACAGATGTATTTTTTGATGAAAGACATGATTTATTAGTCAGATTTGTCATGCAGATGCTATGAATACATGTTGAGAGATGAAATCTAACTCCCTGCTAACAAGATCTCCCCCTTTTCCATAACATGATGTATACACTCCCCCTGGAATTCACCAAACAGACAACATATTCTCCCCCTTTGCCATCAACAAAGAGGAGAGATAGAAAGTGCAAGGGAAGGAACAAGAGAAATCATCTGACTGGCATTATGAACAAGTAGTTCAGGAATAAGCATTCTAAAGCACAGAGTCTTCAGTCATATGAATTTAGAAACTGCTTTCAGATAGAGTTCTGGTTTAAAGATTATAAAATTTAGAGTTCATGCACTACATTCATTGGATAAGTTTGCTGTGCATGATAAAAGTAATAACCAAAATCACATTTGAGCATGCGAGATTTAGTTTCAAAGTATCTTACTTTCTTAGACTCAGTAAAAAAATTGTTAAGAGATACCATGTCATGTATTGAAATTAAACAATTTGGCATACCTGAATTTTCTTTTGAAGGAACAACATTTTCAATTTTATTTTATTAAGGGCATTCAGGTACCATTTGTCTTTTTGCGTAAGGGTACACGTTTATCAGACGCCAGTACCCCTAGATACTTAACATAATGAACCATTCTGCCTATGATCAATTTCAATAAAACTGATTTACACCTTTTTGTGTGAGGGTACACGTTTATCAGACGCCAGTTACCCCCAGGTACTCAGTGAAACCACCCTACTGTTTTGATCATTTACACGGAGATAACTGATACACCTCATGACTTAAGTATTGTCCATTTCTTTGATGGATCACTCAGTTTCTCAGTGCTTACCAGTCATTGCTCTGCCAACATTATTTTTCAAATATTTTTCAAGATCTTCAACATTTTCTTAGATGTCCTTTATTTGTTTCAGAATGACTTGTTTAAAAACAATACACATACTTAGCCTTCTCTAACAGGATTTCAGATGAGTTTTCAGATTTCAGATACAGCCGGCTTTGTCTGACATGTAATGAAATAAGGGTTGAGAGCTATTATCAATTATCAACATTCTTATTTTCTGATTGTAATCTTTAAACTCTAAAGATTATAAAATTTAAACCATTAAGTCAGTCTTCAAGCAATTAAAATTCTTATAAAGGAAGAAGTCTATTTTCTATTGCTTAAGACTTAGAACTGACTAACAGATTGCCATATTGTCAGACTCAACTCATTTAGGGTCAAAGGATGAATGAATTCAAGAGAGAAAAGGATTTTAGTTTCAATGAAGTTGATGACCTCTCTGAATTACATACAACACTCCCCCTATCTATATGCATGTAGTTTTGCAAATGAATCGCAAGAATTAGATGAGAGAGAGCTTAGACATAGGTCATGGATGAATGATATGCAATGAAAAAATATGTCATGAAACAATATGAATGTTATGCATGCATGGTCTAGTCCAACATTCAATCAACTACAGAGTTTTATTCAAACCAACTGAAATTTTATTCATCATGCTGAAATTTACACAAGCCAAGTTCTCTTCTAAGAAATTTGAACCTTTCATTCCCTAGTGGCTTAGTAAAGATATCAGCAATTTGTTTTTCTGTTTCAATAAAATCCAGTTCAATTTCCTTTTTATTGATAGCATCTCTAAGAAAATGGTGTTTGATTTCAATATGCATAGTCCTAGAATGATGAAAAAGATTTTAGCTAAACATATAGCACTAGTATTATCACACAACATTGGAATACATTCCAGTTTTATTTGATAATCAGCCAGTTGGTGCTTGATCCAAAGTACTTGGGCTGCACAGTTACCAGCTGCAACATATTCAGCTTCAGCTGTGGACAAAGTAACTGTGTGTTGCTTCTTCGATGCCCAAGACACTAGACAACCACTTAAGAATTGACAGTAGCCACTAGTGCTTTTTCTATCTACTCGACACCCAGCATAGTCTGCATCAGTGTAGGCTAGAAGTTCTAACTCACACCATTGATACCATAGACCAAGCTCTTGGGTGCCTAATAGATACCTAAAAATCCTTTTCACAGATTTAAGATGTGACTCTTTAGGACTAGCCTGAAATCTAGAGCATAAACACACTGCAAACTGAATATCAGGCCTAGATGCTGTAAGATATAAAAGGGATCCGATCATACCTCTATATAGCTTTTGGTCCACTGGTTTACCTTGAGGATCTTCATCTAAGCTGGTCGAGGTACCCATTGGAGCAGCTATTTCTTTGAGGTTGTCCATCTTGTATTTCTTCAGTAAATCCCTTATGTACTTGGACTGAGAGATGAAGGTTCCATCTTTTGACTGTGTCACCTACAGTCCAAGAAATAATTTTAGCTCGCCCATTGAGCTCATTTCAAACTCATTAGTCATAATCTGAGAAAACTCCTCACACAGTTTGGGGTTAGTTGACCCAAAAATAATGTCATCCACATAAATTTGAATAATAAGAATATCTGAATGACTTACCTTAGTGAACAATGTTTGATCAACTACACCTTTTGTGAAGTTCTTATCTGTGAGGAATTTGCTCAACCTGTCATACCAAGGTCTAGGAGCTTGCTTAAGACCATAGAGAGCTTTATGAAGTTTATAAACATGATTGGGGAAGTCTAAACATTCAAAGCCAGGAGGCTGTCTCACATAGACATCCTCACTGATTTCCCCATTCAGAAAAGTAGATTTTACATCCATCTGCTGAAGATTTATTCCTAGGGAACATGCATAAGCGAATAAAATTCTGATTGCTTCTAACCTGGATACATGGGAAAAATACTCTTCAAAGTTTATTCCAAATTCTTGATTATACCCCTGAGCTACAAGTCTGGCCTTATTCTTAATCACATTCCCTGATTCATCAGTTTTATTCCTGAAGACCCATTTAGTCCCTATGACTGTCTCATGATTAGGAGGTGGGACCAAGTGCTACACCTTATTCCTGTCAAATTGATTGAGCTCCTCATGCATGGCATTAATCCAATGCACATCCTTGAGAGCACAGTCAATGGACTTGGGTTCTACATGTGAAAAAAAAGCAAATGCATTCAATTCATTTTGAATTCTTAAATGGCCTCTAGTCCTAGGAGGGTCATGCAAATTGCCAATCACATTATCTACAGGATGATCTTTTAGATATCTAATGTTGACAATTAGATCATCATGATTTTCATTTACCTCCCCCTGACCTGTAGGCTCTTCTCCATTAAGCTCTTCATTTTCTTCCTCATCTTCGGATTTGTCTGCAGGGTTCCCTTCTTTCAGAATATCACCATTGTCTTCATTCCTGCATTGACCAATATTAGTCTTTACCAAAGATTCATCAAAGATAATGTGTGGAGATTCTTCAACAGATTTAGAATTTAGATTATACACTCTATATGATCGGGTGTTTTCAGAGTAACCAAAAAAAATTCCTGGTTCACCTTTAGGTTCAAATTTATCAAGGTCTCTTTTATCATTTATATGAATAAAGCATTTGCAACCAAAAACCTTGAAATGAGCAATTGAAGGTTTCTTACCCTTTATGATCTCATAAGGTGCTTTCTAGGTAGAAGGTCTTACCATAGCTCTGTTAATTACATAACATGCATTATTTACAGCTTTAGCCCAGAACTTCCTTGGCAGACCACCTTCAACCAAGAGTGTACGACCCATCTCCACCAAGGTTCTGTTTCTCCTCTCCACAACTCCATTCTGCTCAGGTGTTCTTGGTGAGGAGAACTTGTGATGAATTCCATTTGTCATGTAGAAATCCTCAAACTGTGAGTTTTCAAACTCACCTCCATGATCAGTTAAAATGTTTTCAATTTTCTGGTTTATCTTAAGATAGAACTCCTGAAATTCTGTGAATGCATCACTTTTCTGTGACAAGAAATATACCCAAGTGTACCTAGAGAAGTCATCTACCATGACAAACCCATACCTCCTCCCTGATAAGCTGACAGACCTCGTTAGCCCAAAAAGGTCCATGTGTATCAGCTCATAGGGTTTAGAGGACAAATCTTCTGTTCTAGATTTGAATGACTTCCTAGTTAACTTGGACTGAGTACATGCATCACAGAGTTTATTTTCTTTCTTAAAGGAAACTTCAGGAAGTCCTCTAACCATGCTGTGCTTATTCAATTTATGCAATACTGTGTAACTAGCATGGCCTAACCTACGATGCCATAAGAATGCTAAATCCTCTCTGCTAGCAGTAAGGCATAAGTTAGAATGTTGTATATCATCTAAGTCTATCATGTAAGTATTATTTATTCTCTTACCAGAAAATTTAACAATTTTAGAATCAGGTTCAAAAACTTTACAGCATTGAGAGTCAAAAAGAACTTTGCATCCTTTATCACATAGCTGGCTGATGCTAAGTAAGTTATATGCTAAACCTTCAACCAGCATGACATCTTCAATGCAACAGGTAGTACACTTACCTACCTTACATGTCCCGACAATCTTACCCTTTGTGTTGCTACCAAAGGTGACAAGGCCTCCATGTTTCTCTGTCAGCATGTAGAACTTGGCCTTATCTCCTGTCATATGCCTGGAGCAGCCACTATCCAAGTACCACAGATTGTTCTTGGCTGCCAGGCATACCTGCACACACAATCAGGTAGAGAAGTTTGGAACCCAAGTCTGATTGGGCTCCGGAGCAGATGAAATGCAGTTAAAACATGAAAGAATGCTTTTAGGAATCCACATTTGTTTAAAAGAATTCTGTTCAGTGGATTTTCCAGATTCCTTTCTGTTATTATTCCTCTTCTTTTTGTTGTTATTCTTCTTGTTGTCACTAGCATAATTATTGACAGATTTGTTGCTTCTGTGCCAGTGCCTTGGCCAGGGTGCATTCACGAAATTGTGGCCATAGTAGTTTCTGGGCTGGCTGAACAAATGCATGTTCCTAGATGTCCAATTGCCATACCCACCAACCCAATTTCTAGTGTATGGTCTGTGAGACTGTGTAGCCTGATATGCATGACCTGTAAACTTTCCCTGAGTCCCAGTCCACCCTGACCTATTTGGATAGGTTGACTGTGTAGTGTAGTAGGAATGGGCTCTAGATTGATAGAAATGTTTGGGTTGAGCTCTAAAAGCATTCTGTCTCCCCTTCACCTTGGACCCTGCTGACCTATTCACAGGTCTGTATTGGGTCTTCTTCTGAGATGGTGATGGTGGTGGAGACTTGGTAACATTAACATGGGGTTTATGTGCATGTGTAGGCTGACCCCTAACCTGAGACTGAGCTTTAGGATTTTGCTTGGATGTACCAGCTCTACTAGGCTCACTAATCTTTTGTTTGCCCTTCTCCTCAGCACTGGGCTTCTTCAGATTTACAGTTTTATTCACAGAAGTTTTTGAATTCATGTTAATCAGAGGTCCTTTCTCTTTTTGTGCGACAAATGAAATAGTCTTCATTTCAAAAATTTTTGTTGCACTAGAATTAAATCCAAGGCCCTCTTTCCTGAAATTGACTTTTGACCCTAACAAAGCATTTAGGTTGTCTGAACCTTGGGTCATTTTCTCAATAATTTTCAGCTTGTCCTCATTATCTTTCTGAATATCTTCAATGGATTTCTTCAGTTCGATGTTCACACTTAGGACAGCTACATATTTTTCACTCACAATTTTCATCTCACTCTCATATTTCTGTATTTTCAATTTCCATTCATCAGTTTCTTTTTATAACCTCTCATTTTCTTCTTTAGAGGCTTTTAACTCATACTTGATTTCTTCTATTTCAGAGCATGTGAGTTTCAGCTTATTATTCTCAGATTCAAGGCATGCAATTTTATCAGTTAGAGTTGTGTCATTTTGCATGGAATTTATTTTTCTTCTTAGATGCCTATTTTCCTTTCTGATATCATCTGCTTTATCAGCTATTTCATGATAGGCATCTACCCAATCAGCAATAGTGAAATTATCGAATCGAGAGGATACCTCATCTGAGTCTTCCTCTCTATCTTCAGAGCTGGTTGCCATGAGGCAAATGGGCTTTTCTGATTCTCCCTCACTGTCCGAGCTGTTGCTCAAGCTACCTTCGTCGTCATCACTCCAGGTACTCACCATGGCTTTCCCTTTAGTGTTCTTTTTCTTGGACTTGTGCTTGAGCTTCTGATTCTCCGGACAACCAGCTTTTAGGTGTCCAGCCTTCTTGCATTGGTAACACACATTAGATTCAGTTTGCTTAGCAGGATTAGATTTATACCTTTTATCCCGTCGGCCACCACTATAGTTTCATCGGCTGAATCGCCTTCCTTCTTTCCTGAGGAACTGCCTGAATTCCCTGGTGATCATTGCTATATCATCACCTACTATTTCTTCTCCAGACAGGCTCTCCTCGGATGATGATCCATTACTGCTGGATCGGCTGGATTTGCTGGCACCAGCCTTCAGTGCAATCGGCTTTCTCTTCTTCTCAGCTTCATCTATCTTTGGCAGATTAATTTCATAAGCCATCAACGAACCAATTAACTCATATGCCCTGGTGTTGCGTAGATCCCTCGACCCTTCCATTACAGTAGCTTTAGTGTGCCAAACATGAGTCAGGGAACACAGGATTTTCCTTACAATGTCATATTCTGAGTATGTCTTCCCAAGACCTCTGAGACCGTTTGTGATGATTGTCAGTCGAGCATACATCTGCTTGATGGTCTCATTGGGCTTCATCTTGAAGGCTTCATACTCTGACACCAGGAGGTTCGCCTTCGTCTCTTTGACCTGAGAGGTCCCTTCATAGATGACCTCCAGCGTATCCCACATCTGTTTAGCTGAAGTGCAAGATGATTCACGGGAAAACTCTGTGGGGTGCAGAGCGCACTGAATAGCATTGATGGCACTCCAGTTCATAGTAGACCTTCGGATCTCTTCTTTGGTCCAGACATCCTCATTCGGGGACAGCTCAAAAGGTCCCTTACTCACCACCTTCCAAATCTCGTAGTCCTTTGCCCTCAAAAAGACTTGCATACGATTCTTCTAGTATGCATAATTTGATCCATCGAAGTAAAGGGGCTTGGTGGTAGAATGTCCCTCAGCAATCATCCCTTGAGCATCCATCTGTACCTTCCTCTTCGGGCTGTAAGTCCCTGTAGAAGAGTTAGGCTCTGATACCAACTGTTGTGTTAGATGGAAATAGTATATCACCACGAAGTGTTGATCTAGAGGGGGGTGAATAGATCTATGGCCTAAATTAAAACCAATATAAGGCTCTAATACGGAATTTAAGCCGATCTACAATATCACTAACTAGAATGCTGGATCTGAACAGAAACTAATCAATCTGTTAAGATAATCAGGAAATCCAGTCATACACCAGTTCAAGAGAAATCTCACAAACACAAGACACACAAGATTTTTAGGTGGTTCGGTCAGGAGACCTACGTCCACCCCACACTCAACCAAGTGTGGCTTACTGCTGTGCAACACAGCTTGCGTCAGCTGGGCAATACAGCTTAGCCTACAACCGCTGAGCTTCACAGCTTGCTGTCTGAGACCAAGTCTCGCCCGCTGAGGAGTTACAGCTTAACCTGTCCAGAGGCTACACCTCTACAAATCCGCTGGGGACTACAGCTTACCCGTCCAGAGGTAACACCTCTGCAAACAGCTGACACACAGCTTGAAGAAATAGTTTCGGAAAGCAAAAAATAGAGGCAAACGAAAATGACAAAACCTAGAAGGGAAATAGCTCTCAATGAGCACACTCAACTCTGGTATCTAAACCAAGAGTCTGAGTAACAAGCTCTCGAACAAACTCTCTCAACTCAACTCTCTCAATCTTCTCTTCTCTCCTTTTTCTTCTCTATTCTTGGTGGCTCTCAGCTTTTCTTCTCTGTGGATCGTGCAGGCTGAAGTTCACACTCTGCTCTTCTGCTTCGATCAAGCTTCTTCTAAGGAAGAAGACTTCTTTTTATACCAGCAGCAGCTTGGATAGGGCGTGTGGCTTCCACATTTCCCGCCCAGAGCTTTTGCCAGATCCGAGGAATTTTGACCACATGGCAGCATCCTGGCTGGGCTACATTCCACGTGTCACAATCTGGGCACCTCGTCCATCCTTGGATCACGAGCCATGTCATCAAAATCTGCAAAGAGTCCATGTCAGTCAATCGAAAGGAACTTATCAATTTAATGTCGGCACCTTGTACAGACTTTATAGTATGTAATGTGCAGACGTTGTATAGACTTGTTGAAGTGTAATGCAGTGTGCACAAGGTGAAGTATGTACAACAAAACTGAATGCACTAACATGCCGTCGACCATTGTACAGACTTCATGTTCACTATGCAGACATTGTACAGACTTGCTAATGTGTAATGTAGAATGCATCAAGCAAAGTGTGTACATTGATGATGAATTCATAGACGTGCCGTCAACAGATGTGTGGACTTGGTGTACATGCGACAGCAGTGTATAGACATTGCAATGCCTAGTGTTTAAGGCATGAGAACACAATGCACAATGTACAGACTATGCGTTATGCAACCAGACGATGTCTAGACTTTGATAAATTGATGCACAATAAAAAGACGACTCTTTCCTAGGCGTCAGATTCAGAACGGACGCCCCTATTGATGGGCGTCAAATTTCAAGCATAATAGAATGTATAGACTTTCTACGGCATCAAGGCAACTATGATGATGTGCAATGTTCAGACTTGACAATATATGAAGAACATATATTGTACAGACTTCGAATCAATAGATGCACGATGTACAGACTTTGCATGAGATGCTAGACATTGTACAGACTTGGAGACAATGCATGCTACAATGTATAGACTTAGCATATGCATGAGACGCTAAGTGAGACGATGCATGTATAGACTTGAATGAGACACAGCATAAGACGCTGAACAGCCAAGGATGTATAGACTTAGCATGAGACGCTAAGTGAGACGGATGATGTATAGACTTTGCCGATGCTGACTTAGTCTGATGTACAGACTTTGCATTTGATGTACAGACTAGCTGGTCAAACAGACAAAAACTCTGTACAGACTTTGAATCAACGGATGTATAGACTTTGCTCAGTTCAGCTGGTGGATGTACAGACTTGAGATGAATGCTTGAACAAGCCGATGTACTGACTTGACCAGCACAGAAACGCTAAGAGAGACGCTGATAGGCTGTACAGACTTCAGCGTGCAGACAGGCCATTTGAATGTATAGACTTGTGTTCTAAACGATGCACAAACACAACACAAAGTAATGTATAGACTCTACGTGCATGCTTCAATGCAATGTATAGACTTTGAGTGTGTTGACTTGTGTGTGTGCAATGTGTGGACCTGTGTGTGTGTGTGTGCATGGTGATGTATAGACTCTGACTGCATGGAATACACAGACAATCTGATAAAGACAGTTTCATCAAAACATAAACAGTTGCCAATCAATCAAAACAAGTTGTTGCCAATGAAGTAAAGCTTATTGTCATCATCATCGACACAGAGGAGTCACAACATAGCTAGTATTTGGGAAAGGAAAAGGATAGGTCCGGCGGTGCTAGCCAACCTCTACAATGGACTCACCTCGGCTTCCTTGGGATGACCTCTCTATGGGTCAATGCTACTTCTCTCGTGTTGGGTGGACCTCCACCAAAAGTTTGATCCATGCCAAGAAACTCAATCGGCCTCAAAAATCTTTTCTAAGAGCCCTCTCCGGTATATGACGGATTCTCTTGGTTTATGTGTGAGGGTGACTAATCGGGTGCCAAAGCTCAAGAAGAGAAGTGATTGGAGGAACTACTTCAAGACCATGCCAAAGGATGGTTTCACTTGCACACCGGGGTTCCTCAAGACCCAAGTGCTTCACTCAAGACTCTCCTCCGGCATCGAGTTACGACTAATTGGCGAGACTGACTTCATCCTCTACAATGCTCACCGGTGCCTCCCACAACTTGGACTACCTCGGCACACCTTTGAAGAACCTTCTCATCTTCCACCACTCAAAAGGAGGGAACTAGGCTCAAGTGGAGATCAAGAAGATGTCAAGACGATTATGGCACAATGGAAGGTTGGTTTACTTCACAGGTCCAAGACACATGTTGAAGAAGAAGAAGGCAAATGTAAATCTTATGTAATAGCACTTAGGAAGATAAGGCCCATGGTGGCTCATTAATGTAACAATGATTTTCTTTGATGAAATAAAGGATCTTTCCTTAATTGAGCCAAAAAACATTTTTATAACAATCTTATTTTCCAATTTCATGTGATTTGTCTGATTTAACTGAGTTCCGGGTCTCTGTTCTGAGTCGCGCCTTTCAGCATGGCGTCAATTCCACAAGAAATGCCTAAAACAACGTCGTCAATCTCTTTTAACCAATTTCAAGAATAAAGACCACAATTGACGCCTATTCAAACCGGCGTTGATTAATTCGCGCCCCAACCGAAGGCGGTAATCGACTTAAATTCTTTAAATTATTTTCGAAATACTTCCTTGATTTTCCAGAAAGAAACGCCTTGACTCATGTCGTGCCTTATCAAACTGACGCCCATATACACTATCGTCAATTCCAAATAGCAATCATGATGAACAATCACATCAATCAATTTCCCATTAATGCGTCTGACGACAGTCACAAGTTCCCATGCAAAGTTAAATGACGACCAAGGCCATGCCGTCAGATCCAGAAATCACGCCTCAATCAGATCCGTCAATTACGAGGATGACGACACCCATTAGGGAGTCAATTTGTTTCGACCGTTAAACCCTATTTCCCTCTTTCTTCTTCTTTCTTCGTTTACTTTCCCTCTTCTTTCTCTTTCTGCTGCGAACCCTAACCCTAACTGAGCCCCCATTTCTTTTCTCCCCATCTCTATTTCGCTCTACTCTCTCATCTCCGCTCTCTCAAACCCATGGCGGGTCCTGGCAAGCGCCAGAGAGTCTCTGCCCCCGAGGTGGTTAACCTAGGCTATGACAAAAATGCCGTGGAGGAGGTTCCCCCTGCGGCGGCCGATGAGGCACCACCGGCCGAAGAAGCTCCGACGGCAGAGCAGTCGAAGAACGAAATGAAGAAGGCGGAAACGATGAAGACGGTGGAGATGAAGACGAAGGCGAAGATGAAGAAGACGATGAAGGGGAAGATGATGATGAGGTGGAAGAAGATGAAGAGGAAGAGGAAGGGGGAGAAGAAGAGGATGAACCACCGGCGGCGGCGGTGGCGGCCCCTCGACCCCGCCATGTCCGTCAACCACATCCACCCCGTCAGCCCCGACAACCACGACAACCCCTCCGTGGGGGTTTGCTAACGCCAGAACGAAGCAAGGTAGGTACCCCTACCCCAGCATTTTTTTTCAAATTTTTTTCATTTTTATCAAATTTTCATAGCCCTCGGTGGAGGGGGAAACCCTCGAACCAGTGATTCAGTGAAATGACGCCCCAGTGGGGGCCGTCAATCAAAACAACGACTCACATCGGGTCGTCAATTTAAATTATTTTTTTATATGATTTTCTGAAAATAATTAATTCATGAAACCATGCCCTGTAATATGTCGTCATTTTTTTAAAATTACGCTTAATTTTCATTTGCTGTTATTTTCCATGCCATTTCTTTTATTTTTTGATATATGTCTCTGTTTTTATTTCCGTTTCGTGCACTTAAACTCTCAGAAAACAACGCCCCCTATCGGGGCATCAATTCATCAAAAACACATTTTTAATTTTTAGAACCAAAACTATCCTTCAAAACAACGCCCCCCACAGGGGCGTCAATTAGACAAATAATGACCCATGGCTGGTCGTCAATTTAGACAGAGAACAAACAATAACAAATGAATATCCATGAAACTCATATCAAACTGTTCTTTGTTGGCAGGGTTTGATGAGGACTAGGATCTATTGGGTCCAGGTCCGAGCAGCTTATTACGGGCTCCCAAATTTTCAGAGGGCCAGGGTAGAGGCTATGGAGTTCGGACCCTTCCTTAGCATAGAGCCTATGAGACTTGACATACCCCTGATCCAGGTTCTGAGGGAGAGACGGGATAGAACGAGTCGGGCATTCTTAATGCCATGGGGTCATATGGTTCCTACCCTAGAGGATGTTGCTAGGATCACCGGGCTAAGGGTAGACGGGAAGGCTTTGAGCGGGATTACCCTACCCGACTATAGCGAGTTGACACAGAGGCTGCTAGGGTTATAGACAGTCTACGAGACGCCTAGCGAGTGTAGGACCATCTACCGCACCGACCTTACCATTGCTATAGGGTTGGGAGATTCTAGGCAGAGGTCGAGGGAGTCCATGGAGGAGTTCTCTCAGAGGCTGATTGGTAGAGCTAGGGCCTTCTACTGCCAGGACCCTGCTCAGAGAGAGAGGGTGGACCGAGATCTAAGGAGGTTCCTATTCCTGATGCTCGGGAGGCTATTGCTCGGGATGAAGGGCGACATCATCAACTGCCGATTCTTGGGGATCCTTGAGGACTTGGAGAGCATTGGCATATATGCTTGGGGAGCCGCTCTGCTAGCGCACTTGATGGCTGGCCTATCCACGGGGACAGGTCGAGAGACGACTGTAAGTGGCTTCTCACCTTTCCTTCAGGTATGCATTTTTCTTTTTTCTTTTATTTTTTTTCTTTTTTTCCAATGCATGTGAATGCTTTACTTACGCAATGCATGGATGTAGGTGTGGAGCCACCTATACATGCTGATGGGGAGTGTCGACCCTCGACCCGGAGATGAGGGATCCTTCCCTTTGGCGCGATGCTGGCTACCTGTCGTGATGAGAGCACCACTCGCTTACGAGCTACGAGTTCTACGAAGGGAGTTCCGTGACTACCCTGCCTCACAGGTACGTATGCTAAATATGATGCAATTCCTACTTTATGAAATATGATGACTAATATGACATGATGTGATGCATTTTTGTGAATGCAGGTGGTGTGGAGACCCTACGAGTGCATGACCGATGAGGGCCAACCCTGGGTCGTAGAAGGCCGACCTCACTTTGGGCATGAGCTTTGGGTTCATTGCCTGAACGAGATCGAGCCGTTACGGCTTAGGCTAGTCATGAGGACCCTTGGCCTACACCAGGAGTGGGTTGAGGTAGGAGAGCCCCGTGGAATAGGCAAGAAGACACGCGATTGCACGAAGGCGATCGACTAGAGAGTCCGGTTCCCAGATCAGTACGCCGACTGGCAGCGCGGTGGGACCTGGGTTACTTCACAGGCGGCAGACAGCTCTGAGTACCTCCGACGCTACTGGGAGGTTTACGCCGGCTGACCCCAGATGAGGGTCTTAGGGGTATGTATGCATGCACTTTCTTTTTTTTCTTTTATGCAAAGTTATATGCTTATTATGCGACTGATATGCATGATGAATGCAGGATGCACGGGACATAGTGGCGATGGACATGCAGGTCCACCTCCACAGCCTAGAGGCCCAGCTGGCCACCACACGGGCAGACCTACAGACCCTGGTGAGTGTTTAATTATCTATATGCAAATGAATTATTGAATTATTAATGATTAGCCACTGACAATCACAATGAATGCAGTGTGCCTAGCAGGGAGCAGTAGTGAGAGAGACTGGAGGAGCCTCCAGCTCGAGAGGGCCTAGTGCAGAGACGACTGCATTAGCAGAGCAGCTTGCTGGAGCGGTTGCTCGGGCCGAGGCAGCAGAGCGTGACCTCGCCACACGGGTAAGCTCAAATTCAAACTCAAAAAAATGCATTTGATTATATATCATTATGTGTGTTTATAAAAATTTATTCTTACAGACTGAGGAGCTCCGAGCCTCACTCACTTGCATTGAGGCAAGACAGCGCGCGATGGCTACCCGATCGAGTTAATAACAATTTGTTTTAGTCATTTATGAAATTGAATTAAATATGGAACTAATGATTTGTTTACTTTATTGCAGACCACATAGCTACATGCGGTGCTTACCCAGGCTGCACTAGCTGGGACGGAGCTGGCCATCCGCGAGCAGTGAGTCGCGGTGCTCGAGGGGGCCTTGAGGCGGCGAGAGGAGCTACCTCAGGACGTGGTAGAGATGAGAGTCCTCCTTGACATAGAGAGGAGGGAGCGTGCCCGTGAGCGGGAGCAGCACCTGGCGGAGCGGACCCATGAGAGGGACCAGCATGCAGAGGAGCGTGCCCGAGAGAGGGAGCAGCAGGCGGCACGCGAGCGGGAGCTCACGGACTTGAGGGCTCAGCTAGCTGTCACTCAGGAGCGGCTACAGGCGACAGAGGAGCGCCTCCAGCGAAGCTGGGATCGAGCGCGTGCTGCGGGGTACTCGTTCACCAGCACTACTTACGTGGCGGGTTCCTCTCTCCGACAGAGGAGCGAGACAGAGGAGCAGGTTCGAGCTCCAGCTACTTCTCGAGGGTCCATGCCCCCTCCATGGGTACCTCGTCGGGATGACGAGGGTGAAGTAGAGAGTAGGAGAGAGGAGGGTGGAGGCGAGAGCTGAGAGAGAGACTTACTTGTACTCCTCCACCCTCACACTTGTACTCAGATATTCATTGATATATATATGAAATTTTTGTTACCTGAGTTACTTTGAGCACTTGAGCACTTGTGTACTTGCCTTTGCTTTCGCTTTCTTTTGTTGCTTTTCGTTCTTGTTCGTTCTTGCCCTGTGATTCACACTTAAACAAACAGATTAATCCATCTGTTCGGCTTGGCCCCTTGCTCAATAAGCATAGGGTTGTCACTTCTTGGACCTTGTTGACGGGTCAAGGGACCAAGCCTCTAATTAATAAAGGCAGACAACAAAAAATATATAAGGAAATGCAACATGCAAGCACACAGATGCAAACTTAAAATAAAAGATGCCCACACAAAAATGCAATTAAACAAATGAAATGGGAAAGCCGTAGGCTTAATCTTTTTTCTCCTTTTCCATTTTTCTTCTTCTTTTTTCTTTTTTTTTCTTTTCTTTTTTCCTTTTGAAAAAAGACGCCCTCGCACACAGGCGTTGATTGAAAAATTATTATTATTATTATTATTTATAAATGACGACATTGACAAAGCCGTGAATTGATTAAATGACGCTCTCTAAGAGAGCGTGAATTAAAAAATCATTTTTTATTTTTGATTTATTTTTTGTTTTTTTGAAAATGACGACGTAGATACTGTCGTTAATTATTTAAATGACGCCTAAATATGAAGGCATTAATTAAAAAAATATTTTTTTATTTTTTATTTTCTTTTCTCTTTTTTCTTCCCTCTTTATGAGACTGAGCATAGCACAAGGGTCTTAAGCCTTACACAATCACCATCTTAAATTCATTAATCTTTCTTAAATGACTTAACAAAGGGTCAGCGTGCTTATTGACTTATGCTTTTACTCATATTCTCTCGCAGCCCATCCTTCTTAGTAGGACTTTGCCATCCTTTGAGCTTACAACTTACCATAGAGGGAGAAGTGAAGAATAAGTTGAGGAAGCTCACGAGGGGTTTTCAAGATTCGGGAATCTTTCCCCCTGCCCTAATGCCCGTTGGGGTTCGATCTTTGGCTTAGGGAAATTTTGTTGCTCTTTTTATCCTTATTTCTGAATACTTACGACCAGAGTTTTTCCCTGCGGGGACTTCGCCCTCTTGACATGCTTTTCTTTTATTTGTAACTTTTTTTCCTTTTTTTTTTCTTTTTTTCAAATTTCTCAAATAGGTAAAGACCTAATTGTACTTGGGCTTTAAGCATTTTGTTCCCTCTCGGGCCCTGACTTCCACCTACTAGGGCGGCGGGCAAGTTCGTATAGTATTCCTTGACTCCTACTCCCTCTCGTGAGCCAAAGAGAAGAGAAAAGGTAAAGTTCTTACACTCTTAGTTTGGGTCTGACTTTCCTCGAATTTTGGGCCGCTCGAGTTTAAGAGTAAAGCGTGTAGTGTGTGCGGGAATTGACCCCAAGTTAAGCTATCAAGACTGAAGAATGAATTAAAGATTTTGATCTTTCGGGCTTGCAGCCTATGCATTATGCCAGCCTGCAATTTTTGATTTTTTTTCTTTTTTTGCTTTTTTACTTTTTCTTTTTTGTTTTAGATTTTGAAAGACTTAGGGGTAGTACTTCTTCAAGTAAAGACCATTCCAAGGGTGAGCCAACTCCTCCCCTTCAGCATTAATCAATTTGTAAGTGTTGCCAGGGTAAACTTCTTTTATTACGTATGGCCCTTCCTAATTAGGTTGGAGCTTTGAACGAGGTCCACCCGATTTTACAAAAATTCATTTAATTACCATTTCACAGATTTTGAATTTTCTCTCAATTACTTTCTTTTGATAGAAACGTGAAAGCCTATTTTGATATACTCGCGCATGCTCGACGGCGGCCAAACGCTTCTCATCTAGGAGTTCTAACTGAGCAATGAGTGATTCTCGGCGCTCATCAATAGGGAGCTCCTTGTCCAATTGTACTCGTAGAGAAGGAATGAGAATCTCATAAGGGACTACCGCCTCCATTCCATAGGTGAGGGCGAAAGGGGTCTGCCCAGTAGAGGTACGAATGGAAGTGCGATAGGCCCAAAGAGGTTCAACCAGCTTTTCTGGCCAATCCGCAAATTTATTAGCCTCACACGTTTTCTTGATAATTTTGATCAAAGTTTTGTTGGTTGCCTCTGCTTGGCCATTGCCCTATGGATAATAAGGAGATGAATGATGTAATGTAATGTTGTACCTGTTGCAGAGGTCCTGAAGTTCCTGAGAGATGAATTACGGTCCATTGTCGATGACGATGGTACTCAGGATGTCGAACCTTGCAATGATGTTCTTCATTATAAACTTACAGACGGTTGACGCTTTAATCTCCGCATAAGCTTCCGCTTCTGCCCACTTGGTGAAGTACTCTGTGGCCGTGAGTATAAACGATTTTGATTTAGTGAGGAGGTTCGCATCACCAAGAGGTCCAATGATATCGAAAGCCCACATGGAGAAAGGCCATGGGGAGGACTTAGGATGGAGTGAAGAAGCAGGAGAGTGGATTTTGTCGGTGTGCAGTTGGCACTTGACACACCTTCGAACATAGATGGAGCAATCCTCTTCTAGAGTGGGCCAATAGAAGCCTAGCCTAAGGATTTTCTTAGCTAACATCTGTCTATTCACGTGGCCACCACACACTCCCGAATGCGCCTCTTCCACGACCTTCCAAGATTCGTCATCGTCGAGGCATCTTAGCAAAACTCCAATGAGACCTCTTCTATATAGCACGCCTCCAACTAGAGTGTATCGCTGAGCAACTCTTTGTATGGCTTTCATCTCTTTGGCCGTGGCCTCCTCAGGATAGGATTGATCTTGGCAATACTTAGAAATTTCATAATACTGGCTTCTCCTCATCGTCCTATTCTTCCTCTAGATCCATTAACATGATCTCCTTATTCTCGATGATTCCTCCTTGCTTAACCTTCTTGAGCACCTCCTCCTTAATACTAAGGAAAGCTGGATCCTTAACAGCTGGAGTAAGATGCTTATGAACAATGATAGAGTGGAAGTCCCTTTCGGGAAAGAAAACCAAGGAAGATGCAAGAGAAGCAAGAGCATCAGTAAGAATATTCTGATCACGAGGAACATGAACGAAGATTAATTTGGTGAAAAGCTTGGCATAAGCAGAAGTCAGTTCCTGGTAGAGTTTGAGTTTAGGATTGAAGGTGCGACATTTGGTGAGCACTTGGCGAAGAATAAGTTGACTATCACCTACAATCCGTAATTGGGTAACACCGAATTGATGAGCGGCCTCCAGTTCGGTCAGGAGAGCCTCGTACTCAGCTATATTGTTTGTGACTGGGAATGCAAGCTGAGAGACGAGTGGAATAGTGATACCCTCCGGTGATAGGAGAACAATGCCAATCCCCTTCCCTTTTGAATTCAAAGTTCCATCAAAATGTAATGTCCACATCGAATCGGGCTGATTGACGGACATTAGTTCCTCATCTGGAAACTCTGAGCGAATAGGGTCAAATCTGGGGAGAGGGTGATGAGCAAGATGTTCTACTATAGCATAGCATTTAATCGTTTTTGCTGAATGTAGATAATATCAAATTGAGAAAGGAAGCTTTGCCATCGTGCTAATCGGTCGGTGATAACGGATTTTTCAAGAAGGAACTTGATTGGATTCATACGAGCGATGAGACGAACCTCGTGAGCTAAGAAACAATGCTTAAGTTTTTGAACTACCCAGACTAAAGCAGCATAAGTCTTCTCCATGGCCGAGTACCTCTGCTCACAGGGGTTGAGAAGTTTGGACAAGTAGTAGGCTGCTCTCTCTTTTCCTTCTTCATCCACCTGGGCTAGGATAGCATCTACAGAGTCATCCAGGATGGAAATGTAAAGAACAAGCGGTTTGCCCGGAACTGGCGGCCTCAGGACAGGAGGATTTGAGAGATAATCCTTTAATCCGTCAAAGGCTGCCTGACACTTGTCATCCCAAATAAACTTGACTCACGACTTAGTAAGCTCGTAAAACGGCCTACATCTTTGTGAATGCTGGGAGACAAATCGGCGAATAAATTACAACCTCCCGATCAATCCTCGAACTTCTTTCAAATTCTTGGGAGGAGGCATTTCTCTAATTGCCTTCGCTTTATTGGGATCAATCTCGATACCCCTCTTACTGACAATGAATCCAAGCAACTTTCCAGATGAAACTCCAAATACGCACTTCTTGGGGTTCATTTTTAACTGATACTCCCGTGCTCTTTGCAAGACTTTGGCCAGAACCCCGGGATGCTCAATCCTTGTCCTTGACTTCACTACCAAGTCGTCGACATACACCTCGATATAAATGTAGATCATATCATGAAAAATTGCCATCATAGCCCTTTGATAGGTGGCTCCAGCATTCTTAAGTCCGAAGGGCATGGCCACATAACAATAAGTCTCCCATGGTATAGTGAACGATGTCTTTTCTTGATCTTCTTCAGCCAAACGAATCTGATTATAGCCTGAAAAGTCATCCATAAAAGAAAGAGCCTCATATCATGTCGTATTGTCAATCAAAACATCAATATGAGGGAGGGGGAAGTCATCTTTAGGACACGCGCGGTTGAGGTCCCGAAAGTCTATACAAATCCTGACCTTTCCATCTTTCTTCATGGCTGGGACAATGTTTGCCACCCAATTAGGATAGAGGACGAGTCTAACGAATCTAGCCTTATGGAGCTTATCGACCTCTTCTTTCATTTTTAATGCCATGTTAGGGTGGAAACGTCTCAACCGCTGTTTGACCGGGACAGATCCTGGCTTAAGTGTAAGACGGTGTTCAACGAGTGCAGGGTCTAATCCTGGCATATCTTCATAACTCCACGCAAACGTGTCCTTATATTCTTGAAGAACCAAAATAAGCGCCTCTTCTTCGGAGGGCGACAAGTTCTTGCTAATGAGGACAATCCTAGGGTCTTCCTCGGTACCCAGATTTATTTCTTTGGTAGGCTCTTCTACTGAGGCTGACAGGTCGTCGAATCTTCACATGCCACTAGCAAAGGCGTCCGCCTCGTCCTCATATTCTTCATAATCTTCATCCCCCTCTTCAATAGGGTCTTCATCATTCATAATTTCATATACACCAAACCCTTCATCTAAAGAACACATATCCTCACATTCTAAATCCGATAGGAGTATCGGATCCTCCAGAAATTCGGGAAGAGCTAAGCATGCCCGGCATCTTCTAGCTAAATTTAGCAAGAACCTACGGGGAATCTGCCTACCCTTGGATTTCTTATGCGAAGTTACCCCATAAGTCTTATTAGAAGGAGAGGGAGAGGAACAAGATGACAAGCTAGACGAACTACCCCGACCTAAATGAGGTGGAGGAGAAGAAGACGAAGATGCAATGAATACAGGAGAGGATACAGGGGAGGCCTCCTCGTCAGAGGAGAAAAGAAGGTCCACTAGCGAACCTTGAAAGAGCGACCCTTGGATCGGGGCGCGCTCCGAGGCAAGATAGGAGGTCTCTTCAAAAGAGATGGGAGATTGGAGAGTTTGAATTTTGGCATTTTTTTTCATTTTCAATAATAAAGCAATGAGAGGAAGGAATAGGAGGCGGTGTTGAGATTGAGAGATTAGCGAAAGATTGAATAAGTGATTGCCCATGCGGGGGCATGATGGTGAGTTTAGAAAATTGCCCGAGGAGCAAAGAGGGAATTGGGGAAGAAACTTGAAGCGAATCTGGAGAAAAGGCTATCAAGACCCCGGGCGGTCTAGGGATATCTGAACAAAACATTTTATCAAGCAAATGGACAACAATTGTTGGATGGATAGTTTTAGAAGAGAAAACGCCGGCCACAGTCTATCCACATTGAAGCCTTCTTCATACGGTACATCCGGCTCCCCGGTATCTGTGTAGTTGCTTGATAGCTGCCTTTTGTCAATAATCACTGCTGACTTTTCAATTAATTCATGAATTAACGGTGGCCACTCCGGATCAGTTGGCATGAACATACGGCTCAGAGCAATGGTAATATCATTCATGTCGAACCATCTGTACCAGTCACATTCCGGGTCATCCATTTTTCTTCTTTTGTCTGGTCGTAAGGACTCCAGGGCTTTATACATAACTAGCGGGGCTATATGGCGAGCAAACTGTCGTGCATGTACATCTTGATAATCTAGCATGGAAGTAACTAGTGTGGTTTGCCCATCATTATGAGTACCCCCTTTCACAAAGTGTGTCTGTAGGGTCCATGTAAGAGGCTACCGGTCTGTTTTAAGAGTTGAAGTCATGACGGCCCATGGCCCTTCTTCTTCTTTGCTTGGCCCTTTGTACCCTAGGCCACCCCGGGGAATCATCTTCTGATGCCTGACAGGTTTAACTCTGCCTTGGAGATTAATGCCCAGGCCTTTGCCAGTTCTGTACCCCATTTTCATCAAGATACTCCATCCTGGGGTATTCAACATATTTTTCTTTTTCTTCCCCTGGAGAGGTAGGGGTGTCATCACAGCTGGTGCCGGCTTAGCAATAGGAGGCTTTAACAGGTCCTGCTGCAGGTCGGCAACATCTAACACTGAAAGAAATTGCCTATTGGAAGACCATATAGAAGGCACTGATGTTGCAGAATGTATATCCTCTGTCGGCAAGATGGGCATGCTCGTGACTTTGACGATGCGCCCTTTGTGAGGAAATTTTATACATTGATGGTTAGTTGAGGGCACAACGTCAAGCTCTTGGATATAAGGGCGGCCCAGAATGCCGTTAAAGGTCGGATCTATATCCAGAATGTGGAAATCCGCTGTGACTGCGATCGGACCCAAACCAACTTTCAGAGTGATCATCCCCAGAGGAGGTTTCTTAGTGTTATCATAGGCCGTGATGGTAATGGTAGACGGCCGGATTTGACTGTCTGGAATGCCACACATCTTCAAGGTGCTCGGAGGTAACACATTAATTGACGCCCTGGTATCCACTAAGCATTGTTTGACAGGCACCTTATTGAAATTAACTGTAATGCACAAGACATATTTTCTGGCCGGCTTCGGGGCTAACTCATGTTCATGGAAGGTGATAGTTGGCTGATCACATGTCGGAGTCAAGACTGTTGTAATCTGTTCAGCTGGTATATCTTCATTAACCATCACCTTTTGCAAATATTCTTTCAAAACCTATTGGTGAACAGTGAATCTCTTTATCAATTCCAGAATGGAAATCCTCGCCGGGGTTTTGTCCAAGTGTTTCAGCAAATCATAGTGTTTGCCCGGTATGGATTCTTGTTCTGGCTCTTGCTCTTCTTGCCCCTGTGCGGGCTCTAGCTCCCTTTGAGGAAAGACACGGTGGAACATCTATCCACTGCGGAGCATCGTGATTCGTGATGATCGTGCCTCTGTCGGGTTGGGGGATGGAGAAGTAGATGGAATGTTGGAGTTGTGGTTTGGAGGAGTAATCAAAGGAGGGGCCCTTATTAGGGGCCTCGTTGGTTGAGGAGTGGTAATGGTAGGAGGTGTGGGGGGTGCCTGAACGGCTGGAGGAGGTGTAGGCCGAATGAGGAGAGGCCTAGGTAAAAAGGAAGGATTTGTGGGAGGTGGAGAAGTGGTGGCTGTAGTGGTGGAGTTGGACGTTGGTAGGGGGCGGAGGAGTGGCCTAGACGGCAATGGGTTTGTAGAGGGAAGAACTTGTTGTGGCGCGGAAGGTGGCGGTGGTTGGATGAGGAGAGGCCTGATTGGCGAGGGGTTTGTAGTGGTGGTAGTGGAGGGTATTTGGCCAGTGGGGCGCAAGAGGGTACGAAGCGGTTGGTGAGGAGGTATTGGATGAGGCGTCCTTAATAGACGTGGTGGTTGAGTTGGTTGTTGGTTTATGGCCCCGACAGAGGCGTTCTCATGGTGCCACCCTTGTCCCCTTTCTACTTCATGGAATGAGGTGACAGGGTTTACCTGTTGGTTTGGTGGATGCTCCGACAGTGGGTTATTGACGATCCCCATGTTCGATTGTTGCGCGGGAGCTTGCTGCTGCTGAGGAGGAGGTACTGTTGGTTGCTAAGCAGGCTGCTGAGCTTGTTGCTGCCGAGGAGGCCTTCGTGCCTTCAGAGTGGCGATGAACCGCCTCATCTCATCCCAATCAATACCACCTTGATCATTCATGTCGTATATATAATATTTAAAATGAAAGCAATGATCAATGTTGTGCTCCGACTGCCGGTGAAAAATGTAATACTGAGAAGTGTCTACATTAGCAGGCCACACCATTCTTTCTTTAGGCAAGGTGAGCGCATTGGCAGCCATAAGGGCATTGAAAATATCGGGGAGACTTTCGGGAAATAGAGGATATTGGGCCCTTTTGGGACCCAGTGGTCTTCTCGGTTGTTGTGACTGTTGTTGTACATAATTGGCTGGCGGGGGTACCTGGTGGTATTGTAGAGGTTGATTTTGTGGCGTAAGAGGAGGTTGTTGTTGTTGTTGAGGTATAAGAGGTTGGAAAGTTTGAGGAGGGTTATTGTTTGGTTGGTGGACTTGGTTTTGGAAGGAAGGCTGTTGTGGTGGCGGCCTTTGGTTTGGAGGGTGGCGGAAAGGTGTGGAATTGCCAAATGCGCTACCTGCTCGTTAGTAACTGTACCTTCAGTGGTTCCACCACTATTGCCAACATTAACATTCTTCCTTATGACTTTCGACCTTGGTTCGAACATGCCCATGATGGGCGAGTCTTTCATCTGTGTCTGTATATATCTTGCTCGCTCATAGAGCTCTTCCATTGTGCTTAATTTATTCATTGCTAAGATGTGACAGAACTATGGAGTGGAGTTTGATATGATCATTTTTACTTGCTCCGGCTTTGACAGTGTGTCCTTTAGCCTCTCGGCCATGGCTCTCCACCTATCAGCAAATAAAATGAAGTCATCCTCGGGCTTCATCTTCTTGGCAACAAAATCAGTAACTGACAAAGACGGACCCACACGGTCTTTATATTTCTGGAGAAATTTACGTTGAGCAACATCAAAATCACCGGCATCAGCTGGCTCCAAGGAGTAAAACCATTCTAGTGCCGGGCCATCTAAAGACCGCCTAAAGAGATAGGCCAGAGAAGTTTTGTTATCCTGCCAGAATGATGCCTCATACATGAAGTCTTTTAGATGAATGAACGGACTGCCTATTCCGTTATATCGCCGGAAATTCGGCATCTCAGATGGGGGTAAGTGAAAAACTGGTAGAGTAGGAAGAGTAACTTCGGGAGCGGTCTTCGGTGCTGTGACCTTCTTCAGCTGCTTCTCCATACTAGCAATCTTTTGAAGGAGTAAAGTGTTGGTATCAGACTCGACTGGGGTCGGATGAGAAGAGTATTGATTCGGCATAGGCCTTCTCAAGAATTGAGGAACAGGAGGTTGTTGAGGCCTATTAGCGGAGTGACTTGCCAGTTGGGCCGGTGTAGTCATAACAGGAGTTGGTGGGCGCGAGGGCACCCTAGGTGCGACAGCCTGGTTGTTGGGAAAGTTAACAGAGTGACCACCCGTGGCCTGGGGAAGGTTGGAAGATGACGGGATAGATTTTCCTTTTAAAGCGGCTTGGACCGCCTGACGTTGGAATCATCTAGCTGAGTGAGAGCTTTCAGAAAATCATTGAAGTTAAAAGAAGGCGAGGTATCCCCAGAAGTATTTTGAGTGGTAGGTTGGGCATGTGAAGAAGGCTCAACCTCTTGAGAAGTAGTATCCACCATGTGGACCTGAGGGTAGTGAGTGGGAGAGGGAGCATAGTTTCCCTCGTAGTAGACGGAATCCTGAGGGGGAACCTCATAAAATGGGTCAGAGTGACCCTCCTCATAACCCTCGTAGGTATACCCGTAGTTGTCCATATTGATGATTTTACCTGAATAGAGTTTCATGTTTAAAGAGAGAGAAATATTTCAAATAATCAAATAAAATCAAGAGATAATCACCCACTCAAATAAGATATACACTCAAGTTATGATGAACCCAAAGTTTTAAGTTTTTCTTTGGAGATTAAGGTAAGTTTTATAATAAATTCTCTCCTTTGAATGTGAGTCCTGGTTGAAAGTTTGCGTATAATCTCCGGGTTTAACTAGGTTCTTTCTCTCTCTTTACCAACTTATGGGTCAACTATACTCCGGGTGCTTTAATGGTACAACCTGCTCGGCACCCGTGAGGGAATCCACGGGTGCGGGGACTTATGGAGGCTTGGTTTAGGAATTTCCGGTCCAATGAGACGGAATGCTCAAAGGAGGGTCCTTCCTTCTCCAAGAGGGGGTGAGATCCTAAGTGTGTAGATAGAGGAGGTCTCTCAACCAAATGCCCTAAGATGCAGTCTAATGCAGGAAAATCAAGCAGATAATGATCAACAGACAGTAATAGCAATCAACAGGTGAATGAACAGTAGTAACCAGGGTTTTGTGGGCACAGAACAAAATGGCGACCTAACCGAGGTCGCTATATCAGCAAGCAGCGACTGAGTCTCAGTCGCTAATCACTGTGAACAGTGTAAGCAGAAAAATAGCCGAAACGAAATAGCGCCTTAGGGTGAGGCGTTAAATGAGGATGTGACACCTCCGTGAAGGGGTGTCAAAATGTAATAATCAGTAATTAGGAATGATAGAATAAATCAGCAGCAATATCGGGATTGACGCCCTGGTGTGAGGCGTTGATTGAGAAAATGGCACCTCTGTGAGGGGCGTGGATTATGAAAATAATAAAAATGCAGAAAATAAATGGAAACAACGCCTGTTTGAACAGTCGCTGTATGCAAAAATGACGACGGAAGGGAGGGCGCTATTCAGTTCAGAGAACCAAAGGCCCTGATAACTAACAGAAATCAAATTTCCTCTAAAAATGTTATAAACACTTCGTAAATTGGCTAATGCAGTGGGGGTGTGCACGTGGTGCACAAGGGGAGTGTACTACGTGGAGCACGAAGGAGGGGCACACGAGGGTGCCAAAGGAAGGGCACGTGAGGGTGCCAAAGGGAAGGGGGCACGAGAGGGTGCCAAAGGGAGGGGCACGCGAGGGTGCTAAAGGGAGGGGCACACGAGGGTGCCAAAGGGAGGGGTAATCAAACTAAAAACAAAAGTGTCTCACCGTGATCGCCAATTTGTGAACGTGTCACATAGACATTTTTTAAGAGAAAAGAAAAAAGATTTTAAAATCAAAATGGGGAGAAATGTGCTAAAATATGTGGGACATGAGGAAAAAAAGGGGAATGATCATGAGATGCTCAAAGGAGGGTGATCGTCAGAGGGGTTACCTCAAAATACCAAAGATGATCACATGTACCTTGTGTGAAGCGGGGAAATTGCAAGTTCTTCCTTCCTCCTTCTACCGATCGGCCGATGAAGGGGGTTTATAGCTTGATTACCCTTGTAAGAAAACACACAAAATAAACAAAGATGTGGATTAGCCAAATGAGGTGTAGTATCAATGCTCTAAAAGTATAAAATCAATCAAATTGGGCATGAACACACCTTGTGTGTTTTGGTTTTAAACCCCTAAGAGGAGTAACAAGCATGGAATATGGATGCAATGAATATGCAAAGCAAATATATATGATGTGGTGACGATGTCTCTAGCAGAGAACTAGAAGAAAGGGGTGCATGTGATGATGATATGCTAGTAATAACAAATAAGATAAACTGAGAGGAGAGTGCCCGTTCTGCTGTGTGTGCAACAGTAAAGGGAGGGAACAAGAGCCGCGGCTGCAGCAGATTGACAATCGGCGGATGAAGATGCTGCCGGAGGAAGAAGAAGATCCCCACGGAAGAAGAGTGCCGCCTGGAGGAAGGATGCCCGTGGAGGAAGAACTGCCGACTGGAGGAGCCTGCAAAAAAGAAAGAAACTCTCTCTCTTTGTAAAAGGCTCTCGATGTGTTCTTCTTAACTCTTGTTGCTCTCCTTCTTTCACGCGTGAGAGACACTATGGGGTATTTATAGGCCCAAAATCCTTGCATCATTAGGATTAAAATAAGGAACCAATCCTCCAACAAGGATCCCTCTTCCCAAACGAACACTAGGTGTAAAATGGGGAAAGGATCACTACTGGAAGGTAGCAGGTGAAATGGAGACGGAAACGAAAATGACGACCTGAAGAGGGGCGTTAATTTAAATGACGACATCCACTCAGTTGTTAATTCCTAGATTTAGTTATAGAAATAAAGAACTTTCCTTATTTAAAATTGACAAATGACGCATGTTTGAATGGGCGTCAAATAACCAATGCCCCTCAGGCAGGCGTCAATTATTTGAGTTTTATTTTCATTAGGATTCGTAAAATCCAGGAAACAACGCCTGTTTGAACATTCGTTTCTTTATGAAATCACGACCCCCATCAAGTCGTCAATTAAATGACGCCCTTTCCTCCAAGTGTTAATTACAATTTATGGAAAATTAGAATTATCATGGAAAAACTACCAAATGATTAGAAAAACTCCATATTAAGCCAATATTGAAGTCCGGTTTGGGGCCTCACGTGGTGACATGAGATTTTCTTAACATAGCATCGATTTTGGCGTGTCTACAGTACCATATACACCTCTTCTGATAGATTTCCATTCAGAAAAGCCATCTTCACATCCATTTGCCAAATCTCATAATCCAGGTATGCAACAATGACAAGGAGGATTCTGATTGACTTAACCATGGCCACAGGTGAAAATTCCACGTCATAGTTAATACCTTATCTTTGACGATACCCTTTCGCCACTAATCTGGTCTTGTATGTGTCAATCTGTCCATCTGCACCGATTTTCCTTTTGAAAATCCATTTACAGTCGATAGGGATTTTCCCTTCGGGTACATCAACCAAGTTCCAAATTTTGTTGGTGTACATGGACTGGATCTCTGAATCCATTGTCTCTTGCCATTTCTCAAAGTCCGCACTACGGATTGCATCCTGGTACGATTGAGGATCTTCATCATCATCGATACATACCTTAGAAGACCTCTCTGAGACATGTCCAACATATCTCTCAGATTCTCTTGGTAGTCTACCAGATCTCCGTAGTGTCTGTGTTTCTCTCTGAATAGGATCAACCGATATAGTCTCATCTAATGAGTTTGTGTCTACAGTTTGTGGTTCTTGGACCTCGTCCGATTCTATTTGGCTCCCCCTGTCTTTCTGGAGAAGATATTCTCTTTCTAGAAATACAGCTCTCTTAGCCACTAAGACCCTTTGTTCAGAAGGGTGATAGAAATAATATACAAATGTCTCCTTTGGATATCCCACAAACCTACACTTATCGGTTCTCAACTCAAGCTTATCACTATCGTTCTTCTTTACATGAGTAGGACACCCCCAAATTTTAATGTGATTAAAATTTGGTTTCCTGCCCTTCCATATCTCATATTGTATGGAAGGAACATATTTACTTGAGATCCTATTCAATAAATAAGTTGCAGTCTCTAATGCATAGCCCCACAGAGACAAGGGTAGTCCTGACATAGATATCATAGATCGGACCATGTCTAACAAGGTCATGTTTCTCCTTTCGGATACACTATTGTGTTGTGGTGTATACGGTGGAGTCCATTGAGAAACAATTCCATTGTCCTTAAGATAAGAAGTGAATTAATGGCTTAGGTATTCACCTCATCGATCTGATCGAAGAGCCTTAATACTCTTGTCAGTCTATTTCTCTACTTCATTCTTGTATTCCTTAAACTTCTCAAAGGCTTGTGATTTATATCTCATTAAATACACATAGCCATATCTCGAGAAGTCATCAATAAAAGAAATAAAATAGAGGTGACCCCCTTTTACCTCCATGGACATGGGTCCACACACATCCGAGTGTATGAGCTCGAGAAGGTTAATAGCCCTCTCACCATGTCCACTAAAGGGAGCCTTGGTCATCTTCCCCTTGAGACACGACTCACAGGTATCAAATGGCTTGTATTCGAATGAATTCAAATATCCATTTGAGTGTAGGTGAGAGACTCTTTTCTCGCCTACATGACAAACTGCAATGCCATAGATATGCAGAATTCACTTCATTAGCATTGGAGACCTGCATAACATTAGAACATGTATCTAATACATAAAGATCATTGACTAATGAACCATTGGCTATAATCAAACCATTATTCAATATAGAGCACCCAGTGCTATTAAAAGCCAATGTATATCCAACGTTATACAAGCCAGAGATTGAAATAATATTCTTAATAATATTTGGAACATAATAACAGTCATTTAGCTCTAGAATGACTCCTGAAGGTAAACTGAGACGTGCAGTCCCGACAGCTTTGGCAGAAACTAAAGCTCCATTGCCCATCCTCAGTTCAATCTCCTTTTTGCCCAGCCGCCTTCTATTTTCCAGCACCTGCACAGAATTACAAATATGAGATGCACATCCAGTATCTAATACCTATGATGTGGATTCCATATATGACAAATTAAGGTCTATGACAAAAATACCTTCATTTAGAATTACCTTGCAATTCCTTTTCCAATGCCCTGTTTCCCTACATCCAAAACACTTGTCTTCTTTTTCATTCTTCTTACCCTTCCCTTTGTCAACTTTGGCGAATTACTTACCCATGTCCTTCTTCTTTCCCTTCCCTTTGTCACCTTTGGTGGATATTTGGGTGGCCTTCATTTTCTTGTTGACCTGACCAATAATCATTACAGAAGAAGATGGTTTATCTTTCTGCATAGTTCCTTTAGCACTCTTTAACATGTTGAGCAGCTCTGGGAGAGTTGCATCAATCCTATTCATGTTAAAGTTTATGATGAAGGAAGAAAAGGAATCGGGCAATGACTGGAGTATAAGATCAATGCACAGTTCAAGATCCAACTTAAACCCTAGTGCATTGAGTCTCTCAATCCACTCCATCATTTTCAGTACATGAGCCTGTACTAAAGCACCCTCTGACATCCGTGTCCTGAAAAGTTTCTTGGAGATGCCATACCTCTCAATCCTACCCTGCTCCCAGAAGAGTTGGCGTAGATTAAGAAGTATGCTTCTACAATCAGTCTTTTCAAATTGTCTCAGCAGCTCGGGAGCCATAGAGGCCAACATGTAACATTGGGCAAGGGAAGAGTCTTCAGACCATTTGACATAAGTCATTAACTCGCCCTCGTCGGCATCAGGAGCTGGCTCAGAATGAACCGTGTCCAACACGTAGGCTATTTTTCGGTAGTGAGGACTATGCGTAGATTATGCAGCCAATCTGAGTAGTTCGGTCCAGTCAGTCTGTTGGCATCCAAGATGCCGTGGAGGGGATTGGATGACGACATTGTAATCTAGATAAGAAATAAAAGATAACTTAGCATGTGTTCAAATTCTAACTTAGATGTGATTTTTTATCTTAGTTAGTCTCACTATTTTTCGATCGAACTATATAACCCTCAGTATATAGAACGGGAGATCAGTGAGATCATCCTAGTGGGTCGGAATCTCAACGAGACTGAGGTACTTCCTTGTGGAAAGCATAACAAGTCATACACCATCTCAAGGGCAGTCAACAGGCACTTGCATCTAATGTAATATCTGATATTCGGCCCCTGAGAAATCATCCCATTATGGAAAGCACAATAAAAGATATTCTTGATTAGATCTAACCATCATTACTACATAGAAATGAGTTCATGACCCGACCCTTGTGGAAAGCACAACAAGGCCGAGTTCAATTCCTCACTCCATTGAGGCCGAGCCTTGGAGTTGTATCCCGCCCCCAAACTCATGGACCTTGTGGAAAGCACAACAAATCCATGAAACGAAGACGTTCATTCACTCTATAATGATGGAGGGCCACGACGACTCCTAGAGCCACGCTTACAGATCTAAAATTAAATCACGAGGGAATTTGATTTTATCTTGATCTCACCCTAGGTGGTAATATAAACATATCCAATATATTTACCGTACCTAGTAGTTTGTACAAAGTAAATGCATCCAATGTAAAATTAAATCGCAAGTGATCATGGACTTTATTCCTAATGTAACTAAGACATCCGGCCCACTTCTGAAGCAGTTGGATCGTCCTCGTTGCGTGTGCTCCGCGCTTTCAAACTCCCACGCCGCATTAATTACAACTTTTACACGGCACGCAGGCCAGCAAAATTTAAATTACATGTCACTAAAATTCCAGCAGCCCTTAGGGCGAGTACAACTATAAAGGGAGATAGAAGTACATAGAAATTTTAACAGAGAGAGAGAGGAGGTTCACTGACCCCAATTAATTACATTAACCAAGTCCATGATCACTTGCCAACCCGTTCATGTAAAATCAATCAAAGGTTATTTCTGAAAATAATGCTTACTTTTGTATTTAAAAATGGGATGTGCAAACAAAAATAGGCTAGCTTTGTTTAATTTTAAAAATCGAAGTAGGATTAACTAAAATTAAACACATAAGCAAGCCAATGCAAGGTAAATAAAGCAAATCACGTAAAGAACCATCATTTATAACAGGGGCATGCATATTTGAATCTAATTCAAATAAGTCAGATAATCAAGATAATTATTTGAATTTAAATTTAAATTTAATTATCCAATAATCAAATTTAAATTAAAATTTTAAACATGCCAATCATTTAAATTGAAATTCAAACTAATTATCCAATAATTTTGTTTGAATGTAAATTTAAATAATGCATTTCTCTTCAATTATCAATATTCTAAAATTAAAAATTTAAATTTAACAATTATCTAATAATTAAAATTCAAATATTTAAATTTTATACATTTAATCTTCAATAAAATACAAATTCTGATTTTACTAATTATCTAATAATTAAAAAAATTGAAAATTAAATTTTTACTAAAGTAACTTCAATTATTACCATTTTATCTCAAGGTAAATAGTAATTATCTCACCTTAGTAAATTCCAAAAGCTTAAATAAAATTTAACATTTGAATTTTACTATTGAGATAACATAATTAATTTTTGAGATAAAAAATTGATGAATTTACTGTGCATTTATATATATATATATTATATAATAGCACAAGAAATTAATAAAAGCAAAAAAAATTAAAATAAAAAAATAACCGGCGGCACCCTCGGGGGCGGCCGCCGACGCGGGATGCACGGGCGGGCGCGACTGCCAACGCGGGACGTGTGGGCGGGCGCGCCCGCGTCCGCGCGCGGGCCCCGCCTACAACACCCGTCGTGTGCCGGGCCCGCGCGCCCGACACGTGGGCGCGCCTGCGTGCCCGCGTGCGCCTCAAGGGCGGGGCACGCTGGCGGGTGCGCTGCGCCCGAGCGGGGCAGTGCGCCCAACGGGTTAAATATTTTTTTAAAAAAAAATTGCTCCAGAATGCTCAGTATCCTAGAAGAACAGAGATGCCCAGCATCCCCTTCTTCTACTAACAATTGAAGATTTAAATTCTCCTAAAAACATGGTTCTATACGGTGATAAAACACCAACCAGAGCGGTAACCTGGCTCTGATACCACTGTAAGGTTCCACACAGCACCAACGGGCAACGCAGCGGATAACAAAACTTTATTTACCCGACCCCGGCTTCATGGAATCCTAGATGCATGCTCTAATCGACGTTTTAATCACCCAACCCTAACTACGGATTACGTATTTATACCTTGTGCGGAATGACGCTGTCCGCAGTGCCCAATGCAGAATACTGTGAATACCGAGCCGCACAGATGCACAGCCTCTAGAGTAGATCCACACGGATCCTTGCGCAGCGACGGTACCCCCCCTGGCACGACCTTCCCCAACCCTTTCACCTTCTGGAGAGAGAGAGAGAGAGCAAGAGGGAGGAAAGGGGGGAGGAGATAATCCTTCTTCTCTTAGCCTTAATACTTGATTAGCCAGGAGAGGGGAGAAGTCTCGTAGCATCCATATATATAGGATTTGGCCATTTCTAAAAGAACTCCAAAGGACCAAAACTGTATATATGTCCTTCCCATTATTATACATATATATATTAAGCTCCTTTTATATGCCTTTCCAAAAGGAATTAAAGGGAATTAATATATGCATTTGTACAATAATAATCTGTCACCCAAGAATCCATTGTGTGTGATCCTCTAGGCCTATAGTCACTCCAGTTTAAGGCCCATTAACTTCTAATTCCCAATTAGAAGTAAATTAAACTTATTCTTCGCTTCTACTAGAGCCGAATAATAATTTATTCCGAACCTTTGATCACGTTGGGTCAAGCAAATCCGCGTGATCCTAGAGGACGCTGGGTTTAAACCAGCCTGTCTGGTACCTGTAAGTCTATAGTTGCCGTATCGATATAATCCCTTGCTCCTTCTATGAGTCTGGTACGATCGAGGGTATTGTTTATGTCAAACCCCATGATCGTGCTATTTGACCATGACCTCCTTAAAGTGTATGACGTCCGTTCTAAATGAACTCACACGACCCTGGCCAGAGATTTAACGGAGCGTCAATGTCATGACCCATTAACTATCTGATATATACCGGACAGTGAGCGATCCCCTCTTGACCATTGATGATCTTCACCCGTATCCTGGAGTGGCTAATGACTCGGCAACTCATGACTTATGGTTAAAGTCACTTAGCCAAGTAACTAAACCATTCCAATCCTCGTGTAAGATCTGATAAATGTCTCAGGTCAAAGGACCAACGATGCTACTGAGACTGTTGGATCTTCAGTTGACATTAGGTATAATCAACCATCTGAAGATCCAATAGCGGATCAGTTCAGTGTACATCCTCCAAGGACGTACACCTACACATATGTGTTGGTGCCCCGAACCAGTGACCATGAGACTAGTCCCTCACACATCATGTGTACTGGTTTAATAGGTTATCAAAGTCCCCGAGTGATTACCCTCCAACCAGGAACAGTTTAAGGTATGTGTCCATGTAAAGTCAGTCTCATGTTCGAGATCTCATCTCGAGTTGACTTTACAACCACATATCCTAGGGACATCGTAAAGTAATATACAATCACATATTTACACTCAAATACAACTTTATTAATAATGAACAAGATCGTACATCTATCGGGCCTACCCGACCCAAAATTGGCCTATTGCACACCAATACTAAAAGATGCGAGGTACTGCTTCAGCTCTTCAAACGTCTGCTCGCACTCCTCGTCCCAGTCGATCTGACCTTTCTTCTCAGGCGTATTGTTTGCTTGCTTGATGAGCCGGAAGAAGGGTAGGCATCTCTTTGCAGCTCGGGACAGGAATCGAGTCAGGGCGGCAATGCGGCCTGTGAGGCACTGCACGTCCCTTACCCGTGCTGGTCACCTCATCTCTAGTACCGCTCGGATCTAGTTAGGATTTGCTTTGATTCCTCTATGGGTTACGAGGAAACCGAGGAACTTACTCGACCTAACTTCAAACACGCACTTGCTCGGGTTGAGCTTCATGTTGTATCTTCGGAGTGTCGCTAACGTTTCAACTAGGTCAGTGAGGTGCTTGGTCGCTTGGAGGCTTATGATGAGCATGTCGTCAATGTAGACTTCCATGTTGCGGCCGATTTGTGCATCGAACATATGGTTGACCAGGCGTTGATACGTAGCCCCCGCGTTCTTCAATCCGAAGGGCATGTGGGTGCAGCAGTATAAGCTGTGGTCGACGACGAATGCCATTTTTCCTTGGTCAGGCTCGTGCATGCTAATCTGGTGGTACCCTGAGTAGGTGTCCAGAAGGCTCAGCATTTCGTGTCTGGCCGTGGCGTCGACCAATTGGTCAATTCATGGCATGGGGAAGAAATCCTTGGGTGTGGCCTTGTTGAGATTTGTGTAGTCTACGCACATTTGCCACTTCCCGTTGCTCTTGGGAATACAGACTACGTTATCCACCCAGTCGGGGTACTGGGTGGGTCGCAATTGTCCCGAGCATAACTTCTCGCTCACTTGCTCCCTAATTATGGCCTTGTGGACACTAAAAATTTCTCACCCCATGTTTACGTGCAGGGGAATAGAGAAGAGGAGAAAAGGGAAGGGAAGATGATAAGAAGAAAAGGAAGCCACCCGATGCCCCTCCAGCGGCACACCCTCTTGGGCCCTTCAGCGGCACACCGAGGCCAGCCTCCCAACGGCACACCCTACTGAGCTCGTGCCCGGCACGCTCCACTGGGCCCCTGCCCGACACACTCCTTATGCCCCCTTCAGCCGCACAACCTGGATGCCCCACCAGCGGCATGCCCAGGGGTTGCCCTCCAGCGGCACGCTCCCTTTGCCCCTCTAGCGGCACACCATCTCGAGCCCTTTAGCGGCACACCCAGGCCACCCTCCCAGCGGCACGCCTGCAAGGCTCTTCAGCGGCAAGCTCTCAAGTGCCCTCCAGCGGCACACTCCCTCAAGGCCTTTAACGGCACGCCCTCAAGGCCCTTTAGTGGCACCCTTGCAAGCCCTTCCATCGGCACACCTATTCAGGCCTCCAACGGCACAGCTTTTTGCCCATCCAGCGGCACACTTTAATCTGTTCTTTGCCTGGTGCAGCTGGCAAACGAGATCTAACGCCATGCCCTATGGCCTTCGGCGCACAGCAGGGACAGCTCAGAGCTAGCTGAGGTGTCGCCCAAGGGCGAAGGCACGTAGCCTACCCCCTGCAACCGAGGACGGGAGGGGTCAACTCCCATTTAATGCCGGACGTTTCTCGCCTTCGAACATTCCCGCTTCTGGAGATATAAAAGAGCCCCCCTCCTCTTCACTGCGGAGGGACAGAGAGGAGGAGACGCACAGACGGAGACTCTACCCTGGTTGGATCCCCGGAGAAGAGAGAAGAGAAGAGGAGAAGAGGAGAAGAAGGAGCTCGCTGGTTGGCTCTCTCGAGCACCCTACTGCTCTGACAGCCGCCCGAGTGAAAAGAAGGAGAAGAGAGAAGAGAGGAGATCATGCTGCCTTTCTCCCCCCGGGGTACCCACCGCTTCGGCAACCACCACCCGAGTGCAGAGAGAAGAGAGAAAGGAAGAAAAATAGAGGGAGTAGGATTTAGGAGGGGGAGGAGCATGTGCTCTGTTCCCATTCCCCATTGTTTTTCATCCCCCCATTGTATCTTTGCTTCCTCCCATTGTTTCTTTTCTTGTCCCCCCTTTTGCAGTGTATCAGCCTCTGGGCTTCTCTTCTGCAAGGAATAAAAGAATTTGCAAGTTTGATATTGAATGCATGTGCTTCCTGCGATCCATGCTTGTGATCTTCTTAGGTTTTCTTTTACTTCTTCATCATGCTATCCTTGGCTGGCCCATCCTCTTGTGGAAGCCACCTCGCCTCAGGGCCATCTCTGCTTGTCCCCCCTCTTACAGCCATGAGCCCTGGTTGGCGTCCTCCCTCCTTGGCTCGCCCACTATCCTCCCAGGGGAGGAACCTCCCCTGGCGACTTGGCATGGGACCCTTTCAACTTAATAGATCGCGTCCCTGAATTAATCCTGCAGGGAAGACCCTTCCCATTTGGCTATCAAGGCTTCTCCTCCTCCAGGCCACTTCTCATCGGCCCAAATACACCTCCTCCCCAGTGCACTCTTTCCTCTTCTAGCCCGTCACATTGCCTGGCCATCCCTGCCCGGCACACTTCCTAATTCGGCCAGCCCGGCACACCCTTGTGCCAGCCAACTCAGCACACCAGTCGCCCCTTCTCACCCGGTGCACCCCCCCAGCCAGTCTTAGAAGTGTCTCCCATTCATTGGTTCTCCCAAGTTTTCCGAAGTTTTATCAAAGGTGCTGCTGCCCCTGGTACACACCTCAGATTGTCGGGTTCCGCCACTCTATGTGGGCGTGTTCCCCTTTACTCCCCTTACCACTCGGGTCAAGGGGAGATGCTGTCGAATTTTTGTTAGAAAATAATAACACGCTAAGAGACAAAAGGAAGCAACAAATAAATGGAATGAATAATGACATGGTGCTTCAACCAGGATAAAAGAATTGTGGACAACATGAAGAGGGCCAGACCGGACATTAATCATGAGAACTTGAGCACTTGTTATGCAGATAAGAAGAGGGAGGGGAAAGGGGTAAAAGAAGAGAAGAAAAGGCTCACATGTACTGCATAAATCTGAAGAAGAAAAGAGAGAAAAAGACTTAAGGAGAAGAAGAGAAAAAACCTTTACAGACCCTGCCCGGTGCACCCTGTCTAGACCCAGTCCGGTACACCCTCGGCCTTGTCCTCGCCGGCACACCCCAATCCTGCCTAGCCCAGCACACCCCAGTCCGTCTTTACCCGGTACACTCACCGCATGCCCTATACGGCACACCCCAGCCAAGGCCTTCCCCGGCACACCAGCCCAAGCTCCACCCGGCACAACCTCTCATCCCTTCTGCCGGTACACTCCCAAGTGTGCACCGACCTCTCCTTTGCCCGGGCTAACCTGCACAGATGTCACTCCCAATTTGCACCGACCCTGCTCTTGTGTGGTTTGACCCTGCACAGACCCAACCCTCACATGCACGGACTGCAAGCCTCCCTTGTACAGACTCGAGTCCTAATTGTATAGACCCTGAACCCCGGCCACACAGACTCTACCACCAGTCGCACGGACCTTATCCCCCACCTACACAGACTTTATCCCTTTACAAGTACCGCTCTGCACCGACCTTGCCCCTTGTTGCACAGACCTAGCCCCCACCCTGCACAGACTTCATTTCTCACCTGCACCAGCTCAGCCCCTAGCTACACAGACTTCATTCCTCCCTTGCATAGACCCAGCCCCAGCTGCACAGACCCTGAACCTCCCTTGCACAGACTTGATCTCCAACAGCATGGACCTTGTCTGAACTTTGCGCCGACCTCGCTCACATCTGCACCGATTCTATCCGAACTTGCACGGACCTCTTCCCGACCTTCCGATGGCCCATTCCCCCACATACACCCCAAGTGCAAATAAAAGAAATACGATAATAATAATGATTAAAACAAATCCAAGAAAAATACATATAAAAGATATAATAAAAGAAATAAATAGATGTATATAAATGTGTAATAAACAAATAAAAATAAAAGGAAAATGTGTGTTATAAATAGAAGAAAAATAGCAAAACCACCCAAAAAAATGTGTAGAAAAAGAAATAAGCAACAAAAGAAATATAATTAAAATCCAGATAACAAAAAAGGGTGAAATCCATTCTTTGGCCTCATCTCTCCCCCGTGACCTGGTGTAAAAGGGATAGTAACGCTGCCTTTGCAGGTCAGGCCCGGACCTTGGGAATCATCCAAACCTGGCCGGGATTCGACATTGCTTTGGGCCGACATCCTAATTAAATCAGACCCGCTTCCCAGTCGGATCCTTTTCAACCCATTATCGAAATTGCCGAGAACTCGGCAGACATTTGAACGGGTTTATCTTGATTTTCACCGCACTCTTGTTTTGGGCTTTCGTCCAACCATGAAATGGTCTGCGAACTGACCGGCACATCTGAATGCTTGTACCCCTGCACGAGCTCCTAGTGTGGTTTATTCTTCCCTATCCTTTTGTAATTAGTATTAATTCTTTCAGGCTGCAGGGCCCTTAATTCCGACAACTAATCAAGGGTGTTCCCTCGTATGGGGGATGTAAATGACGTTGTGACCTTTATGGCACGGCGGGATCCGGTCCCGACCTGAACCACACAATCGCCTGACGGAGTTAGATCGAACGCACCCGTGGCTCTCCGGAGTCCAAATAAATCGTCACTTTGTGATTAGCACGCCCACACACTTAATAAACCCAATAAACGAATAAACAACTATTTAGATAAAAAGTGTGTCCACATGCCCTTCGGCACCAGAAATATTAACGATGCCCACATAGACCTCATTTGGACCACCGGAGGCGCCCCGAGAATGGTCCTGATTCAATCTCGCATCAGGCCAATAAACTCGCTGATTTCCTACCATTCTAATCGGGATTCAACAGAATGTTTTCATCCATCTGAACAATAAATTTTCCGTACCCCGGCATACATATGCTCCAGTTTTCCCGTGACGATTACGATATTCTCGAGCCGGACACTCGTCCGAACATTAACTGGTCCCCTAAGTGACCGACATGTTTCGAATGCTTGCTTCCCTAGACATAGGGCTTTCCGATTGATTCGAGGTCGCTATCGTCTTGTTTCTCTCGATATGATTTTCTGGCCATGAGGCCCTGATTCCCGGCGATTAATCAAGGGTGTTCCCCTCTCCGAGGGGAATTAAATGACGCTGTGACCTTTATGACTTGGCGGGTTTTGGTCCCGACACGAACTACACAATCGTCTGACTGAGTCAAATATAGCGCACAATAAATCGTCACTTTGTGACTGCCACGCTCTCGTACTAAATAAACGAATTAACCCGATCAACAAGCGAACAGATTCTTTCCGAATTTTAGTGCGTCCACAAGTCTGGCACGTCCAGTGGGACCTAAACCACCCTTCATCTCCTCGCCGGGATTCAAGGCCTCATGGCCTCCTAATAAACGATATTTGTCTGCTTTGATGAATTGCAGGTGTTGTCTTCGCCAGCCCTATGGGGGTAAAAGCCGGACTAGGCGCAATCGTCTTTGTGGCCCCAAAGACGCTACTCCAGGGCACATACTGCTTCCAGGAATCATGAAGGCTGCTGGAGGAAAAGAAAGAAAGAAGGAGGGAGGGGAAATCAAACCCCCCTTTCCCTAAGAAGAAAAAGAAAGAAAAGGAGAAAGGAAAGAAACAAAAAAAAGAGAGAACGAATTGGCAAGAGAGGGTTGTACGGTCATATCTGTCGGGATCCATGCTGAATAAAGATTATCACTGTGGGATTGATGCGGTGGAGCAAACCACTCATCCCCTCCCTGAGGGGGTGAGCACTCTCTTGCGCACCCACCTTTTTTTTCTACTACACAAAAAAAAGGAAGAGAAGAAAAGAATGACCAAAAGAAAGTTGGCAAGCATTGCCGAGCAAGAGAACAAAAAGAAGGCCGTCATCCCGCCCGACTCTAGGAGGGTCCAAGTCCATGGTGCAATGCCCCGGTCCATTCCACCTTCCTGCTGCCTCTATCCGGCATAAGACGGCCCCTCGAGTGGCTGTTATAAGATCCGACAAGCTGCAACCGTAGCTTGATGAATTCCTCCTCACTGTAGGGGATGCTTTATAGAAATGAGACCGAGCACAGCCATGAATCTAGAAGAGAGCATTCATTCACCCCACCATAGGGGTATAAGAAACAAAAGAATACACCCCCACCTGGGGGACATAAGAAGAGACAGAAGTTACGCCCCGACTTAGAGGCATATGAAGAGAAATACACCCTACCTTGGGGGCATAGAGTACATAAAGAATTACACCCCACCTTGGGGGCATCAGAAGTAGCAATACACCCCGCTCCTGGGGGCACCTGAAGAGAATACACCCCGACTCGGGGGCACGTGAGAAGAATCTACCCCGAGCTGGGGGAATAAGAAGCAACTGAGTTTCACCCCGACCTGGGGGCATAAAGAAGCAAAAGAATACACCCTGGCTTAGGGGGGCATATGAAGAGAAGTATACCTCGCTCCGGGGCATAAGAAGCAGCAAAATACACCCCGCCATGGGGGCATAAGAAGTAATAGAGTTTCACCCCAACCTTGGGGCATAAGAAGCCGAAGGCACACCCTAGCTTAGGGGCATATGAAGAAGAAACATACCCCGCTCCGGGGCATAAGAAGCAACAGAATCCACCCCTGCCCGGGGGCATAGGAAACAAGAGAGTACACCCCGCTGTGGGGGCATAAGAAGCAGGAATGCACCCCGGCCTGGGGGCACACAAAGGAAGAAACTCACGCCCGCTCTAGGGGCATATGAGACAAAGCTACACCCCGATTTAGGGGCATTTGAAGAAGAATTATCCCCCGCCACGGGGGCACGAGAAGCAAAGACTACACCCCGCTTGGGGGCACACAAATAAAGAAACACACCCCGGCCTAAGGCATACAAAGAAAGAAACACACTCCGCCCGGGGTGCACGAGAAGCAAAACACACCCCGACTCGGGGGACATATGAGATAAAGAATACACCCTTGTCTTAGGGGCATTTGAGGAAAAGCTACACCCCGCTATGGGGGCATGAGAAGCAAAGACTATACCCCGCCTGGGGACACACAAAGAGAGAAACTCGCCCCGGCTTAGGGGCATTCAAAGAAGAAATGTACCCCGCCATGGGGGCACATGAATCAACACACCCCGCCTGGGGGCATAGAAGCCATAAAGAACAAGCCCCGACTTAGGGGCAGTTGAAGAAGAAGCACACCCCACCTTGGGTGCAAAAGAAGCAGAACCCACCCCGTATGGGGGCATATGAAACAAAAGAATGTACCTCGGCTTAGGGGAATACGAAGAGAAATATACCCCACTCTAGGGTAGAAGAAGCAGAAGAATACACCCTGCCATGGGGGGCATAACAAGCAACATAGCTACACTCCACCCGGGGGGCACATGAAGAAACATACCCCGCCATGGGGGGCACAAGCAGCAAGAATACACTCCGGCCTGGGGGGCATACAAAAAAAGATATACATCCCGACCTGGGAACATATGAAGAAAGGTATACATCGCCTAAGGGGCATTTGAAGAAGCAACATACGCCGCCACGGGGGCATGGAAGCCATGAAGAGTTCACCCCAGCCTAGGGGTATTCAAAAAAATCTACCCCGATTTAGGGGCATTTGAAGAAGAACTACACCCCGCTGTGGGGGTATGGGAAGCAACGACTATACCCCGCGTGGGGGCACACAAAGAAAGAAACACACACCACCCTGGGTGCACAAGAAGCAAACATGCCCCAGTGTGTCGAGGCAGAAGAAGCGGAGTACATCCCGCCATGGGGGTATAAGAAGCAAAAGATACGCCCCGGTTTAGGGGAATACAATGAGAAACATACCCCGCTCCGGGGCATAATAAGCTAAAGTTACACCCCGTCTGGGGGCCTAGAAGCCATGAAAGATACACCACGCTTGGGGGCACAGAAGAAAAGTTACATCCCAACCTGGGGGCACATGAAGAAAATGCCCCGGCCTCGGGGCATATGAAGAGGAATACACCCCGGCCTTGGGGTCCATGAAGCAATATACACCCCCCTGGGGGCATCTGAAGCAGGACAAAAAATATTCCCCGGCTTAGGGGCGTCTGAAGAAAGGAATACACCGCGCTTGGGGGCACATAAGCATAAGAAGAAGAATTACACCCCGCCTTGGGGGCATCAGAAACAGCAATACACCCCACCCTGGGGGCACTAGAAGTAGAATACATCCCGGCCTGGGGGCATGAAAGCGAAAGCCACACCCCGACCAAGGGGCATAAAGAGCAAAAGAATACACCCTGGCTTAGGGGCTTTTTGAAGAAGAAACATACCCCGCCATGGGGGCACAGAAGCAAAGAGGCATACCCTCCCGACCTAGGGGGCAGATGAAGAAAAGCCATACCCCGCCTCGGGGCACATTAAGAGAAATACACCACAGTACGGGGGCATTAATGAGAGAAGAAGAGAAGAAAAGAAAGAAAAGAGACATGAGGCAGACATGGTCTTCGAACCCGTCTCTTTACATAAAAGAAGAAGAAAAGGAAAAAGGAATAGTCACGAGGCAGGCGTGGTCTTCAAACCCGCCTCTTCACAATAAAAGAAGAGCAAAAAAGAAAAGAACAATCATCAGGCAGACGTGGTCCTTCCACTCGCCCCTCCACATAAAAGAAGAAGAGAAGAAAAGAGAGTGAGCCTTGAGGTAGACATGGTCTTTCACCCTCTACCTCCAGCCATCCAACAAATAGACTTCTCATGGGGTCGGTGTCACGACCTTTTGTCTAAGCCAATAAGCATTCCGCCAACGGGACGTTAAACAGACAAAACCTTCCGCCGACGGGGCGTTAAACCGATGAGACCTTCCGCCGACGGGGCATTAAACCGACAAAACCTTCCACCGACGGGGCGTTAAATCGACAAAACCTCTGCCGACGGGGCTTCAAGCCAACAAACATTCAGCCACCAGAGCTTCAACCAACAGATGTTCGATCATTGGCTCCTGAGCCAACAGCTATCCTTTGTCGGCCTCTGAGCCGACATCTATTCACTTATCAGCCTTTGAGCCGACATCTATTCACTTATCAGCCTTTGAGCCGACAGCTATCCTTTATCGACCTCTGAGCCAACAGCTATCCTTTATCGGCCTCTGAGTCGACAGCTACCCCACCATCGGCCTTTGAGCCGACAACTATCCAATCATTGGCCTCCGAGTCGACAGCCATCCGATTATCAGCCTCTGGGCCGACAGCTTTTCAACCATCGACATTCAAGCTGACAGATGTCGAGCCAACAAGCAACTCCACCTGCGGCCTTTGGCCACCCAACCAAATAAAAAAAAACCATTTCACTTTGGTTCGGATCCTTTCCCCGACCAGAGAATTAAAGAATCAACCTTTCACTTTGGTTCGGATCCTTTCCCAGGCAGAGAATTAAAGAATCAACCCTTCACTTTGGTTCGGATCCTTTCCTGGCCAGAGAATTAAGAATCAACCTTTCACTTTGGTTCGGACCCTTTCCCAACCAGAGAATCAAAGAATAAATCTTCCACTTTGGTCCGGATCCTTCTCCGGCCAGAGAATCAAAGAATAAATCTTCCACTTTGGTTGGGATCCTTCCCCGGCCAAAGAATCAAAGAATAAATCTTCGACTTTCTTTTGGATCCTTCCCCGGCCAGAGAATCATAGAATAAATGATGCGGGATGAGACCACGGACACGACAAGCTCGTGAATGTCCCTTAACGAGGGAAGCGTCGGACGTGCGCGGTTGAGAAATCGACAGTGAGCTAGGGTGGTCGGCTCTCACTTGTGCCCGGATCGGGCCACTTTCCCAAGGATATAAACACAAACTAAAAGGACATAAATACAAAAGTAAATGTACATGCCCGGCGTCGATTCCCATCAATAAATCTTTCACTTTGGTTTGGACCCTTCCCCGGCCAGAGAATCAAAGAATAAATCTTCCACTTTGGTTCGGATCCTTCCCCGGCCAGAGAATCAAAGAATAAACCTTTCACTTTGGTTCGGATCCTTCCCCGGCCAGAGAATCAAAGAATAAATCTTCCACTTTGGTCCGAATCCTTCCCCGGCCAGAGAATCAAAGAATCAACCTTTCACTTTGGTTCGGATCCCTCCCCGGCTAGAGAATCAAAGAATAAATCTTCCACTTTGGTCTGGATCCTTCCCCGGCCAGAGAATCAAACAATGAACCTTTCACTTTGGTTCGGATCCCTCCCCGGCCAGAGAATCAAAGAATAAATCTTTCACTTTGGTTCGGATCCTTCCCCGGCCAGAGAATCAAAGAATCAACATTTCACTTTGGTTTAGATCCTTCCCCGTCCAGAGAATAAAAGAATAGACCTCTCACTTTGGTTCGGACCCTTTCCCCGGCCAGAGAACAAAAGGGGACTCTTCTCTCCGGCTCTCATATCCCGCTACCTGACGCCCTTCGGCCCAGCCATTTCGGCCAAGGCCCACTATTAGGATTAATCCATCCGTCCCACCGCGCTCTCCGATATCTTTTGGCTTTACAGCCTGCATCCCAACATTCTGGCTCTCGTAGCCTGCTTCCCGATTTTTGCTTTTATAGCCCGCCTCCCAATTTTTGGCCTTTGTCGCCTGCTTCCCCAATTTCTGGCTTTGATAGCATGTTTCCCCAATCTTGGCTCTAGTAGCCTGCTTCTGAACTTGGCCTTTGCCACCTGCTTCCCAAATTCTGGCTCTCGTGGCCCGCTTCCCCAATATTCTGATTCTTGCAGCCTGCTCCCCAAATTTGGCCATTACAGCCTGCTTCTCAACTTTGGCTTTATAGCCTACTTCCCAACATTCTGGCTCTCGTATCCTGCTTCCCGATTTCAGCTTTTGTAGCCTGCTCTCCCAATTTTGGCTCTTATAGCATGCTTCCCAGATTTGGCTCTTGCAGCCCGCTCTCCTCAATCTTGGCTATTGTAGCCCACTACCAATATCAACTTTGACTTTTATAGTCCGCTTCCCCAATGTTCTTTCAACCCTTCGCGGTCTCCTTCCTCAGCACCTTGGCTGCGGCATTGATTCTGTATGCACATACAAGATACATACACGTAACGACAGTATGTTCTTACGCAAAAAAAAAGAAAAAAAAAGAGACAAAAAATTTTGCTTGGCTGCCCTACTTGCATGCTTGCTTATAATATAGAATAACACACTTCCTTGAAATTTTCTAGGACCATGTTTCCTTGCTAAATAATGATGCCCTGATTCCGGATGCACGTGCATCACGGCATACGCTCGAAGAGAACCCAATTATGGCGGGTGCACACGTCAAGGGGAAGAGTCATGACTATATTGCTAAGCCCAACTCACAAAATAAACCTGAGGCAACACTCCCCCACTCCGCACAGAATGTGTTCAATGGTCTTAGACCATAAGGATTGCCCGACTTTCTTCTTAGCACTCTATGGATGCCTGAGTTGCCGCACTCGTGTGAAAGGTAATCATGATGAAAAAAGCCGCCTACCCCACCTTAAAAAAATGATGCAAAAAAAAGAGAGTAACCTGAATCTGAGTAGTCGGGAATCTCCATTGAGACACATGAGGAGACTTGCGCGAAAGGGTGAAGCGAATTTCAATAAGGATGAAGCCTAATAGCCGGGAATCCCCATTGAGACACATGAGGAAACTTGCGTCAAACGGTGGAATCCGCAATAGACTTATAATAAGCATGAATCCTAGTAGCCGGGAATTCTCACTGAAACAAATGAGGAAACTCGCGCCGAATGGTGAAATCCGCTACCAAAATAAACAGCTAGGGGCTGTGCGAAGCTACCGAAATCGAGAGCCTGAAACCCATGTGTAGGCGCTAGAGTAATCCTCGAGTGTCGCTTAGAAAACCTACATATCCCTATGTTTAGGGTCTTTTGCTCACACGTCTGCACCTCCACTCCACAGAGAGTTGCCTTGAGTGAAATGCGTGAATTTAAGCTATGCATGCAAGACATGCGATATCCTCTTGACGGGTGCACCACCCCTTAGCTGTGCCTGCTGGCCGCACCGTGTCTGCAAATTATGGGCGACGTCCCTATCCCATCCCCTATAGAGGGAGCCACCTTATGTATATTTATGTTATGCCTGCTGACGATTGCCTGCATGCTTGAATAAAGAAATAAATAATAATAATAATAATAATAATAACTCAATTTCGGCTATCGCAGCCTGTTTTACCAGATCTGGCTCGTACAGCCCAACCTTGGCCCTCACGGTCTACTTCCTACCCTTGCCGCTTGCTAATCTCCCAACTTCGGCTTCCGTAGTCCACTTCCTCAATTTGGGCTCTCATAGCCAGCTCCCCAAGTTTGGCTTTCGTAGCCAGCTTTCTAATTGCGGCTCTTGTAGTCTGCTTCCCCGATTTCACCCTTCACGGCCTACTTCCGCAACACCGATTCTGGCCCTTGCGGTCCACTTTCCCGGGTTTGGATTTCACAGCCGGTGCTCCCAGTGCATTAAAGAACATCAAATCCTTTCACTTTGGTTCGGATCCTTCCCCGACTAGAGAACAAAAAGACTCTTTTCATTCTAGATAGGACCCTCTGATTGGCTAGAGAATAAAAAGATTCCTTTCACTTTCGATTTGGACCTTCCGTCTAGATCATGGAATCAACAAACTCTTCTCTCCGTCCCTTCGGGTGACGAATACCTCCCCTTTGACTTGGACCTTCCGTCCAGGTCATGGAATCAACAAACTCTTCTCTCCGTCCCCTCGGGTGATGAATATCCCTTTGATTTGGACTTACCGTCCGAGTCATCGAATCAACATACTTTTCTCTCCATCCCCTCGGGTGACGAATATCCCTTTCATTTGGACCTGCCGTCCAGGTCATCGAATCAATAGACTTTTCTCTCTGTCCCTTCGGGTGACGAATACTCCTTTGATTTGGACCTTCCGTCCAGGTCATTAAATCAACAAAGTCTTCTGTCCGTCCCTTCGGGTGACGAATACCCCATTTTGACTTGGACCTGCCGTCTAGGTCATCGAATCAACAAACTCTTCTCTCCATCCCTTCGGGGTCACGAACAATCCTTTTGGTTTGGATCTCTCGTCTAGGTCATTGAATGAACAGACTTTTCTCCCCGTCTCTTCGGGTGACGAATATCCCTTTTGAATCAACAAACTCTTCTCTCCGTCCGTTTGGGTGACGAATACCCCTTTTGATTTGGACCAGCCGTCCAGACCGTTAAAGGAATAAAACCCTTCTCCCCGCCCTCATGGCTCATCTTCCAACAACTTCGTCTCTCATAGCCCGCTTTCCGATAACTTCGGCTTTCATAGCCTACTTCCCGAGTGTTGGCCCACGTGGCATGAGTTCTTGACCTTAACTTCGGTCCGCGGACCCATTCTCCTCATCATGTTGATGGATCTCTCAGTCGGTCTGCAGCAGCAGGCCCCACTCTCTCATCCCTCGCTTGCGCCGCCTGCAGGTGGGGGGCATTTGTGGACACTAAAAATTTCTCACCCCATGTTTACGTGCAGGGGAATAGAGAAGAGGAGAAAAGAGAAGGGAAGATGATAAGAAGAAAAGGAAGCCACCCGATGCCCCTCCAGCGGCACACCCTCTTGGGCCCTTCAGCGGCACACCCAGGCCAGCCTCCCAACGGCACACCCTACCGAGCTCGTGCCCGGCACGCTCAACTGGGCCCTCTGCCCGACACAATCCTTATGCCCCCTTCAGCTGTACAACCTGGATGCCCCACCAGCGGCATGCCCAGGGGTTGCCCTCCAGCGGCACGCTCCCTTTGCCCCTCTAGCGACACACCATCTCAAGCCCTTCAGCGGCACACCCAGGCCACCCTCCCAGCGGCACGCCTGCAAGGCTCTTCAGCGGCACGCTCTCAAGTGCCCTCCAGCGGCACACTCCCTCAAGGCCTTTAACGACACGCCCTCAGGGCCCTTCAGTGGAATGCTTGCAATCCCTTCCAGTGGTACACCTTTGCAGGCCTCCAGTGGCACAACTTTTTGCCCATCCAGCGGCACACTTTAATATGTTCTTTGCCCGGTGCAGCCGGCAAACGAGATCCAATGCCATGCCCTATGGCCTTCGGCGCGCAGCAGGGATAGCTCAGCGCTAGCTGAGGTGTCACCCAAGGGTGAAGGCACGCAGCCTACCCCCCAGCAACCGAGGACGGGAGGGGTCAAGTCCCATTTAATGCCGGACGTTCCCGCCTCCGAACGTTCCCGCCTCAGGAGATATAAAAGAGCCCCCCTCCTCTTCGTTGCGGAGGGACAGAGAGGAGGAGACGCACAGACGGAGACTCTCCCCTGGTTGGCTCCCCGGAGAAGAGAGAAGAGAAGAGGAGAAGAAGGAGCTCAATGGTTGGCTCTCTCGAGCACCCTGCTGCTCCGACCACCGCCCGAGTGAAAAGAAGGAGAAGAGAGAAGAGATGAGAGCCTGCTGCCTTTCTCCCCCCGGGGTACCCACCGCTTCGGCGACCACCGCCCGAGTGCATAGAGAAGAGAGAAAGGAAGAAAAAGAGAGGGAGTAGGATTTAGGAGGGGGAGGAGCATGTGCTCTGTTCCCATTCCCCATTGTGTGTCATCCCCCCGTTGTATCTTTGCTTCCTCCCATTGTTTCTTTTCTTGTCTCCCCTTTTACAATGTATCAGCCTCTGGGCTTCCCTTCTGCAAGGAATAAAAGAATTTGCAAGTTTGATATTGAATGCATGTGCTTCCTGCGATCCATGCTTGTGATCTTCTTGGGTTTTCCTTTGCTTCTTCATCATGCTATCCTTGGTTGGCCCATCCTCTTGTGAAAGCCACCTCGCCTCAGTGCCATCTCTGCTTGTCCCCCCTCTTACACCCATGAGCCCTGGTTGGCATCCTCCCTCCTTGGCTCACCCACTATCCTCCCAAGGGAGGAACCTCCCCTGGCGCCTTGGCTTGGGACCCATTCAACTTAATAGATTGCATCCCTGAATTAATCCTGCAGGGAAGACCCTTCTCATTCGGCTATCAAGGTGTCTCCTCCTCCAGGACACTTCTCATCGGCCCAATTACCCCTCTTCCCCGGTGCACTCTTTCCTCTCCTAGCCGGGCACACTGCCTGGCCATCCCTACCAGGCACACTTTCTGATTCGGCCAGCCCGGCACACACTTGTGCCAGCCAACTCGGCACACCAGTCACCCCTTGTCACCCGGTGCACGCCCCCCAGCCAGTCTTAGAAGTGTCTCCCATTCGTTGGTTCTCCCGGGTTTTTCTAAATTTTATCAAAGGTGCTACTGCCCCTGGTACACAGCTCAGATTGTCGGGTTCCGCCACTCCATGTGGGCGTGTTCCCCTTTACTCCCCTTACCACTCAGGTCAAGGGGAGATGCTGCCGAATTTTTGTTAGAAAATAATAACACGTTAAGAGACAAAAGGAAAAAATAAACAAATGGAATGAATAATGACAGGGTGCTTCAACCAGGATAAAAGAATTGTGGACAACATGAAGAGGGCCGGACCGGACATTAATCATGAGAACTTGAGCACTGGTTATACAGATAAGAAGAGGGAGGGGAAAGGGTAAAAGAAGAGAAGAAAAGGCTCACGTGTACTGCATAAAATTGAAGAAGAAAAGAGAGGAAAAGACTTAAGGAGAAGGAGAGAAAAAACCTTTACAGACCCTGCCCGGTGCACCCTGTCTAGACCTAGTCCGGTACACCCTCGGCCTTGTCCTCACCGGCACACCCCAATCCAGCCTAGCCCGGCACACCCCAGTCTGTCTTTACCCGGTACACTCACTGCCTGCCCTATACGGCACACCCCAGCCAAGGCCTTCCCCGGCACACCAGCCCAAGCTCCACCCGACACAGCCTCTCATCCCTTCTGCCGGCAAACTCCCAAGTGTGCACCAACCTCTCCTTTGCCCGGGCTAACCTGCACAGATCTCACTCCCAATTTGCACCGACCCTACTCTTGTGTGGTTTGACCCTGCACAGACCCATCCCTCACATGCACGGACTACGAGTCTCCCTTGTACAGACTCGAGTCCCAATTATGCAGACCCTGAACCCCGGCCGCATAGACTCGACCTCCAGTCGCACGGACCTTATCCCCCACCTGCACAGACTTTATCCCTTTACAAGTACCGCACTGCACCGACCTTGCCCCTTTGCTGCACAGACCTAGCCTCCACCCTGCACAGATTTCATTTCTCACCTGCACCAGCTCAGCCCCTAGCTGCACAGACTTCATTCCTCCCTTGCATAGACCCAGCCCCAACTGCACAGACCCTGAACCTCCCTTGCACAGACTTGATCTTCAACCGCACGGACCTTGTCTGAACTTTGCGCCGACCTCGCTCACATCTGCACCGATTCTATCCGAACTTGCACAGACCTCTTCCCGACCTTCCGATGGCCCATTCCCCCACATACACCCCAAGTGCAAATAAAAGAAATACGATAATAATAATTATTAAAAAAATCCAAGAAAAATACATATAAAAGATATAATAAAAGAAATAAATAGATATATATATAAATGTGTAATAAACAAATAAAAATAAAAGGGAAATGTGTGTTATAAATAGAAGAAAAATAGCAAAACCACCCAAAAAAATGTGTAGAAAAAGAAATAAGCAACAAAAGAAATATAATTAAAATCCAGATAACAAAAAATGGTGAAATCCATTCTTTGGCCTCATCTCTCCCCCGTGACCCGGTGTAAAAGGGATAGTAATGCTGCCTTTGCAGGTCGGGCCCGGACCTTGGGAATCATCCCAACCTAGCCGGGATTCGACATTGCTTTGGGCCGACATCTTAATTAAATCAGACCCGCTTCCCGGTCGGATCCTTTTCAACCCATTATCGAAATTGTCGTGAACTCGGCAGACATTTGAACCGATTTATCTCGATTTTCACTGCGCTCTTGTTTTGGGCTTTCGTCCAACCATGAAATGGTCCGCGAAGTGACCGGCACATCTGAATGCTTGTACCCCTGCACGAGCTCCTAGTGTGGTTTATTCTTCCTTATCCTTTTGCAATTAGTATTAATTCTTTCAGGCCGCAGGGCCCTTAATTCCGACAACTAATCAAGGGTGTTCCCTCGTACGGGAGATGTAAATGACGTCGTGACCTTTATGGCACGGTGGGATCCGGTCTTGACCCGAACCACACAATCGCCTGACGGAGTCAGATCGAGCCCACCCATGACTCTCCGGAGTCCAAATAAATCATCACTTTGTGACTGGCACGCCCACACACTTAATAAACCCAATAAATGAATAAATAACTATTTAGATAAAAAGTGCGTCCACATGCCCTTCGGCAGCGAAAATATTAACGATGCCCACGCAGGCCTCGTTTGGACCACGGGAGGTGCCCCCAGAATGGTCCTGATTCAATCTCGCGTCGGGCTAATAAACTCACTGATTTCCTACCATTCTAACTGGGATTCAACCGAATGTTTCCGTCTCTCTGAACAATAAATTTGCCGTACCCCGGCATACATATGCTCCGATTTTCCCATGACGATTATGATATTCTCGAGCCAGACACTCGTCCGAACATTAACTGGTCCCCTGAGTGACCGACATGTTTCGAATGCTTGCTTCCCTAGACATAGGGCTTTCCGATTGATTCTAGATTGCTATCGTCCTGTTTCTCTCGATATAATTTCCTGGCCATGAGGCCCTGATTTCCGACAATTAATCAAGGGTGTTCCCCTATCTGAGGGGATGTAAATGACGCTGTGACCTTTATGGTATGGCGGGTTTTGGTCCCGAAACGAACTACACAATCGTCTGACCGAGTCAGATCGAGTGCACAATAAATCATCACTTTGTGACTGGCACACCCTTGCACTAAATAAACGAATTAACCCGATCAACAGACGAACGGATTCTTTGTGAATTTTAGTGCGTCCACAAGCCTATCGCTCAGGGTTGCAACGCCTCCTGCGCTGCTGAACCGAGCGGTAGCTCGGGTCCAGCTTCAGTTGGTGGGTTATTACCTCCGGTGGGATTCCGGGGAGCTCATCCTTGGACTAGGTGAATTTGTCCTGATTTACCTCTAGGAAGCTCACGTAAGCTTCCTTCTCTTGCTCGGATAGGATCGTGCCAATCTGAAGCGTCCTGCTCGGGTCCTCCCCCACCTGGATGAGATACAAATCCTCCGTTGGGATGCTCGTGCTCGGACCCGGGCCTTCCGTCTTTGTCTTCTTCTCGGGCGGAGTTTCCTCGGTTTGTCGATCGCGCGTGGAGATCAAGTAGCACCTCCTGGACTCTCTCTGGTCTCCCCAGACTTCTCCCACCCCACGAGGAGTGAGAAACTTAAGCTTTTGATGGTAGGAGGGGACGCCCCAGAGAGTGCGGAGGATACCTCGCCCTATGATGGCATTCTACACGGTCATTCTGCGGACTATAGTGAAGTCTGCTAGGAAAGTAACGTCCTTTGGTGCGGTTCCAAACGTGATCGGCAACGAGATACGTCCTTATGGGAGGACGGTCGTGCCAGAGAAACCATACAAAGGTGTGTGCAGTGGCGCTATTCATGATAAATCCACACCCATAAGTACCAGGCAGTCGTAAGAAATAACATCGGGACCGCTTCCATTATCTACTAGAATTCGTTGTACGGTACATTGGTTGATGGTGGCCGATACCATCAAAGCGTTAGAATGGGGAGTGGTCACACCTTCCAGGTCCTCGTCTGAGAAGACGATGGGATCCTTGAGGTGTTCCCGGGCGACAGTTTCTTGACGGCTACTGTCACCTCGTTCCACAGTATTGATCGCTGACGCATACCGCCGACGCCTCCTGGAGCTGTCGCCTCCTGAAGCCGCCCCCCGGAGATCATCATGATCTCCTTTCTGTTGGGTCGGTTGTCAAGTGGTGGAGGGGACCGCTCGCGTTGTTGCTTCTCCTCGGCCTTGGTGATAAACTTGTCGAGAAGTCCTCGCCAGATAAGGTCCTCGATGGCATCCTTGAGTGGGATGCAATCAGTAGTATCGTGGCCGTGGTCGCGGTGGAAGCGGTAGTACTTTCTTTTGCTCCTGGTCCTCGGGTCAAACTTCATCTTCGGGGGCCATTTAAGGTAAGGTTCCTCACGGATCTCCATGAGGATCTAGTCGGGTGGAGCTGTTAGAGGCGTGTAGTGTCGGTACTGACCCCTCTCCTTGTTCTCAGGGCAATCGCGGTGATCCCGATCTCGTCACTCCCGCTTGCCCCATCCTTCCAGAGGCGAGTCGGCGGATCTTTTGCGGTCTGGCCGATCCGACCCAGTCGTGCGGCCGAGGGCCGCGGTGTTCTCCTCGCACCTTGCATGCTTCTGTGCTAAGGCGAGGAGGTTCGTCCGGGTTACCGGGGCTTCGACCCTGAGCGATCGTCAGAGGATGGAATCCCGGGTCCCCTGGGCAATGGCAGTGGCGGTGATGCTTATGTAGAGGCGAGGTATACGGAGAACCTTTGCTCGGAAACGAGACACGTAGCCCCAGAGGGTCTCCTCTCGCCCTTGCCTAATGGTGAGCAAACTCACCGCAGACTTGGCTTCCTTTCGGCAACCAATAAAATTCTCCTTAAATAGCTTCTTCAGCTGTTGGAAGGAGGCGATGGTCCCGGCCGGTAGGGACTCAAACCACATTCGGGCGTTCTCGCGGAGGGTAGTGATGAACGCCAAGCATCTCACAACGTCCGAGGCCTGGTGGAACATCAGGTTAGACTTGAATCTGTGCATATGGTCAGCCGGGTCGGTGGTGCCGTCGTAGGGGGTGAACGGTGGCAGTTGAAACTTTAGCGGGATGGGGGCTTCCATGATCTCCCTAGAGAAGGGAGCGTGGAAGTCCTGGTCATCATCGATGAGTCCACGGGTCTTGGCGGCGAGCAGGACGTCGTCCAAGTATCAGACCTTGTCCTCGATCTCGCCGATCTGTTCTAGCCGCTGGGCCATCTCCAGATTGGAGTGTAGTGGGCTGCGCACCCTTGGCGCGTGTGAGCTGCGCGGTCGCCGATCTTGCGCAGCGGAGGCGTGAGAAGTCTCCCACACCCAACGGGAATCGGCCACAATTGGAGCCCCCCTGTTCTGAGGTTCATCCGACGGGACGCGTTGGGGCCTTGCAGGCCTGTTCAGGAGGTCCAGACACAGGCCTGTCAGGACTTTTGGAGCTGTTGGTGCATTTCGGCGAGATCATCAGCGGTGACTTCTCGACGCTGTTGGGTGGAAGATGAGGCTTCCTGTGACTCACGGATGGAATTGGGGCCATGTGGAACGATTTTTATTTATTAAATTTATTTATTTATTTGATTGCTTATTCATTGATTTATTAGTTAGTTTATTAGGCATGCCAGTCACATGTGTGATGATTTATTATGCGCTCGATCTAACTTGGTCAGTCGATTGTGAGACTCGGGTCGGGACTGGAAGTCCGTCATACCATAAAGGCTATGACGTTAATTACGCCATTCTAAAGAAAGACAACCCTTGATTAATCGCCAAAGTAGAAGAATCCCACGGGCAAAACCAATGTGATAGGTATGCTCATTCATTTGCAGGATAGAAGATGCATGCAGATGATCGTACGATTTGCAGTTTTATTATGATTTATTGACCTAGTTTTCGGTACGAGACGGAGGACTTAGGTCCGAAGACTATACCATCACGCATAGTGACGGCTTCCGGTTATGCATAACCTGACTTTCGGCCACACACCATTTAATATACCGGAGAATCGGATCATGCAAGCATGCAAGATAACAGTATTCAGTATTATCATTTATTATTTATTTGATCATTTATTTCTAACTTCGAGAGAGATTTCGGCAGTGCCACCCTGCTCCGAGGGGTATCGGGGCCTTTTTATTTTGAAGCTGTGCATAACATTACGGTGCATATACATGGACCCATGAGGTGGGCCGAGTGTGATCGTATTTGGGCGAGTTTGGAGATTATCGAGACAATATATGCCAGGGTACGATAAATTTGCAGTTCAAGGATCGAGAGAACGCGGTCGAAACTCGATCGGAACAAATCAAATTCAGTGAGTTATCGACCCATGACAAAGTCGTGCTTCAGCTACAGTGGGGAGAAATCTCGAGATCCAGACATGACTTATCGGAGCGTCATTAATATCTCATATCCGGGGTCTAGAGGAGATGAGAGCACCGAGCCAGACGTAGCCACGTCCAAGATATGTTTTATTATCCTTTCTTTATTTATTCTTATTGTTATTTTAGATGCATGAATGTCTTTGTTCTAACTCATTTTATTTATGTCCTCTCTTTTTTCATCATCCGCTTGTTATTATTATTTGATTGTTTATTTATTTTGTATTTTCTTATATCAGATGTATGCATCTTTTAATCTTCCTTGGTGTTTGTTTGATAATCATTCATTTATTCACTATTGTTCTATGTTGTTTATTTACTATATATTTTTTTATTTTTTTTGTTGTCATCTATGTGCCCATCATTTATTTATTATATATTTTTATTTTAACTATTTTTTATTTCTCTATTTTTTTGAATGAGGTTGTTTATTTTATTGTTTACTTCTTTTTCTGTTTATATATATATATATATATATATGTATATATATATATAGGATGGGGGTGGACATATGTGCGTACGTATATGTTATAATATAGTTACGTGTTAGCATGAATGGGCTAGTATGTTAGTTAGTGACCGCGCATGGATTAAGTTTAACGTGTACTCAGTGTTAAGGGGGGGGGTTGTTACGTGGGATTTTAACTGTGTATGAGTTTGGTTTGTTTTCATTTTTTTTATCGTGCTGAAGGGTGATGGGGTGGCGTCGATTGAGATTTGGTGCCGGTTGGGCATGGCGCCGAGAGGGCATGTGTGGGTTTTGCTTTGGCGTCGATAGACATGTCTCGGCAGAACATGCTATCGGCACGGTTACTGTAGAAGCTAAGTATCGGCGCTAACAGTGGTCGGCGTGTGAGTGGCACCGAGAAGGGTGGGCGCCGATCTGAATTACCCCAGCCCGTTGGGGGGATTTGGGCAAGGAGAGCACGGCCGAGCGAGGGCTATCCGTCTCAGAAACAGAGGAAAAGCTCAGGAAACAGGGTATCAGAAATCAAAGAAAATTATACAATCGTCGAGTGAAACCCACTGGGCAGTATCATATTCCCATTTAAAGTGGACGAAGTGCCATGAGATGGACTGTCTCAGGCCTCCATTATGCGCAGCAGGGACTGATTCGAAAGAACTCATGGATTTCGATCGGGAAAAATATCGGGACAAACATCCCCTACTGCATAGTATTTCTCTCATTCACAATAGATCATCAGAAGCCACGAACTTCCAACATCTCTGCGAAAGGGTAGCAACCACGTGGGGCTTGATGCGCGAATACATAAACATATATATTAACGAATAGAAGAGAGACAGCACGCGGAACAAATGACCATACGGTCTACATTTTATTGCTCATATAAGAGACAACAGGCTACATTAAACTGAAAATAGTAATAAAAATCCCTGGAGATTACAGTAGAAACTATACAAGAACGAAGGGGAAGAGAGAGCTGTAGCCCCTCGGGGCTTTTTACACGGTGGGAGACCCACCTTCGCTGCAGAGGGAAACCCACTCCTCCTTTTTTCTTCTCGGTGGCTCTCCCCTTTCCTTCGTTCATCCTCTTGGTGCCGCCCTCTCTACTGCTCGCCGACCGTTCTTTTCTTGTGCTCGAAGCATCTTTTGATAGAGGATGGAGCCTCTTCATACAGTGGCTGAGGCGTGTGGAAGGGGTGGGGAGGTGCCATCGGCGCAGGGCCTTCTCAGCGCGCCCGGTGCTATCGGCGTGCCTTCTTCTATTTTGGGCTTCAGATGGGCCTGACCATGGCCTCGGCGGCACTTTCACCTTGGTGGTTGATGGGCCATGGGCGGGCCATTCCCAGTGTCATCGAAGGTCTTCTATCCCCTGAAACATAAGAAATATTATAAGATGAAATATGTTAGTATTATTATTTGTATTGTTATTATCTTATAGTTTTATTATTATTTTATTATCATTGTTATATCTTCTCTTCTCTCTCTTTTTATCTTTTTGTTATTATTATTATTATTAATATTATATATATATACATATTTTTTATGTGTCAACAAATGCCCCCCACCCGTAGGTGACGCGAATGAGAGACGAGTGAGCGGGGCCTACGGGTGCAACCCATTTTTTGGAAGCGTTTCTTTTCGTTCATGCGGGCATGCAGGCATTCCATCAGCAAGCATACGCTATACATATAAGGTAGCTCCCCTATATCGGGGATAGGATAGGGACAATGCCTGTGACTCATGGACATAGTGCGACTCATGATGTACAACTAAGGGAGATGTGCATGTGTAAAAAGGACACCGCATAGAATATGTGCATAGCGTAAACCACGATCTACACCCACGGCTACTTCTCCATAGTGTGATAGTGCAAGTATGCGAGCAGCGAGCCCTGGACATAGGGATACGTAGACGTTCTAAATAACACTAAAGTATTGCTCTAGCGTCTACACATACAGCTGGGGTTCTCGATTTTCGGTAGCTTCACATAACCCCTTAGCTTATTCTCAGTTCCAGACTTCACCGTTCGGCGCAAGTCTCCTCATGTGTCTCAATGGGGATTCCCGGCTACTAAGATTCATCATTTATAGTAATTTTATTACGGATTTCACCGTTTGACGCGAGTCTCCTCATGTGTCTCAATAGGGATTCCCGACTACTAAGATTCATCCTTTATAGTAATTTTATTACAGACTTCACCGTTTGGCGTGAGTCTCCTCATGTGTCTCAATGGGGATTCTCGGCTACTATGATTCATCCTTTATAGTGATTTTATTGCGGACTTCACTGTTTGGCGTGAGTCTCCTCATATGTCTCAATGGGGATTCCCGGCTACTAGGATTCATCCTATCTATCATTCTTCTTCTTTCTTTTTTTTCTTTTTCTTTTAACTGGGGGAAGGCAGCTTTTTCCTCATGATTATCCCTCGTGTGGGTGCAGAAGTTAGAGCACATATATAGTGTTAGGAAGAACCTTCTAGCATCCCTATGATAAGAGACCACTGAACACATAGTGGTGCAAAGTGTAGGAGTTTACTTTGGGTGTATCTCCTGAGTTGCGTTAGCGACACAGCTATGACTTTTCCCTCGGACGCATACACTCAGCCAATATTGGCTTTTCATCCCTTAGTGTATGTCGGGGCGCATACATGCTTAGAATCGGGTAGCTTTATTTAGCAAGGAAATGTTCTCCTAGGAAATTGAAGGAGGTGTATTATCTTATAGTATAAGCAAGCATGGCCAACAAACACCCAGAATTTGAAAGCATGCAATTTTTTCTTCTATCTTCTCTTTTCTTTTTTTTCTTTCCTTTTTCTTTCTTTTTTTAATTTTATATGTATGCATATACATATATGTCATACCTGCAGGTTAGTTATTCAAAAGTAAGCAAAATTGATAACAAAATAATGGAAAATGGGGTTATGTAGCAAGTCCCAGCGGGATGAAGGGGGTTGGCACTGGCCAACGAGAGCCATTTTATTCAGATGATGAACCTGGATTAAAATGGGGTGGTAGGCCTCAACAGGGTGTCTTGGCCAAGAACGGACAGTGGGTTTTGACAGGGAGTCCAACCCGAATATAGAAAGTGGACTACAGAAGCCAGTGGTTGGCAAGGGAAGTGGGCTATGACAACCGAAAGGTAACATGGAAAGAAGGCTATGAAAGCCAGGAGATAATAGGAGAAGAGGATATGCAGACCTAGTGGTAGCAGGAAAGCAGGCTTCAAGGGGAGCCTAAGTCATCGAGTTGTAGCAATCATCATGGTGGGGCATGATGGTCATTATTGAAGTATGCTTAAGCCAAAAGGGTAGCGAGGCAGTGGGCTTTTGATGGTATGTCAAGGCCGAGAGATGTACGGATATTGAAAAATGCCAGGCTAGTAGGTCACATGGACCCGGAGATAGTGAGATAGTAGGCTGTACAAGCCAAGATAGTAGGATAGCAGGCCGTAAAAGCCAGGATAGCAGGCCTTGAGGGCCAGGGACGGCATGCTATAAGAGCCAGGACAGCGGGCTATAGAAGCCAGGAATAGCAGGCTACGAGAGCCAGAGACAGCAGGCTATAAGAGCCAAGACAGCATGCTGTAAAAGCCAGGAATAGTAGGCTATGAGAGCCAGATACAGCAGGCTATGAGAGCCAGGACAGTAGGCTTTAAGAGCCAGAACAACATGCTGTAGAAGCCAGGATAGCAGACTACGAGAGCCAGAGACAACATGCTATAAGAGCCTGGACAGTAGGCTTTAAGGGCTAGAATAGCAAGCTGTAGAAGCCAGGAATAGCAGGCTACATAAGTCAGAGACAGCAAGCTATAAGAGCCGGGACATCAGACTGTAGAAGCCTGAACAGCAGGCTGTAGAAGCCAGGAATAGCAGGCTACGAGAGCCAGAGACAACAGGCTATGAGAGCCAGGATAACAGGCTATAAGAGCCAGGACAGCAGGCTTTAGGAGCCTGAATAGCAGGCTGTAGAAGCCAGGAATAGCAGGCTACGGCAGCTAGGATAGCAGGCTGGAGGAGCCAGGTTAGCGAGATAGCACGCTGTAAAAGCTAGAAAATAGCTTGGATAGCAGGCTACAAAGGCTAGGGTAGCAGGCTGCAAGAGCCATGATAGCGGGATAGCATGCTATAAAAGCCAGGGTAGAGAGATAACATGCTATAAAATGCCAGGATAGCAAGCTGCAAGAGCTGAGATTGCGGGATAGCAAGCCGTAAAGGCCAGGATAGCAGGCTATAAAAGCCAGGATAGCGGGATAGCAAACCGCAAAGGCCAGGATAGCAGGCTATAAAAGCCGGGGATAGCGGGATAGCAAGCCGTAAAGGCCAGGATAGCAGGCTACGAGAGCTAGAATAGTGGAACAACATGCTATAAGAGCCAGAAAGTGGTAAGATAGCAGGCTATACAAGTCGGAATGGCATAATAGCAGGTTTTAGAAGCCAGGGGGTAATGGGATAGCAGACTGTAAAAGCCAGAAGGTAGCGGGATAACATGCTACAAGAGCCAGAACAGTGATATAGCAGGCCACGAGAGCTACATATAGTAGGCTATACAAGCCAAGATAGCAGGCAACGAGAGCCTGGATAGCAAGCTATGAGAGCCAGAAATAGCATGCCATAAGAGCCAGGATAGTAGGCTACGAGAGCCAGAGATAGCGAGCTACAAGAGCTAGATATAGCAGGCTACGAGAGCCAAAAGGTAGCAAAGATAGCAGACTCTGAAAGCCAGAGAGCAGTGAGGAATTGGGCTTGTGAAAGCCGAAATGTAGTTTAGCCGAATTATATGATAACGGGCCTTAGCCGAAGAGGCTAAGCCAGAATGTAAGATAACTGAAACGTGGGATAGCGAGCTTCAGCCGAAATGACTAAGCTAAAGGATGAGATAGCTGAAAGTCATGATAGCGGGCTTTGGCTAAGTCGAAAGATAAGATAGCTGAGGTGTAAGATAGCAGGTTTTGGTCGTCATGGCCAAACCGAAAGGTGAGATGGCTGGAGTTTATGGTAGCGGACTTTAGTTGGAATGGCCAAGCCAGAAGATAAGATAGCTAAAAATTGTGGTAACAGCTTGGCCCGAATGGCTAAGCCAAAAGATAGGATAGTGGTCACATGCTGTAGGGAAGCGGGCTTCCAAGCTGACATCTAGGAGGGTGGTATGTGAGTTGAAATTTAGGATAGAGAGACTAAATAGTCATAATTAAGGGAAGCGGGCTTCGATGACAGGTCTAGGCCGTTGCATTGCATTGATTATTGCAACGGGATGGGTGGATGAGCCCTGATAGCAAGCTTTGGCCTAAAATGGCTAAGCCGAGGGATGAAGTAGTTGGAAATTGTAATAGCAGCTTTGGCCGGAATGGCTAAGCCGAAAGATAGAATGGTCGAAAATTATGATAGCAGCTTTGGCCAGAATGGCTAAGCCGATAGATAGAGTAGTTGAAAATTATGATAGTGGCTTTGGCTGGAATGGCTAAGCCGAAAGATAGAATATTTGAAAATCATGATAGCAGCTTCGGCCAGAATGGCTAAGTCGAAAGCTAGAATAGCTAAAAACTATGATAGCAGCTTTGGCCGGAATGGCTAAGCCAGAAGACAGGATAATTGACAAATTGTGATAGCAGCTTTGGCCAGAATTGCTAAATCGAAAGAGGAGCTAGTTGAAGAATTGTAATAGCGACTTTGGCCGGGATGGCTGAGCCGGAGGACGGGATAACTGACAAATTGTGATAGCGGCTTTAGCCGGATGATGGAATGGCTGAAAATGTATAATAGCGACTTCGGCTGTCATGGCTGAGTCGGTGAATAAAATAGCTGGAAGTTGTGAGATATATGGTAGTGGGCTTCAACCGAGGTGGACGAGCCGAAAAATGAGATACTTGAAATACATGATAGGGTGTTGTGCTTGCAAACACGGATAGCTGGCTTCGACTGGACGTCAAAGGACAGAAGATAGGATAGCAGATCCTGTTAGGATGTCGGACTTGGAAGCAATCTGGAATTGATGTTGCCTCGACGGACTGTCGAAGACAACCCATGCATTTGACCTAGATGGGAGGTCTGCGTCAAAGGTAGAATCTAGATGCCAACCTGACAATATGTCGGAGCTGACAAACCTTGCTCAGACGATAGGTCCGAGACAATGGGTGAATATAGACATCGACCTGACGAGATATCGGGACCGAAAAACCTTGCTCGGACGGCGTGTCTGGGGCAAGGGTAGAATATAGACGTCGACCCGACGGGATGTCAGAATCAACAAACCTTGCTCGGACGGCGTGTCTGGGACAAGGGCAGAATACAGACGTCGACCCGACGAGATGTCGGAATCAACAAACCTTGCTCAGGCAGGAGGTGTGAAACAAGGGCAGGATAGATAAATGGGCATTGACTCGACAGAACGCCGAAATCAAGCAACTCAGTGAAGACGTGGGGTCTAGGCCAAGGGTAAAACCAAGCCGGCTGACGAGGGCTAAGAATGGTACCTTCCAAAAGTACTCCTGGTACAGACCAGTCCATAGTGCGGGCTGTGTTGTCCGGTGGGACTATTGATGGATTTGACTATCTTGTTATAACGCCGGTGGGGCTAGGGATTAAATCTGAGAGCTCGGCCAAGGCGGAGTGCCTTGAGCCAGAGGGAAAAGTTTTATGGGCCTAGCTTGGTGGCAATACTTAAGAGCTCAATGCAGACGGAGTGCCTTGTGCCAAGGAAAAGCTTATGAACTCAGCTCGGCGGGACTTGATGGGAAAAGTCTAAGAGCTTGGCGAGGGCGGAGTGCCTCAGGCCAAGGGGAAGAGTTTTATGGGCCCAGTCGGCGGGACTAAGGCGATATTTGAGAGCTCGGCGAGGGCGGAGTGCTACGGGCCAAGGGAAAAAAGAGTTTTATGAGTCCAGCCCCACGGGGCTAGGAAAATGTGTGAGAGCTCAGCGAGGGCAGAGTGCCACGGGCCATGGGAAAGGTTTTATGGGCCCGGTCCAATGGAACTGATGGGCAACGTTTAGAGCTTGGTGAGGGCGAAGTGCCACAGGCCAAGGGACAGGTTTTATGAGCCCATGTAGTGAGGCAAGTTTGGTATCTCTTAGCATGTTTGTGTAGCTTTTGTGGTGGAATGCCGAAGGATGGCGAGGATGTATTGGTTATGAATGTGGGTTCCACACCCGGGGTAGAGGGTCAATCCCGGTGGGACTAATGGGGAGCATTTCGCAGGATAAGGAGTTGGCAAAGCCGATGAGTGTTTATTGGGTGACCTGGCTGGCGGATCCAGTCTAAGGATGGGAGTGGGCTATTGATACAAGCCTTGCAGCCCGTGGCGTGCGTCAGCTCAGGTGTTTAGACTATATCAACAGGGATCCTTTGATAGCGGGGAGGTTGTTGCACCCGTGCTCTGAGTCGGCATCACCCCAGGGGACATATGGCAGGTGGCAGTAGCCTTGCGTCGAGTCATCTTGTTGCTTCTTGTATTGTTGTCTTCAGTGGGGGTGCTCGGAATGTTATAGCTCTTGCAAAGATAGGCCTCCAGGGCTTGCGTCGTATGTTGGTCTCTTGACATACATGCCTCAGCAGTTGTGGTTGCGGGGTCTTTTCAACTCCATAAATGGCGCCGGTGGCTTTAAGCTCCTATAGCTGTGCGCCTTGCACTGCCTATAATGATTTCAATTGAAGAAGCGACTGTAGGTCTTACCCTGATTTCATAGTGCTAAATTGTATGGAGTAGCTTTCCAGAGAAGGAGGAATCCCATTCTAACATTGAATGAAATGCAGCAAATGTGTCCTCTAAGTAAGGAGCTAGAAATCTTTAGCAGTCGAGCTTGTCGAACAGTTAGCATTTGCAGCGGGTTGTCCAGTTCACAGTGGGACGTTGGTATGCCCTGAATAATTTCGTTCTCTCTTCTTTTAGTTTTGGATGCCCCCAAGCTAGGGTGGGTAGTCGAAGAGTTCATTCTCCCTTTTAATGCCCCCAAGCTGGGGTGGATAGCTGAAGATGAGTTGTTCAAAGCATATCTTTTCATTAGGTAGCTTGTTCGCTTCACGAGCAGTTGTGTAGGTAGATAGTAGTAGGGAAATCCGGCCGTTGGACTCCACCCTCTTCTCTTTTGTTAACACCTCAGAGCTTGATTGTAGTTGAGCATCTTTTCATTCTTGTCCCCCCCCTTGCTCGGAGAGAGTTGAGCCTCCCTTATTGTGTGCTGGAGCGTGCAAAGCAGCGGCTGAGTTGTGCCGATCTTTTCATTTGGGAAGAGACTCATCCCTGCATCTTTATCATTTTCCAATTGACCCTGACATGGGTTGGCTCCATTCTTGAATTGATGGCTTGAATAAAGCTGGTAGCACATCAAGCGGTAAAGCATCATCTTTTCTTTTATTCTTGGGTTTATTTCTATTTTGGTCTTCGGTAGTTGCCCCGGAGACGATGCAACAATTGCATTTGTTCGGCCTCTTGCCACGACGGAGGGAGCTCGGGATGCATCTCAGAAGATGTACCGTCCCGATTGATATACGGAAACTGTGTTAGCCGTCATCTTGAAAATGGGCATCGGGTGAGGGCGAGGTGGATCCACCCTATATTCTCCAAGTTGTAACTCACCACTTTAGACTAAGTCTTCCATGATGTCTTTGAATATATAGCAGTCCTCAATGAGATGTTCCCTCTTCCGATGGTAGGGGCAAAACCGAGGGTCGTCTTTTCTTTCGATGTCATTTAGTCTCTTGAGCTCCGGGAGGACAACCTTTTTGTACTCAAGGGCCCACTCGAACAGCCGCTGGGTCTTGTCCTGCGGTAATGAGTATGGTCTTTTCATTCTTGCCCTTAGTGAAGGGGGTTTTTGTTCAGCAACCTTAGTAGAGGAGGGGCCAGTTGCCTCCTGTGCTTTCCTCCACTTATGCTCGAAGGCTGCAAAGTCAACTGCTTCTATTTCTTCTGGTGCCGGCTGTTCTTTAATTAGCTTGTGCTCTTGAATTGGAGGAGTAAAAGTCGGGTAGTATTTGGCCAGAAAGGCTTCAATCTCAATTGCCACATCTTCTAATTGGTCGAAGGATTTGACTTCGTGGCCAATTACCCTTTGTAGGATCTCTTTCCTCAGATTGCGGTTGCATAGCTGGACAGTGTCCTTGTAGCTTGGCGGATGTTTGCATCTCGCACTGAGATTCTTCCAACGTTGAATGTAGTCCGAAGTAGACTCATCATCTTTTTGTTGGATCATATATAACTCCGCTTCGGTGACTTCTTCCTCAGCGGATTTTATCTCAGTTGTTTGTTCCATTGCTGGCTTGTTTGTTATGGCTATCGCTGCTAGACTCTGGCGCAAGCCAGCTGCTTATCGAGGCGGCATTGCACGAGGCGTAGAAGCTGCCCCCTAGCATGCCTGGAGAGTTGAGGGGTACGCGTGGGCTGCATGGTATAGCTGCTGCGGGAGGGTGTTCCCGTCACGGCCTTGTGTTAACTGGGGCATAGCCGGCTATAGTGAGGCTTCAAATGATTTAGCACAACCTTGTGGGGAGTTGGATGAGGGTCCTGCCTGCTCGAGTGTGGCTGAGAGTAAGCCCATCTCAGTCAATCTTTTTTATAGTGTCTCTACTTCTTGTATTATCTGATGGAGCTCCTTCATCAGAGCGGAGTTAGCTTGGTAGGAGCTGGGAGTGCTGTTTCCCGTGCTAATTCCCGGTGGGGCTAGCAGCATTTTATTGTCGGCGTGGGACGCGTACGGTCCTGCATTAGTAGATGTTCTTGCCTCCATGCCCTCATGTTGAGGAGGGGTATAATAGCATGCTTCTTCAGACGGTGGTGGAGGATGCCCCCACCCTTCCTGGGGTTGATGGTGAGAAATAAATGTTGCAGCTTGACCTGCCCTTGCTGGTGTATAGCATATCTCTTTGCTTTCATCTTCAATAAGTCGGCTTGCACTAGGCAAGGCCGATATGGTGTTGTAGGAGAGGGCAATGCTCTTCTTTCTACTTTTTAGCTTATTCTTCTCTTTTCCCTCTGCGGCTAACGCCTGATGTGCTATGCAAGCTTTCGCCACCTCTTCAGATGATTACTGGTATAGAGATACCATATTAACTGCTATTTCCATAGCGGGTAGTTCATGCAGGCGAGTAGGATCAACCTTATAGTCATCCAGTTGTAGCCCCCCTCTTCTGATTAGCTTTTCAATAGCGTCTTTAAAGACATAACAATCTTCAATATGGTGCCCAACCATCTGGTGATATGGGCAGTAGCGAGGATGGTCTTTCTTTCTAGCATTTTCCGGTCTCTTCGGCTCTGGTAGAGTAACATTGTTGTTTGTGATAGCCCATTCGAAGAGGATCCGAGTCCTGTCCTTGGGGAAAGAGTAGATCTTTTTCATTTTGGCCTGCAAGGATGGGACTTCTTGCTGCTCAGCTAGCTTAGCGGGAGGAGGGTTAGCTACTCCTTTTTCCTTTTCTTCTTGTTAGTTGAATGCTTTGAAATCAATTGTATGAACTTCCTTGGGCGATGGCCACTTGTCAGTAGACTTTCCCTTTTGGCTTGTAGCAGTTGGAGTTGAGACCTGGAGATGAAGGCTTCAATCTTTGCGACCACATTATTTAGCCGGTCGAAAGACCGGATTTCAATTCCGATCATCCTTCCGAGGATTTCCCGGCTCAGATTTTGCTTGCATATTTGCACTGCATCCTCTGGATGTGGCGGCCGCTTGCATCTCATACTGAGATTCCGCCATCTTTTTATGTACTCCAAGGCTAACTCATCATGTCTCTGTCTGGAGGCATATAGCTCGGCTACTGTGACCTCTCTTTCAGCAACATGGAACCGCTCTCGGAACTTTCATTGCATAGCTGCCCAGTCGCTTATAGAGTTGGCTGGTAGATTGGAATACCTTTCAAAAGCCAGGCCTATCAGTGAGGACCCGAAGAATTTTAGCAGGTAGGCTTCATATGTTGCCAGATCGCCCATTACTGTTATATAGTAAGCAATATGTTCTTTAGGAGAACCTTGCTCGCCAAACTTCTCAAATTTGGGCGGTTTGTTGATGCTAGGTGGGAGCCTCTTTGCGGCATACTGTGGCGGATACGGCACTTTGTATACATCAAAGGTGTTGAAATCACCATTCGACCTCTCGGCCAGCTTCACTTCAATTAGCTGTTCTATTATTAATTTATTCAACATGATCGGGTCCGCTGGTTCCAGATGGAAATGTGCAGACTGCTATGTAGAAGGAGTAGTAAGAGTCGCGGCTTGAAGTGTCAGCGGTACCATTGGTGGTAACTGCTACATCTGGGGAAGTGTCGACTGCGCCAGTGGTGGCTGTAGGCGGTGTGGCTGAAGAGCAGCTTTGCCATAGCCCGTTGCTTGAGAAGTAGTTTGGGGTGTAGCATTGGCCGGGTTAGGAACTTCCCGGGATGATTCAGCATGCACGTCCTGTTGCCAGGGAAAAGGGGCTTGTTCATTTATTTCATTCAGTTGCTTTTTCAAGACTTTGATCTCTTGCTGGTAATTTTGCAGCATCATTAAGATGGTTGGGTCTTGTGCTGCCATAGCGGAAGTACCCTCGAATGCTTCGCTCGAAACACTTTCAAATGAGGTTGGCAGAATAATCTCTTCTTCCTCGGAAGTCACTGTGTTGGCAGTCGAAGTAGTGATAGCTTGCTTTTGTTTGGCTGCTTTGAGCATTTCTCTTGCATCTTTGCCTCTTCTGGTTACTAGCCCGGGCCTTTCGGCTAGCTTGGCCAATTCTTCCGGCTCTTCGGGTAGGGCCCCATATCTGCTGGATACCCCCGCCATGTTGCAAGTGAATATTTGTTTCCTTTTTCCTTGCCCCCAGACTGTCTTCTTGACTTGACTGGAGAATGTTGATCTTCTAATCATTAACATCCTTTCATTCTCTTCATGCCGTGGAGGAGCTTCAGAGTATTCGGCTTGCAAGCCATCTTCATATTCATTGACGTTCATGAAGGATGTCATTCTTCTTCTTTCTTTGCCTTCTTCTTTTCCTTCGGCGCTGATGGCGCGGAGTAGCCTTTACCGACTTAGGGAAGAACTTTCCAAGCCATAGAAGTAATTCTGGACCACCTTGGCCATTCCTTCTTGATTGTGCCCTCTACTGAGGGCAGAAATTAATAGTTGGTCTTGCATCGATGGCTTGTAGGAGTGTCGCGATAGTCTAGTAGCTCCGTTCGATCTTGTCGAACGTCGGAGAACATTGGCTTGCCTGGCACAGACCCTATGAGCGGGCGGAGAGGCTACTGGCATGACCTCTTGTTCCTTCGGTGTAGCTTTGTTGCCCCCACACCTGGGGTCCTTAACAGTTGATGTTGAATCTTGTGTGGTCGAAGCTGGGCCCCGGGTCCTCTTGAGAATCCAAACCTGCTTGAATTTCGGTAGCTTTTGAGCTAGCTTCCCCCGGACATCCATTTCTAAATCGGCCTTCCGACTTGCTAATGCCTGGAAGGCGTTGTGTGTAAATATTGCCGAGACGATGTGGTCCGGCAAAACTTTAGCACTATGGCGGTTCAGATATACTCGAACGCCGCCAACCATAACATACTTCCCAGAAGCTGAGAGTCGGCCTCGGGGAACCGCAGCAACTCCTCTTCTTCTTTGGTTCTTCTTCTTCTTCCCCCCGGACGCCTTGTCACTGGTGGGGATGGCATGGTAGTCCACGTGGGGGACAAAGCATGAGATAGTATGGTGAGACAGAGTGGTTCTCCGAGGACAGTTCGCCTTTGTAGGGGCTACGGCCTTGGTCGCAACAGTCTTGTCAACTTCCTCTCCCTCGATCCTCAGCAGGCTGACGAATGCGACTCCGAGAAAATTAGGGAATCCCACCACTGGTGGCAGAGTTCTGAAAGCAGTGGGAACCGCCAGGTACCCGTGCTCCGCGTGGGTAGCGACTGCTTGGGGGCCGAAAGCAAGTCCAGCAAATCCGCAAGCCATTGAGATATCTGCAAATCAGGATGAGCAAACAATCAGTATTTTGGGGAAGGCCTCCAGGCCTTCTACTTTGGCGAAGAGATGAAGGGAGGCCTAGTCCCACCGGGCGTGCTAGTTTTGTGGAATGATTTTTATTTATTAAATTTACTTATTTATTTGATTGCTTATTTATTGATTTATTAGTTAGTTTATTAGGCGTGCCAGTCACATGTGTGGCGATTTATTATGCGCTTAATCTGACTTGGTCAGTTGATTGTGAGACTCTGGTCGGGACCGGAAGTCCGTCATACCATAAAGGCTATGACGTTAATTACGCCCTTCTAAAGAAGGACAACCCTTGATTAATCGCCAAAGTAGAAGAATCCCAAGGGCAAAACCAATGTGATAGGTATGCTCATTCATTTGCAGGATAGAAGATGCATGCAGATGATCGTACGATTTATAGTTGTATTATGATTTATTGAACCAGTTTCCGGTACAAGACGGAGGACTTAGGTCCGAAGACTACCATCACGCATAGTGATGGCTTCCGGTCAGGCATAACCCGACTTTCGACAACACACCATTTAATATACCGGAGAATCAGATCATGCAAGCATGCAAGATAACAGTATTCAGTATTATCGTTTATTATTTGTTTGATCGTTTATTTCTAACTTCGAGAGAGATTTCGGCAGTGCCACCATGCTCCGAGGGGTATCGGGGCCTTTTTATTTTAAAGCTGTGCATAACATTACGGTGCATATACATGGACCCATGAGGTGGGCCAAGTGTGACCGTATTCGGGCGAGTTTGGAGATTATCGGGACAATGTATGCCAGGGTACGACAAATTTGTTGTTCAAGGATCGAGAGAACGCGGTTGAAACCCGATCAGAACAAATCAAATTTAGTGAGTTATCAGCCCGTGACAAAGTTGTGCTTTGGCTACAGTGGGGAGAAATCCCGAGATCCAGGCATGACTTGTCGGAGCGTCATTAATATCTCATACCCGGGGTCTGGAGGAGATGAGAGCACCGGGGCAGACGTAGCCACGTCCAAGATATATTTTATTATCCTTTCTTTATTTATTCTTATTGTTATTTTAGATGCATAAATGTCTTTGTTCTCATTTTATTTATGTCCTCTCCTTTTTCGTTATCCGCTTGTTATTTATTTGATTATATTATTGTATTGTATTTTCTTATATCAGATGTATGCATCTTTTAATCTTCCTTCATTGGTGTTTGTTTGACAATCATTCATTTATTCACTATTGTTCTATGTTGTTTATTTACTATATTTTTTTTATTTTTTTTTGTTGTCGTCTATGTGCCCATCATTTATTTATTGTGTATTTTTATTTTAACTATTTTTTTATTTATCTATTTTTTTGAATGGGGATTTTTTTATCGTGCTGAAGGGTGATGGGGTGACGCCGATTGAGATTTGGTGTCGGTTGGGCTTGGCGCCGAGAGGGCATGTGTGGGTTTTGCTTTGGCGCCGATAGACACATTTCGGCGTGCTTTTATTCCAAATGAATAGGAGCATCTCGGCGTGACCTTCATCTTAGCGTGGGATGGTGCCGAGAGGGGTTTGGCGCCGATGGACTTGGTTGTTCAGTATTATTTATTTATTTTTTATTTTATTATTTATTATTTATTGTTATTATTATTATATTATTTTTTTATTTTGTTTGTTTATTTATTTGTTTATTTCCCTTTAATATTTTATTATTTTATTATTTTATTATTTTTTATTAGTATTTCGACGATTAGTATGCATGGCTGGCAAAAATCCGGCAGCATCTCCCCTGTAACCAGAGGGTTGCTAGGGTATATAGGAAACCATCCACGGAGTGTCGAGACGGAATCCGTAATAAACGGACATATCGGAGCCCGAGAGCCGAAGGGACGAGATTCGACGGAGTAATGTTCGACATAAGGCGATTTATTCAATATTCTCGTAACGAGGGGCCATGCATGTCTATTATATAACACCCACAGACACATATAAGAATAAAGGGGAGTGTGTGTTTGAAACATACGCAAATCACACATATATACATATCACATATATTTATTCACATATATATACGTACATGTATAAATGAGGTCACACTGTCGGCAGAACATGCTATCAGCACGGATACTGTAGAAGCTAAGTATCGGCGATAACAGTGGTCGGCACGTGAGTGGCGCCGAGAAGGGTGGGGGTCGATCTGAATTACCCCAGCTCGTTGAGGGGATTTGGGCAAGGAGAGCACGGCCAAGCGAGGGCTATCCGTCTCATAAACAGAGGAAAAGCTCAGGAAACAGGGTATCGAAAATCAAAGAAAATTATATAATCGTCGAGTGAAACCCACTGGGCAGTATCATATTCCCATTTAAAGTGGACGAAGTGCCATGAGATAGACTGTCTCAAGCCTCCGTTATGCGCAACAGGGACTGATTCGAAAGAACTCATGGATTTAGATCGGGGAAAACATCGGGACAAACATCCCCTACTGCATAGTATTTCTCTCATTCACAATAGATCATCAGAAGCCACAGACTTCCAGCATCTCTGCGAAAGGGTAGCAATCACAGGGGGCTTGATGCGTGAATACATAAACATATATATTAACGAATAGAAGAGAGACATCACGGGGAACAAAGGACCATACGGTCTACATTTTATTGCTCATATAAGAGACAACTGGCTACATTAAACTGAAAACATGAATAAAAATCCATGGAGATTACAGTAGAAATCATAAAAGAACGAAGGGGAAGGGAGAGCTGTAGCCCCTTGGGGCTTTTTACACGGTGGGAGACCCACCTTCGCTGCAGAGGGAAACCCACTCCTCCTTTTTTCTTCTCGGTGGCTCTCCCCTTTCCTTCGTTCATCCTCTTGGTGCTGCCCTCTCTACTGCTCGCCGACCGTTCTTTTCTTGTGCTCGAAGCATCTTTTGATAGAGGATGGAGCCTCTTCATACAGTGGCTGAGGCGTGTGGAAGGGGTGGGGAGGTGCCATCGGCGCAGGGCCTTCTCAGCGCGTCCGGCGCTATCGGCGTGCCTTCTTCTATTTTGGGCTTCAGATGGGCCTGACCATGACCTCGGCGGCACTTTCACCTTGGTGGTTGATGGGCCATGGGCGGGCCATTCCTAGTGTCATCGACGGTCTTCTATACCCTTGAACATAAGAAATATTATAAGATGAAATATGTTAGTATTATTATTTGTATTGTTATTATCTTATAGTTTTATTATTATTTTATTATCATTGTTATATCTTCTCTTCTCTCTTTTTTTATCCTTTTGTTATTATTATTATTATTATTATATACATATTTTTTTATGTGTCAACAGGCCCTGGTGAGAATCTCGGCCCCGGTTGCAGGCGTTGCGGTGGCTCCCACGATGTGCCATTGACTTTTTGATCGAAGTTTCCACAGACGGCGTCAAAAAGTGTAGAGACAGAAAATTGGTTCCTAGCCCTCGTACCACACTTTCCTATTTATTTGCTGGGGAAGATCGTCGACACTCGTGGAAGCCTGCAGACACCAGAAGCGAAAGGCGTCAGAAGGAATTCCGGACGTTACCCCGGGGAATAATTATTATAATTATATTTTTAACTTTGAAAATCCTTATAAAATTCTCGGGCGTTACATATGAGGTTGTCCTGGTAGCAAGAGCCAGTCCCTTAGCAGGGAAGGGCGTAAGTCGTGGAGTAACGTCTCCCACGATCGTAGGGAATTTTTCGTTGAGAGCCCGTTCTTCCGGAGTCGAACAGTTCTCTGGCGACTCTTATGGCGCCTGAGGTGCGTGCTCGCCCATAGTGGAGTTGAGGCCGACGTCGTGGAAGGTAACGTTCGATGGTCGGAGGGTCATCCGGCGGCCGTTGCGCCTAGGTCGAAGCCCTTCCTGTGTTGACGAATCCGAGGCCCAATTGTTGTGGGGGCTGTTGGGATCTCTTGAGCGCGTTGCAGACCGCGGGCCTGACTGGGCCGGGCGATAATGTGCCTTTCATGGGCCGAGTTGGTTTTACCCTCCTCAACATCTATTCGCACTTGGTAAACTCAAAATTGTTTCCAAACGTAGCCTAAAGATTCCAACTGAGTTTAGGCTCTGATATTTAAGAATTTCAACAAAGTGTTCAATACGAACAATGTTAAATGGAGTTTAAATGCTTGATATAATATTACAGACTAAACTATCATCTCATCATGTTTAAATCTTAATATTTTTTAAAATTATTTCATTATGTAAAACAGGAGACTTATAATACGATCAGTGTCTAACATGAAGGGTGATAAAAAATGGGAATCTTTCTCCTCGGTCGAAAGATAAATGCGTTAAAAGTAAACAAATTCAACTCAGCGCAAGCAAAGTCTTCCACTAGATTCAATTATTTAACACAAGTATGTAAGTGATCTTAAATAGTCACGCAATGGGTTCAGACAAGTCTCCCAACTCGTTTATCCGGAACGCAACTTCTCTCTCTCTCTCTCTCTCTCTCTCTCTCTCTCTCTCTCTCTCTCTCTCTGATCTTAAATAGTCACGCAATGGGTTCAGACAAGTCCCCCAACTCTGTTATCCGGAACGCAACTTCTCTCTCTCTCTCTCTCTCTCTCTCTCTCTCTCTCTCTCTCTCTGAAGAAGGATAGGAGGAAGAGGAGGCGGGAGTTGATTAGAGGTCAGTGGCTGAGTGTCCATGAAAAATGGCGGTCAGCCCACGGCTTGAGAGGTAGAAAACGGCGAGAGAGAAGGGGGTGGTGGCCGCTGGCATGGGGAAGCTTGGGATTCAAGTAACGGCTTGGGAGGAGGAACGTTAATTAGCAGCGGCCACCGACGCATCCAAAGCAGTGGGGAGAGAAAACAGCAGCCAAGGAGAGAAGGGAGACAAAAGAGAGAGAGAGCGCAGTGTAGATGTAGAGAAAAAAGTGACGAGAAGGACAATCGATCTGTCGGTCCATCGATCGATCGACCGAGAGAGAGAGAGAGAGAGAGAGAGAGAGAGTATTAGATAAACGATAATATATGCGAAGATGGAACGCATGCATTCAGCCACTTCTTGGACGGACCGGAGAACCACCGGAGCCAGGCCACACCGCCCCGCAGTGGCAGAAAGTGTGAGAGCCGACGGATTCAGGTTGCGCGTGGAAACAAAATAGATTATAAATTATTAGAATTAAGGAAAAGGTATAATTTTATTTCAATGTGCCAAAATGTTTTTGTTTCCATGCAGAAAAGCTTGTGGAGAAAACAGAGAGAAATATACAAAAGTAGAAGGATATCAAAATTTTCAAAAACTTCTTTAAATTAATTTTTTACACGTAAATCGACGAACTTCAAAAAAGAAGGATAGAAAGATACTTCAAAATATATTATTACTTACTATTTTTATCACAAAAGTAAAGACAATAATATAAAGTGCATCCTCGTGATCCATAATTCAACTGAGATTTTGAGATTGTGGAACTCTCTCTTCAAAAGTTTAATTTTCTTGACAAGATATAAATTATGATATTTTTATAACGTGTTAATTTCTTTTTTTTTACGTGTTCTTTGTTAGAGTAGTCACGTATTGAAAACGAGTTCAAATATAATATGTTTGTAATAGTCGAGCTCTCACGCCTCAACACTGGAGTACTACTTTGGTAGAGGGTTAGATTAAAAAATAAATAAGTCAACCTGATTAACTTGTTTCAAAGTTAACCCACTTTTACTTTGATAATGGGGTAGTTAATCTGACAGTAAGGAGGTAGTTTAACCAATTCTTGACCCAGTGTGATTTGGTAGGTTTTGGGTTAACCCGGTAATCATGTCCGATGAATTATCTGAAATACCCCTCTTGTTTCAAATTTTTACCCATGGCCATGTTCTCTATCTCTCTCTCTCCCCCTCTCTCCCTCTCACTCGGAGATAGTCTTTGATTGAGTATGTTTGCTCTAAGTTAGAAGTTGCAGAAGTATCTTCAACCCCAAGGATTTTAAAAATCCCACCCTTTAGGCATTAACATCACAAAACATGTTCAATGCATGGGTGACATTGTCCCGCCTATTATTAAGCTTTCTGGTGCCACATATGTATGAGAAGGTGGCACTGATACTCATCTTATCGAGAGAGATTGCCTCATCTTCACTTGGTCACTTTGTGGTGGGTGAAGGAGTGTATTCTCCCATGGCATTATTGTTGAACTATGGTTTTGATGATGACTAAATTTCTTGTGTGATGCCTTGGTTTGGATGGTTATTGAAGTCATGGTTTTGATGTTCACGTGCGATTAAGTGAATGATGATAACTAAACTAGATGGTTGATTATTCCTGTCGATTGGTTGAATATGATTGACTTGAACATGTGCTTTGAATGCTTCGCATGGATACTCTTCATGGAGCTTGGCTACATACATGCATTTGTGAAAGTAACAATTGTTCCAATCTTATATGTGAAATTAGGTCTCAATGTAAATCACTTTTTGAACTCTAATACATATTTTACATATCATTTTGAGCTTGCATTATGTTGAAACAACTCATGAGAAACTTGCTTGAAAATTAGAATTATGGTACTTATATCTTGCTCAAACGGTTTACAATTAGCTCTTGTTGATTTATTGAAATTGCCAAATGGCCAAAGGGGTTTCATACATGTACTTCATGCAATTATCACATGAATTATTGATCAAAGTCATAATCCTTTTTTCTATGGTTTTGTAGGTCAAAACACTCAACATATATTCCCTAAGATCAAAGGAGTTTAATGCCTCAGGCTTAAATGGGTTGCAATAGAGTTCAGGGGTGAAACCTAAAAAGTCTCATCCTGCAAAATTATAGGTCGACCGCCCCAGGTCGACCGACAGCAGCGGTCGACTGCCCCAGGTCGACCTAAAATTTCAGGGATCAAATCTCTACAGGTTTCTCAGTAGCGGTTGACCGCCAGCTTCCACAGGTCGACCGCCAGTCCCGAGCCAACATATGTTGACTTTATTTTACACTTCGAGAAGAGCCATTCTCCATGGATTTCTTTAATCCTAAAGTCACCCAATCACCCATATAATGTGGATCTGGTCTGGGGGTTGTCCATGTTATGTGACACCGACTTAGAGAATGCAGCAACTAGACCGAGGGTCCTTGGACTTACCAAGCAAGCACAACGCACAAGAGTAGAGAATTACGCAAGTTGCCAAACCACCGTTGCGCACACGATTCCCGGGTGACTCGGCGATGCCGAGTGGAGGTAGTGGAACAAAGCCCTTGCTGGTAGAGGACCAGCAAAGCTATGGTCGCCCTCCCGAGGCTACGGTGCCCACAATCAAAGGGCTGGCTAGGTGCCAAAAGGGCACCGGGTCGCTCTCTCATAATCCCACGATGACCACTCGTAAACTGGGAGCTTCGGGGTCGGGCGCTCTCTCACCATCAACAGAGCAATGCCACGGATATTATATGAACAAACTATTGATATGAGAGCAAGAGATATAGCTTACCCGGTTGGTTTGAAGAAACCAACCCCGTTCGGAGACGAGGGCGAGCGGGGAAGTGTGGGTTCCCCGCACACTGCGTCGATGAAGCTTGATCCCTGCTAATTATTTACATGCACTACGCCTCACGCAGGAGGGTGGATCGGGGTGGGGAAAAGTGGATTACACACAAACACTACCTCCACGCAGGGAGGGGCAGTAAGTCGGCCAGGCGGGGAGGGGCGTGAAGCTAAGAACGGAGCCGGATTGCCCTCACGGGGTTCTGTCCGCCAGTTCTGCCCGTTGACAGGAACTCGCTGTCGACTCCGCTATGATCGCTCCCGGACTCGAAAGTGAACAAGACCAGCGCAAAAATGTTGGTGACTGACCCGGGATGAAGCCTGAATTTTTTTGGCGCCAGAAGTTATCGACGCTGGCCGGGACAGACGCTGGACCGGCGCTACTCTGCTTTGCCTTGGACTGAGTTCAGGTTGTTGCAGCAGGTTGGCGACTTTACCATGATCGCTCCGGTGATCCAATCGAGACGGGATCAGGACGGTTGTGAGCGTGGTCGAATCCTCTTCGATCAGCAACCATGATGGGCACCAGACAAGGTCGGAGTAGGGAGGTGGAACCCGAAGAGTGAGAGGGGGTCTGATCAGTCCCTGACAGGACTGACCTGCGCACCTGGGGAAAATAATTCGGAACGGGGAGCTCCAAACTCCAAACGAGGTTCCGCTTGCTGTGTTGGACAGAGGACTGGTGGATCTTCGCCCAGGTCAAGTGGCGCACAATGTGGAACACTGGTGTGGTCGCAGTAGCTTCTGAATGGCAGCTCTGGTTTCTGGCCGGACTGGTTCTGCGCAGTCGGTGAAGAATGGCTCTCCCGGGCAGCTCCGACCTTGGATTGAGGCGGGACCACCTCGCCTGCGAAGACGATCGGAAGAGCTTTCCGTCAATGTATGCCACATTTCCAGGGGCTCTGGGATGTGGTCGAGGACGGTGCTGTAACAAGCTGTTGATCTGCAGGTCTTCGGCTGCACACAGATTAGAAGAAAGAATGGTTGAGGGGGTGGTTTCTTTGGTGGAGGGGAAGGGGATATGGATGTTTTGGTGGTGGGGAAGGGTTGGAAGGTGGGAAGGGAAGGTGGGGGAGGATGGCAGGGGCGGAGCTAGCAGGGAGAGAGGGGTGGGTGCGCTGGTGGCCTTGGAGGAGGTGGTGGGCGCAAATGGCTTGGGGGAGTGAGAGGATTCCCTTTGATTTAAGTGGTGGGTTAATGGGAGTTAATGGGGGGCCTAGGGGATGGGGAGGGTTGCCTTGGTGAGAAGAAGGGGTGCTTGGGAGAAGGGATTCTCCCTTGGGAGATGGAAGGAGTGGCTTGGGAATGGGGAGAGTTGCCTTGGAAGGTGAACGGTTACTTGGGTTGTGGTGAGAGTAATGGAGGTATTGAAGGGGCCTAGGGAAGGTGAAAGGGTTGGGCTGATGTGGAGGATGAGGTGGCAAGGGGGAGAGGAGAGAGGGGGGCTACGAATTAAGGAGAGAGAGGGGAGGAGAGAGAGAGGGGGTCGCCCCCTTTAGAGAGAGAGAGAAGAGAGAGAGAAAGAGAGAGGGGAATCCACCCCTTAGAGAGAGAGAGAGAGAGAGAGAGAGTAAGAGACACAATTCTTGTGGCAATTTTCACTTAATACTTCATTAGTCTTCTCCAAGTGGGGTTGGTGTCCTATTTATTGGGATCCCAACATTTACAAAAAATCCCTGAGATAAGTGCAAATAGCAAATAACCAAAAGATATGGGGAAGGGGGATGGCGCCCCTGGGCCAGGCCCACCTAATTGGGCCCATAAGACACCCTAACCCATCATGATGAACACAAACTTAGGTAAATAACATAATAACCTAGGGACTTGACTCAAAACAAAGGAAAAATTACATGGTTAAGACTCAAAGAAAGATAAGAAAATTACATAGCTAGACTCAGAAAATCAAGATGAACACAATGACGAGCATCGGGACCCTTGGAGAAATGGGAAGTGGTAAGCGATGTCCCCATCATACTCTCGGGGTGCAGAGAACTCGACTCTGTCGAGTAAAGATCCATCGTATGCGGAGGGAGCCACGGCGGGGTTGCCCACAAGTCTACCAAAGGTAGCTGGTCGTTTCACCAAGCGAGGTAGCGCCCTTACCCTTTTGCTCCAGATGACAGTGACATGTTAAAACAATATCCGTTCAACATGCTCATGCTGGTCTCTCTTGGTAGCTTTCTCTCAAGGGTAGGTGCTCTCTCAAGGGATGGGATGAGCTCAATTTCCTCACTGGGCGTCACCGTGGGACCCATGTATGGCACCAGGTCAGCCACGATGAAAGTGGGGCTTACTCTGTATTCGTTAGGGAGGTCTAACACATAAGCATTAGCGCTGATGTATCTCAGGACCTGGAAGGGACCTGTTCCATGAGACCTCAGTTTTGAGACATTCTCAGAGCATAGTCTCTCAGTCCTCACCATCACGGAATCACCAAACCAGAATTCTTGGTGGCAGCGATGAGAGTTGGCTAATTGTTTGTTCATCTCGTTGCTCTTGTTGATGTGCTTGCGAGGGTTGCCATGCAATGTCATAAATGATGATCCTCTAGGGGTGAAGGGAGGGCCTGGACAACCAAATTTATCCCTATCAAGTGTTACATTAGTTTTGACGGACTTAGGGGGACCGGGGCAACCATAAATTGACCTATCATGCTTAGATGTGATGAGGACTTTCATGGACTCAGGGGGGCCGGGGCAACCATAGGTGGTTCTATCGTGCATGGTGGCGATAATTACCGAGGGACCCGGACATCCATGTATGCCCCATTCATGCGTAAGAGCTATGACGAATGTGGGAGGACCAGCACATCCAAATGTGAGCCAGTCATGCATTGGGCCTAAAGTGTGTGTGACATGTATGAGATGACTGGGTTTGTGACCCTTGTCGAATGATGTGATATGCCAAGATAGGTGCACTCTTACCCTAGAGGTAACGATCATGTGTGTGGGTATGGGGTGGTCCTTGAGCTCTCATTTATAAGGGTCGAATGGGTCAAAGAAGGTATGTATCATGGAGTGGGGCACTTCATTATTTCTAGGTGTATTTCACCCATGGTCATGGTTCCCTTGGTGTGGACCGGGTCTTGGGAGAGGTGGGCTTGATCCAACATGGTTGGTTGGGGTAGGAAAAGGTTGGTGGTGAGTAAGGTGGGTGGGTATAGGAAGGGATCGAAGGGGTCATGGTAAGGGTCACCTAGGGAGAGGAACTCTAGGTCCTCATGGTCCTCACATAGTGGTGAGTCATCTTCCTCTGATCGAACAATTGAGCCGAAGTTCTTGGTGGGATGGTCGGCCATGAATGGAGGGCTTGATGTTCTACCCGAGATAAGCAACTCTAGTTTGTGGATAGCATCGGGCTCATCGGGTGTAGGGAGGAATAGAAGAAGGTCGCTAGTGTAGCAACCCACAGTGTAAATCGAGGAGATGGACCCGACATATAGGTGTAGGAGGTCAAGGCTTCTAGGTCGGTCGGCCACTGTGGTCAACCTGCCAGTTAACTCCATTTGCCAAAATAGAGCCTTAAGGAGATCCCCTAATGTTTCCACTTGATAGGATGATTGGATTGTGGTGTGATAGGTGGATAAGGGTACTATGGGGAGGTGTTGTTCCACGGAAGGGTAGGCATGGGGCAGGATAGGGTGAGCCCGGTTTTCCATTAGCCATCTAACTAAGGGCCCACTTATGATAAGTTCACTCCCAATTGGCGGGGGTGGCATGAAAGGTGAAATTTCTTCCTCATTTTGGGCATGACTTTCCTCCAAGGTGGGGAGTGGTTCTGGGGTGTTCCCTACTAGGGGGTCGGGTGTGGGGATCATGGTTTCCTCTACCAAGGAGGTGAGTAGGTCCTTTGTAGGTGGGGTGATCATGACTGGCATATGGCGCTCTTGGGGTGGTGGGTAATGGGGGACTTGGGATAGGATTGGGAGGGGTAGTAGTGGAGGCCTAGGTTGGGCATCTTGTAACTCACGGGGGAGGGTGCACCCAATTAGGCTCAATGGGTTTTCTTTGGGTAGGGATGAGTTCTCTTGACCCAATTCTTGGCATTGGGCTTCATATTCTTCTTCCCAATCTAGGGGAGCCTCATGGACTTCGGTCACCTCCTCAAATTCCCTTTGGATAGGGGTAACTATTTCTTCAGTTAGTGTGTTGGACATCTCTCGTGAAGGGCATTGATGGATGAAGTGTCCAAAGCCTCTACACTTAGAGCATTGTTGTCTATTTCCCGAAGTGGTCTCACCCACACTTGGCCCATTGGAACTCCCTTCTTGCCGGGGTATGGGTTGACTAGGGATGACCCTTGTTGGATGAGGGGTGGGAGGAGGATTTGTGGGCCGAAATGGGGTACTTCCATTTGGACATGGCATGGGTGTCTTCAGGAGAGGGTCTAGGTTGGGACGGGGTCCCATGTTATTGGCATCATCTGGTCGTGGAGTGATCCTAGGAGACCTAGAGAATCGCATCATTCTTGAGGATTGGTTGTCCAGGTTATCCCGGGGACGTCCCTCCTCACGCCCGTAGTGTTGGGACCTCTCATAATAAGGATCATAGTCTAACCCTTTCCTATCAAACTCATTTCGTGGAGGCAAGACTCTAAGGCCATAGCTCCTAAGTGGGGGTTCATTGGCTTCCCATCTAAATTCATCCCGTGGTGACCAAGCTCTAGGGCCGTGGTTCCTTTTTGCTTCAATCCGATCAAGCCGGGTGGTGAGGGTATCTAGACAGTTATGAAATTTGTTGATGACAACGTCAAATCGGTCCATGGGTACTTGGGACGTTTCCCTAGGGTGGTCATGCAAGGGGCATTGGAAAACGAGATGCAAGGGAGACCCAAATGCCAATGCCCTAGGACTAGACTCGTAGAGACAAGTCTACAACTTACTATGATACCAAATTGATGTGACACCGACTTAGAGAATGCAGCAACTAGACCGAGGGTCCTTGGACTTACCAAGCAAGCACAACGCACAAGAGTAGAGAATTACGCAAGTTGCCAAACCACCGTTGCGCACACGATTCCCGGGTGACTCGGCGATGCCGAGTGGAGGTAGTGGAACAAAGCCCTTGCTGGTAGAGGACCAACAAAGGTATGGTCGCCCTCCCGAGGGTACAGTGCCCACAATCAAAGGGCTGGCTAGGTGCCGAAAGGGCACCGGGTCGCTCTCTCACAATCCCACGATGACCACTCGTAAACTGGGAGCTTCGGGGTCGGGCGCTCTCTCACCGTCAACAGAGCAATTCCACGGATATTATATGAACAAACTACTGATATGAGAGCAAGGGATAGAGCTTACCCGGTTGGTTTGAAGAAACCAACCCCGTTCGGAGACGAGGGCGAGCGGGGAAGTGCGGGTTCCCCGCACACTGCGTCGATGAAGCTTGATCCCTGCTAATTATTTACATGCACTACGCCTCACGCAGGAGGGTGGATCTCGGGGTGGGGAAAAGTGGATTACACACAAACACTACCTCCACGCAGGGAGGGGCAGTAAGCCGGCCAGGCGGGGAGGGGCGTGAAGCTAAGAACGGAGCAGGATTGCCCTCCCGGGGTTCTGTCCGCCGGTTCTGCCCGGTGATAGGAACTCGCTGTCGACTCCACTGTGATCGCTCCCGGACTCGAAAGTGAACGAGACCAGTGCAAAAATGTTGGTGACTGACCCGGGATGAAGCCTGAATTTTTTTGGCACCAGAAGTTATCGACGCTGGCCGGGACAGATACTGGACCGGTGCTGATCTGCTCTGCCTTGGACTGAGTTCAGGTTGTTGCAGCAGGTTGGCGACTTCACCACGATTGTTCCCGTGATCCAATCGAGACGGGATCAGAATGGTTGCGAGCATGGTCGAATCCTCTTCGATCAGCAACCAAGATGGGCACCAGACGAGGTCGGAGCATGGAGGTGGAACCAGAAGAGTAAGAGGGGGTCTGATCAGTCCCTGACAGGACTGACATGCGCACCTGGGGAAAATAATTCGGAACGGGGAGCTCCGAACTCCAAACGAGGTCCCGCTTGCTGTGTTGGACAGAGGATTGGTGGATCTTCGCCCCGGTTAAGTGGTGTACCAAGTGGAGCACCGGTGTGGTCGCAGTAGCTTCTGAATGGCAGCTCTGGTTTCTGGCAGGACTGGTTCTGCGCAGTCGGTGAAGAATGGTTCTCCCGGGCAGCTCCAACCTCGGATTGAGGCGGGACCACCTCATCTGCGAAGACGACCGGAAGAGCTTTCCGTCAATGTATGCCACACCTCCAGGGGCTCCGGGATGTGGTCGAGGGCGGCACTGTAACAAGCTGTTGATCTGCAGGTCTTCGGCTGCACACAGATTAGAAGAAAGAATGGTTGAGGGGGTGGTTTCTTTGGTGGAGGGGAAGGGGATATGGATGTTTTTGTGGTGGGGAAGGGTTGGGAGGTGGGAAGGGAAGGTGGGGGAGGATGGTAGGGGCGGAGCTAGCAGGGAGAGAGGGGTGAGTGAGCTGGTGGCCTTGGAGGAGGTGGTGGGCGCAAATGGCTTGGGGGAGTGGGAGGATTCCCTTTGATTTGAGTGGTGGGTTAATGGGGATTAATGGGTGGCCTAGGGGATGGGAAGGGTTGCCTTGTGGAGAGGAAGGGGTGCTTGGGAGAAGGGATTCTCCCTTGGGAGATGGAAGGAGTGGCTTGGGAATGGGGAGAGTTGCCTTGGAAGGTGAAAGGTTACTTGGGTTGTGGTGAGAGTAATGGAGGTATTGAAGGGGCCTAGGGAAGGTGAAAGGGTTAGGCTGATGTGGAGGATGAGGTGGCAAGGGGGAGAGGAGAGAGGGGGGCTGCGAATTAAGGAGAGAGAGAGGGGGTCGCCCCCTTTAGAGAGAGAGAGAAGAGAGAGAGAAAGAGAGAGGGGAATCCACCCCTTAGAGAGAGAGTAAGGACACAATTCTTGTGGCAATTTTCACTTAATACTTCATTAGCCTTCTCCAAGTGGGGTTGGGGTCCTATTTATAGGGATCCCAACATTTACAAAAAGTCCCTGAGATAAGTGCAAATAGCAAATAACCAAAAGAGATGGGGAAGGGGGATGGCGCCCCTGGGCCAGGCCCACCTAATTGGGCCCATAAGACACCCTAACCCATCATGATGAACACAAACTTAGGTAAATAACATAATAACTTAGGGACTTGACTCAAAACAAAGGAAAAATTACATGGTTAAGACTCAAAGAAAGATAAGAAAATTACATAGCTAGACTCAGAAAATCAATATGAACACAATGGCGAGCATCGGGACCCTTGGACAAATGGGAAGTGGTAAGCGATGTCCCCATCACCATGGACCATTCAAGGGCTATAAAATATCTCATTAGAGCCATAAACCCTATCTATCTAAGAGATCCAAAGGGGAGGCTGTCCAAGGAGGAAGAAGAGGTACTGTAGCTCCGTGAACAGTACCTCGTTCAGCAAGTTCTTCATCTATCTCCAACCCATTCAAGGTATTTCTGAAGCCATCTACCTTTAAGAAGGTGTAGAAGCAATCAAGGTTCAAAGCTACATCCATACACCTCTTCATCAACTCAAGGTGATCCAAGGGAAGAAGAAGAAGGATGCTACAAGGAAGAAGGAGCCATTCAATCATCATCTGAAGGTACTCTAGCTCCATTTGAAGTCAGTTGTCTCAAAGGAAGAGAACAAGCTCACAAGTATCAAGAAGATACATGGATTTGTCCAAGGAAGAAGGAATGGTACTGTAGCCGTGAACAGTACTCCGTATAAGAAGATCTACATCAAATACAAGGCCATTCAATCTGAGTCTCAAGCTATTCAAGTGAAGAAGGAATCAACGAGAACATCCAGAGCACACACTCAGGGGGAGCCTAAATCAGGAGCTTTCTAAACTGTGGTTTATTCATGTTTGTGTTTTTTGCTTTATAGTTTCAGATTTGTGTTTCTTATAAACTGCAAACTCGTGTGTGTATGGATCGTTGTTGGATCCATGGTCGTGTGTGTGTGTCGTACTTGATTTATGTGTGCGTAGGTCTTCTTAGATCTGCATGTGTGTGTGGATTTATCCAGATCTTAGTGTTTGTGTGTGTGGAGTGCTGCACTTATCGCAGCGTGTGTGTGTCTTGTTGATCCGCTTGTTGGATCGTGTTGGAGACTTCATCTCCGTGTGTGTGTGTGTGTTTTGGGGCGCATCCCCGTGTGTGTGGGCAGGCGTCGTCTTGCGTGTGTGGTTGGAGCGTCATCTCCGTTTGGGGATTTATCCCCGAGTGAAGTCTCACCGGATTTGGTGAGGGGTGGACGTAGGATTGCCGTCGTTGCATCCGAATCACCTTAAAAACCGCTGTACACTATGGTTTGATTTGTGTGGTTTGGTCCTTTTCTTCTACCTCCATTCTAAGTGAGTGTATTTGGTAATTGTTGTTACGGATTTATCTACGTATATCTTGCATATTCTATATCTCATCATACAAAGTTTGATAAATCCAATTTGTGTTTAAATACTTTTGAATCTCTTAACTAGCATTCTATCACATATTTTAAAAAGGCCAAAAGTTTCCTTAAAATTTGTAAACACCCAATTCACCCCCCTCTTGGGTGTCATTGATCGCGGGACTTCAATTATATCCTCCAACTGACGATGGAATAGATATCCTACCCCTACGTCTGAATTGGCATTTGACCATCGAATCCTTGGGAAGCCTGGAAGAAGAAGGGGTTAAGGTCATTCTCAAGATCCACGGGGGAAGCATTAGAATCAAGACCCACGGCATTAAACTAATTGCGGTTTGAATCTTCAGAGCTCGTATGTTGACGGGGTGAGTCTTTATCTCCCAAGATCTCCTCTGTGCTAAGTCATTGTCCAATGGCATTTTGAATCGTAAACATCCCCTGGACATGCTATTACTACAAAGGGTGTCCATTTTTGCCTTGCACTCAAATGGCTTCCCTAGGAGCTTCTTGTATTCACTATTGGCCTATGAAAGGGCAACAGCTCAAAGCCCAACAAATATAGAAAGAAGAATGGAGGAGCTCTCCAATTTGGAAGGGCAACGGCTCAAAGCCTAGCAAAACATACGGGTCTACCAAGCCCCAATGGCGAGTGCCTTCGACAAGCTTGTCAAAGAGCATGAATTCAAAAAGGGAGACCTAGTCATGGTCAAAAGAAAAGAAGTGATGGCAGCCAATCCAAAAGGCAAATTAAATGAAAATTGGTTAGGACCTTATGTGGTCCAGAAAGTCTACGAAGGTGGAGCTTACATCATCGTCAACCATCGAGGGAAAGTTTAATTTTCACCCCTCAATGGGAAGCACCTAAAGCTATACCATGCGCCACTGCCTCAGTTTGGTGGTCAGCTAAAACCCACATCCCACAATGAACAAACATCTACTTCAGAACTCTTTTGATGAGTTGCTACCTCACACCAACTATCAGCCTCACCGAAATAGGTGATCCCTTGCTCGGCACAGTACCAATGTCGATGATACCACTTTACTCAGTGCCCATGGCCTCTTCTGATCTTAGCCGAGGGGTTGTGACTTTGACCTTATGTCTAAGTCAGTGATACCTAATTCCCTTGCGTCGGTGGAATACTAGCACCGATGATGCCACTTACCCGGCGCCCATGGCCTTCTCTGGTCTTAACTGAGGGGTTATGACTTTGACCATACGTTCAAGTCAGCAATACCTGATTTTCGTGCGTTGGTGCAATCCCAGCACCGATGATACCACTTATTCGGCGCCCATGGCCTTTTCTGGTCTTAGCCGAGGGGTTATGACTGTAGACGCCTAATTTTGGACATCCCGCGGATCCCCAATGGACCTTCGTGTTAATGATGCTTAGTTATGGTACTTATTTTACCGATGTTTTTAGTTTTAAACCCAGCTCGTAGCCTTAAAGCTATTGGGCCTCATCCACTTAAGGGGCCCAAGGAGCGTGGTCTGGGCGGCCAAAGACTTGGCCGCCCCCAATTCTGGCGACCAGGGCGATGGCCGCCCTCCCCTGCTGGGTGGCCATCCGTTTGGCCGCCTTCCCCTTCAAGGAGGCCAAAGACTTGGCCGCCCTCCTCTGTTTACTCGGTTAGAGAACGTGGCCCAGCTCGTGGGCACGTTCTTTCCCCCATTCTGCATGATCTTTCCCCACGATTTGAAACTCTGGGCTCAATGGACAAAACAGTTGGTATCCAATGTGGAGAGGGACAGGTAGAGACCATTTTTCGGGCAGGGATCGAGGTGGAAGCCATTGAGGAGGATGGGAGGAGTTTGGCATCGAGGAAGAGTCTTGCGGAATTTCTCCCAGAGGATGAGAAGAGTCGCATCGGTCGTCTTCCTCCTACTTCCCTTGCTTTGGTTTGAACTCTGTGGCTCCTACTTTCTACTTGCATCACGACTTCCAGGTAAGTACGCTGCATGTAGTGTAACCCCTTAGCTCCTACACTTAGAGGTTTCTTCCCAAAACAAATGGGAAGGTGGGTGGTCGAAAGGCTCGGCCATCCCTCCTTCCCACCACCCCTAGGTAACCTTGCCACCATCATTCCCGTTCTGTTCATTCTATTAGAGTAAATACTACACCTTTCATTTTACTAATGGCCTTCCTTTTCTTTTTTATTTGAGCTACGTTGCAGGACTTTAGCACAAGGGACATAGCAGGGTTCCTTGCCCTTGGCCGGCCGAGGACGTGGAAGAGGGAACCCATCATCTCCCTATTTGGATTATCTCCCCGCGATCATCACCCCTGTGAGGTTCAGGTAAACACCTCTGGCGATCACGATGTTCTAACGTTTCTCTTTTGTTCCTATGTAGGTACTCAGGAGACATTCTATATCCGTCCATAAACTAACCACCCACACATCCCCGGGCACCTACAAGCGAAGTGGCGATCACGGTGGGACTCTCTATTGCCTACTGTAAGTCCCTGATGCTTGAAGTCAAAGATTAGTTGAACCATGCATTTACATTAGTCTAGTTTTCATAGCTCTATTTTCATATTTTCTGAAAGTCAGACAGAAGGAGGCCAAACTCCTGGCCACCTAGGCCTCTGGGCGACCAACCCAGTGGCCGCCTAGGCCATCTGTTGGGCGACCAGCACCCTGGTCACCCTGGGCCCCAGGGGACATTCGACCTGGCCGCCCTCTTCCTTGCTAGGAGGCCACCACTCTGGCCGCCTTCCCCTCTGGGCGACACTCGACCTGGTCACCCAGGTTTGTGGACGGCCATCACTTTGGCCGCCCTCTGTCCTCTTCCTGTGTTTCCCCGTAACTGTGTTCTTTCTCTATTAGTTTGCTCATGTATCGTGTGATTAATCTCTGTAGGTTAAGTAACATGGTTGGGTTTATGAAGAGCTGGCATCACCCTTGTTAGGAAACCCTCCCCTTGGAATTGAACCCTTCACCTGAGGATTCCCACTCAAGTGCAATTGGTTCAGTCCATTTGGGAACCTCCGTGAGTCCTCGCGAACTGTGGATTCCCACACGGTCGCCAGGTAGGTTGTACCATCAGAAGTCCCCGTAGATCACCTTGGGTTTTGAGTGAGAGGTTTCTGCTAGGCTCTCGGAGCTCATCCCACACCCTTAGTTCCCTTCTCTCCTCGAGTAAACAAAAGAAAAGACAAAAAAGTGAAAAAGTGCAAAAAAGAAAAAAAATTGGGACGTTGATTGTGGTCACCACTTTGTTGTGTTTGGAAATACTCACCCCCTGAACCTTTTATTTTCTTTATTCTAAACCAATTAATAATTGGTTTAGGATGGAGAGAGTTTATACAAATCCGGGATATGAGGAGGAATTTCCTCCCCAATTCGAGTCCGGAATTAGGGGCAATCCTCTATTTCAAATGGAGGATGATCATCTGGATGCCTTCATAGGCATGTTTTCGGCCACGCCAAATGAGACCGTCCATGCTGATTCGACTTCTTCCCCAAGTGACCATGATCATGGTAGCCCGAGGGCTCCTACACTCTCTCCGCACGAGGATCAAGAGTTGATTAACGTTCTATCACGTTATTCTCCCGTGGACTTAACCGCGATGGCTTCCCATGGGAAGGCTCTAGCCGTCCCACACATGTCTCCACATCTCACACCTCCACGTGCTCAAACTCCCTTCCAAGGGTCCACGAGCCGACCCACTCCCGAAACTCCAATCCAATTCAGCTATCTAACAACTCCACAAAGGGTTCCTTCACCTCCAATTCCGCCTACCATGGGTGCCTCGTTGAAGGGGATGGACCCATCACTCCGGCAAGAGATTCAAAGCTACATTCGGCAGGCGGTGGCCGAGAGTATGCCAAACTCACGTCCCCACTCGCTAGCCCAGTATTGCAAGCTCCCTAATGCTTACTTTCCACCCGGATTCAAGGCTCCTAAGTATAGGAGATATGATGGCACCACCGACCCTCATCATCACCTTTCGGGTTTCCTTATGGATTCCCATCAATGGCTCCACGACCGGGTTTTATTGGTCCATCTATTTCAAAAATCCCTTGAGGGTGAGGCTCTATGTTGGTTTTCTTCCATGCCAGCTATTGATCTCATCAACTTTGACATAGTCTCCGAGCGATTCCTCGCTCACTTTGGTCACATGTCCTCTATTTCCCCTACATTGTTTGACCTAGTCATGGAGAAAATAAAGCCCGACGAGGACTTCATTAACTTTGCAAATCGGTAAAGGATTATGGCTTCTAGGATGGAGGTTCCCATCCACGAGTCTCAGGCTGTCACCATGCTGGTGAACAATGCCACTCCTCAACTTAGGGCCATTCTAATGCTCAGTGAGCTCCACACCTTTCACCAACTCTACAACCGAGCTCGGATAGTTCAAGCTCAGGTAAGGGATTCTACCTTGCCTCCTTTTTTTGAGCCTCACACCAAGAGTAGGAAAACCCCAGTTGTCCCCACCACCGAGGGCGTCACGATAAATGAGCAGGTCAATGCGGGTTGCCAGCCCTTCAAGTCCAACAATCGCCAGGTCTCCCATTCCACTCAGGCTACGACTAACCAGGGGCAAGGTAATTCCAAGCCTTATTCCAATGTCCCTCCACCTCAAAGCTATGGCCCCGCTAGGCCAAAAAGGGCTTCTTATCCTCCGTTGCCTGAGACTTTAGGTGACATCTTCTTTGCCCTTATGTCCTCAGAATCTATTCAGCTTCCCCCTCAACGAGATCGGGTCCATCCCAATGCCGACACCTCTAGGTATTGCCCATATCACCGAACTTCCGGGCATGATATATTCAACTGCTTTCAATTCTGGGATTGGGTGTATGATATGAACGACGAGGGGAGAATCAACTAGGCGGATGTAAAGCAAGCCATTGCCAACCTCAAGAAGCCCAACCGGGACCTTGGTATAGTGCATAACTCGCTGCCAACCCATCAATCATCCAAAGATCCCTCGAGCTCGAGGCAGAACAAGTAGGTGAACACCGTTATTGGAATGGAACCACGGGTTCTCAAAAGAACCCAGATGTGGAGTGTCGAAGGATTCCCGGGCTGGTACGGGAAGATAGAAGTGGAAGCTAATGAACCATGGGCGGATATCAACATGTTCACCCAATCCCAAAATCCGATCTCACCACCATCTAGCCAGTCTCCGAGTGCCACCCAAAAGCCACTCACCTTGATCAACCCTCCTCAGATACCATGCCAAGAACCCTATGTCTTTCCAAAAGCTCAGTCAGTACAGGAGCGCCCCTTAGTACTCCTTAAGCAAGCTCAGCCAAAGTCAGTCCCTTCTCCTTCTCTGGTTAACTCTAGAGATGATTCAGCCTCTCTCTCATACATATTTGGATCTCCAGCTCATTTACATCTCATTCGCCCAAAACCTTTGGAACAGGATGACCCGAAAGAGGCTTCGGTCAATGTCACTCTCCGGAACCGCATCATTCCCCCATCCCAAAGGCCATCCCAGCCGGAGGAAGGGGTCAATTCTCAAAGCCCTCCCACGGAGTACGACATTCTCCAGCATCTAGACAGGACCCTGGCTAAGGTTTCCATCTTGGAGCTCCTTAGGAAATCCCCGTCACACCAAGCCACCTTGCTTCAATTTCTCCAAAAAATTATGGTCAATGAAGATCTTCCGACAAGTGGTGTGACCGAGGCCATCATGGCCCTTACATGTGGACCATCTATTTCATTCTCCGATAAGGACCTTGCTTTGCCCGAAAGCAAGTCACTCCCGTTGTGCCTCACAATCTCTCTCAACGGAGTCAAGGTCGACTCCGCCCTCATTGACACGGGAGCATCAATTAATGTTTGTCCCATGAAGACCATCAAGAAAATTGGCCTCCAGGAAGAGAACTTAGAGGAGGTGTGCACCACCATCTCAGCCTATGATAATTCAAAAAGGTGCGCAAAAGGGAAGGTGACCCTACAACTCGGCCTAGGTCTAATGGTTATGACGTCGGACTTCTTTGTCCTCGATGTCGACCCTGCATATAAGGCCATCTTAGGACGGCCTTGGATTGAGCAAACCCTCGGAATCCCATCAACTGCCCATCAATGCTTTAAGTTTTCTTACAATGGTAGGGTGATCAAAATCAAGAGTATCCCGCTAGTGGAAACTCTCAATGCCATTACCTCCGAGCAGATTCCGTTTATGACCATTCTAGATAAGGGCAAGAAACCCGTTCTCTCCATAGAGGGTGCCGTTGGGCCCTCTGCCTTAAGTCCACCTGATTCTCCTTTCCTTCCTCGGCCAATTGCACATTCCAATATCCCTCTCGGTAAACGATGGGAAATCATGGCCAGGATGGGCTTCACCATGGGTAGGGGCTTAGGTCATCTCGAACAAGGTCCCACGCATAGAAGAAAGCTTAAGGTTGTTAGAGGTTGGGTAGGTTTGGGTTACTCCCCAGAAGAGTCGCCTACGGCTACTCAAAGAAAGGGTTTAGTTTATGGTCGCTTTGTCATAGGGCCAGTTCAGCCAGGAACTGGGCCTGAGCCTAGTAAGGAGTCTGAGGTCCTTCAAAGAAAAGAAATCCCACCTGATTTACCACTCAAGGAGGACTTTGGTCTTCTCTCCCTCTTTCATCTGGATAAACCCCCGGACGAGGTTTTCCCCTCGGGTATCTTCCTTGCTTTAAACAGGCCCGCGTCTGTCCTTTTCATTCCCTTCCTATTTCACCCGCCGTTTCCTCCGATCCTCACTTATCCAGCCGTGGGGCAACCCGCCCATAGGGTTTGCACGTTCACCCATGACCATAAAAAAATGCCAATTCTCAAACATTGGCTTGCGAGCTCACCATTGAAGAAACCGCCTCCTTGGAAAATGGTTCCCTCGGCCAAGGGCCGACACTTTCCACCTTGAAATCCCTTCTGCAAACTCCCCTTGTACATAGTAGGGTAGAGTCTATGTCAAGTCCAGGTCTGTACATAGCATCTTTTCCTTCCAAGAAGCCTAGTGTTCGCCAGGTTCCCGCGCGATATATCAGCCAGTTGGCTGATAAATGCACACAGCTCTGTCAGGTCTCTGAATTTGCATCTTCTCCCATTTCCCTAGGGACAGTTGAACTAGAAGGATCTTCAGTAGATGACGGTCTAGGGGTGTATGTCTTAGAAGTGGGTGATGATGTAGAAGAAGAAGAGCCATTAGAGGATGATAGTGATCCCATAGCTTCCTTCGTCGACGGAACCAAGAGATTTGATGAACCTAATGTTTCTATTGACGAATCCACCAAGGAAGTCAATCTCGGCACCAAGGATGATCCAAATATTATATTGATAAGTGCTAATTTGACTGATGAGGAAGAAGCTGCTCTTGTGGTGCTTCTCAGAGAATTTCCCGATGCTTTTTCTTGGTCCTACGAGGACATGCCGGGTGTGGACCCGTCTTTGGTAGAACATCGTTTGGTCCTGAAACCCGATGCTCGAGCTGTCAAACAAAAATTAAGGCGACTTCACCCGAAGCTCGCACTCAAGGTAGAAGAAGAAGTGGACAAGCTCCATAAGGCCAAGTTTATCAGGGTTGTTTTATATCCGCAATGGGTAGCTAACATCGTCCCTGTTATGAAGAAGGATGGTAGGGTCTGCATCTGCATAGATTTCTGTGACCTTAATCGTGCTTGCCCAAAGGATGCTTTTCCTCTTCCACACATAGACGTCCTGGTACACAACACCGCCGACTATGAGATGCTCTCCTTCATGGATGGCTTCTCGGGGTATAACCAGATCCGCCTAGCGGAAGAAGGCCATGAGAAAACTTCTTTCACCACTCAGTGGGGGACCTACTGCTATGTCATCATGCCCTTCGGTCTTAAGAATGCATGGGCAACATATCAAAGGGCGATGATGGCCATCTTCCACGACATGATGCACGTCTATATGGAAGTTTACGTGGATGACATTCTGGTTAAATCCAAAACCAGGAGTGGCCATGCAGAAGTCGTCCGTGCAGTTCTCCAACGGTCGCAGGAGCACCAACTTAAAATGAACCCCAAGAAATGTGTTTTCGGGGTCTCTTCAGGTAAGCTTCTAGGGTTCATTATCAGCAAGAGGGGAATTGAGATCGACCCTAATAAAGCTAAGGCCATTGCCGAGATGTCTCCTCCCAAGAACATCAAAGAGGTCCGTGGTTTGATCGGGCGTTTGCAATTCATTAGGAGATTTATATCTCACCATTCTCAGTGATGCAAGCCTTTCTATGACATGTTAAAAGGAGAGGCTAAATTTGATTGGAATGACAAATGTCAAAAGGCCTTTGACGACCTGAAGAGCTACCTTTCAAATCCTCCCGTTCTGGCACCCCCGGTCCCGGGTCAGCCTTTATTGCTCTATGTTTCTACCACAGAAGAATCTGTTGGAGCAGTATTGGCCCAATATGACGAGGCCAAAAGGGAACCCACAGTCTACTATTTGTCCAAGCTATTTAATGATGCTGAGTAGAGATACACTGCCATGGAAAGGACCTGCACGGCCATCATCTGGGTCGCCCAAAACCTAAAGCATTATTTCCTCGCACATGAAGTAAAGCTCTTGGCACAAATGGACCCAATCAAGTACTTGCTAGAAAAGCCTACCCTGACTGATCATCTGGTGAGATGGCAAAGTTTTCTCAATCAATTCAACATCACCTACGTCAGTCAGAAGGCGGTCAAGGGGCAAGCCATCGCCGAGTACCTTGCCCATCATCCACTCCCTACATTCTCCCCTGTCGATGAGAGTTTCTCGGACGAAGAGTTAGGAGACATTATAGATGGTGAACCTTCGTGGATTCTCTACTTCGATGGTGCATTCAATTCCAAGGGCTGTGGAGTCGGAGCCATTCTCCAGTCCCCGGAAGGTATCATCATTCCCCGTGCTTGTCAATTAACCTTCCCTGCCACGAACAATGTGGCTGGATATGAGGCACTCCTCATGGGCTTGAAATTGGCATTGGCCCTCGATGTCAAGGAGCTCTGGATCATCGGAGATTCCCAACTTACACTCCGGAAATCTCTCAGCAAGTATCAAACCCAGTACCCAAAATTGAAACCCTATCAAGACCTGGTCGGCAGGGTAGTCTGGTGGTTTAGGAAGCTCATCCTGGTGCACACCCCTAGGGCTCATACCATTCTGGCCGATGACTTGGCATCTTTGGCATCTTCTCTTCCAATCCCCGACAAAAAGCCGTCATCCACTGTCATCGTGCAGAGAATGAACATTCCTTTGCATTCAGATCCCTGGTTTCAACAGTTCTCTGAGCCTTCCTCTCAAGTCCACGTCATCTCCCATGAACCTGAGATCGACCTTGAAGACGACAATCCCTGGTTTTTTGATATCGATAACTATCTCCGGGATGGTTCCTTCCCTGATTATGCTACCGCCCCTGATCGACGAGCCATTGGTCAAGCTGCGGAGTGCTTCGCCATCATAGGTGGTCTCTTGTACTGCAAATCTCTCAGCGGAGTTTACCTCCGCTGCCTCGACGAGATCGAATCTTGTGCGGTTGTCGAAGCTGCACATTCCGGTGAATGCGGTGGACATGTGAATGGCCGCATGCTTGCTCAAAAACTCCTTCGTCAATACTATTGGCCTATCATGAACGAGGATTGTGCCCGCTATCTCCGCCATTGCATTAAATGCCGACTCCATGCAGACAAGGTCCACACTCCCTCATCCTCACTTCACCCTATTATAGCTCCTTGGCCTTTCACCATGTGGGCATTCGACGTAGTCGGTCTCTTAGAGGATAGAACCGGAGAAATTCGAAGAAAATCCTTCATTATCACCGCTACAGAATATTTCACGAAGTGGGCGGAAGCTGAGGCGTTCACGGAAGGCAAAGCAGCAACGGTGGTAAAGTTTATCAAGCGCAACATCCTCGCCAGGTTCGGCGTCCCCCATGACATCGTCACCGACAACGGACCATAGTTCACATCCCAGGAACTCCGCGACATGTGTGGTAAATATGGTATTAATTTGCATCATTCATCCCCATACTACCCACAAGGAAATGGACAAGCTGAAGCTACAAACAAAACTCTCATCAGAATTATCAGGAAAACCTGCAAATCTCACCACTACTCAGACTGGCCAGATCGCCTCATTGAGGCCCTCTGGGCTTACCGCACTTCTGTTCGTACTCCCACGGGTCAAACCCCGTACGCACTCACTTTTGGGATTGAAGCGGTAATCCCATATGAAATATTCGTTCCCTCACTAAGAGTGCAGCTGGATCCCGAGCTCGATCCCGAGCAACGCCGAGAAAACCTATTGGCCCAGCTGGAACTATTAGATTAGAAACGGATGATCGCGACCAATCATGCTCAGGTATATCGCAAGAGAATTGCATGTTATTATGCCAAGAAAGTTCTAGAGAGAAAATTCATGGTAGGTGAACTAGTTTTAAAGAGGAAGACCACTTAAATCACTGGTCTAAAAGCAAATTTTCAAGAAAACTGGGAAGGCCCTTTTGTTATCAAAGAAGTCTACTCAGGTAATGCTTACAAATTGGTAGACTCCGAAGGAGTAGAGCTCACTTATCCATGGAATGGGGTATACCTCAAGAAATTCTATTCAAGATACCTTGTACATAACTATTCAAAAACAAGCAAAAAAGAAGTGTCCTTTTATTTCCTGTACAGAGACAAAAAATAAGAAGAAGAAAATCAGAATCAACGCATGGTGACCATCACGCAGTCCAAATTCATTACATCAACCCTTCATGTTAGACAGGGACCGTCAAGATGTGGTAAGTATCAGGTCTTGGTCTGCCAGAACCGTGGATATCCCTGTCCGGCCACGTCGGCCTATGTATATTAGAAGGAAAATAACTTGCACACACTCATGCATTTTACCTGAAATGGGTAGCATCACCTACGATAAGGCCTCACCCGAAGGTCTCTAGAAAAGTAGCACTCTTTTGTTCTTATTCTCTTCGACCGAATGAGACAATCGGCACCCTTAAAACGCTGAGCATCAGAGGACCAAAGCACTAGATCCTTAAGGCAAGAGTAGGATCCATCCCCTCGAGCCCAAGTCAGAGCACGAGAAGAGGGTAGTGTCCCCGCAGGCATGAAAAGGGGATTCAAAAACAAAATGTCAATATTCTTCTCCCCAATAAAAGAAAAAAGAGAGAAAAAGAAAAATTATGTATGCATGTATATGTGACAAAGTCACATGAAAAGCCTGATCGTGACCGTGCCTGACTTTATCAAGTGAAACCCCTCATATCCGAAAAATCAAATCAAAGCTTTCAACAGCATGGGCATCTAACGTCATAATGCTCGGGGCGTGGTCCAAAATTGCCTGAAAGGAGAAATTCGAGTAGGCCCTCAACTAGCTCGCTGGATTAACGGCTTTGCCAGGTCCCCTCAAGAGGTTTACCCCCTACATTCTTCCTTCTCCCCTCAAAAGATGAAAGCTTGATGGAGGTCCTGAAGGGTGAACCATGTCTAGGTTGCGACCTTATTTAGCAAAATACATATATGGTTGTCCACTTCAAAAAAATAGAAGCCATTGCTGCGAAGGGGTCTCTGTGTTTCCGGCTGGTCAAGACCCCTATTTCCCATCCTTAACGCTTTCTTATGTTACCTCGGGCTTAGGTCAATGCAAGCGCGTCACCTATAGGTGCGACGGCATCTGATTCCGGGTCAGCGTCGCGCGGTTGACCGTTAGGGTTCCAAGGTGTTCCATCATATACCATATAGAGTTGTGAGGAAATAGACCCGGGTCGGGTAAATCATTTACCTCAAACGCTTCTTGGGTGTATCCCTGTGGACGGAAGCAATTGGGAGCCTAAGCGTGGCATGACGGCATTGTCATCAAGATAAGACTTAACCGGCAGGACCATCATTCGAGGAGCCTAGAGGCCCAAATCAACCTAGATGTGCGCTCAGGATACTTGGGAGGTAACCTAAGAAACCCCTGTCTCCATATAGGTCAGGTGCCCCATGGGAGGTCACCTGGCGTTCACAAAAACAACATAAAAACACAAAACACAAAAAAATCTATATAACCAAAATTGACAAAAAAAATCAAATATATTGCTCCAAAATAAAAAATGCATAAAATCACAAAAAACCAAAAATATGTCTTGCATCCGCATGTGCATACGCATGATCATATTTCCTTTTGTTCGCATTATGCCTGCTTGCATGTGCATATCACGTTTTCTTTCCTTCATTTTAATCTGGTTAAATAAGATTTAACCCTCTGACCTTGCATCAAGAAAGGTATTATCTGCTTTCGGTAGGGGGCTAAAATCATACTACACTAACCGTTTTCTTATTAGTGTGGTTGAAACAGGTGAAAAGGAAGATGGCATCGAAAGCTAAGCCAAGCCAAGTACACTGAAGATAGTTCATTTTCACTTCCAAAATATGTCCATTACATTCTAGTGATACAACATCCTAGGGGCATACCCCTAGTGTACAAAAGGGGTAGCTGCTACCCAACTGCACATCTCTCTCTCTATCTCTCCTCCTAATCTGCACCGGTGCGAGGTCAGCTCCGCCGGCTATCACCCACGTCTCCATCTCCGCCCCCATGTCTCGTAGTCTCGAAGGTCGTAAAGCCCTCGAACCGGATGAGGCTGGCTAGACCGCTCTCTACTCTACAGAATATGGCATCATGCCCATAAGCTCCTCCATCGTGAAATGCACGTCTCCTATGGACTGTAGTGACTCGAAAGGAGTCGCAGGCCTAGCTCCCTCTCCTGGAGCACCTCTGCCCTGGTACCTTCGCAACACTCGCCGCCTCAGAGCCTCCAACTGGTCAAGGGCTCACTGCTCCCGAACTACCATTGCCATCTCTCGAGCACGTGCCTCGACTTCTCTTTCCTTCGCCTCGGCAAGGTGACCCTCGACTCTCTCAATAGAGCTCATATCTCCAAGGCACCGTGTCAGCTCCTCTATACACGCATCCTGTTCCCGACGAACGGCCAGGGTGGTCGCCAACTCCTTCCTCTGCAGAAAAGGAATCATCAGGTAAGGCCAAACAAAGATGTAGAAAGAGATAGTTGCCTTCAACTTGAGTGTTAGGTTCTCACCGTCTTAGCCAGCTCAGCCTCTCGCTCCTCGGCTTGCTCAATGGCCCCCGCCAGGCGATCCTCCAGCTCCTCTCCGGCATCGACTCAGGACGAAGGACCAGCCTCTCTGCCCGCTCCTCCCCTCACTCAAACATAGGCCAATTCCCCGTGCTGGCAAGACAAGGGGCCAACGGTTAGTCAAATGCAACAATTTCCAAGCTTAAAATCAATCAAGTTATTGCTGGCTCACCATCTCTTGGATCTCATGTCCCAAGTTCACAATCGTCTGGTTAAGGACAACCCCCCGATCCTTGAGAATCTTCACCGCCTCGGTCTCGGGCGTCTGCACATCAAATCCACAAACTCACTTAGCTCCAGCATTTAAATGGAAGCATCACATTTGAGACCTAAAGAGCAACTCACAGCTCGGGTGTCAAGACGAAGTCGTCCGGCATACCGGTCCTGGTAATCTGCCAAGTAAGTCTCGCTGCTCCTCACGGTCCGGTCATGCTCCAGTGAGGGTCCTCTCTGTAGTGCCTCTACCCCTCTATGGTAGCGGGAGGCCCAGTCCTGATCACTTGCCGAAGTCCGTCGGTGCCCTCGGTCCGACTCATGCTCGGCTGGGATCGCCACTGGCGGCTGATGCCACCCCAGCGTCCTCTGCACTAGGGGAAGGAAGAGTAGCTCCCGCAGGTTCACACAGAACAACACTATATCTCTATGGAACCAAGCTCGCCCCTCCCTCACCCACGGTTTGGTGGTGATATCCTCCATCCCATAGGGAGTCGAAACCACCTGCCATATAAAAGATTGAATGTTTGGTTAATCTGATTACATATAACAAATGCTGAAACATCACATAACTCTTTTAACCAAAATACTAACCTGGTGGGGAGGAAATTCATCTAAAGCTGTCCTAAGATCAGAAAGTCTAGTGGCCACCGGGCGCCGGTCCCGGACCATCTCCCATCTAGCCATTAGAGGGACCACCTGCATCTGGGCTCGCGGAATCGTGCCGCGACCTAGTGGGAACCGAGTGTACCCCCAAATCTAAAAAACACAAGAAAAGAATAATTTAATTTGGAATCAACATGCCTAGAAGGGGTATACTTGTACCTGTAAGAAGGGCATGAAATCACCCAGGTTCCCCGAACCTGGGCGCACTAGATACAGGTGGGCGAAGAGGTGCGCCAACTCGCTCTTCCCCACACGAGTTGGGGTCCTCGATGGAAATCTCGCACCAGCGAGAGATATTTGAGGTTCACCTTGTTCGAGGCAGTAGCGAATAACAGCCTCCCAAAGAAGTACAAGAAGAACAACCTCAACTCCTGCTGCTCACTTCTCCCTTAGGCTTGAAGTCTCTGTCTCACTCGCCCCAACTACGCATCCATGTCCTCTAGTGGTCCACGTGCCATTCTCGCGAGCCCCATCGCAGCACTAATCCTCCCAGGCGGAAGAGTGGTCACTGGTTTCCTAGATCGAGCCAGCTGCGGCCCGAGCAGGTCCTTTATCTCCTCTCGATAATCCTTCAGTTCTTGGCCAAGCACTGGGATCCCTGCCACTGGCAATCCTGTCAAGAAAGTCACATCCTCAAGCGTGGGGATCATATGTCCCCATGGCATCACGAATGCTCTGCAGCTATCCACCCATCTCTCCCGTACCGCCGTCAAGAAGGTAGCACCTATCGGGAAAGGTCGGATCCTAAAGAACGGGCCGAAACCCATTCGATCCACCCTCTCCCGTTGCCCAGAAGGTAGGGCATGGTACCAAGCCCACACCAAGTCCCATGTAACTCGGGCTCTGATCCTCCGTGAACCTTGCACACAATACAAAGAAAACACAAGAGATTCATTAGATCCTCCAAACCATTCCACTTTCTTCCCTTTTTTCCAAAAACCTCACAGTCCTGGAGCAGGGCGGCCAAAGGCCTAGTCGCCCACCTCCCTGGGCAGCCAAAAGCCTGGCCGCCCAAGCCCATCTGTGGGCGGCCAGCGCTCTGGCTGCCCAGATCTATGGACGGCCAGAACCCTGGCCACCCACAGATTCATCCCCCACAAACCCATCCTCCGACCTCCATCTCTCAACATAGAATACCTTCACATACAGATCTAATGAATACGAAGCAGGGGCATGAAACTTACCTTCTCTTGCTGCCCTCCCTTCCCTTGGTTGGGTTCACCATCATCCTAACCCTCGCCTTCTTCATCTTCATCTCCATCACCATCGGTCGGCCCCTTGTCGGGGATAGCCTTGCCTTCCCCACTCCCATCCTCTCCACTCTCCTCCAAGTCTGCAGAAGCTATAGCCGGAGAAGAGGAGCTCGTCATAGCTTGCAGTTCCTCTTGTTCTTCACCTAAGGAAGAAGGATCGGGTATGATGTCAAGACGAGCTCTCCTTCTCCCCATTGCCCAATCTAGAGGATCTAAGTGGCTAGAACCTCACTCCAGTAAAGAACAACACTTCCTTCAACTCTGGCTCCCAAGACGTCCACAACGAGGGCCGCCCAAATGAGGAGGGCGGCCACCTATTTAAAAGCCCCTCAAAGCAGAGGGCGGCCAAGGTTTTGGCCGCCCTGCCTTTAGTGGAGGTGGCCAGAACCCTGGCCGCCTTCCTCCCTGTTCAGCGAAAAAAATACAAAAAAGTGCAAAAATGACAAAAAATGATGCAAGTTCACTTATAAAAATTAAGGGTTTTTTACATAAATACCTATTATGCCAAATATACCCCTCATTTGAACATATTATCAAAAATATCCTCTATTTAATCCTAAATGTTGCAGCTATACCCCTATCGTAACCTTCGTTGATTTAACTTGAGTTAAACCTGAGTTAAGTAGTAAAATTATTAACCTACCCTCGGTTTATCTTCTCTCTCTCTCTCTCTCTCTCTCATGTGACTAGACGGGGACCGCCGGACGGGGAGGTAGACGGGGATGCCCCGCCGCACCCCACAGCGCCACTGCCACCTCCTACACCGATCTCCCTGGCCCTGCATCACCGAAAGCCCCTCAACGGCCACGTGCCTCTCCGGGAAGCCCCCCCCAACCGCGGCCATCTTCCTATCCACACCGCAACCGACACTGTCGCCCTCTCCGCCTCACACTGCCAGCCTTACACCGTCACCCTCCTCATCTTGCCCCCTCCTCGCCGCTGTCGTCGACCTCCCCGTCCCTCTGTTCTCACTTCACGCGACCCCTCCGACCTCACAACGTCGCCTCCCGTCGGCCGACCTCACCCCTCTCTAGCCCTCTCTCTAACCTAACACAGCCCCCCATCTCCCTCACTCCTCTCACCCACCGGACACCCGCCGGCCACCACTCCTGCAACCTCCCCACACCTCCACGCCGTAACCCAGCCAAACGCCACCTTCCCTCACACCTCGCCACCTCTGCCAATGCATCTCCGTGAAGCCTGCCGCTCCCCACGCCACCGCCTCTGCCTCTGGCCACTCCCTCTCACCCTCTCACCTCCACTGTCGCTCTCCACACCGTCGCCGCCCACCCACTGGTCAACCTTCCCTCTCACCCCTGTAACCTTTGCCACCGTCTCACCTCCTACACACCTCCGCCACCCTCTGCACCGATGCCGCGACTGCCCACTCCACCGCGCCAGACAACCCCTAAACTACACTCTTTTCTCTTCCCCTCGCCTCCACTCTCCGCAGCCGCAGACACCCGCGAACCTCGCCCCTCTCCCTCCGGCCTGCTCTCCCTTCACCACGTCGGCGGCCATCGCCACATCCCATTGCACTGTCGCAACCATCCCACCGAGCCCCCCGTCTACCAGCACCAACGCCACCCCACCTCCGCACACCGCCTGCCTATCACCTCCCCCCCTGCACCACCTCCTGCTACCGCAGTCGGCCTCTCCCGCCTCTACCACCTCCTTCCCTCTCTAACCCACGCACTCACATACCCGCGGCCGCTCTCTCTCTCTCTGTAAGGGTATTTTAGACATTTCACTACACTTAACGGCGGCAGATAGGATATTCCATGGAATATTCACCTACCATTGACGTCAGTAAACTACGGGGGTATAACTGTAACATTTAGGATTAAATTGAGGATATTTTTGATAATATGTTCAAATGAGGGGTATATTTGGCATAACAGGTATTTAGAGGGGTATTTATGTAAAAAACCCAAAAATTAATCCACATCATTTCATTCCATTTACTAATTTCACAACCATCAACCACTCATTGTTCAAAACAAAAGAAAAATACAAAAAATAGTCCACCTATTTCAACATAACCATAAAGAAAAATGCTGAACATGCTTCAATTCAAGTATGCCTCCTCATGAAAAATTCATTCACGGTCGGCCTGAAGCTTTGAAGGTAGCCCACATAACGCTTCAGCTCCTCTTTGTCCTCCTCAATGTCCACTCTAGCTTTCACTACGGCGGCATGGTGTCTCTACGGCTTCCCGATCCTCTAAAGTCGCCGTCGATCCACGTCGGTTCCCAGAAGGCACTTTGTAATCAATGCTCCCTTTGAAGCCACCCATGGGATCCACCTGGGTAACCCCACCTGGCGATGGGAGTGGTGTCCCTGGTACAACACCAGATCCTCGCCCCCCACAAGCCATAACTCCTGCTCTGGCGATCCGCGCACCTTGAATTCTTCATGTCGATACATCATTGGCACGAACACAAACTCGTCCTCAGGCAAGAAGTTCAGGTAGTCACGCCAGTCATCTCTGGTCTTCAGTAGTCCTATCTTGCATATCACCTGATCCTCAGGACCAAAGATGGCCCTCGCTGGGTAAATGGCGCTCTTCTCAAATATCTGAGAAGTAGTAGTTGCCTCGCTGTCAAAATCAAAACTCAAGTGGATTTCCATCCACAGCTGCAGAAGGAAGAGACTCCCCATGGCACTGCCACCTAGGCTCATCTGAGTGAGTCTGCAGTACATATGAGCCAGCACCGCCCGAGAAAGAGAACGTCCTGTCCATAGGAGAGTCAGGGGCCCCACATACTCTCGTCTCAGCATGTCGCCTGACGTAGGGAAGAGTAACGCCCCGCCCAAGCATAATGTCACACCACGCATCAGTCGGTCCGCTTCCACGTCCTTGTCCTTCGCATGCCCCAAAAGCCAACCTGCCAAGCAGTCGACTAGGATCCCTCGCTGGTCTGTCATCCGACAAACCTCGCGCTTATCTCGCACGATCTCTGCTAGGATCTCGTCCCATGGAGGAAGGTCAATCAGGTCGCCCACCTCCAAGTCGCTCCACTGAAAAATGAAGTCCAGCTCTTCTACCAGCACTGAGGCCTCGAACTCGGGGAAGACAAAAGTGTGTGTATCTGGATGCCACAACTCAATCAGTGCTGCTAACGATTCCCAGTTCCACCTCATGCTGTTGAAGCGCTTCGCCATGATGACCAGGCGGATCAGGTGCCATTGGTGCATGAATACCCTCATCGCGGGCGTGATTGCCGCCATCAAATCATGGAGCCAGCCATAACGGCGGGCGTGTCTTGCCCCAGGAAAAGTAGGCACATGCTGAACCATTTAGAAGGAAGAAGAGAGAAGAGAAAACCCAATCAATAACAAACATAAATCTTGCCAAATACACCAAAAATGAAGGAAACAACAACAAAAAATAATAAATAACTTTGCACACAAACCATACCTTGCCTTGCTTCACAAGGTTGCTTAAGTGGCCGGGCACGTCAAAGAGAACACCAAGTTCGTGGCCTCCTTACGGGGTGGAAGAAGACGCCATACCTATTTTTTTTTAGAGCTACTCCTCTGGCTTCAACTCTTTGTTCAACGACAGAGTAGGACTACCCTGCCCCATAATCTTTTGTAAGCTAAGAGTCTCACTTAGCTCAGAACTCCCACGGCCTGGGTTAAGAGCAGGAGGGCGGCCAAAGCGATGGCCGCCCACCCCTGGTCTAGGCGACCACAAGTCTGGCCGCCTAGACCATGGGATGGCCAGCAACCTGGCCGCCCTCATCCCCCTCTTTTGTGAAGCTATGCGTAACTGCTATATATGATTTGTCATGTATGGTTTAATGGTTCATTCGATGAAATATGTTTATTGATCTATTGTTATTATCATTGATGAACTTTACTGAAGTGTGCTAATGCAGCTGCAGGTCTCCACAGTTATGGGATCAGAGGGCGATAAGGCCCCCATTACCTTGCATCGTAGGTAGGATGCCGGAGGCTAATAGCTTTGGGCATATAAACTCTGAGTTCCTCTCTAAAAAAAACCATGAAGAGTTTATACTCCTTAAGCTATTCGATAGCCGCCTGCTACCTAAACCCAGGATGATGGACTTCCCGAATTCTCGACTATGCTTAATTACAATATGGAACAATGGATCCCCATCAGGATCCGGACCACATCTGTCGCCAAGCATGGGATGACAGACTTCTTGAACTCTTGACCGATTAGTTCGAAGGCAGGCAAATAAACCATCCGGCTTTGCACTAGATAGTTTTTTTCATTTGAACCCAACATGCATCATATAGGCCTTTTTAGCTCCATTTGAAAATGAAAACAAAAAATATATATATATGTGTGTGTGTGCATGAGAAACAAAAAAAAATGCATGCATCTCATCATGGGAGCCGTGATGCAGAAATAAGGAAGCCACGTTGATCTGACCGACCCATGGTCCTTTGGTCCCCGCATCTAGTTTTACGAGTCCCTCGATTTTTGCCAAATTTACACGAATGAGTCTACGTGATTCCACTCCGATTTGACCAGCAGAAAATATGTTTTATGCAAGGCCGTTTTGAGTATTTCGTGATTCAACGAGTCTTTGTATTCCCATATCCTGATATTTTTTACTTGCCTTTGTTTAGGTCTTGTATCTCCTTGAGCATTGGATTGCGTTTTCGTCCCCTCAAGTCCCGCAGCGCCATGCTAGGGGGCCCCCATGCAGCTGCAGATACAAGTCCTCTTAGATTAATTGTCCTTCCTCCCTTTGCCAATGACTTATTTTATTACTTGATGCTCATGCGACCCTGCGTGAAGCTTGTTTTCCACTCAAAAATATCCTTGAGCGTGTTGCCCTCATTAGGCTTGTTTCTTTTCCGAAACACCCATTTATCAGTCTGCCGGCCTCCCTTACAAAACGGGCGTTTCGGAGGGGCATTTGTAGACGCCTAAATTTGAACATCCCGCGGATCCCCAATGGACCTTCGTGTGAATGACGCTTAGTTATGGTACTTATTTTATCGATGTTTTGAGTTTTAAAGCCCATCCTGTATCCTTAAAGCTATTGGGCCTCGTCCACTTAAGAGGCCCAAGGATCATGGTCTGGACGGCCAAAGACTTGGCCGCCCCCAGTTCTAGGCGACCAGGGAGATGGCCGCCCTCCCCTGTTGGGTGGCCATCCGTTTGGCCGCCTTCCCCTTCAAGGAGGCCAAAGACTTTGCCGCCCTCCTCTGTTTACTCGGTCAGAGAATGTGGCCCAGCTATTGGGCACGTTCTTTCCCCCATTCTGCATGATCTTTCCCCACGATTTGAAACTCCGGGCTCAATGGACAAAACGGTAGGTCTCCAATGTGGAGAGGGATGGTAGAGGCCATTTTTCGGGCATGGATCGAGGTGGAAGCCATTGAGGAGGATGGGAGGAGTTTGGCATCAGTGAAGAGTCTTGCAGAATTCCTCCCAGAGGATGAGAAGAGCCGCATCGGTCGTCTTCCTCCTGCTTCCCTTACTTTGGATTGAACTCCTTGGCTCCTACTTCCTACTTGCATCACGGCTTCCAGGTAAGTACGCTGCATGTAGTGTAACCCTTTAGCTCCTACACTTAGAGGTTTCTTCCAAAACAAACGGGAAGGTGGGTGGTCGAAAGCCTCAGCCATCCCTCCTTCCCACCACCCCCAGGTAACCTTGCCACCATCATTCCCGTTTTGTTCGTTCTATTATACTACACCTTTCATTTTACTAATGGCCTTCCTTTTCTTTTTTCTTTGAGCTACGTTGCAAGACTTCAACACAAGGGACATAGAAGGGCTCCTTGCCCTTGGCCGGCCGAGGATGAGGAAGAGGGAACCCATCATCTCCCTATTTGGATTATCTCCCTGCGATCATCACCCTTGTGAGGTTTAGGTAAACACCTCTAGCGATAAGGACGTTCTAACATTTCTCTTTTGTTACTCTATAGGTACTCAGGAGACATTCTCTATCCATCCATAAACTAACCACCCACACATCCCCGGGCGCCTACAATGACTTCGACCTTATGTCTAAGTCACCGATACCTGATTCCTTGCATTGGCATATACCCAATGTAAACGATACCATCATAGTTAGTATCCGACTTCATGTCAATACCAATCGATATTAGCCAACGGCCCAAACCTTTTGTCTAGGGCTGGATAAGCTTGAATCCTTGCGTCAGCATAAACCCAATGCTGACGATATCATCATCAGTCCCACCGCAATTTTCACCATGAGAATTGATATAACCTAACAGCTAGGACCTTCCTTCCAAAGCCAGATAAATCGATATCCTTGCATTGGCATATACCCAATGCCAATGATTTCATCAAGGTTGGTGCTTGACTTCTTATTGGGACTAGCCGCTATAACCCAATGGCTTAGACTTTCCATCTAAGATCGGATTAAACGATATCCTTGCGTTGATATATACCCAATGCCAATAATTTCAACAAGGTTGGTGCTTGACTTCTTGTCGGGACCATCCGCTATAACCCAATGGCTTAGACCTTCCCTCTAAGACCGGATTAAACAATATCCTTTGTGTTGGCATATACCCAATGCTAATGATTTCATCAAGGTTGGTGCTTGACTTCTTATCGGGACCAGCCGCTATAACCCAACGGTTTAGACCTTCCATCTAAGACTGGATTAAATGATATCCTTGCGTTGGCATATAACCAATGCCAATGATTTCATCAAGGTTGGTGCTTGACTTCTTGTCGGGACTAGCCGCTATAACCCAACGGCTTACACCTTCTATCTAAGACCGGATTAAACGATACCCTTGCGTTGGCATATATCATATGCCAATGATTTCATCAAGATTGGTGCTTGACTTCTTGTCGGGACCAACCGCTATACCCCAATGTCCTAGACCTTTTATCTAAGATAGGATTAAACAATATCCTTGCGTTGGCATATACCCAATGCCAATGATTTCGTCAAGGTTGGTGCTTGACTTCTTGTCGGGACCAGCCGCTATAACCCAACGGCTTAGACCTTCTGTCTAAGACCGGATTAAACGATATCCTTATGTTGGCATATACCCTATGCCAATGATTTCGTCAAGGTTGGTGCTTGGCTTCTTGTCGGGACTAGCCACTATAACCCAACGGCTTAGACCTTCTGTCTAAGACCAGATTAAACGATATACTTGTGTTGGCATATACCCTATGCCAATGATTTCATCAAGGTTGGTGCTTGACTTCTTGTCGAGACCAGCCGCTATAACCCAACGGCTTAGACCTTCTATCTAAGACGGGATTAAACGATATCCTTGCGTTGGCATATATCCTATGCCAATGATTTCATCAAGGTTGGTGCTTGACTTCTTGTCGGGACCAGCCGCTATAAACGAACGGCTTAGACCTTCCGTCTAAGACCGAATTAAACGATATCCTTGCGTTGGCATATACGCAATGCCAATGATTTCGTCAAGGTTGGTGCTTGGTTTCTTGTCGAGACCAGCTGCTATAACCCAACGTCTTAGACCTTCCGTCTAAGACCAGATTAAATAATATCCTTGCATTGGCATATACCCTTTGCGGCTTAGACCTTCCGTCTAAGATCGGATTAAAAGATATCCTTGCGTTGGCATATACCCAATGCCAATGATTTCATGAAGGTTGGTGCTTGACTTCTTGTCGGGATCAACTGCTATACCCAACGGCTTAAACCTTTCGTCTAAGACCAGATTAAACGATATCCTTGCATTGGCATATACCCAATGCCAATGATTTCATCAAGGTTGGTGCTTGACTTCTTGTCGGGACCAGCCGTTATAACCCAACAGCTTAGACCTTCCATCTAAGACCGGATTAAACGATATCCTTGCATTGACATATACCCAATGCCAATGATTTCATCAAGGTTGGTGCTTGACTCCTTGTCGGGACCAGCCACTATAACCCAACGGCTTAGACCTTCCGTCTAAGACCAGATAAAACGATATCCTTGCATTGACATATACCCAATGCCAATGATTTTATCAAGGTTAGTGCTTGACTCCATGTCGGGACCAGCCGCTATAACCCAACAGCTTAGACCTTCCGTCAAAGACCGGATTAAACAATATACTTGCGTTGGCATATACCCAATGCCAATGATTTCATCAAGGTTTGTGCTTGACTTCTTGTCGGGACCAGCTGTTATAACCCAACTGATGGGAATCGACGCCAAGCACTAACTTTTTATTTTACATTTGAGTCCTTTTATTTACTTTTATATCCTTGGGAAAGTATATGTGCAATTGTAAGGCTTTATAAGCCAATGTGTCATTCCCTTGGATTGTTTGGGTTTTTGTGCAAAATGTCAGTAGGTCCAGCAAGGGGGCCCTCACTCCTTTCCCATTGGTCCACCTAAGTCATAGGGGTCCATGTGGGGCTGGTCAAAGTCCTAGGTGTGCTTCTAGATGGTTTGACATTCAAAGGGGACAAAAGGGTTTAAAAGTCTAAGATGTCTTCCTTCCTTTCAAAGGAGTGTCCCCTCCATATGTAATTTATTTATTTTGGGTTTTTGACCACATGGGGGAAGAAAATGACCTCTTTCCCACGAAATTCCCAGCCCCCACCCCTTGCCATTCTCTATATAAGCCTATGTATAGTGTCATTAGAGATTTAATGAAGAAATTATGTGAAAATTACTTGAAGTAAGAAGGGTGTGCCCTCTCTCCCCTCTCTCTGGTTCTCTTCTTCTTCCTCTAGCCCTCCAGGGTGTGAAGTCCTCTCCTATATTTTCCTTATCCCCTCTGAGTTCTCTCTCTGTCACCGCCGCCGCCGTTCGTGCCGCCATCGCGCCGCCACCGCCGCTACATCGGAGTTCTGTCCAAATCAGGACAGAACCTCACCTCCGGATTTTTATCTTTTCTTCTTGTAGTCTGTTCGAGCCCCAATTTTGAGGGTTTGTTCTGTCCATCTCCCATAATCTCCAGTTCAAATTTCGTGTCATTTGGAAGTCATTAGGTATTTTTCCCATATTTTTGTTTATCCTCTTAGTAATCTACGCTTTTGCAGATCTACGGGATAGAGTCACCTTGTCGCATTTTCACCACCCTTTTAAAAATTTTCAAAAAATCCCAAAAAATTACTCAGTGTTTCACACATATATCCCCTCCCACCATAAGTTTCTTGGAGTCTGAAAAAATCATTTCCCCTTCGGTCAAAGGTCTGTTTCAGGCAGATTCCTTGCTGCCCTGTGTGTCTGTCAGTCCGAGTCAGAAAAAAAAGTAGTCATACAGTCAGTCCCATTTTCAATCCGTTCGTTGGATGGAGCTGTGAAAATTATATGTTGTATATCTATGAGTGCTCTTTCCAACGGCACCAGCCACGCCTCGATCGGCCGCCGGATCTGAGCATAGTAATTCGTGTCGTCGAGGCCTGCAATCTGCTCCATGTGCAGGTCCAAAATTGTAGTCCAGAAGATATTCAGAAATAAATATCAAAAATCAACTTCAGAAGACCTCAGGAAGGTGACGTTCCTTTGGAAACTGTTACTTGCTGTCCAGTGAGTCAACAACTGGGTTGGCGCAGCACCGAGTTGGAATAGTGCCAAGTCGGACCAGCAGGCCAAGTTCGTGCCGTACGCACCTCCAGATTGCTGCCCGTCAACCCAGGGTCGGTCCTCCCGGGCCCCACTTGTAGCCCTTTACCTCCCTACGTGGAGTGGGCAATAGATTTCACTGTTGTAATTAACTTTAACCGTTGTTACCGGGAGTTACCGTACTTGGCCGGGAATGTCTTCCCCACGCCCGGAGCGTGGAGGTACACTCGCCACCCTCCTCATAGGCATTACTTTACTCGTATATTTTTGTATATGCCACTGCATAAGTGATAGATTATCTAGCTTGTTATCATTTTATCACCGTTGCGAGAGCGAGAGTGAGTGACCGTCCCGTGACTCAATCCGAGTTAATGCGGAAAAACCGATACCTGAGACTCTTTGCCGGTTTCTCAACCGCGCACGGTCCCACGTCTTCCCCCGCTAGCAACACCCGCGAGCTAGAGTCCCAAGTCGCGTGTCTGTCCCGCATCAATTTGGTATCAGAGAGCTAGTTGAGTCTTCGGTGTTTAAAACAAAACAAAAAAAAGAGTCATTTAAATCGAGTCTAAGTCTAAGTCGGTGTAAGTGTCACATTTGTATACCATTAGTCGGTATATCAAAAGGTGTTGTCCGAACGTTAGGCTACGCCTATCGGGAAGGCCGCACACTTACGCGAGTGATCTTCGGATCGATTAACTTCGCCACATACCGAATCTTGATTTTATCTAGGTGTGTAGTCGAGTCTCATTTCAACTTTGCATTTGCATCACATTCTAAGTCGTGTCTAGGTGCTTGCATGAGTTGGCATAACATTTTGCTTATTAAAAAAATGGCCTTGCATCACCATTCCTAGGGATCCGTTCCCATCTTTTGGCAACTATGGTTAACCCATACCTCAGGCCCGACCAAGGCAACCTGTCTATGTATGAGTACATTAGGGACTTCGAAGTGTACCGGTTAAGATGTGAAGTCGGGCTGGATAACATCAAGGCCAGAACTCAGTTCTGGAAAGGTTCGCGACTTCACTTCCAATTTGAATTATTTTGCCGCCATGTGAAAACTTTGGGGGATTCCTATAAGGTCGCTCTAGAGGTCGAGCCATTTGAGTCTCGGTTTGATGCTGCCATACGGCAAGCCGATGTCGCCTTTCGGAGAGCATCTACCTCCCAGCCGATTCTCGATCCGGTCGGACCCCCACTCGGACCCCCACCCTAGTCGGGAAATCCTTCCCCTCCCATGAGAGTTCCATTACCATCACCCTCACCTTCAGATCTTATTTCGGAGCCCTCTCATTTGGAGCCACCAAAGCCCGAGCCACCCATGCTTCTAACGGGTACGCTTTTTATAGCCGAGTCACTTGTTAGTTGGCTTAAAGATGGCTTGGTCCCACTTCCTTACCCATCCATGGACCCCACCCTACCACTAGTGCCCGTCAACTCCTTCCATACCACATTCCGATCTAGTCACCATGTTGACACTTTGGATGACTTTATTGTAGGATTAGACACACAATGGAAGTTGACGAACTCATTGGCCCGAGGCTTCGACCAACCAACTAGTCTTAGCTTCACCTATCCGGCCTTAGGGTCTATTACCTCCGTGTGCACCATGGGTTGTGTCACCACGGAGATTCTTCTATTCCTCCCGATGCTGGCCGAGTCCGACTTCTTTCCCTTTTGCCCAAGGGAGGAATCCTATTTTCTAGACATGGCCGTCATCCCACCGACCATAATGTATGACGGTGATTATGAATTCTTAAATTGGGACCGAGTCATGGGGGAACCCACTTCATGAGGGTCATACCTTCTTTGACCCTTTTGACCCCTTCACTAGTGAACCTCCCGAGCCATCATATTCACTCCACTTCTTCCAAGGAGTTCACTATCCCACCCCTACCCCTCGGTCTAGTTGGCAAGCCATACCTACTTCTAGGGGTAATGACGAGGGTAGTTTTGGATATCCTAGCCCTTCCCCACCCAAATCCCATAGGTCGCCAATGCATGAGTGGTACATCTTAGGGTGTCTAGGAGTCCTCCATTCCGTCAACCATCGAGTACATCTAGTGTATGCATGGCACATATTCGGGTGTCCTGGTCCACCATCGCCTATGCGTAGGTCGGACTAACATTAAGTTTGTTTAGGGTCTGTGTGAGTCCTTATTTCGTACCGGTTGTCTGTCGAGTGCATGTGCATACATCGAGTCGAGTCGTTTTGTATGCTCGCGTTGTTAGTCCCTTTCGAGTATGAGACTTGTCGGAGTATTGGGATCGGTTCTACTTCATATCGGATCTAGTCACATAAGGGACAAGCGGTGATTCCTAGTGAGTCTTCGAGCCGCCTTCCCTCCTTTGAGAGTGACCCCACCCTGGAGTGTCCACCTCTAGCCTCATTCCCATGGCAGCGTGTGCATATCGAATCTATACGGGATGAGCAGGTGTCGATTACTTGGAGTGGAGCGTACTCCGCGCTTCATGGTACGATGATGGATCCGTCGAAGCTACTCGAGCAGCCGCACCCCTTACTCGACGGGGTCGAGTTCTTCCCACCCGGGGAGAGTTGATGGGAATCGATGCCGAGCACTGACTTTTTATTTTACATTTGAGTCCTTTTATTTACTTTTATATCCTTGGAAAAGTATATGTGCAATTGTAAGGCTTTATAAGCCAATGTGTCATTCCCTTGGATTGTTTGGGTTTTTGTGCAAAATGTCAGTAGGTCCAGCAAGGGGGCCCTCACTCCTTTTCGATTGGTCCACCTAAGTCATAGGGGTCCATGTGGGGATGGTCAAAGTCCTAGGTGGACTTCTAGATGGTTTGACATTCAAAGGGGACAAAGCGGTTTAAAAGTCCAAGATGCCTTCCTTCCTTTCAAAGGAGTGTCCCCTGCATATGTAATTTATTTATTTTAGGTTTTTGACCACATGGGGGAAGAAAATGGCCTCTTTCCCACGAAATTCCCAGCCCCCCACCCATTGCCATTCTCTATATAAGCCTATGTATAGTGTCATTAGAGATTTAATGAAGAAATTATGTGAAAATTGCTTGAAACAAGAAGGGTGTGCCCTCTCTCTTCTCTCTCTGGTTCTCTTCTTCTTCCTCCAGCCCTCCAGGGTGTGAAGTCCTCTCTTATATTTTTCTTAGCCCCTCTGAGTTCCCTCTCTGCCGCCGCCGCCGCCGTTCGTGCCGCCATCGCGCCACCACCGCCGCTACATCGGAGTTCTGTCTAAATCAGGACATAACCTCACCTCCGGATTTTTATATTTTCTTCTTGTAGTCTGTTCGAGCCCCAATTTTGAGGGTTTGTTCTGTCCATCTCCCCTAATCTCCAGTTCAAATTTCGTGTCATTTGGAAGTCATTACATATTTTTCCCATATTTTTGTTTGTCCTCTCAATAATCTGCCGTTTTGCAGATCTACGGGATAGAGTCACCTTGTCGCATTTTCCCCACCCCATTAAAAATTTTCAAAAAATCCCAAACAATTACTCAGTGTTCCACACTTATATCTCCTCCCACCATAATTTTCTTGGAGTCTGCAAAAATCATTTCCTTTTCGGTCAAAGGTCTGTTTCAGGCAGATTCCTTGCTGCCCTATGTGTCGGTCAGTCCGAGTTAGAAAAAAACGCAATCATACAGTCAGTCCTATTTTCAATCCGTTCGTTGGATGGAGCTGTGAAAATTATATGTTGTATATCTATGAGTGCTCTTTCCAACGGTACCAGCCACGCCTCGATCGGCCTCTGGATTTGAGCGTAGTAATTCGTGTCGCCGAGGCCTACAGATCTGCTCCCTGTGCAGGTCCGAAATTGTAGTCCAGAAGATATTCAGAAATAAATATCAAAAATCAACTTCAGAAGACCTCAGGAAGGCGACGTTCCTTTGGAAACCGTTGCTTGTTGTCCAGTGAGTCAGCAACCGAGTTGGCGTAGCACCGAGGTAGAATAGTGCCGAGTCAGACCAGCAGGCCGAGTTCGTGCCGTACGCACCTTTAGATTGCTACCCGTCAACCCAGGGTCGGTCCTCCAGGGCCCCACTTGTAGCCCTTTACCTCCCTACGTGGAGTGGGCAATAGATTTCACTGTTGTAATTAACTTTAACCGTTGTTACCGGGAGTTACCGTACTTAGTCGGGAACGTCTTCCCCACTCCCGGAGCGTGGAGGTACACTCGCCACTCTCCTCATAGGCATTGTTTTACTCGTATATTTTTGTATATGCCGCTGCATGAGTGATAGATTATCTAGCTTGTTATCATTTTATCACCGCTGCGAGAGCGAGAGTGAGTGACCGTCCCGTGACTCAATCCGAGTTAACGCGGAAAAGCCGATACTTGAGACTCTTTGCCGGTTTCTCAACCACGCACGGTCCCACGTCTTCCCCCGCTAGGGACACCCGCGAGCTAGAGTCCCTGGTCGCGTGTCCGTCCCGCATCACCAATGGCTTAGACCTTTCGTCTAAGACCGAATTAAACAATATCCTTGCATTGGCATATACCCAATGCTAATGATTTCATCAAAGTTGGTGCTTGACTTTTGGTCGGGACCAGCCACTATAACCCAATGGCTTAGACCTTCCATGATGCGGGACAAGACCACGGACACGACAAGCTCGTGATTGCCCCTTAACGAGGGAAGCGTCGGATGTGCGCGGTTGAGAAACCGGCAATGAGTTAGGGTGATCGGCTCTCTTTTGTGCCCGGATCGAGTCACGGGACGGTCTCGCACTCTCTCGTAGTAGCGGTGATGAATAGATAAAGCGAGCTAGATATCGCTACACATACTCTCTAGCAGCGGCATAAACAAATATATATGAAGTAAGTAAAATGCCGAGAAGGGAGCGAAAACGATACCTCCACACGCTCGGCGTGGGGACGACGGACCCGGCTGAAACTCGTACTCCCGGGATAATTAATACACCATATTACAGTAAATGAATTACTGTCCACTCCATGCTGGGAGGTAAAGGGCTACACAAACGGGCCAGGGAGGACCGAATTCGGGTTGACGGGCGGCTTCTCGCGTCTCTTCGGCAGCACCCGAACTAGTGACGGTGGGACTCACATGCTGTCCGGAGGGACCGTGCGGGACCTGGTGTCACCACTGTGGTGGGGACACTTGTGGAAGTGTTCCCTGGGTTGGCGGCACCCTGGTTCGCCGGCTGGAGGCCGGGCGGCTCCGTTCGGCACCGGTCGGAATGACCGGCCACGGACCTGTCGGTTCTGTTTTCCGGCGCGCGCTGCGGCGAGAACGGACGCTGCGATCAGCCCCGACGTCGGAATGCGACAAAACTGGCGCCGTTGGAAAGATGCTTCGAAGGGCTTCGACCCAAGGTGATTACAGAAAAATATTCAAGCCTGTACTTCTGATTGGCGAATTTTGAAGGTTGTTGTTGTACAGTTCCTAAAATCTCAGGTCAGTAGAGAACTTTCCTGTGGATTGCCTTTGACCGTGAGGTAGACGTCCGAATCTAGGGTTGTGTTCTTCAGAAAAGTTGTGGAAAATCAGGTTACAAAACCAGGACTATGTTTGGATCTGGATTTTGAGGTGGTGGTGATTTGTTCTGATTTTGGAAGTGGAGGGTGATCGGATCTGGGATCTGCCTGATAACACTGTAACTGAGGAAGAACACGAATTTCTAAAAATAGATAGAAGGCTGATAAAAAAGTAAGAAAATTTGTGGATGTAGGGGGTAATGGACAGAACTCCCAGTAAAATTGGGAGGGTTTGGACAAATCAAAAAGATGGCCGGAGGTGGGAAACACAGGGCTGCTGTCACTGTCGATAGAGACAAAACAGAACTAGAAATGAAAGATGCACGAAAATGGGAAAATACTAAAAGATGGAATTTGGGTGTGAAAATTTAGGTTGATCTTGAGATACAAGGGAAGAACACACCATAAAAATTTCAGACCACGAAGAGGCCGTGGCGGATAGCAGGAATTTCGGGAAGAGACCTATATCCAACAGGACAGAACACCGAGAACGGTTTCGCGGCGGCTCGAAGGCGGCACGAACGGCGGCGGTGGCGGCACCGATGATCACCGGAGGTGGGGGGAAGGAGATATCACTCTAGAATGGGGGTTGGGGATGAAGAAACAAGGGGGAGAGAGAGGAGAGGTCAAAATTCTTCAAGAGAGGGGTTCTTGCACAATGATTTTTTCACTTTCATTAATATTCAAATGGAAAATACAAGTATTTATATGCCTCCAATCTAATCCAATATCTACCATTGGATCTAGGTATGGGGGATGAATGGCCTAGATTAAATGTGACCAACACACACACACAAAATAAAATAACCCAAGTGGGAGACAAGCTTGACATGGTAGGTAGCCTACCTTAGACTTTTTACTCCCTTTGTCTACCCATGTGGCATTTGACATTCAACCCTTCTAGATGGCCACCTAGGATGGCTGACCAGTCCCACATAGGTGACATGGACCAATGGGAAAGGGCTGAGGGCCCCCTTGCTGGTCCTACTATATAATTGCATAAAAACTCACACAATCCATGGGAATGACGCATTGGCTTATAAAGCCGTATAATTGCGCATATACTTTCCCAAGGATATAACACAAACTAAAAGGACATAAATTTAAAAGTAAATGTACATGCTCGACATCGATTCCCATCAACTCTCCCCGGGTGGGAGGAACTCGACCCCGTCGAGTAGGGGTATGGATGCTCGAGTACTCCGACGGATCCGTCACCGTGCCAAGTAACGCGGGTACGCTCCACTCCAAGTGATCGTCACCTGCTCATTCCATATATACTCGATATGCGCAAGCTGCCATGGGCTAGTGGTGGACACTCCGGGTGGGGCACTCTCAAAGGGGGAGGTGGCGGCTCGAAGACTCACTAGGAATCACCGCTGAGTCCCTGTAGGTGACTAGATCCGGGTGTAGATATAGAACCGATCCCATACTCATCGAATGAGTCCACTCGCCTCTTACTCATAAGAGAACGACAACGAGCTTGCACAAGACACATGTAGACAAATAAACGACACACAAACCATGCAAACAAACCACACAAAGAAGAGACAATATCGACTCATATATGACCCTAGACATACCTAATGTTAGTCCGACCCGTACATGGGTGACGGCGGACCAGGACACCCGAATGTGTGCCATGCATGCATCTGACGTAACCGGTGGTTGACATCATGTGGAAATCCTAGACCTCCTAAGGTGGGCCATGCATGCATATGAGATGTGGATGTGGGAGGGCCAAGAGTATCTCCCCTAGACGATGGTGTATCTTGTAAGGGTACGGGCTTGGTGGGCATAGACGACCCGGCCCGTGGGGAAGGGGTGTGGTAGCGGACTCCCTCGAAGAAGTGAAGTGAATGTGGAGGGTCTAAGGATCCACTAGGGAGTGGGTCAAAGGGATCAAAGACGGTATGACCCCTTATGGTGGGTTCCCACAAGTCACGGTCCCACGTGTAGAAGTTTTGAAGGTGTGGATAGTCACATTCTTGAATTGTGACGGGTGGGACGGGGATCATAGGCAAGAAGTATGATTCCTCCCTCGGACAAAAGGGTATGAATTCGGGCTCGTCCGATAGCGGGAGAAGTAGAAGAACCTCCGTGATGACACAACCCACGGTGCACTCGGAGGTAATGGACCCGAAGGTCGGATGGGTGAAGCTAAGACTAGCGGGTTGGTCAAAGCCTCGGGCCAAAAGATGCGTCAACTCCCATTGTGAATCTAATCCCATGACAAGATTATCCAACGTGTCAATATGGTGACTAGATCGAAAAGTTGTGTGGTAGGAGTTGAAGGGTACCAATGGTAATGTGGGGTCCATAGATGGAAAGGGAGGTGGGACCAAGCCATCCTTGAGCCAACTAAAAAGTGGCTCGGTGATGTATAGCGTTCCCGTAAGAAACACGGGTGGCTCGGGGTGAGACGGCTCCAAGCATAATGGTTCCAAATGTGGAGTGGACCGTCGGGGTTGGGTGGCTGGACATGTGAGGGTGATCTTGCCGGGTAGGTAAGGTGGGTATAAGGTGCAAGTCCTCTTTCCCTAGTCAAGATTGGCTCTTCGTTCTCCTAACCACGTTTGTCCTAAAATGATGCATGAACCAGCAAGTGTGCCGATCCTACACCATGCGCCATCGGTGTAAAGAACAGAGCCAATCCTCTTATAGAACTCAACACAGGCAAAATCACCATCGCGAACAATCTCGCCTGTCTTGGAGAGAGACTCCACGATGTCAAGAGAAACCCAATTATCCGACTCCCTATCGGTGAAATGGAGTTCCGTTGTGGACCCGTTGGGTAGAGCGACTTTCATAGTGAGAGGGGTAAAACCAAAGGCTCGGTCCATGAGGACATTGACTTTGGCCACAAAGGTTGACCACTCAGATGTGTGGTCTTGGAGAACGGCCATGGGTAGCGGACATGGACATGCATACGCACGGTGACAAGACATTAGACCGACTATGCAAGTTTGGAATGCATGCACACTAAGGACCCTAGACGTAAACCAAGACTCGGCACGTGGCGGAGTTAACCGATCCGAAGATCACTCGCGCAAATGTGCCGCCTTCCCGATAGGCGTAGCCTAACGTTCGGACAACACCTTTTTATATACCGACTAATGGTATGCAAATGCGACCCAAAAGACACTTTTTTTTATTTTAAAACAATGATGACCCTAAACATGACTTAGACAATGACTAATGGCTAGACGTAAATGACACCCCTTTTTTTTTGGACACCCTAGACTCAACCTGGCTCTGATACCAAATTGATGCGGGACAAGACCACGGACACGACAAGCTCGTGACTGCCCCTTAACGAGGGAAGCGTCGGATGTGCGCGGTTGAGAAACCGGCAATGAGCTAGGGTGATCGGCTCTCTTTTGTGCCCGGATCGGGTCACGGGACGGTCTCGCACTCTCTCGCAGCAGCGGTGATGAATAGATAAAGCGAGCTAGATATCCCTACACATACTCTCTAGCAGCGGCATAAACAAATATATATGAAGTAAGCAAAATGCCGAGAAGGGAGCGAAAACGATACCTCCACGCACTCGGCGTGGGGACGACGGACCCGGCCGAAACTCGTACTCCCGGGATAATTAATACACCATATTACAGCAAATGAATTACTGCCCACTCCACGCAGGGAGGTAAAGGGCTACACAAACGGGCCCGGGAGGACCGAATTCGGGTTGACGGGCGGCTTCTCGCGTCTCTTCGGCAGCACCCGAATTAGTGACGGTGGGACCCACATGCTGTCCGGAGGGACCGTGCGGGACCCGGTGTCACCACTGTGGTAGGGACACTTGTGGAAGTGTTCCCTGGGCTGGCGGCACGCTGGTTCACCGGCCGGAGGCCGGGCGGCTCCGTTCGGCACCGGTCGGAATGACCGGCCACGGACCTGCCGGTTCTATTTTCCGGCGCGCACTCCGGTGAGAACGGACGCTGCGATCAGCCCCGACGTCGGAATGCAACAAAACTGGCGCCGTTGGAAAGATGCTTCGAAGGGCTTCAACCTAAGGTGATTACAGAAAAATATTCAAGCCTGTACTTCTGATTGGCAAATTTTGAAGCTTGCTGTTGTACAGTTCCTGAAATCTCAGGTCAGTAGAGAACTTTCCTGTGGATTGCCTTTGACCGTGAGGTAGACGTCCGAATCTGGGGTTGTGTTCTTCAGAAATGTTGTGGGAAATCAGGTTACAAAACCAGGACTATTTATGGATCTGGATTTTGAGGTGGTGGTGATTTTTTTTGATTTTGGAAGTGGAGGGTGGTCGGATCTGGGATCTGACTGACAACACTGTAGCTGAGGAAGAACACAAATTTCTAAAAATAGATAGAAGGCTGATAAAAAATTAAGAAAATTTTTAGATGTTGGGGGTGATGGACAGAACTCCCAGTAAAATTGGGAGGGTTTGGACAAATCAAAACGATGGCCGGAGGTGGGAAAAACAGGGCTACTGTCACTATAGACAGAGACAAAACAGAACTAGGAATGAAAGATGCACGAAAATGGGAAAATACTAAACGATAGAATTTGGGCGTGAAAATTTAGGTGGAGCTTGGGATATAAGGGAAGAACACATCATAAAAATTTCAGACCACGAAGAGGCCGTGGCGGATAGCAGGAATTTTGGGAAGAGACCTCTGTCCAGCAGGACAGAACACCGAGAACGGTTTCGCGACGGCTCGAAGGCGGCACGAACAGCGGCGGCGGCGGCACCGATGATCACCGGAGGTGCGGGGAAGGAGATATCACTCTAGAATGGGGGTTGGGGATGATGAAACTAGGGGGAGAGAGAGGAGAGGTCGAAATTCTCCAAGAGAGGGGTTCTTGCACAATGATTTTTTCACTTTCATTAATATTCAAATGGAAAATACAAGTATTTATATGCCTCCAATCTAATCCAATCTCTACCATTGGATCTGGGGATGGGGGATGAATGGCCTAGATTAAATGTGACCAACACACACAAAAAAAATAAAATAACCCAAGTGGGAGACAAGCTTGACATGGTAGGTAGCCTACCTTAGACTTTTTACTCCCTTTGTCTACCCATGTGGCATTTGACATTCAACCCTTCTAGATGGCCACCTAGGATGGTTGACCAGCCCCACATAGGTGACATGGACCAATGGGAAAGGGCTGAGGGCCCCCTTGCTGGTCCTACTGTATAATTGCATAAAAACCCACACAATCCATGGGAATGACGCATTGGCTTATAAAGCCGTATAATTGCGCATATACTTTCCCAAGGATATAACACAAACTAAAAGGACATAAATGCAAAAGTAAATGTACATACTCAGCGTCGATTCCCATCATTCCATCTAAGACCGGATTAAACGATATCCTTGTGTTGGCATATGCTCAATGCCAACATACCACCATGATTAGTGCCTGACTCTTTGTTAGAGTTGGCTAATCTTGTCCCACCAGGGTCCACCCCAATTCACCATTGCATGCCTTCCGTCAGATCTTTTATATATATATATATATATATATATATCAAACCTCTCTTCCTTGCGTCAGCATGAACCCCCATGCCGATGGTTAAACCTCTCCAAGACTAATCTTCTTGATCAAGACGATGAAGAAGTCTACACCCGTGTGCCCCGCACACTCGTCCCTCGTCCGCGCCACCGACGGGTGGGAGACATTTGTTAACGCTTAAAAGTTGGCACTTAAAAGCCAAGCAAAGGTAGATGTAGAAGAAAAGGAGTCCTGGACAACAGGCTGCGTCAACGGAACTCACTGGCTGCATCGACGCACCTAAAGATGAGACAGAAAGCATCATGTTGGACGACAGGCTGTGTCGACGCATAACGCCAGCTGTGTCGACACACATGAAGGCGGGCCAAAAATCTTCCAGCCTGCAATAGGTTGTGTCGATGCAGTTCACAGGCTGCGTCGACGCACCCTCATGTGCGCGAACACCATGCCCGTCGCGGGGCCCAGCCATTGCACGTGATCCCTAGAAAGCGATGATCGGGGAGGTGATACCAGCTTCCAAAAGGCGTCTGCAGCCCGTACAAGACACGTGGTCGAGTGATCTCTAATTGATTGGAGATTCCTCGTCCCTGCCTTAAGTAAAAACCCTCGTACTGCTGCTATAAAATGAGGGCAATGCCCTGAAAAAAAGGGCCCCCCAGTAGTTGGCTATTCGAAGCTTCCCAAGGGCAAATTCTAGAGCGTTCTGCAATCACTCCAATGCGAAGGAGAAAAAGAGAGGAAGAGGGAGAAGAGGCGCTGCTCTGGGGAGGGAAGGGAGTCAATGCTCTGGCCTCCCCCTTCTTTCTTTTTTTTTTCTCTGTTATGTATGTTATTTTCCCTTCTGTTTTCTATTCAATTATTTCCCAGACGAGCAAGTCTTGGGACGATGTACTTCTTTTATGCAAAAGCAATGAATGAAAGTGTTTATTTCGTGTTCAAGCACAAATATGCTCATCTTTGTAGATTTCATTTTAACCCCAACCCCCATAATCATGCTGTGATTATGCCGTTTATGCTTTCCTGTCTTGATCGATCAGAGAAGAACAATATGTCATGAGAGGGGTTCAGGCCCAACCTACCCAATTGCAAGGGATTGGGTTTGGGTTTTTGTCCTTCTCGATTTGCTAGATGAGGGTATGTTCTTAGACCTCATTCTGCTCTCCGGGGTGAAGTGGGTTTCAGTACGCCGTCCCAATTCTTACGGGGTATTAATGCCCCTCTGGGCAACAACAAATATATAAGTCCTTTTCCCAGTATCCGAGACAGGTCCATATCATATATTCTAACTGCTATCTTTTCTGTGCATCCAATATGCATGCTCCCTATGTCTTTGATACGTACATTCTTCTGCTGCTCAGTGTACGAGATTTCTATGGAAATGGCCATCTCCCTTCTCACCCATGCCTATGGGTTGTTGAGGCTTTGGCTCAGTCCCAAAATCGCTGGAACTTGTATTTCTTTTTGCTTTCCCCTTCGCTTAATCCTAGCTCATTAAGAAGCTACGGCTCATCACCTTGGCTTCTATGCCAATCACACACAAGCACCTTCCTGTTTGCTGGAATGTCAGTGTAATGTTGTCTTTAAAAATCCCCACGTATGCACACCTGCTGCATCTTCGTCCATATATATAAGAGCAGCATCAAATACCCTTTGTGCATTCTGCACTGCAATACCCTTTGGTCTCCATCCACCATGGGCCTGTATCCTACATGAGCCTCATCTCTGTCCCAGTCATGCATTCCTCTAGTCTATAGCATGCCAATGTTTCAAACATCATAGTTACAAGTCCCCGTTTGGGATACGAGTTTGCTAATTTTCAAAGCATGACCCGTAGTCTCATGTACCGGGGCAATAACGCATATCCTCTGATCTCACCGAAAGTTTTCATAATTAAGGACCTGCCATTGGGGAAGGGATATATCTCATTATTTGAGTTTCTTTTTGCATATGGTTCTAATCGTTCACACCACAAATGCTCTTGGTCTACGGGAGGTGCTGCCTAAATTCTGTCAGAATTGTGGACTTAACAAATGGACTGATGACAAAAGAGATGAATAGAACACAAGAACAATGCTGAAGAGAACACGTCTAAATAAAGAATATGACCATGCAAAGATCATGCCCCGCTGGCGGTAATAAGAAAAAGAAAATTGCTTAAAAGAAATGAAAATAAGAAAAAGAATGAAATAAAGAAGTGGAAATCAATGAAATAACCTAACAAAAAAACTCATGATCATGTGAAGAGCATGCTTGCATGAGCAGATGGCTACACATTTATGTGATTTACTGAGCAAGAGGTAATTTGGGGTCTGATATGCAAAGAGTCGACTCTGGGGGTTGACTCCCTTTGGCCTGGGCTCTGCCCACTATTTCTATGCAGCAGGTCTACCCAGGAGTCGACACCTTGAGTCAACTCCCTCTGGACTTAACTACTGCCCAGTGGTCAGTTTTGCTGTGGAATAAAATCAAACACCTTACATGCATCATGCAATTCACATTAACTCCTGCTAAATTTCCATGAGCGTAGTTGAACTCTTTCCCTCATGCATTCCTTAGCATTGAGCAATTCATTAATACTTACAATGAATCATGCATGCATCATGCGTATGAATTGAAGCCTGTACATATGCCACCCATGCATGCATGAATGCCATGACTTGCTGGTATTTCAAATGGTGGGTTGAAAAAGGTTGGATCATGCCCAATTGGACACTCCCACTATGTGTGGGTATGTTACTCCGCCTCGTACCGAAGTCACATTACATAAATGCATCATTCAATGCCCCTTGATCAGGTGTGATGAACCCAAGACATGAACGAAGAAGATCATGAAAGAAAGAAGGAAAAGGCTAGAACGAAAATGAAGGCACTGGTGAGGGTCGCGTCGACGCAGCCTGTATGGCGCTTACCCTGCTTGGGGCTTTGTGTGTTGACGCAACTGACGGGATCGTCACGGGATCGACAAGTGATAGCGGACGATCGGCGAGGCGGCACCGGCAACATCAAACTATATTAGCTATATCTAAGTGTTTTATGTTAATGGGCCACATGAACTTATAAATAGGCCTAATATGTGTGCTTTTATTTTATTAGGAAATTAGGTATATATATATATATATAAATCCACCTCCTTAATGTAATGACTTCCCACAGTAGGAACCCATGACCCATGGGATTCCAATGTGTCCTTTCCCTTCCCCATGTCCCATGGGTTCTCAAGGTGTCTCTTCCCCTTCCCAACGCTTTCCTTATTTAAACACCATGTAACTCACGTTGGAATACAATATAGAATGAGAAAATGAGTTTTTAGCCATGGTTATGTTGTGTTTTCTCCAATTTTTGGAACCCCACGGGTGAGAGGCCCGAATTCACGTCCCCCCCCTGCCATGGAGGAAGATCTGAAGCTTTGGGTGCACCATTCCTGAGATGGGAGCGGGCGAGAGGCTCCATCCGAAGCCCTGGTCATCCTCCTTCGTCACCCGCGCCACTGTTCATCTCCACCTCCGCCGCCGACACATACATGGAGGAAGATCTGAAGCTTTGGGTGCACCGTTCCTGAGAGGGGAGCGGGCGAGAGGCCCCATCCGAAGCCTCAGTCGTCCTCCTTCGCCGTCCATACCATCACCATTCGTCTCTGCCTCCGTCATCGTCTCCAACATCTCTCCCCGTCTCTCTCTTCACTTCTATCTCATGAATATCCTCTCATATCTCTCTTCTCTCCATTCTCTCACATTTCATTCTGTCTCTCTTTGTTCGGTTGTTGTAACTGTGAGGAAAAAAAAAGGAAAGCACAGCCCCACCCCACGTTATTCTTCTCTCTCTCTCAATCTATCATTTCTCTCTCCTCCTCACTCACTCTCTCATTTTCTTTAGCCATCGTATTAGCCCAACAAAACAAATGACAAAAAAAAGTGTAAAGAAAGCAAGTACGTGAGGTGCATGTGCATGGCCTCACGTCACCCTCTCATCCTCTATATCTTCTCTCTCTTTATATCTCTATTGTTATGTCCTTTTGAGAGTGAAAAAAAATGATAGAAAGAGGTGGCAGAGAAGGTTTAAAGAAAAAAAGAAAAAGAAAAATAGGGTGATGAAGTTTGAGAGGTTCAGGAAAAAAAAGTGGGAGAAAAAATGAAAAGAAAAGAAAATCTCAGGTTTGGAGGTTTGTTTCACATTAGCAACCTTTCATTGCGTTGACACAATGGTTCGTGCTAGTGCTTGGTGGACCTTGTGCGTCGACGCAGCTTCCTCCTGCGTCGATGCAGCGGCTCATGCCATCCGCTGGGTGGGCTTTGGGCTTTGGCGTAGTGAGACCCTCTGTCGATGCAACATCCTTTGCGAACCCCCCTGTGTGAGATTTATGCGTCAACGCGGCTTAAGCCTTGCGTCGACGCAGCAGCCTTTGCCCCCCCCCCCCCTTGCACGTTAAAAGAAATAAGAAGAAAGAAAGAAAAGAAAAGAAAATAGGAAGAAGAACTAAAAATGATAAATAATGATAATGATAATAGAAATGACAACAATGGTGGCATAAAACCTGATAATGATAAAAAACTGAACAACAACACTTCCTTTAAGAAGTTAAGGGCATTTGATCTGGGCTCCTCCTCCCTTAGACCCTATGCAAAGGGGATATTAATGAGGCTCTTACAGGTCGTGTTTGGACCTTGGGGGTTACCCCATCATGGCCATAATTCGATCCTGTTCCGGGCTGATACTCCATTACTTTTAGCTCCTTCCTATTGGAGGTTAACCCTGCTTCTCTAACTCATAAATATTGAACTTGCCATGTTCCTGGCAGACATACGCTCACAAATCTGGACCCATGTCCAAATATGACTTGGTCAATAAATGACAAGATTTTTCCATATGCTCACCCCTCGACGGGGGATATCTTATTGAAATTTAGATTTCTCACTCCTTTCATTAATGTCAATTTTAGGCCCGAGGGCCCCTTTTCCTCGCATTTAATCAAAGGTTTTCTCCCCTCCAGGGAGATGTAATTAACGTCGTGACCTTTATGGCACGGCGGATTTTAATCTCGACCCGATACCCACATCGTCTGGTTAGTCAGATGGAGCGCGCCAGTGGTTTTGGACCACCTTGGTCTTCAGAACCCGAATAAACTGTCACTTTTGTGACTGGCACGCCCATGCACTTAATAAACCGACATGACATAAACCAAGAACAAAAAGATGATAAAATGATAAAAAAGATGAACATGTGATAAAAAAAGTGCATCCAACACTCCCTCCTTTCCCTCCTCCTCCCTTTCCCCCTTCTACTAGGAATTGTTTTTGGTTAGGCAAGTCATGGGGGGGGGGGAGAATATGTGAAGTAGGATTCCTTACGCTATTAGTGTTAGAGTTTTGTTTCTTTCCTATAAATATTCTTGTAAACACTTTTGGGAAAATTTATTGATAGAATTTTATTGTGGAAACCTACTAGAAGGCTATGCCTCCCTCCTCCTTGGAGCTTGTGCCTGAGAAAGGCATCCCCCGAGGTGAGACACCCTGGGTTTAGGGTGAGACGCCCCAGCCATATCCCCTCTCCCCTGCTCCACCATCCCCTCCTACTGCTGATGCACCAAGCCTCGCCACTCTCTTCTTCCTCGCCTCCACGCTGCTACATTGCCGCTCCCTGTCCAAGGTTAGATAGATCGCCCTAGCGCTGGTGCAGTCCGCCCCCCCTACTTGCTGTCCAGCATGCGCACCCACAGCCTCCAGGTTTGAACCGCCCAGCCCTACTACCCCACACCCTTCTCCTTCATCCCCTCATCTCCTATGCTGTGCCCTTCAACATCCACCAGAAGCCCATCCACCCAGGGTGCCCCATCCCTCCTCACCTCCTCGCCTCCTCTTGCGGGTCGCAGTCTCCACCTGTGCAGATCTTCACTGGTCCGCACCCATCTCCCTTCTATCCCACACCCTAACCCTCTCTCCCTCTGTCCAGCTCACCTCCACACCTCCACGCCTTGCCATCCATCAAATCCCCTCAACCCAAACCCCCTCTGGTCACTCTACACACACCCTGTGTCTCGCCATCGTCCTGTTGTGCGCTTGTAACCCACAAGCCAGATCTGAGCAGGTCACCTACAGCAAGCCCTACACCTCCCTCCCCGTCCCACCTGTGCTGCCCACCACCCCCAAGCCTTCCCCTATCAGACCAGCCCAACCCCGCCCCTTGGCCACGCCATTTCCATCTGCACCCGAGCCACTATCGAGGTCTGGTCACAACATTGTGTGCAGTCAGGCCAGATCTGACCGCCACCTACAAACCGGATCGCCCCAGCTTCCAGGCTCGGAACGAGCACATCACAGCCACCGGTGCTCATTGGGGACGTCCGCACCAACGTCCACACCAGATCTCATGCTTAGAGGACAACCAGAGGTCACCGTTCCATGATCGAATCTTTGCTGGTCGCCTGTTCCTGCTTGGGTCACGACCTGCACTCAGCTTGGCAGCACGCTCCGGACACGGGCAGACCCTCCTGCTTCTACCAGGGCCCTATCCTCACTTGATGCAGTCGTCATCAACTCCAGATCGACACCAACTGTTCTCATGCTGGTTCCCTATGTCCCATGGCACCGTTTGACTTCCCCGACTGGCTTGTTGTCCCTGCGGGCCAGTCTGCACCCAGACCAGACCAGCAACACGTCTTCACCTCAAAGCGTCCCCGGATCACGGCCCGTCAACCTGATCTTAGTAGTCCTGGAGTTTGCGTTGTAGCCTTTTACCTCCCTACGAGGAGTGGGCATCGTTTCTGGTTGTACTCTGTGGTTATCTATTGTACTGGGACTACGAGCTTTGGCCGAGTGTCTTCCCCACGCGCTAGCGTGGAGGTACGGCTTCCCTCCTTCTCTCACACTTTGCTCCTTCAGTATCTATGCTTATCTGCCACTCTTGTGTGTGAGTGGTTAGTAATTCTAACCCGTTCATATTCCGTCACCATGGAGAGTGTGAGTGGACCCATCCCGTAGTCTCCCTATAGGCTACGAGTGAGAGTGACTACCCTGTGACTCTGGTAGTCCCTCAACCGCACAGATCCCATGTTTCCCTTGCTAGGGACGATTGTGCGCCGTGGCTTTTATTAGTGACGTGTTCAGCCTGCGAGACCTCACTGGAGCCGGGCCTTTGGCTGCTCTCCTTAGTGCGTGTTTGCTGATCGCGTCGTCATTTAGGGTAGGGAGCCGTAGCATTGTCCTTAGAGTCGTGACGTCCCGCATCAAATTTGGTATCAGAGCACGGTTAGGGTCTAGGGTAGTCTTGCATTAGTTGTTGCATTCCAAATTCCCCTGCATTTAGTCCCACTGTATGCCCACCCGTAGGGGGACCAAATACCATCCTTCGGTACCTATGGCGGATCCCCGAGCCCATGTCCCCGGAGAGCTCTCTCTGGTCGACGTTATGCAGACCCTCATGGATAGAATAGGCGCTAGACATGCGCATGGAGGATAGGATGGGGGCCGTAGAGTATAGGATCGAGGCCTCCGACCGATCTATCCAAGGTTTGGTCAGATGAGTCGCCACCCTTGAGAGAGCCCCGAATTGGGGAAATCATGGGCCGGTGAATGGCCATCATGGAGTAGGGCCATAAGCCGTAGCCCCTAGGGTTCAAGGGGTTGAGGATTATGGGTCCGTGTATTAGTTGGATAGTCATGGGAGAGACCGTCGTGCCCTAGGACGGAATCGTGATGATGAGGATGACTGTGTTCTTCGGAACGTGCGAGCGGATGCCCCTAGCTTTGATGGGTCCTTGGAACCCAAGGACTACCTTGATTGGGAGGCCAGTATGCATCGATACTTCTAGTGGTATGATATGTCTGACCGTCGGCGAGTCCATTTCGCTAAAATGAAGTTGCTAGGGCAAGCGCAAACTTATTGGATGAATGTGGAGAGCTTGCTCATGTAGTGACACCAGCACCCCATTGAGACCTGGGATGAGATGAAGATAAAGCTGTGAGAGAAGTATCTTTCTACCGCGTACCATCATCGTCTTATAGATGGGTGGCAGAGTCTCACCCAAGGCAACAGGTTGGTATCTGAGTATATCAAGGAGTTTGATGAATACCTATTGAGATGTGGAGTCCATGATGAGAGCGCCATGACTGTATCGCGCTTTTGGAAAGGTCTACAGCTTCATTACCAATATGAATTGTTTCACCGTAATGTGACCACTTTGGAGTACGCTTACCAGGTTGCTCTAGAGATTGAGTAATTCGAGTCGGAGTTTGAGTCTGCCCTATGGCGGGAGTCTACATTTCAGGGGGGTGCCGAGCCTTGCAACTCATCTGGCTCCTACTCGAGGGGACCGGTGGTACGACCACAAGAACCCACAAGGCAAGACACTCCTACCCCAAGGCCTCATCCACCCCTGCCGGGGAACCCTCCCCCTCGTCCTTAGCCACCTGCGCCCACTCCACCTGCCCCTATACCTCGTCCGTCGCTTCCAGCACTCCCGGCCCATCATGAAGACAAGGGAAAGGGGCAAATGGTTGGTGAGCCTCCCTAGGGTGGCAGGTCGTGCCAACAATGTTATTGTTGCAAGGGATTTGGCCATTTTGCTGGCCAGTGTCCCTCTCGCTCATCGTTGGTTATAGGACATGCAGCGAGGAGATGCGCCATCTGGGCTCGTGTCGGTCAACTACGAGGCCAACCAGGATTTAGCAAGGGAGTTCATTGAGGAGTTAGAGGCGAGTTAGGGTCAGCATGTTGATGCCCCGCCTCCGGATGGAGTCCAGCTGGGGTTAGTTAGGTGTGTCTTGACCACCCGTGCATTCCCTATGTCCACTTTATGTAAGTCTCCACCCTAAAGTCTGCTGAGTCTGCATGCATACTGTTGAACATGTGTGTGTGCAACATGATTACTTTTATAGTTTTGATGATGTCGGCCTCTGTAGTCATTAATGAACTGTACCTGCATTTGATAATGTTAATATTCATACATTTCAGGTCATTATACTTCCAGTGCAAACGATCAAGATCAAGAGCTTGAACAACACTTCCAGTACACAGATATCAAGGCATATGACAAGACAATATTGGTGGTCATTATACTTCCAGTGAAAACAATCAAGAAGGGCACACAAATCTAGGCAACCAGATACACAGATATCAAGGCATTTGACAATGATGGATGCACAAAAATCTAGCATGTTTCAAGCACAGAAATCAAGCTGAATAGTATCACACATAAGGTCATTACATATTCTTCATATGGTCAGTGCATGTCTTGCCTTATGGATGGTTCAAGGTCAGTGCAACTACTTGACAGCATGCTTCAAGATAATTCAAGGAATGGAGTGGAGATGACAAATTTTGATTATAAGAGCAATATAATCAATAGATGCCTTCAAGACAGTCAAGGGTGATGCCACAGACATGAACGGGCTGCTAAAGGAGTCAAGCGGCGGAGCTGAAGTGGCTAACGGACCAACCCGGGCTGGACCGGGTTCTGCCCAGCTGGCGATCGACCGCCAGCACAGGGGCGGTCGACCGCCCCAGCCAGTAACTGCCAGCCTACACGAGTTTCAGTAGCGGTCGACCGCCAGGAGCTCCAGGTCGATCGCCAGCCCCGAGCCTTCAATGTTGACTTTGTTTCCAACTTCGAAAAGGGCCATTCAACATGGATTTGTTTAATCCAAAAGTCACCTAAACACCCATGATTTGTGGATCTGGTCTGAGGCTTGTCTATAGACCATTCAAAGTCTATAAAACCAATACAAGAGGGTTAGAAACCCTAGTTGATGGAGTTGATGAAGTGAATCAAAGAGAGCTCAAAGGAGGCCATTTCGCAGGCACTGTAGCACCTCCGTGAATAGTGTTTCGGGCAGGAGTTCTTCATCCTTCCAAGGTGTTTCAAGGTGAGATCTGAAGCCAAGCAACCTCCAAGCAAGCAAGAAGCATTCAAGACTCTCAAAGGTGATCAAAGCTGCATCCATAAATCTCTTCATCAACTCAAGAGGATCAAAGGTCATCAAAGCTACATCCATACACCTCTTCATCAACTCAAGGTGATTCAAGCTCATATTTCAATCCAGCAACCTCCAAGGAAGAGTAGAAGCAAGCAAGGCTAATAAGGGAGATTAAAGGAGGCTACAAGGGTGTGTTCAAGGGAGAGGAGTTCGAGTACTGTAGCTATGAATAGTACTCCAGGAAGAAGTTCTTCATCAAATCCTCAAGAGATTCAAGCTCCAGCAAACCTCAGACAAGATCTTTTCTCTTAAGCATATTCTATATCTTGTTGAGTGTTTTTCATAAGTTGTTTTTATTCCATTTCTTTCAAACACTTGAACTTGAGAATCATCCCTACCGGTGGTTAGTAGGAAGGCAATCGGAGGCTGTCCGATTTGCGGTGTTGACGTCCCTACCGGTGGTTAGTGGGAAGGCAATCGGGAGTTTTCCGATTTGCGGTGTAGCCGTCCCTGTCAGCTTTGTGTGTAGGAAGATAGAAAGAGGGCTTTCTCTGTTCTGTGGTTGGGGCGTTTCCCCGGTCAAGCTGTGAGTCAGCAAGGAAGCCTCACCGGGCTTTGGTGAGGGGTGGACGTAGGTTGCGGGGTTGCAACCGAACCACCTTAAAAATTCCTGTGTTGTGGGTTGTTTATCGTGTGTGATTGATCTATATCTTCTAACCCCATTCGCATGTTCGTGTGCTTCCATACTTGGTTAGATTGTTCACACACATATGCACTTTGAGTGATCAACATAGCACATACACACACGCACGGTTGTTGCAAGCTATTGCATGCTCTAGTGTTATGCTTTATGATCCCTGCACTACAAGGCTTATTTCTTTCAAGTTCACAAATGTGCTTAAAGAAGTGTGGACGTTTCATAGCTTGTAATCCAAGTCTTTTCATTTGAGCCACTCTACTTAATTCCACTGTACATTGTGCCTAAGTGATTCATTCACTTTATAAGAGTGGTTTAAGCTTCCGCTAGCTAAGAGTTTTTAAATATGCCAAAACTTTTGATAGGATCTATTCAACCCCCCCCCTTCTAGACCCGTTTACACCTCGCGGGACCCAACACATACATACCCGAGTCCCCTAAGTCTATCATTGAGCATTCTAGGGGTTTGCATGGCATTGAGGTCAGTTATACGCACTATAAAGACATAGCCAATACGCATCGACGACCACTCGAGTTCCCAGAAGGCAAACATGTCTTGAAACAAGCCACTAGTGTCGGTCCCTCTGGCGTGCTGAGTCATGTTGGACCAACTGCTTTTGTTGAGGATCTGTCGAGTGTCACGAGTGTCAACTCTCTCCTCAATGTCCCGCATCTGGGAGCCTCTTGGGACCCAGTGGTGATACCTAGTGAGCCAATCAAGCCTTCTCCACCTCATTGGAGTGACCCCACACTTGAGCATCCACCTCCAGCCCCATGTCTAAAGCAGCATGAGCAGATGGCACACATACTAGATGGGCGGGTGTCCACCACTGGGAGTGGAACCTACCTACATAGCTTAGTGTAGAGCGACAACACCCCTTCGACAGGTAGCACTACAGTGGATTAGGCGGTGTGATAGGACCCCTTTACTCGACGGGGTCGAGTTCCTCCCACCCGGGGAGGATTTATGGGGACATGAGAGCTCGGGTTCGACGATGGAGGGCACGCCACTCTATGGAGTCTTTGCTTTGTGTTTTGGACTTGATTTGATTTATTTATGGAGTCTTTTGTAGGCCATTTAAGGTCCACGGGGATTATGGGTCATTAGGAGTTTGAATCTAGTGGAATTGGGTTGTTTTGCTTGCGTGGAGCCCAGTGGAGTCTCATGGGCTGGCCGCCCACCACCTTGGATGGGCCCAAGAACATGGGGGTGCTCCTCCCTTTCCTAGTCCATCTTGGTTGTGGCTTGGGTGCCCCCCTCCTTTCCCTCCTTCTCCCTTTCCCCCTTCTACTAGGAATTGTTTTTGGTTAGGCAAGTCAAGGGGGGGCGGGGGAAGAATATGGGAAGTTGGATTCCTTAAGCTATTAGGGTTAGAGTTTTGTTTCTTTCATATAAATATTCTTGTAAACACTTTTGGGAAAAATAATTGATAGAATTTTATTGTGTAAACCTATTGGAAGGCTGCGCCTCCCTCCTCCTTGGTGCTTGTGCCTGAGACGGGCATCCCCTGGCTTGGGTTGAGATGCCCCAGCCATATCCCCTCTCCCCTACACCACCATCCCCTCCTGCTGCTGCTGCACCACGCCTTGCCATGCTCTTCTTCCTCGCCTCCATGCCACTACATCACCGCTCCCCGTCCAAGCTTCGACAGATCACCCTACCATTGGTGCAGTTTTCCCCCCTGCTTACTGTCCACCCTACACACCCAAAGCCTCCATGTTTGAACCGCCCAGCCCTACTGCCCCACACCCATCTCCTTCATCCCCTCATCTCCTCTGCTGCACCCTTCAACAAGTAGAAGCCCAGCCACCCAGGGCGTCCCATCCCCTCCTCACCTCCTCGCCTCCTCTTGCTAGTCGCAATCTGCACCTGCGCATATCTGCACCAGTCCGCACCCATCTCCCTTCTCTCCCACGACCCAACCCTCTCTCCCTTTGTCTAGGTCGCCTCCAGTCCACCTCCACACCTCCATGCCTCGCCATCCATCAGATCCCCTCAACCCAAACCCCCTCCGGTCGCTCTACACACACCCCGTGTCTTGCCATCGTCCTGCTGTGCGCCTGCAACCCACAGGCCTGATCTGATCAGGTCACTTTTGGCGCCTTAAAATTAGCATCAAGTGTAAAGAGCCTCACTAAGCCAAATGAAGGAAATTAAAAGGAGGTAGCCAATAAAAAAATCATATAAGAAGAGAAGGAAGGAAAGAGAAGAAGAAGGGCAAAGGCCTTGAATCGGCGGCTACCCCCCTTCTTTGATCTGTCACGCATGGCTCCCATGGCACCTTGAATCGGTGGCTACCCATATGGGTGATCCGACATGCAAGGCTCCCATGGCACCTTGAATTGGTGGCTACCCATATGGGTGATCCGGCACGCGAGACCCCAAAGGCACCGGCGGCACCCTAAAGTCCCCATCCGGCGGCCAAAAGGGCCTCTCACTCGATGGCTTTGTAGAGCGGAGTATCGCTTCCCCTGCTCCCCATTAATGGGTCGGCATGCACGTCCATCGGCATGCCGTTCGAATAGCGATGAGGTGAAGAACGCGACACGAGTCCGTGGTTGAGCGGCGCAAACAAGTAGGACACGCCATGCCCATTTTTGAAGCGACGGGAACAGAATGAAAAAACACGTGAATGCCTCACACCAGTGCGTGTATAAAAGAAGGAGAGGAGCCTTCGAAGCCCCTCTCTCGATCCCCCTCGAGCAAACCCAACTGGCCACATGAAGTCACCCCCCCCTCGGCTGGCTGTCTTCCGAAGACTCAAAGAACTCCAAGTGAAGCCTAGGCGGGCCGAAAAATATCTACATAGAAGAGAGTGAAAGGAGGGAAGGGAGAGAGAGAGATCCATTGACGATGGGTTTCATTTCTGTCTTTTGTTTTTTCCTTTTTTTATTCTTCATGACCGACAGGGGCTACACCGATGTAACATTTCTCTTGTGAATGAATGAAATTTGGGGGCCTTTGGGCCTGATTTACAAACATGCTTGTAGCTCTCTCGACTTGCCTTTCCATTTATACTGCGCATGCTCTCCGTCCCCTTCGAACCGATGATTTCTTTCCATCGATGCTACGGCGCCTAGTGCCCGGGGTTTGCTCAAAACAATGAGCCAAACCTGGGGTTACAGATCACCTGAAGTCCTTCCATTTTTGTCTCCCTGAAATCTTTGATTTGCAGGGAACGCCCTGACCGGCCATGGAACGCCTATGCCCAGCCTCCTCCTTCATAAAAATGCTATGGAGTGAAGGGGGCTGATCTGGCAGCAAACACGTGCCGAACCGGACACTTCCCTGATCTAGCACGTCTCCTGGCCGTCGGATCACCTTCTGGCTGCCGATTCAAGGAGGCTCCCCCCCTCTCATTTGGCCACCGATTCAAGTGGCCTCCCCCCCACCATCTGGCCGCCGTGTCACCTCTCAACTCCCCTCGATCCTTTGCTGAAGTTGCTGATCACTCTCGGATCCCCGTGGGCTTGCTTCCTCATAGCATGGTCGCCGGGTGATCTCTCTTAAGGGGGTGCATATTAATGGCCATATAGTTTGACAACAATCTAAGTCCACGTTTTGAAATCAAAACCGTGGCGTCTCATGGGTCATTGGAGCCCCTCGTAGGCTAGTCCTCAGGGTTTCCGTGCTCAACTCGGGTCATAGGATGTTGCCGCTTTTGCACGCATCCTTATCATTTTGGTGCCGTCTTGGATCTTCCGGGGATGAGCACTTAATTTACACTCCCCGAGCATTCCGAGTATAAGGGAGGTGCTACCGGATTTTTACTGGAACACAGGAATTAATCTCAAGATATGCAATAATAAAAGTAATGATGCAAACAAAGTTGACAATAAATGCGCACCAGGATGACGAAGATAATGACACGAAGAAAACGATTGTTGTACACGGACTATTTCCCAGCCAAAATAACAAGGAGTAAGGGTTCGGGCATTTCCCTGAACACCTTCAAGGCAGGGCTATCTAGCCCTTTCTAGAACCCTGCGGGTCCCTACAAGGGTCCCGACCAACTTGCCGTGACACGTGGCGACACAGACAATTGTCCGGGGTCAACCCCGGCCACTCACATACGGGATTTGCTCGTATCCTGCATGGCCGCCCGGGACCACCCGGGGGCGCCCCGACACTAAGCCACGCCACGTGGCACCCGGTGAAAGAGCCGCGGGCCCACTCTGAGATACTTCATTCAACCCTCCAAGGCCAAAGGGAGACCCGAGCAAGTCAACCACAGGCTTTGGAGGCCTGCAGCACGTGCATACGGCCCACACACGCGTGTTCGGCATATCTCTGAACACCTTGTGGGCGCATATGTTTCAGCCCTTCTATACAAAACCAAGGGTCATCCCGTGGTTCCAGCACACTAATGGGATCCCACAATGATCCCCCAGTAAGTCGGGGCCACCCCCGACCCTAAGATACGTGGCAACGAGCCACTCAACTTTAGCACTCGGGCCAACCCGAGGCTACCCTGTCAACCCGCCGAGCAAAGCGGCACACAGCCCAAGGCATTACCCACGTCCACAAAATGCCCCCTCTTAGCTCTCACGAACTCCTATCCTCAATCCAAGGCCCGCCGTGTGGCCCCGCAGCCATCTACTCAAGCCGTTCGGCAATCTGGGGTGTATCAGGCATTTACTTGAACACCTTCCGAGCGGCTGCGACTACTCGAAGAATGACGGCCCCATGGGCCCATGCTAGCCTTCCGAAGTTTGAAGTCCGTCAAAAAACATCCCCAGACAACACAAGAAGATCCCCGGGGGCCATCCTTCAGGGTTACGGCCAGCCCGGGGCCAGTTCGCCCAGGGGCATGGCCGCGCGCCCCAGGGAGGGTGAACTCCCTGGGAGCCACGCCCTCCCTCCAGCCCGGTGGTCCCACGACCCCACTCAGTCCCGGTTCGTCCGATTTATGGTCCTACGACGCGGTTCGTGTGCCGTACCAGTTCGAGAAGTCGATGCGTGGACGTGGGAGCGCAAAGTGACAGCACGCGGGAATTTTGCAAGTCAACGCACACACAAGTCTCCACATATCCTCCCAGCTATTCATCCTTTTCTTTCTTTGTCAAATTAAGAAGAAAATGGCTCAAAAAATCAGATTTTATAGGGTGGGACCATCCCCCCTCTCTCCTTGGAGCGAATCCACCTAAACCCCTCAGGGGGGGTTTAGGCGGACCAGCTTACCCCCCCTGGCTGGTCCGCGTAAACCCCCCATTCAATTAAAAAAAATTAATTTTTAAAAAAAGAAAAACCCAAACCACTCCGCCTAAACCTCCCCTGGGGTGGGGTTTTACGCAGACCAGCCCAGGCCCCTAGGCTGGTCCGCGTAAACCCCATCCAAGGGAGGTTTACGCGGACCAGCTTAGCCCCCTGTGCTGGTCCGCGTAAACCCCTTCCCCCTCTCTCTCAGTCCGTAACCCAAGCACTATTCACTTGGGTTTACGCGGACCAGCTCACCCCCCTTAGCTGGTCCGCGTAAACCCCTTGTGACCCTTCAACTTCCCCTATAAAAATCCCTTAGGAGCTCAAGGGGTGGGGCATGATAAGGTTCATCCTTCCAAGGTCCAACATCCAGCAAGCACCGAGCATCCAAGACTTCAAGCACGGCTCCGAGTAACGAGCTAAGGAGAATTATGCATGTGACTTGTTCGTCGGCCTAATACGCCGGGGGTATGTCGTTTGCACTCCCCTCACGCCGTATGTAACCGTCACACACAAGTCTACATCCACCGTATGTGAGATGCTACGACACGGGCGGACATACCCTCATGCCGGGATTTCCTCTCGCGTGCCTGTCGGTTGCGATCACACGCATGCCATGACGTCATGCTCTCTCGCAGTCACAAGGCCATGTTCGACCGCTTAATTCGAGTCGTGATCGACCCTCGCCCAGATACCGGATCGATGTATCCCTCCAGTCATCCAGTCACAGGCCCCCGTTCGGCAACGCGGCCCTGGCCCATGCCACGGGATGAGCCCTCTGTAAAACGCACGTGTGTTCATTCATCACGCATCGACCCGGGGACCGACTAGCATGTCGAAATTGTCCCGTGGCATGCGCCAGTTGTACCTTGGCCATCACGGCTTTCCTGTAAAGAAGTATACACCTCAGTATAACATCGCCGATTGGACGAGTGCTCTCGCACCCACGTTCAGGCCCTCAATTTTCTATCTACACCACTTGGAATCCGTGCCTAACACCCTAACCCCAGTAAAGATCCCTCAGTCTAATGCGCACCCATAGTGCTAAATGCCCCCCAGCCCTCTACCCACGGCTTCATACATATATACAGACTTTTCTTCAGCTCAGAACGAAGGTATTCGGATTCGATCCGATGTAAATAAACACTGGTTGCTTGCGGCCGGTGGGGAAAGACGTCCAGTACACGATTCCCGCAATCGCCTACGCACTCGCACCCATGGAACCCCCTCTCTCCACGTGTCGCCCGATCGCCCGAGCCCACGTGCCGTGCCCGAGTGGTGCTTCCCCGGTCAACCTTTGGTTCCATGAGTGATTGTCGAGAGATCGACTGGCACGCCCGCACCATATCCGGTTAACCCTTATCCCGACATTTTCGTGCCATTCGACCCCTTTTCAAATTTTCATGAAAGGAGAGTGCCCGATACCGCCGTGAGAGGCATACAACCGTAAGGAGGATATCCGAGATATATCAAACTCCCATATTCTCCTTCCCTGCTGTATCCCTTCCTTCACCCCGGTAATCGGCATGACACACAAACCCGCGTGAATAGAGAAGATGGCACGCCCAGTGGGACGTCTCTCGCCTTCCTTCTTTTTGCTGAAGAAAAGTCTGTGCCAGCCTTAAAGCCCTGGTGCCCTTTCCCTGTCCTTGCAGGAGATGCAGAGGAGGGTACTCGTGCGCAGCTCCTGGTTCACGTTCTGATCGTCAGATCGCTCTCGGCGACTGTCAACAACAGTCGCCTCTGCAGCACTCAGCTCTCCAACAACCATGGCGGTCATCACCTACGGTCCCAACGTCATTGCGACCCATGCCTGGGTGGGCTACTTGGCGACGCCGATCGCTTTCGGCAGCTTCGCCCCTATTATCGGATCACCCTACTTCTTGGGTGTGGTCCCCGTGGCTACTCTTCAGCCAACTCCAGTCTCTCCATTGGCTTGTGCGGCCAATGTGCTACATGCATCTCCAGTCCCGGTGGTCCACCTGAGTGCCGAGCACCGGACCGTCACCATTGGCCCCTGCAGGGCCACCAGGTCAACGTCGCCCGTGTGAGCATTAGCTCCCGAGGCCAACCTTGTCTGATCTCCAGCTCGGGCCCCGTGCCCCAGACTTCGGTCACTACTGTAGCATTTTCCTTGGGTTCTCAACCCCAAGCCCCAGTCAAGCCGGCACCCAACACGGGCTCCCTGCCCTGGGTCCACAGCTCCTGAGTGTTTTCCTCGGGTTCTCAACCCCGAGCCCCAGTCAAGCCGGCACCCAACACGGGCTCCCTACCCCGGGTCCACGACTCCTCAGTGTTTTCCTCCGGTTCTCAACCCCGAGCCCCAGTCAAGTCGGCACCCAACATGGGCTCCCTGCCCCGAGTCCACGGCTCCTCAGTGTTTTGCTTGCGTTCTCAACCCCGAGCCCCAGTCAAGCCCGCACCCAACACGGGCCCCCTACCCCGAGTCCACAGCTCCTCGGTGTTTTCTTCGGGTTTTCAACCCCGAGCCCCAGTCAAGCCGGCACCCAACACGGGCTCCCTGCCCCAGGTCCACGGCTTCTCAGTGTCTTCCTCGGGTCCGCAACCCCGAGCTCCAGCCAAGTCGGTACCCAATACGGGCTCCCAGCCCTGGGTCCACGACTCCTCAGCATCTTCATCGGGTTTCGAACCCCGAATCCCGGCAAAGCTGACTCTGAACACGGGCTCCCCGCCCCGAGTTCGCGGCTCCCCGGTGATGCATTCGGGACCCCAGTCCCGGGGTCCAGTTGAACCAGTTCTCCCCGTTGGTCTTCCACCCAGAGGGTGACATTCCTCAACACCTTCCTCAGGCCTCCCGACCCGAGCCCAGACTACGCCGTCACCTACCGCGAGTCCTTGACCCAGGGGCGTTAGCACCTCCGCACCTCCGACGACGTTGCCTCCCGGTGCAAGAGTGTCATCTCGAGCATCGGCAACACTCCTATCGGCGCGGGTGAAGGCTTACACCCGAGTCATCCAGCCATCGACTCCCAGCGTGGGTTACTTATCCCGGGGGCTGATCTCAGCACCTCAGACTTATAGCTTCACGCTGTCGGTCGCTCCAGGCCGGATCTTCTTGGTCTACCATCTTGGGGCGAAGTCTTCCTCAGCTCCTCAGAAGAAGCGTCGCCATGGCCGCAGAGGAAGGCGACTCGCTGCTGCAACCAGCAACTCCGGAAAGATGATTCTTGTCGGTGATTTGCGGATCCGTCTCGACGGGGGTGAACGAATCATACCCCAGGAATGGACCGTTCCCACCATCCCCACCTCCAATCACTTTGACCTCTTGCATCAAACACGAGAGGACGGGGCGAAGCTCAAAGGAGCGGGTTCCTCGGCGGCAGTCCGGGGGCACCCACCCCAACTAGACACACGGTCTTCCAAGACAACTCGTCGGAAAAGCCGCGACAAGGGAGACCAGCAATCTGACTTGAGGAGAATCTGGGTCGCCCCAGAAGAAGCTCAAGTTGTTCGAAGGGCGCGTATTAGGAACCCCCCTGTGAGCACTCAGACGTGGCATCAGATGGGATGCGACTAGCTTTACAGTAGCATCGTCTGATGACACCTAGTCATCCAATGTCCCCCACACAAGCAAGCGGAGGTAAAGGCGAGCCCGTTCCTGGGCCCTCCAGTAGCCTATCCAGGGTTCTCCTCCGACTGGTATTGGAAGTGAGCCCCCTCCGCAACGCACCTCGATCTTTGACAGACTAGGGACGCCTGTCCGCCCTGAGGGGCACACGCGCGGGAAACGGATGGCCCGGTTCATCAATGACGTGGTTCGAGTGTTTGCGTGCTACACCGCCGGACACCGGCCAGACACCCAGTATGACGACTTGAACCAGCCTCTGTCCCACTTCCACCGCCTCCCCCAACATGTCACATCGGCACATCTGTCGGGCCGCAAGTGATGGAATGCGCGGAAGAGGTCCCGGTGTGATGGGGACATCGCTTACCACTTCCCACTTCTCCACGGGTCCGGATGATTGCCATTATGTTCAGCTTGATTTCCTAAGTTCAGCTATGTATTTTTATATCTTTCTTGAGTCATTTTGATGTAATTTCCCCTTTGTTTTGAGTCATGTCCCGAGGTCATCATGCTATTTACCTATGTTTGTTAGGCTAGGGGGTCATATGGGCCCAATTAAATGGGCCTGGCCCATGGGTGCCCTCTTCCTTCCCCAACCCCTTGCTTATTTGCTTTTAGCACTTTCTCCAGGGACTTTTTGTAAATGTTGGGATTCCTATAAATAGGACCCCAACTCCACTTGAGTTCAGGAATGAAAGTTTGAATGAATTTTGAGCATTAGTGCACCTCTCTCTCTCTAGCTCTCTCTCTCTCTCTCCTCTTCTCTCTTTCTCTAAAGGGGGAACCCCATTCTCTCTCCTCCCCACCCCAAATTCGAAATTTACTCTCTCTCCTCCCTATTCACCTCTAATTAAGACCCCTCTCCCTTCCCCATACCTCCCATTTAAGTCCCCTCCAACCCCTAGGTGGAATCCCTTTCTCCTAGGCACCTCTCCCTCCTCCCAAGCAACCTTTCCCCTTCCCCATACAACCTTTCATTTTCCCAAGGGAGAATCCCTTCTCCCAAACACCCCTTCCTCTCCTCAACACAACCCTTCCCCTTCCCAAAGCAACATTAAACCCCATTAACCTCTCATTCAAACCAAAGGAGAGAGATCTCCCCCTCTCTCTATCCCAACCCAAATTCGCAGCTCCCCCTTCCTCCACCTGCTAGACCATCTTCCAGCGCCCATTCTGCCCCTCCCACACCTTAGATCACCCTATACCAGACCCCCACACAGCCCGGGGTCGCCCCCCACACACATCCACCCCATCTCCCACCCCATCTACCCCATTTTCTATATGCTAGTGAGCAGCTGCAGTTCTGCAGAACCGTCCCCCCTGAGGCAGCATCGCCCACGACCTCATCCCGGATCTTCTGAGGGCGTGGCCTACATCGACGGAAAGGTCTGCGAGTCTTCTTCGCAAGCGAGGTGGATTCATCCCATTCCCACATCGCTACAGTTCGTGGTGCCCATTCTCCCTCGACTGCGCAGATCGCCTCCTGCAGAGTGCCTGAACCAGAAGGGTACCTGTACCATGACGAACCACAGCAGAATCAGGCCGAGACCTCTTCTACGAAATTCTTCCTCGTCCAGTCCTCTTTCAGGATCAGGAAGCGGAACTGCGTTCGGCCTCCGTGGGGCAGAGTTTCCATTTTCCTCCCTCGGCTGGTCGGGTCTGCCTCCCACAGTCTGCAGCGACCCGCCCCCACTCTTCTGAGCCTCCCTATTCTCACTGACGTCAGACGGCTTCCCGTCAATTTTGCTGTGAAGAGGGCTCGACCACGGTTCCAGAAACTCTAACTGTTCATGATTTGGAGTCCGGGAGCGGTCGGGGCAACCTCTGCAAGTTGCTGTCAGAAACAGGAAGCTACTGCGTCCAGATTCAGTCACTCTGTTCGAAGCTCTTCCCAGACCAGCACCTTCTTCAGAAGAATTCAGCAAAATTCTGAGGCATCCCCGTTCCAGTTACAACGCGTTCGCCACTGGTCTCGTCATCAGAAATATTCCAGAACGAGATCTACGACCTTGACATCGACTGTCAATCAGCCATCGCAGACAGCCGGCAGATTCGACGTCGGCTTCTCCGCCCGCTTTTCGGCGAATCTCCCCTCCCCACCTGGCCGGCTCACCGCCCTTCCCTGCGTGGAGGTAGTGTTTGCATGTAATACAAATCATCCCCACCCAAAGTCCACCCTCCTGCGTGAGGCGTAGTGAATGTTATTATTAAACAGGGATCAAGCTACACCGGTGCAGTGTGCGGGGAACCCACACTTCCCCGCTCGCCCTCGTCTCCGAACGGGGTTGGTTTCTTCAAACCAACCAGGTGAGCTCTAACCTTTGCTCCATTTCCTTTTGGTGCTTGTTCATTTAATATCCGTAGAATCCGCTCTGTTGAGCAAGCGAGAGAGTGTCCGACCCCACGTGCTCCACTTACGAGCGGTCACCGTGGAGTGTGTGAGAGAGGGACCTAGTGCTCCAAGTGGCACCCGGCTAGCCTCTCAATTGTGGGCTTCATACCTTCGGGAGGGCAACCCTAGCCTTGCTGGCACTCTACCAGCAAGGGTCTTGATCCATCACCTCCCCTTAGCATCATTTAGTCACCCCGGGCTCGTGTGTGTGCGACGGCGAATTGGCCCGATCTGCCAACTAAATTGCTATGTGGTTGTGATTGCGGAATAGGTCCTAAGTTTCTGTTTGCTTGCTGCATACCCCATGGTCGTTTCACATCAGTTGGTATCAGAGCAAGTTCTAGACTTGTCTCTACTAAGTCTTGTCCTAGGGCACATTGCATTGAGGTCATCCGAGCATCCAAACCATGTACCTCACCAGGCACCCCGATGACTACTTCATTAACGGGCCGGAGTTGCCCCGCTTCGATGGGTCCCGAAACCCTCGCACATATAGGAAATGGGAGACCTCCATGGATAGATACTTCCACCACTACTACATGACCGAGGAAAGAAAAGTGCACATCGCCAAGACGACCCTTGGTCCCTTCGGCGAGACAGAATGGAGAAAGCTTGAGATTCGAAGGGTGATTGAGAGACAAGAGCCCATTCACTCATGGGAAGAGATGAAGGTAGAACTTAGGAAGATCCTCATTCCAAAACCTTCCCAATCTTCCAACTCAAGCACCCATAGCCCAATGAGCACTCCCACCTCCCCTTTCCCTCCCCGTCAACCCAAAACCTCTATTAGGACCAAAACCCCACCACCCAAAGGACCCCTAGATTTATTGGAAGAGATAAGGATTGAGATCAGGAAGATCTTCACTCCCCAACCTTCCCACTCCTACCCTGAGAACCATAACCCGAGGAGCACTCCCACTCCTCCTTTCCCCACCAACCAACCCAAAATTCTCCATCAAACCCACACCCCACAAACTTCCAAAAATCCTCCTTTCACCCTTTCCAAAAGGAACTTAAAGAGGTAACCGAAGACTATGAGGCTCCACTAGATTGGGAAGAGGAATATGAATCACAGTGTCATGGGTTAGGCCGAGAAGTTCCCCTCCCAGGTGGAAGAAGCATCATGGCTCACTCCACCCTCACCACTCAAACCCACGTGGACCCCATGTCCACCCCCCCACCTAGGCCCGTGACAGCCACCATTCCCCAATCCAAAGTTACTCACCCAACCCACCTTCCACTTCCAACTCCTATCCTACCCAAACCTAGCCCCCCGCTACTTCCACTCCCAACCCCAACCCAAGTCCGGCCTCACTCACCACCCCGGGTACACCATGCACCAACCATCATCACCCCACCCCCAATAGACCTTCCCACTCCCTTGAGAGAGGAGACCACAACCATCCACATGGGAGTAGATGCTAGTCCGGAACCCATCCCCATCCTTGAGGAAACCCAAGTTCATATCTATGGTAAGGAAGAATCACAAATGTCCCCTTCACATAGCTTGGACCCCCAAGAGCCACAAGCCTTCACAAGTAGCACCGTAATCATAGAGGGGCCCCTAGCTAGATGGCTAAAGGAGAGACCACTTCACCCCATCGTGTCCTATGTTTACCCACCCATGGAGCAAAACCTTCCCATTGTACCCTTATCCACCTATCACACCACAATCCAATCATCCTATCAAGTGGAAACATTAGGGGATCTTCTTAAGGGTATAGTTTGGCAAATGGAGCTAACTGGCATGATGTCTACAATAACCGACCGACCTAGGAGCCTTGACCTCCTACACCTATGTGTCGGACTAATCTCCTCCATTTACACTGTGGGTTGCTACACTAGTGACCTTCTTTTACTCCTCCCTACACCCGACGAGCCCGATGCTATTCACAAACTAGAGTTGCTTGTCTCGGGTAGAACATTATCTCCATTCATGGCCGACCATCCCACCAAAAACTTTGGCCCGATCATATTACCTGGGGAGGAGAGTCCACCATCCAATGGTTATGAGGACCATAAGGACCTAGAGTTCCTCTCCTTAGGTGACCCTTGCCATGACCCCTTCGACCCCTTCCTATGCCCCCCCACCTTACTCACCGCCAACCTTTTCCCACCCCAACCGACCTTATTAGACCAAATCCACTCCATTTTTCTTGACCCCTTTGACCCCTATGAGTGGAAACTCCCACACCAAGCCACATGCATAGGAGGAACCATTTGGATGAAAATACATGTGCCACTACATTGTGCATCATTTGGTAGGGCTACTAAGCCTCGTCATGTCATACATGTCACGCACACTTTTAGCCCAATGCATGACTGGCTCACATTTGGATGTGCTGGTCCTCCCTCATTCATCATTGATCATATGCACGTTAGGAGCATCTACGGGTGTCCAGGTCCCCCGGCATTCATCACCACCTTATGTAATAGGTTCTCCTACAGATACCAGGGCCCTCCCACCATTGTTATGAAGACTAGGTATGATAGGGCCACTAGTGGATGTCCCGGTCCTCCTAGGTTCATCAAAGTCCATGTGGCACCATTGCATGTTAGGTCCACATTTGGTTGTCCGGGCCCTCCCTTCATCGCTAAAGGATCATTCACAACTCTGCATGGTAACATCCGCAAACACACCAACAAAAGCAATAAGGTGTATAAGAAATCGGCCGATTCCCACCGACGCCACCAAGAGTTTCGCGTGGGTGACTTTGTGATGGTGAGAACTGAGAGACCTTTCCCTGGGAATGTCTCAAAACTGAGGTCGCGTGGATCAGGCCCCTTCCAGGTTCTGAGGAGGATCGGCACAAATGCTTACGTGTTGGACCTCCCCGAGGAGTACGGAGTAAGTCCCACATTCAATGTGGCTGACTTGGTGCCATACAGGGGTCCCACGGTGACACCTAGTGAGAATATTGAGCCTGTTCCACTTCTTGAGAGAGTCACCACCTATAAGAGAGTTCCACCAAACCAGAGGGGCCAACGTGAGCAATTGGAGCGGATATTGAATGAACAGGTTACGGCCATCTGGAGCAGAGGGATGGGCACTACCTCGCTTGGTGGAAAGGACCGGCTACCTTTGGTGGACTTGAGAGCAACCTCGCTGTGGCTTCCTCCGCATACGATGGATCTTTACTCGACAGAGTCGAGTTCTCTGCACCCCGGGAGTATGATGGGGACATCGCTTATCACTTCCCACTTCTCCACGTGTCCGAATGATTGCCATTATGTTCAGCTTGATTTCCTAAGTTCAGCTATGTATTTTTATATCTTTCTTGAGTCATTTTGATGTAATTTCCCCTTTGTTTTGAGCATGTCCCGAGGTCATCATGCTATTTACCTATGTTTGTTAGGCTAGGGGGTCATATGGGCCCAATTAAATGGGCCTGGCCCATGGGCGCCCTCTTCCTTCCCCAACCCCTTGCTTATTTGCTTTTAGCACTTTCTCCAGGGACTTTTTGTAAATGTTAGGATTCCTATAAATAGGACCCCAACTCCACTTGAGTTCAGGAATGAAAGTTTGAATGAACTTTGAGCATTAGTGCACCTCTCTCTCTCTAGCTCTCTCTCTCTCTCTCCTCTTCTCTCTTTCTCTAAAGGCGGAACCCCATTCTCTCTCCTCCCCACCCCAAATTTGAAATTCACTCTCTCTCCTCCCTATTCACCTCTAATTAAGACCCCTCCCCCTTCCTCATACCTCCCATTTAAGTCCCCTCCAACCCCTAGGTGGAATCCCTTTCTCCTAGGCACCACTCCCTCCTCCCAAGCAACCTTTCCCCTTCCCCATACAACCTTTCATTTTCCCAAGGGAGAATCCCTTCTCCCAAGCACCCCTTCCTCTCCTCAACACAACCCTTCCCCTTCCCAAAGCAACATTAAACCCCATTAACCTCTCATTCAAACCAAAGGAGACAGATCTCCCTCTCTCTCTATCCCAACCCAAATTCGCAGCTCCCCCTTCCTCCACCTGCTAGACCATCTTCCAGCCCCCATTCTGCCCCTCCCACACCTTAGATCACCCTATACCAGACCCCCACACAGCCCGGGGTCACCCCCCACACACATCCACCCCATCTCCCACCCCATCTACCCCATTTTCTATATACTAGTGAGCAGCTGCAGTTCTGCAGAACCGCCCCCCCTGTGGCAGCGTCGCCCACGACCTCATCCCGGATCTTCTGAGGGCGTGGCCTACATCGACGGAAAGGTCTGCGAGTCTTCTTCGCAATCGAGGTGGATTTATCCCATTCCGACGTCTCTACAGTTCGTGGTGCCCATTCTCCCTCGACTGCGCAGATCGCCCCCTGCAGAGTGCCTGAACCAGAAGGGTACCTGTACCACGACGAACCACAGAAGAATCAGGCCGAGAGCTCTTCTAAAAAATTCTTCCTCGTCCAGTCCTCTTTCAGGATCAGGAAGCGGAACTGCGTTCGGCCTCCGTGGGGCAGAGTTTCCATTTTCGTCCATCGGCTGGTCGGGTCTGCCTCCCACAGTCTGCAGCGACCTGCCCCCACTCTTCTGAGCCTCCATGTCCTCACCGACGTCAGACAACTTCCCTGTCAATTTTTCTGCGAAGAGGGCTCGACCACGGTTCCAGAAACTCTGACGGTTCGTGATTTGGAGTCCGGGAGCGGTCGGGGCAACCTCTGCAAGTTGCTGTCAGAAACAGGAAGCTACTGCGTCCAGATTCAGTCACTCTGTTCGAAGCTCTTCCCGGACCAGCACCTTCTTCAGAAGAATTCAGCAAAATTCTGAGGCATCCCCATTCCAGTTACAACGCGTTCGCCACTGGTCTCGTCATCAGAAATATTCCAGAACGAGATCTACGACCTTGACATCGACTGTCAGTCAGCCATCGCAGATAGCCGGCAGATTCGGCGTCGGCTTCTCCGCCCGCTTTTCGGCGAATCTCCCCTCCCCGCCTGGCCGGCTCACCGCCCCTCCCTGCGTGGAGGTAGTGTTTGCATGTAATACAAATCATCCCCACCCCAAGTCCACCCTCCTGCGTGAGGCGTAGTGAATGTTATTATTAAACAGGGATCAAGCTACACCGGCGCAGTGTGCGGGGAACCCACACTTCCCCGCTCGCCCTCGTCTCCGAACGGGGTTGGTTTCTTCAAACCAACCAGGTGAGCTCTAACCTTTGCTCCATTTCCTTCTGGTGCTTTTTCATTTAATATCCGTAGAATCTGCTCCGTTGAGCAAGCGAGAGAGTGTCCGACCCCACGTGCTCCACTTACGAGCGGTCACCGTGGAGTGTGTGAGAGAGGGACCTAGTGCTCCAAGTGGCACCCGGCCAGCCTCTTAATTGTGGGCTTCGTACCTTCAGGAGGGCAACCCTAGCCTTGCTGGCACTCTACCAGCAAGGGTCTTGATCCATCACCTCCCCTTAGCATCATTTAGTCACCCCGGGCTCGTGTGTGTGCGATGGCGAATTGGCCTGATCTGCCAACTGAATTGCTATGTGGTTGTGATTGCGGAATAGGTCCTAAGTTTCTGTTTGCTTGCTGCATACCCCATGGTCGTTTCACATCACGGTGGAAGACCGCGACCCTCCTATCAACGCAGAGCTGGTCAACAACGACCATCCTGCTAACGAGGTTCAAGAAGTGACCCTCGACCCTCTCATGAAGGAGAACCAGCACCTGAAGGCCCTCCTGCAAGACCTCCTCCAAGAACGAGACCTTCATCCTCAGCAACCTGTTAGGCCCCAGGCCGAGGCACAGGCACCCACGGCGGCCCGTGATGCTGCCAACAGCTCAGCGGCCATTGCCTGAACCCCGTTGGCAACTGGGATTGGCACGCCCCCGGTTGATACTAAGCCACGAGCCTCTAACACGCCAATGCCAGAGAATCTCTTGGTGCAACGCCAGATGATCGAGCGCATTGTCGAGACAAAGCTCGCCCAATATGGTGAAGGGGGCGTTACGGTAGATCTCTACAGTGTACCCTACCCGCTTCACCACCAGCTAAAAAAGCATCCTCGGAGTACTCCAAGCCCCTGAAGCTGCAAAAGTTCGACGGGCAGGGGTCGCCACACGAACATTTGGCCTACTATGTTACGGCCATGGGTGAGTTAGCGTTGGACGAATCATACCTCCTCCGCTACTTCGCCACGTCGCTCACGGGAACGGCCTTCCAATGGTACTCCCGCATGAAGCCCAACTCAGTCATCGACTAGGCTAATCTCCAGAAGAAATTCCTCGACCGCTTTCAAACGATCGAGCGAAAGGTCTCCCTAGCCGAACTCTATTCTCTCCGACAAAAAAAGGGTGAGGGCGCCCTCGACTTCATCAAAAAGTTGCGAGACCTCAGCATGAGGTTTGTCAATCCACCCGTTCAAGAGGACGCCATCACCATATGCCGTCGAGGTCTAGCGGTCGAGGTCAGCAAAAAGCTTCTCAGCACCAATATTAAAGGCTTCGACCAGCTCAATTCGGCAGTCGCCGAAATAGAGATGTTCTTCGCCGATAACCTGAGCTATACTGCAGCAAAGGGTAAGCAAGCGCGAGAACGCCAGTCTGGTAAGGAGGTCAATATCATAGTGTTCACCCCTGCCGCCAAGGCCAGTAAGGGGGCCGAATCCAGTGGCTCTGACAAAAAGCCAGCGGATAAGCCGGCTGCTCCTTCCTTCTCGGAGCGTATGAAGACACCCTTCTCCTTTAAGAAGGAACATACGAAGATGCTCTTCGACCTCTGTATGGCCCAGAAGATTGTCGAACTGCCAGAAATCTGCAAGCCGGATGAGGCTCTAAAGATCGACGATCCCAATTATTGCTTGTACCATCGCATGCTGGGTCATTCAATCGAAGATTACTACGTCTTCAAAACTCAGGTGTAGAAGCTGATCCAAGACGGCCTCGTCAAAATGAAGAGCGGTCTCGTTGATCCCCCGCAACCACATACGTGGGCCAGGCCAGCTAAGGAAGCACGCGTGACCCACCCCTCAGCCAATGTCATCCACATGATGGCTGCGTTTTCTCTTTCTGATGATGAATTAGAGGAGCCTAGCCCTAACCGAAGGGGACGTTCGACCTGGTATCCAGGGTGGAGGCCCTGGCATGATCAGAGACCTCTCTCCTTCCCCAGGGAGAGAACCCGGTGACTCTTCGATAATCCTCGTCGAGAATGGGCAAATTATGCCCCGCGACTCGCCTGTCGACTACACCCATTGGGATCGTAGTCACCCCCAATACTACCCCTTCCATGCCAGAATCTGCCACCCGATCGAGTCCTGGGAGGAAGTTCAACACCTCATCCAAGAACAGATCCGATGGGAACAAATCGATACGGAAGGAAACTCCATGTTGCTCGTCAGGCTTCGACGAGCTATCGAAGAGACCCTAAGCATCGCCAGGGATGCGCCAGAGCGGCCAGACTCTCCCCAAGAAAATAGGCACAGGCTGCCTTACCAGCATCCTCCAGAATGGCTCGAGTTCCAGACCGACAACCGAGAGGCACTCGAGCGATTACAGAGGCGTAGAGAGCGGAATGCTAGTCAAGAGACGGAGCCAACCGACTTCTCGGTCAACGTCATCCATTCCCCTGCTCCTCCAGCCCCTTCGCGCTCTCAGGCATCAGCACCTAGCCAGCCAACCCCAGCCACTTCGGCCGTGCGATGGCGATCTTGGCGAGAGCTAAAGTCTCTCCCTTTCCCTGAAGAAGACACAGCCCGGCTCCTCCGAGTCCTTCTCGGCCGAGAGGACATTCTGGTGAGCGAGATGATAACGGGCTCTTCAGCGCTCTCTCATCCTCCCCCCATCCTATCTCCGTCGCCAGCATCTGTGGATAGGAAGGGAAAGCAAAAACAGGGTGAGGTCCCGCCTCAGCCTGATCACATCCCCTCAGCGGATGGGCCGTCGGATCCTCTCTGCCTACCCATTAACATAATCTGAAGTACGAAGAAGGCATCTTCGGAGTCTTCAACGCCTTCGATTCAAGTGGCGGGCCCACCGCCACAAGGCTCAGTCGGTCCGCAGAGTCGGGATAACTGTGCAGAGCAACGACGTCTTGCGACGCCATCGGTTGTCGCTAGGCCCAGCCCTCAGCATGGTTACAAAGGAAAGGCTAAGGAGCAGGACAACAAGCATACTTCTCTGTCCGCTTCTGAACAAAAGCAGTCGCCACCGCGGGTAAGGCATCAAACCGCGCATACATCTTCGGACGCCAGCACCAGCCTGCTGAATCCTCGTAAGCTCCTGTCGCCACCACAGGTAAGGCATCAAACCGAGCATACGTCTTCGGACACCAGCACCAGCCTGCCGACTCTTCGTAGGCTCCTGTCACCACCGTGGGTAAGGCATCAAACCGCACATACGTCTTCGGACGCCAGCACCAGCCTGCCGACTCCTCGTAGGCTCTTGTGGCCACCGCGGGCAAGGCATCAAACCGCGCATACGTCTTCGGACGCCACCACGGGTAAGGCATCAAACCGCGCATACGTCTTCGGATGCCAGCACCAGCCTGCCGACTCTTCGTAGGCTCCTGTCGCCACCGTGGGTAAGGCATCAAACCACGCATACGTCTTCGGACGCCAGCACCAGCCTGCCGACTCCTCGTAGGCTCCTGTAGCCACCGCGGGTAAGGCATCAAACCGCGCATACGTCTTCGGATGCCAGCACCAGCCTGCCGACTCCTCGTAGGCTCCCGTCGCCACTGTGGGTAAGGCATCAAACCGCGCATACGTCTTCGGACGCCAGCCCCAGTATCCCGGCATACCAGGAATTGTCGCTCGAGGTAATCGAGTAGGCGATAAATGCCACCTTCGAAATACAACAAGCGGAAGGCGCCTGGATCAAAATCTGGGCAAGGAAGAGTCATCGACCTCGCCCTGTAAAGACGCCAGCTCGGAGGTATCCTCATTAGGATTTATCAACTCCGGCTCCAGCACCTCTCCCTTCTACTCCCTTGGATACTTCTATCGCCAAGAGATAAGAGAAAAATAGGAGGAAGAACCTCAGAAGGCGGCTCAAGAAACAAGCTGAACAAGCAGCCACCCTACAATCCCCAGTCGAGCCAACGCCTCTTCAAAGGCCCCAGCGGCTCATTGATGACCTGGAGGAATACATTCCCCTCGTCCTACCGGGGCTCTCCCACTCGACACCTACATCCCGTGTGAAGAAATGCAGAAACGAGCCCGCCTTAGAATTGGGTCAAGAGATTATCCAAAAGCTCAAGAACGGCGAAAGACTTGTATCCCTGATGAGCTCTCCTTGTGCTATAAAGACGAGGAGATCACCACAAAGCAGCTAGAAGAAATACTTCGACGCTGCACCTGCAACATGGTGGCCATCCTACCTCCGACAATATCAACATTTCTCGACGAGGCGAGCTAGTAGCCTCCCGGACAAGACAAAGAACCATTGCCCCTCTTGGGCTACAGCCAGCTCCAGAGCACACCAGCCGCAACCGAGGTCGTGGCTGGAGATGTGGTAGAGGCCGTGGGAGAATCCCCGAGTTACCCCTCTCTCCGTCCACCTTAGACCCAGAGCGGATCATCCTCTTTCGAGGAGAGGAACCGGCTCCCCTTCCGGAAGTAGAAATTCGGCGCAGACCCGGTATCTTCGATCCTTCCGGCAGTGACAAGGCTATAGCTAACCTCCCAGCCCCTGCACTAGTATCGGCTTCTGCAGCACAGCAAGCGGGATCGTTCGGCAAGGACGAGCCAGCTCGCCAATCACCCCCACAAGAGCCATCATTAGCATCACTGTTCCAGGAGTCCGTCGGGGATCAAAGTCAGTCTGATCCCGATAATAAGGGCAAGGTGTTGCATCCCTACGGTTTTGATGATGTCTCACACTATAAATCAATCTTCTATCTCTAGATTAATTCATGTTTCATCATGTTAATGAGTGTTGTTCATATGGTTGTCAGATAATAGGCTCTACTTGATTCTGTCCACACTCTGTCTGCATAGTCTGAACAGTGGTGGGTCGACCCCTCCTTGCTGATGAGTCGACCCCTCAGTACATTAATCATCTTAGTCAGTCCATTCACTGGTCTTTCTATTCAAGTCCATACAACAGGACTGTAGCCTGTTTATCTGAAAGTCTATACATCCGGAAAGTGGCCATGTCTATACATTCTTCCGTTGAAATCATTCAAAGTCTTTACATCGGCTTGATTGAGTAAGTCTGTACAGCATGCCTTGTTGTTCATAGCCTTTAAAGTCTGTACATCAGCTTTGCATCTGTAAGTCTGTACATTGGCTTCATATCATAAAGTCTGTACATTGGCTTCGCATCTGCAACTCTGTACATCGGCTTCAACTCTCCAAGTCTGTACATCGCCTTCAGACCTTCAAGTTATACACTCCATGCTCATTCAAGTCTATACATCCACAATGTAGCTTCAAAGTCTGAACATTGTCTCACTCCATCAAAGTCCATACATTCTCAGCTGAACCCCATGTCTATACAGTGGCCTCGAGCGTCTCAAGTCTACACACTGTCTTCGGCCTCAAAGTCTGTACAGTCGCTGCACTGTACAAGTCGATACACTGGCAGCCCTGCAGAAGTCTATACATTGGTTCAAACATTCCAACTCTGTACAATGGTCCTTCGAACACTCCAAGTCTATACAGTCTGCTTTCACGATTCAGAGTCTATACATCGTTCCTCAAAGGCAAAGTCTGTACACTGCTCACCGTCTCACTAAGTGTCTCACTTGCTAGTCTATACATCGCTGTTGGGCATCAAAGTCTGTACACTGCTCACCGTCTCACTAAGCGTCTCACTTGCTAGTCTATACATCGCTGTTGGGCATCAAAGTCTGTACACTGCATCGTCTCAACTTGCGTCTCACTGAGCATCCATTCACTGTAAAGTCTGTACAGACCTCATCGTCTTGAGAACGTCTCATGCCTTTACCAAAGTCTGTACATTGGCAGCCTTTTACCTACGTTGCACTTTGAAGTCTGTACATCGAGTGAAGTCTGGTTAAGTATTTACATCGCATAGCTCTTCATATAGGAAGTCTATACACTGCTTGCAAGTGTTCAAGCCTATACAGCCTGCATGCTTCAAAACACCAAGTCCATACATTGGCTTTGGGCTGAAGTCTATACATTGCTTTAGGCAGAGCAAGTCTGTACATCGCACAACTTTCATACTTTCATTCTATTGTGCATCCTCTTCAAAACGAAGTGTATACACTCGTTGGCTAACTGTTGAAGTCTGTACACTCAGTTAACCTGCAAGTCTATACACTCTCTCATTTGAAACACTTGCTTAACTGCTGTTTCAATGTCTACACATTCGATGCCTTCAAGCATTGTTCTCTTCAAAGTCTATACATCATCGTCTATACATTGAAGTCCATACAGTGCATACTATTGCACTTCAAGTCCATACACTGAGCTCGCTGAAAAGCCTCAACTCTGTACACTCTCACACTGTGACACACTTGCCTATTTGGCATCCCTGAGTCTATACACTCGAAGGGCCTCATACACTTCACAGAAGTCCACACATTTCATCCTTTGTGCTAATGCATTCTTCAGCTAGTCTATACACTGAGTTTGCTTGAAGTCTCACAAGTCTATACACTTCTTCAGTGTACACACTTACTTAATCTGATATCCTAATGTCTATACATTCGTATCTGACTGAACTAACTAATCACAGTTCTTTGTCTCAGCCTGCATGTGATATAGGTCAATGATTGGGCACGTGAACCAAGGATGATACCTGGCACGTGATCCGAGATGGCTCTGGAAAGGGAGGGAACGAGACTCCCTCGTGTGAAGGCCTGAAACTCAAGTCGAAAGCCATATAAAAGGTGTTGTCTGCGATGAGATGGGGTGAACTGGAGAAAAAGCCTAAGAGCAGAATTCCTGAGCAGAAGAAGAAAAGAGAGAGAGCCTCCACGTTCCAGAAAGAAGATAGAGAGAAAAGATTAGAGAGCAGTCCTGTGAGAGAAAAGTCTGAGTGAGAGAGAAGAGTCTATTTGCTTCTTCGGAAGCTACATTTGTATTTGATTTTTCTGAAACGATTTGTGTTCATCGTTGTTCTTGTTTGCATTTCTATTTTTCCTTTTATTTCTTCACATATCTGATCTCGAGTTGTTACCCTCCGGTGTTTGGAGGAAGGGAGTGTTACTCTGGTTTCCCTCTAGGCTGCAGAGGAAGAGAGATCGTAGATCTCTAGTTCTGCTAGTGACGGGTTGTCATTAGTAGGTTCCCTCCAGGTTGGAGGAAGGGAGAGCTATCTCCGGTTCTGCTCTAGCTAGTAGCTGGAACAGGTTTCAAGCTCTGTGGGTAGCAGAGTTTGGTTGAGGGATTTGTTTCCTTTGGTTATTCAAGCTGTGTGGCAGCACATTGTTCGCAGACTGAGTCTGCAGGTTTCCTGCATTGGCTAGTGGAATCCTTACTCTAGTTGGAGTAAGGGGTGGATGTAGATTGTGGACTACAATCGAACCACCTTAAAATCTCTTGTCTCCTCTGTGGTTTGCTGCAATCGTTGATGCTCTCTATCTGCTTGGCAATGTGCTTGTGTGTGGACGGCCTCTTCCAATCGCATCTTATTACTCTGCTTTAGTTTCTCACTGCATTAGCTATTTTGTTTAGCTATATTCGGTAGGGTGATTTTCGAAGTAGTGATTTTCCGCTGAAGTTGTTCAAATCGGGAGTGATCTATTCATCCCCCCCTTCTATATCACTCTTGCTGCGCTAACATTTGGTATCAGAGCAGGTTCGCATCATGTGGGCGAACGGTCAGGGAAATGCTAATGGTCCTAGAAGCTTCATGGCTGAAGGTCAATCCATTAGTCGCCCTCCATTTTTTGATGGTAATAATTATCTGTTTTGGAAGAACAGGATGGAAGTGTTTATCAGAGCACAGAGCCACAAGTTGTGGAGGGTAATCACGGTTGGCCCATATGATCTGCCACTGAACGAGGATGCGTGGACAGATGACCATGTCAAGCTATCTTCACTCAACTGGATGGCACTGAACATCATCCAGTGTGCTGTTCACCCAGAGGAATATGCCCGTATATCTGCCTACAGGACTGCCAAGCGAATGTGGGATGAGCTGCAATTAATCTACGAAGGTACAGCTCAAGTGAAAGCCTCGAAGGTAAACCTCTACACCTCTAAGTATGAACTGTTTAGGATGAATGCAGAGGAGAATATTACTGAGATGTATGCCAGGTTGTCCCTCATCACGAACACACTTAAGGGGCTAGGGAAGGACCTAGCTGAGGCAGACATAGTCAGAAAAATTCTTAGATCCTTATCCCCAGCATGGCACACTAAGGCCATCGTGATTGAAGAGTCAAAAGATCTGACGACCTTGATAGTGAATGAACTCATAGGATCCCTCATGACCTATGAGATGAATTTCAAAGGAGGTGGTGAAGGAAGTGATAGGAAGGCTAAGAATGTAGCACTCAAGGCATCTCGCAACAAGAGTAGCAGTAGTAGTAGTAGTAGCAGCAGCAGCAGCAGCAGCAGCAGAAGTAGCGGTGCGTCTGATGGCTTCTCAGATCTCGACCAGAAGGAGCAGGCAATGCTCACACGTCAGTTCAGTAAATTTTTAGGGAGAAAGGGGAAGACCTTTAGGAGAAAAAAGCCATACTCCTTTAACAAGAATGTTGAATCTACCAATTATAGGGATAGAAATCCTAAGAGACTGACCTGTTATCATTGTGACAAATAGGGACACATGAAAGGTGAATGCCCAGATCTTCAGAAGAAGGGTCCCTACTTCCAGAAGAAGAACACAAAAGTGCAGAAGAAGAAGAAGCCACAGGCGATGGTATGCACATGGAGCAAGGAGGAAGAAGATCCTGAAGATACTTCCTCAGAGGAGCATGAAGAAGGAATTTGCCTTATGGCAAACAGTGAAGAGGAGGTAACCAATGTTTTTGAAAATTTTACGATTGATGACTGGGAAGATACTTATGCTGAGTTATTAGATAAGTTCAATTCTCTTAGTAAAGAGCATAGGGTTCTGAAAAGAAAATTTAATACTAATGTTGAAGAACAAACCCAGGTCTGTGAGGAAGATCAGAAACTAAAAGAGCAACTAGAAGAAATAACCTCACTAAAAAAGAAAATGATAAGCTCAAGGGAGAAAACCAGGACAGTCAAAATCAGCTGAATGAACTCAAAATACGAATTGAAGAAAGCTTAAATGAAAGTAGAGTGAACTCAGAAAAATACGAAGCTGTTAAGAAAGTCAATGGTGAACTTCTAAAAAATTCTGAGTCCCTTCAAAAGGAGCTGGAAGACAAACAGAAAGTCTTGGAAAAGTTTGTCCAAGGAAAATCCAGTCTGGATGCAATACTGGGGGCTAGGGTTAATTTCAATAAGGAGGGTCTAGGCTATGACCCATCTAACAAAAGACCCTTACAATTCAAAACCATTACCTTCTGCCCAGAGAAGGGAAAAGAAAAGCTGGACACACCATCCAGCTCAAACAGTAGTAAGGGAACTCAAGGTCAGAAGGAAAATTCTAAAAACAGTGCTGATCAACATTTTAAAATGGGAATGAATTTTATGAAAAATTTCACTAAGCCCACAAATCAGAACATAAATGATAAATGGATCAAGCAAGGGGATCAGAAGAAAAGATGGAAGTACTACAATCAAATGGGTCCAAAGAGGACCTACTGGAGAAATGATCATCATCTTCAAAAATCTGCTGATCAACAAACTTACAGGAGATATTCTAGAAATGGCAAGCCTAATGAATGGAATAAAACTTACTTTTCCAGACCAGCCGGCTATAATTTCAATAAAACAGAAGTAAAGGTGCCAGAGAAAACAATGTTGAAGCAAATCTGGATTCCTAAACATTTGATCAGTGAATTGAACAATGTCTTTGGACCCAATTCATCTTGGGTTCCAAATCACTTTGCTTGACTTTGTTGTGTAGGTCGGCCTGGCAGCTGAAGACAACAAGTGGTACCTTGACAGTGGCTGCTCCAGGCACATGACAGGTGACCGATCCAAGTTCAGCAAGATAGAGATGAAGGTAGGGGGTCTGGTCAAGTTTGGAGGAAAGAACAAAGGTAAGATTATTGGAGTTGGTACAGTGGGTAAGTCTTCCACAAACTCCATTGAAAAAGTTCTACTTGTGGAAGGTCTTCAACACAACCTGATTAGCATTAGTCAGTTATGTGACAAGGGTCACAGGGTTGTATTTGATGATAATTCATGCAAAATCTTTGAAATAAATTCTGATGTGGTTAAATTTGTAGCCAACAGATTAATAATGTCTACATAGTAGACTTAGATGAGGAATTTGAATCGAATATTTGTTTCTCTACCAATTCTGAAAATGATGTTCTTGAATGGCATAGACGTCTAGGTCATGCTAGCTTTACTACTTTAAATAAATTGGTCAAGCATGATTTAGTTAGAGGCATGCCTAGAATTAAATTCAATTCGATATCAAAATCATGTGATGCCTGTGCTCTGGGCAAACAGACCAGAAACTCTTTTAAATTAAGATCTGAACCATTGTCCTCTAGACCAATGGAACTTCTCCATATGGACCTTTTCGGTCCCACTAGAACTCAGAGTCTTAATGGAAACAGGTTTGGCTATGTCATCATAGATGACTTCTCTAGATATTCATGGATATTCTTCTTAGCAAATAAAAGTGATGCATTTCAAAAGTTTAATCTATTTTTCAATAAGGTCAAACAAGAAGGAAAACACAAGATCTGTACTATTCAATCTGATCATGGAGGTGAGTTTGAAAACTCCATGTTTTCTGATCTTTGTGAAAGAGAAGGACTAACTCACAGGTTTTCTTCTCCCAGGACACCTGAACAGAATGGATTGTGGAGAGAAGAAATAGAACTGTGGTGGAGATGGCCCGAACCATGCTGATTGAAAGTAAGTTACCTAGAAGGTTTTGGGCAGAAGCGGCCAATACAGCAACTTACATAATCAACAGGGCCATGGTAAGACCCATTCACAAGAAAACACCCTATGAGCTTCTAAAAGGTAAGAAACCAAACTTGTTTCATTTCAGAATTTTTGGAGCAAAATATTTTATTCACAATAATGACAAGAAAGATTTAGACAAGTTTGAAGCTAAAAGCTCCCCTGGAATATTTTTGGGATATTCAGAAGTGTCTAGGGCATATAGAGTCTTCAACATAACAGACAAAAAGGTTGAAGAGTCTCCACACATTATTTTCAGTGAAAAGAAAGGTGTGTCTAACATTGAAAATTTTGACAGGGACTCCAATCATGATGGGGAATTCCTAGAAGACCAAGAAGAAGAGAAGACTCAGCCGAGTGGAACAACAAATCCCCTCAATCAGGAAGGGCCAAGAGAAACAGGTGAGTCTTCAACCAATGTTAGATTTCTTAAAGACCATCCGATAGATAATGTCATAGGCAATCCTGAAGATCCTCTTCGGACTAGGTCTCATTTTAGGAATGTGAATAATGAAGACTTAATTGCTTTAGTCTCACAAATTGAACCCAAATCAATAGAAGAGGCCTTGGCTGATCAAGCTTGGGTCAATGCCATGAGTGAGGAATTAGGCCAGTTCGAAAGAAATAATGTCTGGGAACTTGTTCCAAGACCAGATAATGTTAATATCATAGGAACTAAGTGGGTGTTCAAAAATAAAATGAATGAAGATGGAGTCATCTCAAGGAATAAGGCCAGATTAGTAGCCAAGGGCTACTGTCAGGAATTTGGTGTAGATTTCGATGAATCCTATGCACCTGTTGCTAGGATGGAGGCTATAAGACTGTTGCTTGCTTTTGCATGCTCAAAGAACATAAAACTCCAACAAATGGATGTTAAAAGTGCTTTTTTAAATGGAGTCATTAAGGAAGAAGTTTTTGTTGAACAACCCCCTGGATTTCAATTTTCTCCTCAACCTGACCAAGTTTTCAGGTTAAACAAAGCCTTGTATGGTCTAAAGCAGGCTCCAAGAGCATGGTATGAAAGATTGACTGAATTTCTGATCAGCAAGGGCTACAAAAGAGGTAAGGTTGATCAAACTCTATTTACCAAGGGTACAAATAGAGATCTCATCATAGTTCAGGTATATGTAGATGACATAGTATTTGGATCAACTAAGCATGAACTATGTGATGAATTTTCTAAAATGATGTCTGCTGAATTTGAAATGAGTTTGGTTGGTGAACTAAAATACTTTCTTGGCTTGCAGGTACAGCAGCTAGAGGATGGGTGCTTCATCAACCAGACCAAATACACATTGGAACTGTTCAAGAGGTTTGGTATGGAAAACCTAAAGCACATTACAACACCCATGGGTACCAATACCTCACTGGATGCAGATGAGACAGGTAAAGAAGTAAATGCCAAACTTTATCGAGGTATGATTGGATCTCTTCTTTACTTGACAGCTTCTAGACCTGATATACAATTCAGTGTAGGAATGTGTGCAAGGTATCAGTCTAGACCTACTGAATTACATTTAGCTGCAGTGAAAAGAATTTTCAGATATTTGTCAACTACTCATTCTCTTGGTTTATGGTTTCCTGCATCACACACATTTAACTTAGTTGCATACACAGATGCTGATTATGCAGGCTGTAAACTAGACAGGAAAAGCACTAGTGGTCATTGTGAATTTTTGGGTGGGTGTTTAGTGTCTTGGGGCTCCAAGAAACAACATTCTGTGGCCCTCTCCACTGCAGAAGCTGAATATGTAGCTGCAGGGAGTTGTGGAACACAAGTCATATGGATTAAACACCAGCTTCCGGACTACCAAGTAGACCTGGGGTGCACACCTATCTATTGTGATAACACAAGTGCCATTAATCTTGCCAAAAATCCTGTTTTGCATTCACGCACCAAACACATAGAGATAAGGCATCATTTCATAAGAGATGAGGTTTCTAAAAGCAATTTTGAACTGATTCATGTAGGCACAGATAATCGGATTGCTGACATCTTCACTAAACCTTTGGATAATGAAAAATTCGCAACACTGAGAAGAGAATTAGGCTTATACAAACTGTGAAGTCTGTTCTTTTTGTGAGGGGGAGTTTTGTCTATCTGTTGGTTAGCCTTCAGGACTGCTTTGAGTGAGGGGGAGCTGATTAAGCTGTGAGAGGAAGAGTTCTTTGACAGATTCAAAAAGTTTGACCAGATATGTGTCTTTGCTGAGTTTCATGACAGATCTAGTGTGGTTCTCTCAGACAGTAGAATGTCACTTAATTCTTAAGTCTATAAGTCAGTGATTCTAAAATCCAGTCAGAATCTTTCCTTTAGTATTCTTTCAGAGATCTGGATTAATTGTAAAAGGTATATCTTCCTATATTGTTAATAATTCTGGTTCAGGCCAAAACCTGTATGTCTTGATATCTGACCCAATCAGCTTGAAATCTAGACTTCAAGACTCACTTCAAGAAATAGTCCTTCTGGTATTGCTTTCAATCATTCTATCTCTTCAACACAAGGGCTTAACTAAACAAACATGTCTTGTTTTAGGCACTGAGAAACTGGGAGTTTCATCAATGAAATGAATATTTCTCCTATGTCATGAGGTGTCAAATGCTTAAAAATGAATGAGAAGACATGACAGAGCAATGGTGGCTTGCTGGTGAGTAACTGGGGACTCTGACCTCTAATCAAGGTGTTTTCTCATGTCAAAAGCCACAGTTACTAACTCTGTTCCTTAATAAAAAAAAATAAATGAAGTAATGAGGTACTCACTCTGAGTAACTGGGGATTCAGGCCTCTAATCAAGGTGTATCTCTAATGTCAAAAGAGTGAATCACCAACTTACTCATTGATCTTCTTGAAAATCATCTCAAAAATTCTTGTTGTTGTGCAACTAATGGATTGCTTGTCCTCAATACCTTGAGAACACCTCTCTAAATTTGTCTCTTGCTGTCTTGTAGAATAGTTGAATGCTCAGCTATATCAGGCCATACTTGTTAACTCCTGCTCTAAATCATACACTTTGTATGCTGATAAACCTTTCTATCATTCTATGTCTCTATTGTGTACTGGGGTTTACAGAATCTTCACTTGAGTTTAGAACCTCACTTATTCTCTTAAGACCTACTCATGACTTTCTGCACTATGCAGTTACTGCACTTTGTCCTCATGTTGCCAGCACTTTCATATATTCTGCATTTCCTTTTGCTGATGTCAAAGGGGGAGAGAAGTTTAGCAATATCAGTAGATCAGATCATGAGTTGAGGGGGAGATTTGTTCTTGAGCCAAGGAAATAACTTGTCTTGTGAGGAAAAGAGCTGAGAGTGAGTAGTGGGGGAGTGGTTTTTGAGAAAGAAAGAATTCTGCAGTAGTACTTAATTTGTCTGTGCTTGCACTTGCTTTGAATTTGCTTTGTTTATTGAAGGTGCAGTTAATTGCTTGATATGCCATGATATTGCTTGATTCATAGTGTTGCCATCATCAAAAAGGGGGAGATTGTTACATCCCTACGGTTTTGATGATGTCTCACACTATAAATCAATATATTATCTCTAGATTAATTCATGTTTCATCATGTTAATGAGTGCGGTTCATATGGTTGTCAGATAATAGGCTCTACTTGATTCTGTCTACACTCTGTCTGCATAGTCTGAACAGTGGTGGGTCAACCCCTCCTTGCTGATGAGTCGACCCATCAGTACATTAATCATCTTAGTCAGTCCATTCACTGGTCTTTCTATTCAAGTCCATACAATAGGACTGTAGCCTGTTTATCTAAAAGTCTATACATCCGGAAAGGGGCCATGTCTATACATTCTTCCGTTGAAATCATTCAAAGTCTTTACATCGGCTTGATTGAGTAAGTCTGTACAGCATGCCTTGTTGTTCATAGCCTTTAAAGTTTGTACATCAGCTTCGCATCTGCAAGTCTGTACATTGGCTTCATATCATAAAGGATGTACATTGGCTTCGCATCTGCAAGTCTGTACATTGGCTTCAACTCTCCAAGTCTGTACATCACCTTCAGACCTTCAAGTCTATACACTCCATGCTCATTCAAGTCTATACATCCACAATGTAGCTTCAAAGTCTGAACATTGTCTCACTCCATCAAAGTCCATACATTCTCAGCTGAACCCCATGTCTATACAGTGGCCTCGAGCGTCTCAAGTCTACACACTGTCTTCGGCCTCAAAGTCTGTACAGTCGCTGCATTGCACAAGTCGATACACTGGCAGCCCTGCAGAAGTCTATACATTGGTTTAAACATTCCAACTCTGTACAATGGTCCTTCGAACACTCTAAGTCTATACAGTCTGCTTTCATGATTCAGAGTCTATACATCGTTCCTCAAAGGCAAAGTCTGTACACTGCTCACCGTCTCACTAAGTGTCTCACTTGCTAGTCTATACATCGCTGTTGGGCATCAAAGTATGTACACTGCTCACTGTCTCACTAAGTGTCTCACTTGCTAGTCTATACATCACTGTTGGGCATCAAAGTCTGTACACTGCATCATCTCAACTTGCATCTCACTGAGCATCCATTCACTGTAAAGTCTGTACAGACCTCATTGTCTTGAGAACGTCTCATGCCTTTACCAAAGTCTGTACATTGGCAGCCTTTTACCTACGTTGCACTTTGAAGTCTGTACATCGAGTGAAGTCTGGTTAAGTCTTTACATCGTATAGCTCTTCATATAGGAAGTCTATACACTGCTTGCAAGTGTTCAAGCCTATACAGCCTGCATGCTTCAAAACGCCAAGTCCATACATTGGCTTTGGGCTGAAGTCTATACATTGCTTTAGGCAGAGCAAGTCTGTACATCGCACAACTTTCATACTTTCATTCTATTGTGCATCCTCTTCAAAACGAAGTGTGTACACTCGTTGGCTAACTGTTGAAGTCTGTACACTCAGTTAACCTGCAAGTCTATACACTCTCTCATTTGAAACACTTGCTTAACTGCTGTTTCAATGTCTACACATTCGATACCTTCAAGCATTGTTCTCTTCGAAGTCTATACATCATCGTCTATACATTGAAGTCCATACAGTGCATACTGTTGCACTTCAAGTCCATACACTGAGCTCGCTGAAAAGCCTCAACTCTATACACTCTCACACTGTGACACACTTGCCTATTTGGCATCCCTGAGTCTATACACTCGAGGGCCTCATACACTTCATAGAAGTCCACACATTTCATCCTTTGTGCTAATGCATTCTTCAGCTAGTCTATACACTGAGTTTGCTTGAAGTCTCACAAGTCTATACACTCCCTCAATGTACACACTTGCTTAATCTGATATCCTAAAGTCTATACATTCGTATCTAACTGAACTAACTAATCACAATTCTTTGTCTCAGCCTGCAGGTGATACAGGTCAATGATTGGGCACGTGAACCAAGGATGATACCTGGCACGTGATCCGAGAAGGCTCTGGAAAGGGAGGGAACGAGACTCCCTCGTGTGAAGGCCTAAAACTCAGGTCGAAAGCCATATAAAAGGTGCCCTCTGCGAAGAGATGGAGTGAACTAGAGAAAAAGCCTAAGAGCAGAATTCCTGAGCAGAAGAAGAAAAGAGAGAGAGCCTCCACGTTCCAGAAAGAAGATTGAGAGAAAAGATTAGAGAGCAGTCCTGTGAAAGAAAAGTCTGAGTGAGAGAGAAAAGCCTAATCTGCTTCTTCGGAAGCTACATTTGTATTTGATTTTTCTGAAATGATTTCTGTTCATCGTTATTCTTGTTTGCATTTCTATTTTTCCTTTTATTTCTTCACATATCTGATCTCGAGTTGTTACCCTCTGGTGTTTGGAGGAAGGGAGTGTTACTCCGGTTTCCCTCTGGGCTGCAGAGGAAGAGAGATCGTAGATCTCTAGTTGTGCTAGTGATGGGTTGTCATTAGCAGGTTCCCTCCAGGTTGGAGGAAGGGAGAGCTATCTCCGGTTCTGCTTTAGCTGGTAGCTGGAACAAGTTTCAAGCTCTGTGGGTAGCAGAGTTTGGTTGAGGGATTTGTTTCCTTTGGTTATTCAAGCTGTGTGGCAGCACATTGTTCGCAGACTGAGTCTGCAGGTTTCTAGCATTGGCTAGTGGAATCCTTACTCTAGTTGGAGTAAGGGGTGGATGTAGATTGTGGACTACAATCGAACCACCTTAAAATCTCTTGTCTCCTCTGTGGTTTGTTGCAATCGTTGATGCTCTCTATCTGCTTGGCAATGTGCTTGTGTGTGGACGGCCTCTTCCAATCGCATCTTATTACTCTGCTTTAGTTTCTCACTGCATTAGCTATTTTGTTTAGCTATATTCGGTTGGGTGATTTTCGAAGTAGTGATTTTCGCTGAAGTTGTTCAAATCGGGAGTGATCTATTCATCCCCCCCTTCTATATCACTCTTGCTGCGCTAACATTTGGTATCAGAGCAGGTTCGCATCATGTGGGTGAACGGTCAGGGAAATGCTAATGGTCCTAGAAGCTTCATGGCTGAAGGTCAATCCATTAGTCGCCCTCCATTTTTTGATGGTAATAATTATCTGTTTTGGAAGAACAGGATGGAAGTGTTTATCAGAGCACAGAGCCACAAGCTGTGGAGGGTAATCACGGTTGGCCCATATGATCTGCCACCGAACGAGGATGCGTGGACAGATGACCATGTCAAGCTATCTTCACTCAACTGGACGGCGCTGAACATCATCCAGTGTGCTGTTCACCCAGAGGAATATGCCCGTATATCTGCCTACAGGACTGCCAAGCGAATGTGGGATGAGCTGCAATTAATCTACGAAGGTACAGCTCAAGTGAAAGCCTCGAAGGTAAACCTCTACACCTCTAAGTATGAACTGTTTAGGATGAATGCAGAGGAGAATATTACTGAGATGTATGCCAGGTTGTCCCTCATCACGAACACACTTAAGGGGCTAGGGAAGGATCTAGCTGAGGCAGACATAGTCAGGAAAATTCTTAGATCCTTATCCCCAGCATGGCACACTAAGGCCATCGTGATTGAAGAGTCAAAAGATCTGACGACCTTGACAGTGAATGAACTCATAGGATCCCTCATGACCTATGAGATGAATTTCAAAGGAGGTGGTGAAGGAAGTGATAGGAAGGCTAAGAATGTAGCACTCAAGGCATCTCGCAACAAGAGTAGCAATAGCAGTAGCAGCAGCAGCAGCAGCAGAAGTAGCGGTGAGTCTGATGGCTTCTCAGATCTCGACCAGAAGGAGCAGGCAATGCTCACACGTCAGTTCAGTAAATTTTTAAGGAGAAAGGGGAAGACCTTTAGGAGAAAAAATCCATACTCCTTTAACAAGAATGTTGAATCTACCAATTATAGGGATGGAAATCCTAAGAGACTGACCTGTTATCATTGTAACAAACAGGGACACATGAAAGGTGAATGTCCAGATCTTCAGAAGAAGGGTCCCTACTTCCAGAAGAAGAACACAAAAGTGCAGAAGAAGAAGAAGCCGTAGGCGATGGTATGCACATGGAGCGAGGAGGAAGAAGATCCTGAAGATACTTCCTCAGAGGAGCATGAAGAAGGAATTTACCTTATGGCAAACAGTGAAGAGGAGGTAACCAATGTTTTTGAAAATTTTACGATTGATGACTGGGAAGCTACTTATGCTGAGTTATTAGATAAGTTCAATTCTCTTAGTAAAGAGCATAGGGTTCTGAAAAGAAAATTTAATACTAATGTTGAAGAACAAACCCAGGTCTGTGAGGAAAATCAGAAACTAAAAGAGCAACTAAAAGAAATGACCTCACTAAGAAAAGAAAATGATAAGCTCAAGGGAGAAAACCAGGACAGTCAAAATCAACTGAATGAACTCAAAATACGAATTGAAGAAAGCTTAAATGAAAGTAGAGTGAACTCAGAAAAATACGAAGTTGTTAAGAAAGTCAATGGTGAACTTCTAAAAAATTCTGAGTCCCTTCAAAAGGAGCTGGAAGACAAACAGAAAGTCTTGGAAAAGTTTGTCCAAGGAAAATCCAGTCTGGATGCAATACTGGGGGCTAGGGTTAATTTCAATAAGGAGGGTCTAGGCTATGACCCATCGAACAAAAGACCCTTACAATTCAAAACCATTACCTTCTACCCAGAGAAGGGAAAAGAAAAGCTGGACACACCATCCAGCTCAAACAGCAGTAAGGGAACTCAAGGTCAGAAGGAAAATTCTAAAAACAGTGCTGATCAACATTTTAAAATGGGAATGAATTTTATGAAAAATTTCACTAAGCCCACAAATCAGAACATAAATGATAAATGGATCAAGCAAGGGGATCAGAAGAAAAGATGGAAGTACTACAATCAAATGGGTCCAAAGAGGACCTACTGGAGAAATGATCATCATCTTCAAAAATCTGCTGATCAACAAACTTACAGGAGATATTCTAGAAATGACAAGCCTAATGAATGGAATAAAAATTACTTTTCCAGACTAGTCGGCTATAATTTCAATAAAACAGAAGTAAAGGTGCCAGAGAAAACAATGTTGAAGCAAATCTGGATTCCTAAACATTTGATCAGTGAATTGAACAATGTCTTTGGACCCAATTCATCTTGGGTTCCAAATCACTTTGCTTGACTTTAATGTGTAGGTCGGCCTGGCAGCTGAAGACAACAAGTGATACCTTGACAGTGGTTGCTCCAGGCACATGACAGGTGACCGATCCAAGTTCAGCAAGATAGAGATGAAGGTAGGGGGTCTGGTCAAGTTTGGAGGAAAGAACAAAGGTAAGATTATTGGAGTTGGTACAGTGGGTAAGTCTTCCACAAACTCCATTGAAAAAGTTCTACTTGTGGAAGGTCTTCAACACAACCTGATTAGCATTAGTCAGTTATGTGACAAGGGTCACAGGGTTGTATTTGATGATAATTCTTGCAAAATCATTGAAATAAATTCTGATGTGGTTAAATTTGTAGCCAACAAGATTAATAATGTCTACATAGTAGACTTAGCTGAGGAATCTGAATCGAATATTCGTTTCTCTGCCAATTCTGAAAATGATGTTTTTGAATGGCATAGACGTCTAGGTCATGCTAGCTTTACTACTTTAAATAAATTGGTCAAGCATGATTTAGTTAGAGGCATGCCTAGAATTAAATTCAATTCGATATCAAAATCATGTGATGCCTGTGCTCTAGGCAAACAGACCAGAAACTCTTTTAAATTAAGATCTGAACCATTGTCCTCTAGACCAATGGAACTTCTCCATATGGACCTTTTCGGTCCCACTAGAACTCAGAGTCTTAATGGAAACAGGTTTGGCTATGTCATCATAGATGACTTCTCTAGATATTCATGGATATTCTTCTTAGCAAATAAAAGTGATGCATTTCAAAAGTTTAATCTGTTTTTCAATAAGGTCAAACAAGAAGGAAAACACAAGATCTGTACTATTCAATCTGATCATGGAGGTGAGTTTGAAAACTCCATATTTTCTGATCTTTGTGAAAGAGAGGGACTAACTCACAGGTTTTCTTCTCCCAGGACACCTGAACAGAATGGGATTGTGGAGAGAAGAAATAGAACTGTGGTGGAGATGGCCCAAACCATGCTGATTGAAAGTAAGTTACCTAGAAGGTTTTGGGCAGAAGCGACCAATACAGCAACTTACATAATCAACAGGGCCATGGTAAGACCCATTCACAAGAAAACACCCTATGAGCTTCTAAAAGGTAAGAAATCAAACTTGTTTCATTTCAGAATTTTTGGAGCAAAATATTTTATTCACAATAATGACAAGAAAGATTTAGACAAGTTTGAAGCTAAAAGCTCCCCTGGAATATTTTTGGGATATTCAGAAGTGTCTAGGGCATATAGAGTCTTCAACATAACAGACAAAAAGGTTGAAGAGCCTCCACACATTATTTTCAGTGAAAAGAAAGGTGTGTCTAACATTGAAAATTTTGACAGGGACTCCAATCATGATGGGGAATTCCTAGAAGACCAAGAAGAAGAGAAGACTCAGTCGAGTGGAACAACAAATCCCCTCAATCAGGAAGGGCCAAGAGAAACAGGTGAGTCTTCAACCAATGTTAGATTTCTTAAAGACCATCCGATAGATAATGTCATAGGCAATCCTGAAGATCATCTTCGGACTAGGTCTCATTTTAGGAATGTGAATAATGAAGACTTAATTGCTTTAGTCTCACAAATTGAACCCAAATCAATAGAAGAGGCCTTGGCTGATCAAGCTTGGGTCAATGCCATGAGTGAGGAATTAGGCCAGTTCGAAAGAAATAATGTCTGGGAACTTGTTCCAAGACCAGATAATGTTAATATCATAGGAACTAAGTGGGTGTTCAAAAATAAAATGAATGAAGATGGAGTCATCTCAAGGAATAAGGCCAGATTAGTAGCCAAAGGCTACTGTCAGGAATTTGGTGTAGATTTCGATGAATCCTATGCACCTGTTGCTAGGATGGAGGCTATAAGACTGTTGCTTGCTTTTGCATGCTCAAAGAACATAAAACTCCAACAAATGGATGTTAAAAGTGCTTTTTTAAATGGAGTCATTAAGGAAGAAGTTTTTGTTGAACAACCCCCTGGATTTCAATTTTCTCCTCAACCTGACCAAGTTTTCAGGTCAAACAAAGCCTTGTATGGTCTAAAACAGGCTCCAAGAGCATGGTATGAAAGATTGACTGAATTTCTGATCAGCAAGGGCTACAAAAGAGGTAAGGTTGATCAAACTCTATTTACCAAGGGTACAAATAGAGATCTCATCATAGTTCAGGTATATGTAGATGACATAGTATTTAGATCAACTAAGCATGAACTATGTGATGAATTTTCTAAAATGATGTCTGCTGAATTTGAAATGAGTTTGGTTGGTGAACTAAAATACTTTCTTGGCTTGCAGGTATAGCAGCTAGAGGATGGGTGCTTCATTAACCAAACCAAATACACATTGGAACTGTTCAAGAGGTTTGGTATGAAAAACCTAAAGCACATTACAACACCCATGGGTACCAATACCTCACTAGATGCAGATGAGACAGGTAAAGAAGTAAATGCCAAACTTTATCGAGGTATGATTGGATCTCTTCTTTACTTGACAGCTTCTAGACATGATATACAATTCAGTGTAGGAATGTGTGCAAGGTATCAGTCTAGACCTACTGAATTACATTTAGCTGTAGTGAAAAGAATTTTCAGATATTTGTCAACTACTCATTCTCTTGGTTTATGGTTTCCTTCATCACACACATTTAACTTAGTTGCATACACAGATGCTGATTATGCAGGCTGTAAACTAGACAGGAAAAGCACTAGTGGTCATTGTGAATTTTTGGGTGGGTGTTTAGTGTCTTGGGGCTCCAAGAAATAACATTTTGTGGCCCTCTCCACTGCAGAAGCTGAATATGTAGCTGCAGGGAGTTGTGGAACACAAGTCATATGGATTAAACACCAGCTTCAGGACTACCAAGTAGACCTGGGGTGCACACCTATCTATTGTGATAACACAAGTGCCATTAATCTTGCCAAAATTCTTGTTTTGCATTCACGCACCAAACACATAGAGATAAGGCATCATTTCATAAGAGATGAGGTTTCTAAAAGCAATTTTGAACTGATTCATGTAGGCACAGATAATCAGATTGCTGACATCTTCACTAAACCTTTGGATAATGAAAAATTCGCAACACTGAGAAGAGAATTAGGTTTATACAAACTGTGAAGTCTGTTCTTTTTGTGAGGGGGAGTTCTGTCTATCTGTTGGTTAGCCTTCAGGACTGCTTTGAGTGAGGGGGAGTTGATTAAGCTATGAGAGGAAGAGTTCTTTGACAGATTCAAAAAGTTTGACCAGATATGTGTCTTTGCTGAGTTTCATGACAGATCTAGTGTGGCTCTCTCAAACAGTAGAATGTCACTTAATTCTTAAGTCTATAAGTCAGTGATTCTAAAATCCAGTCAGAATCTTTCCTTTAGTATTCTTTCATAGATCTGGATTAATTGTAAAAGGTATATCTTCCTACATTGTTAATAATTCTGGTTCAGGCCAAAACCTGTATGTCTTGATATCTGACCCAATCAGCTTGAAATCTAGACTTCAAGACTCACTTCAAGAAATAGTCCTTCTGGTATTGCTTTCATTCATTCTATCTCTTCAACACAAGGGCTTAACTGAACAAACATGTCTTGTTTTGGGCACTGAGAAACTGGGAGTTTCATCAATGAAATGAATATTTCTCCTATGTCATGAGGTGTCAAATGCTTAAAAATGAATGAGAAGACATGACAGAGCAATGGTGGCTTGCTGGTGAGTAACTGGAGACTCTGGCCTCTAATCAAGGTGTTTTCTCATGTCAAAAGCCACAGTTACTAACTCTGTTCCTTAATAAAAAAAAATAAAGGAAGTAATGAGGTACTCACTCTGAGTAACTGGGGATTCAGCCCTCTAATCAAGGTGTATCTCTAATGTCAAAAGAGTGAATCACCAACTTACTCATTGATCTTCTTGAAAATCATCTCAAAAATTTCTTGTTGTTGTGCAACTAATGGATTGCTTGTCCTCAATACCTTGAGAACACCTCTCTGAATTTGTCTCTTGTTGTCTTGTAGAATAGTTGAATGCTCAGCTATATCAGGCCATACTTGTTAACTCCTGCTCTAAATCATACACGTTGTATGCTAATAAACCTTTCTATCATTCTATGTCTCTATTGTGTACTGGGGTTTACAGAATCTTCACTTGAGTTTAGAACCTCACTTATTCTCTTAAGACCTACTCATGACTTTCTGCACTAAGCAGTTACTGCACTTCGTCCTCATGTTGCCAGCACTTTCATATATTCTGCATTTCCTTTTGCTGATGTCAAAGGGGGAGAGAAGTTTAGCAATATCAGTAGATCAGATCATGAGTTGAGGGGGAGATTTGTTCTTGAGCCAAGGAAATAACTTGTCCTGTGAGAAAAAGAGCTGAGAGTGAGTAGTGGGGGAGTGGTTTTTGAGAAAGAAAGAATTCTACAGTAGTACTTAATTTGTCTGTGCTTGCACTTGCTTTGAATTTGCTTTGTTTGTTGAAGCTGCAGTTAATTGCTTGATATGCCATGATATTGCTTGATTCATAGTGTTGCCATCATCAAAAAGGGGGAGATTGTTGTATCCCTACGATTTTGATGATCTCTCACACTATAAATCAATCTTCTATCTCTAGATTAATTCATGTTTCATCATGTTAATGAGTGTTGTTCATATGGTTGTCAGATAATAGGCTCTACTTGATTCTGTCTACACTCTGTCTGCATAGTCTGAACAGTGGTGGGTCGACCCCTCCTTGCTGATGAGTCGACCCCTCAGTACATTAATCATCTTAGTCAGTCCATTCACTGGTCTTTCTATTCAAGTCCATACAACAGGACTGTAGCCTGTTTATCTGAAAGTCTATACATCCGGAAAGTGGCCATGTCTATACATTCTTCCGTTGAAATCATTCAAAGTCTTTACATCGGCTTGATTGAGTAAGTCTGTACAGCATGCCTTGTTGTTCATAGCCTTTAAAGTCTGTACATCAGCTTCGCATCTGCAAGTCTGTACATTGGCTTCATATCATAAAGTCTGTACATTGGCTTCGCATCTGCAAGTCTGTACATCGGCTTCAACTCTCCAAGTCTGTACATCACCTTCAGACCTTCAAGTCTATACACTCCATGCTCATTCAAGTCTATACATCCACAATGTAGCTTCAAAGTCTGAACATTATCTCACTCTGTCAAAGTCCATACATTCTCAGCTGAACCCCATGTCTATATAGTGGCCTCGAGCGTCTCAAGTCTACACACTGTCTTCGGCCTCAAAGTCTGTACAGTCGCTGCACTGTACAAGTCGATACACTGGCAGCCCTGCAGAAGTCTATACATTGGTTCAAACATTCCAACTCTGTACAATGGTCCTTCGAACACTCCAAGTCTATACAGTCTGCTTTCACGATTCAGAGTCTATACATCGTTCCTCAAAGGCAAAGTCTGTACACTGCTCACCGTCTCACTAAGTGTCTCACTTGCTAGTCTATACATCGCTGTTGGGCATCACAGTCTGTACACTGCTCACCGTCTCACTAAGCGTCTCACTTGCTAGTCTATACATCGCTGTTGGGCATCAAAGTCTGTACACTGCATCGTCTCAACTTGCGTCTCACTGAGCATCCATTCACTGTAAAGTCTGTACAGACCTCATCGTCTTGAGAACGTCTCATGCCTTTACCAAAGTCTGTACATTGGCAGCCTTTTACCTACGTTGCACTTTGAAGTCTGTACATCGAGTAAAGTCTGGTTAAGTCTTTACATCGCATAGCTCTTCATATAGGAAGTCTATACACTGCTTGCAAGTGTTCAAGCCTATACAGCCTGCATGCTTCAAAACGCCAAGTCCATACATTGGCTTTGGGCTGAAGTCTATACATTGCTTTAGGCAGAGCAAGTCTGTACATCGCATAACTTTCATACTTTCATTCTATTGTGCATCCTCTTCAAAACGAAGTGTGTACACTCGTTGGCTAACTGTTGAAGTCTGTACACTCAGTTAACCTGCAAGTCTATACACTCTCTCATTTGAAACACTTGCTTAACTGATGTTTCAATGTCTACACATTCGATGCCTTCAAGCATTGTTCTCTTCGAAGTCTATACATCATCGTCTATACATTGAAGTCCATACAGTGCATACTGTTGCACTTCAAGTCCATACACTGAGCTCGCTGAAAAGCCTCAACTCTATACACTCTCACACTGTGACACACTTGCCTATTTGGCATCCCTGAGTCTATACACTCGAGGGCCTCATACACTTCACAGAAGTCCACACATTTCATCCTTTGTGCTAATGCATTCTTCAGCTAGTCTATACACTAAGTTTGCTTGAAGTCTCACAAGTCTATACACTCCCTCAGTGTACACACTTGCTTAATCTGATATCCTAAAGTCTATACATTCGTATCTGACTGAACTAACTAATCACAATTCTTTATCTCAGCCTGCAGGTGATACAGGTCAATGATTGGGCACGTGAACCAAGGATGATACCTGGCACATGATCCGAGAAGGCTCTGGAAAGGGAGGGAACGAGACTCCCTCGTGTGAAGGCCTGAAACTCAGGTCGAAAGCCATATAAAAGGTGCCCTCTACGAAGAGATGGAGTGAACTGAAGAAAAAGCCTAAGAGCAGAATTCCTGAGCAGAAGAAGAAAAGAGAGAGAGCCTCCACGTTCCAGAAAGAAGATAGAGAGAAAAGATTATAGCGCAGTCCTATGAGAGAAAAAGCCTAATCTGTTTCTTCGGAAGCTACATTTATATTTGATTTTTCTGAAACAATTTGTGTTCATCGTTGTTCTTGTTTGCATTTCTGTTTTTCCTTTTATTTCTTCACATATCTGATCTCGAGTTGTTACCCTCCGGTGTTTGGAGGAACGGAGTGTTACTCCGGTTTTCCTCTGGGCTGCAGAGGAAGAGAGATCGTAGATCTCTAGTTCTGCTAGTGACGGGTTGTCATTAGCAAGTTCCCTCCAAGTTGGAGGAAGGGAGAGCTATCTCCGATTCTGCTCTAGCTGGTAGCTGGAACAGGTTTCAAGCTCTGTGGGTAGCAGAGTTTGGTTGAGGGATTTATTTCCTTTGGTTATTCAAGCTGTGTGGCAGCACATTGTTCACAGACTGAGTCTGCAGGTTTCTAGCATTGGCTAGTGGAATCCTTACTCTAGTTGGAGTAAGGGGTGGATGTAGATTGTGGACTACAATTGAACCACCTTAAAATCTCTTGTCTCCTCTGTGGTTTGCTACAATCGTTGATGCTCTCTATCTGCTTGGCAATGTGCTTGTGTGTGGACGGCCTCTTCCAATCGCATCTTATTACTCTGCTTTAGTTTCTCACTGCATTAGCTATTTTGTTTAGCTATATTCGGTAGGGTGATTTTCGAAGTAGTGATTTTCCGCTGAAGTTGTTCAAATCGGGAGTGATCTATTCATCCCCCCCTTCTATATCACTCTTGCTGCGCTAACACTAGGCAGTGCAACTTCCCGACGGGAAAAAGCACGGCAGCTCGCAGAAGGCTCAGCCTGACATACTACCTTCCTTGGAAGATGCTCGAGCCCGAGCTGACCGAAAGGTCCTCCACCAGATGAAGCGCTTCTCTGCCGGCATTTCAATTTGGGAAGCCATCGCTTGGAGCAAAGACCTAAGGGAAACCCTTATCAAAATACTCCAGAAGTCGGAAGTCTATGAAGCACATGCTGCGGAAATGAAGGCGGCTGCCTATGGAGCCTTCACAGCCGCCATCTCCTTCACAGAGAAAGACATGTTGTGTTGGGACAGGTGGTACGCGGAAGTAGATCCAAAGGGGGGGTGAATGGATCTTTTAGAAATATTTCCCAAATAAAATTATGAATGAGCTTCCAAAAACTGATTGAAGAATTACCACCTAAGTTGCCAAGAAATCAAATATTCTATTGAACCAGTGAGCAAACACTTGGAGCGCACCTAAGCATGCATCTAGCGAAGACAGAGTAAACAAACAAACCACTGCACGCAAGAGTTTTAGGTGGTTCGATCTCTATCCAGAGATCTACGTCCACCCCACACTCAATAGAATGTGGCTTCACTGTTGACTAACAGCTTGCTACTGATCCACAGCTTCGGGGATAAATCCCTACAATCCGTTGGGCCTTACAGCTTATGCCGACCAGAGGAGTCCTCCTCTGCAACCGCTGGGGAATTACAGCTTCACCCGTCCAGAGGATACCACACCTCTGCCCGCTGAGGATTACAGCTTAACCTCCGCAGACAAACAGCTTGAACAAGAATAAAAATAAGAATTAAGAACGATGGAATACAACAACTAAAAGCTGGAAATAAAACCCGATGGATATCACTCCCACAACTGGCCTAGATTTGATCCAAGTACCAGTGAACAGAACATCAAAGATTCTTCTCTCGATCTCACTCTCTCTCCAACTCTTCTTTCAATCTTTCTTCTCTCTCTCTTTTCTCTCTGGATCGTATAGGCTCTTTCTGCTTCAGCACTTCTGAGAAATTTCCACGATCTTCACAATTCATGATCAGTCTTCCTTTTATAGCAGCAGCAGATAGGTGGGCGTGTGTCTTCCATGAATTCCCTCCCTAGTGTAGATACATTTTCTCCTCCCGTCCGTTTCTTCCAATGTCTTCCTAATGTCTATTCTACCATATCCGATATGAGAAACGAATGAAGACAGAAGAAAAGGGAGGAAACAAAAACATGTGATCGCCACCAAAGCGCCGAACGTGATGAACACGCCGTGCCTTGGAAAGAGGGAGAGACACTAGCTTGGCCTACAGCGCTGGGAAGATGAACGGTCTAGGGAGAAACGCCTAAAGCATACACGGTCTTACGATAGACCATTCAAGGATGCTACAGAAGATGCGGGATGAAGCGCTCTTGGAAGTTGAACGGCTCCAGCACGACCGCAGGAAGAAGAAGGACGGTCCACGTAGCACCGCACATCTCCTTGAACGGCTAGTAGAGAACCGTGCAAGACCACCAAGCCAGAAGTCGCAAATGGGTCCAACCTCCACCCTCTCCAGCCGGCCAGAGGGGATGGGCCTCATGCTAGGGATTGCTGACCTGCAAAATGACGTAAAAACACAAAGAGAAAACCTAGATTAGAACTGAATGGTGTAGTAAATGCCAAAATAATGTGAAATGAACATGAATAAGTGGAAAGGGGGATACCTGGGGGATTTTAAACCCCTAGGGTGTCAAAAAAAAACGTAGGTGGGTGTGTGCATGGCAATGAAGATGAAAAGAAATGTGGGGAGAAAGTAATGAAAGTAATGCATGCAATCAAAAAGTGGACAAAACTATCAAACACAAAAGACTTAAAATCTGGACTACTCCCTGAACCAGAGGCTTGTATGGACGTGGAAAGCCTCCCTCCTTGGTGCTAGGTCGCTCAAGAATGCGGAAGGGCTTCGTCGTCGACCAAAAATCTCCCCCCTTTCAAACCCGGCCTTTAGGGTCTATTTATAGAGCACCTAAAGTCCTAGCTCAAAATTAGGGTTTAGAGGCATTTTCAGGTCGAGATAATCAAAGGAAAATCGTAGATAAACAGATTATGTTTTATCCAGTCGAAATGGCACTTAAAATGGTTGATTATCTGCGGAGAAAATGATGGGAGAAGTTGGGGATAAAACCACGGATAAAGAAATAAAAATATGTTGAACTTCATGAAGCGAACGGATGAACGGTCTTACGATAGACCGCCCAACTGGATGTGCGGCCATGTTCTGGCCGTCCAACCCTGTCAGTGGAAATTTAAAATAAATCATAAATAATCCAAATTATCCATCGAGCTGACCGAAGCCTTCACCGTTGGACTCTCATAGATGAACGGCTCAGATGAGACCGTTCAAAGGTAAAGCAGCCAAAGACAAACCATTTTAGCCTTGTCGGTGATAAATAGATTAATTGGATAATTATCTGAGAAAACCCTCAAGCGCAGGACTCTGAGAGATGGGCGGTCATAACCCGTCCGTCCATCAAGTTGAACGGCCAGAATAGGACCACATAAATGCTTGTCGGCAGAAATTCAAAAAATTAACCAAAAAATTCCAAAATAGATGGACGGTCCACAGTCAACCGCGCATGGATTGAGCGGCCCGTGATGAATCGTACATGCACATGGACGCTTGAAACTTATAGAGAAGCCCAATCAACCAAAACCAAGGCCCGTTAAGCCCTGAATCAACTTGGACCTAACCAAGGAGGGAGGCAACCCATAAAACTGGCCCAAAGCATGCCTGAAAACAGCCCCAACGGGTGATGGACAACTCGAGACATCAACAAATGGGAATAAGAGGAACGACTCAACTTATCAGCATAAAACGGGTGTCAACAAATGCCCCTCCTTAACGTCCTCTTTGCTGGGGAGCAAGCGGAGGTGAAGCGGAAGTGACATGGAACATGGAGATGAAGCGGAAATGCAGCGGAGTGGACCGAAAAAGCTGGCGTTAAGGTAAAGCGACACCCATTTTTTTACCAACAAGCGACAGGAATCTTCCGAAATACTCTGAACCAAACGCAAGGAATGATAAAACCAAAAGTGACACCAGTCTAGAGGAACTAAACTAAATGAAATAAATCGACAAGACCAACCTCATGGGGGACACAATCCCGCGGTCCAATGAGGAGGCCAAAAGTAGGTAGCAAAAGTGAACGAAATAGGCCAAAGCTCCAGACGGGGACCTCTTAATCAACCAAACCAAGCGAATCGACCAAAGAGAACCTTCCAACTCAGAGTGAAATTAGTTCCTCTTACTCAAACACTGAACGCACAGTTAAACATCACTGACGGGACATTCTTCAAGCAAGCCATGGGTCATGAAAGCTCAAAAAGATGCGTATGATGCATGCTAGGCTAAAATAAAAGAAATCGTTAAAACAAATGCGAAGAAAGATTAAAATATAAAATACTCGAGAATAATATTGCTAAGCTGGGAAAATCAGAGTCAAGATACCATCCGCAACCACAGCGTGCAGGATAGAACCATCCTCCCCATGACATCCCAACGTAACGGCCTATCTGAAGATTAAACACGTGAACCTGGATCATCATCATTTTTGTTGAAGGGGAACATCAGATCCTGGAACACGTAGATAACCAACTGGTTCTCGAGATAATATATTATAGTACCATATAATAATGCAATAAGGGTGACAAGGATAGAAGGCCATACCTGACTTACCTGTGCAGGCGAAACGGCAAGTAAGAGTTTGGATGCTGCACATAAAATTGTTAACAAGATTTGCAATAATATCAAAATTCATCAATTGAACACCAAGTGCAGACAATCTTCAAACATGAACGGTTAGAAACCAACTGCCCCAACGAAGAACGGTTATCTATAAGCCGTATCTATCATAGAATTTGAACAGACTTAAACATCCTACCGTTGAAGATGAGCGGTCACTCCTCAACCGTTCAAATGAAGGGCGGTCTAATGATAGACCGTACAACCTCTGCAACCTCGAAATGCTAAACCCTTCGTCTCCCTCCACCATAACTGACGGTGGGAGGGGATGAAGGAAAAACCACCCCATTTCCAAGCCCTCTCTCTCAACTCTCTCACTCCCCAAGCTCTCTCCTTTCTCAAACCCTCCCTCTCGTCCTCTATGCGCTAGAAGCACCAAGCTCGACGCCCCGAGATGGCCGAAGAAGGAGGGAGCTCGTTGCCGCCGTCGACCGCCACCGCAGTCGCGAGCACCGACGGACCACCACCGGCGGAGGTGCCAATGACGTCCACGGTCGAGGGAGACGCATTCCCGCCACCGCCCGGCGCCAGAGAAGAGCCAGGGATGAACACGTCCCGAGACGAGGATGCCGGAGAGGGGCCACCGGCGGAGAAGCCGGCCAAGAAGCCGAGGGACCCCGAGGTAGGTGCTCTAACCCCCCCCCCCCATTTCCATTTTTCTTCAATTTTAAGCCATGCATCTTAGTTAAAGAGGATTTTTTAGGGGGATTAGAGATCTTAGGGACCGATTTGGGGTGCCATGGTGGCCTCCCCGCCGGTGGGGAAACCCTCACCGTCGTCGGGGAAGATGACGGTAGGATGGTTTAGACAAAACTGTACACACAAAATCATACGGCTCACATAGAGCCGCCCAACTGCATACGGCCCAGGGGTAGCCGTTCAAACTCACACAGCATTAGAACTGAACCAAGTAAGGACGGTGAGAGACTCACCATACAAACAACAAGCGGGCCTCATTGGTCCGTTCACTACCCTGTCAACAAAGAACGATGTGGTCCCTATACGCCCGCCCAACCTTCCTGCGGCCTAGGAGTGGCCGTTCAACTCTAAGAAGCCTGAAGAAAGAACGGTGCATGCTCACCCATTCGAGATAAGAATGGCCAATATCAGTCCGTTCGAAACACAGAACATAGGAAGCAAAACAGTTCACATGGGACTGTTCAAGGGGGCGAGCGGCCTGTGGGAGACTGCTCTTCTGACAGAGATTCAAACCTTGATGATTTTATTCATATGAAACAAAATGCTTAACTAAATTACTAAAATGCATCTAAAATGAATGAAATGAATGCAGGGAAAGTGCAGGACCCACACCTCATGGCTGCAGGTCTACGCAGTGTACTTAGCACTGCCGAACTTCAAGAGGGAGCGGTTGGCTGCCATGGGGTTCGCCCCATTCCTGAGCATCGAGGTGTGTCGGTTTGACGTAGCTCTGCTCTACGCCCTGCACGACCGCTGGGACCCAGTGAGTCGGACGTTCCTTTTCCCGTGGGGGCATATGGTCCCCACGCTGGAGGACGTGGCCAGGCTCACTGGCCTTCGAGTGCACGGGTCACCAGTTAGCGGGACCACTTTTCCCGACTATCGGGCGATGGCTCGGGGATTGCTGGGCTTGGAGCTGCGGCGCCCTGAGAGGCAGTCGACCCTCCTACCCCCAGGCTAGTCTCCAAGACAGCCTGGGATTACGATGGGCGGGAGTTGCAGTCGGAGAGTAGTCGGAGGAGCACTTGCAGCGGTTAGTGGAGCTGGCGAGACCGAGAGTAGCTGCAGGGCCAGGAGCAGAGGCAGACAGGGTGCTGCGACAGTTCCTGATGTTGATGTTCGGGCGACTCCTCTTCTCTACCAGAGCGGACATGATGAGCTTCCGATTCCTTCCTTTCCTCGAGGAGTTGAGCCACGTGGGTGACTACGCGTGGGGAGCAGCAGTCCTCGCCTTCTTGTTTGATCGATGCTCGGGGGCTTCTCCCCCTTACTCCAGGTACGACTCTTACTCCAGACCTAATTATGCAATTCTACATGTTCCCTAAATGCTGACACGATGCTGTGATGCAGGTGTGGGCCTACGTACGCCTACGTGGGTTGGGCAGAGGCGAGGAGACCCGTCCTGGGCTCCTGCCAATCGCACGGAGGTGGACAGCACCTCGGGAGACTGCAGCCCTGAGACGCCAGATCCGAGAGCTACAGGACGACCTGGACGCTCTACCGTTCGCCTCGGTATACTTCTAAACTCAGGCTCTTTAATTAAATGCAATTCTTATAAGATGATGATGCTGATGCGACTTTCTATTTCTTGCAGGTACGGTGGACACCTTACACAGAGGAGGGGAAAGAGGGTCAGCCTTGGGTGGTCGGCGCCCTTGCCTTTACCGGATGAGATTTGTGGCTTCACTGCGTGAATGTGGTGGAGCCACTGCACTATAGATTGGTGATGAGGACCATCGGGGTCCATCAGCCTGCGGTGGAGTTCCTGGCGCCTGAGAAGGCGGGAGAGCGAGTGACGAGGACTACCCGGGGCCTAGCGGCAGCATTTGATTGGTCTACGAGGAACGCTGCGCAGGTGGCCGATTGGACAGCTCTTGGGCGAGTGGTGACCGTCCGAGCGGAGAGTGACTCAGTGTACTATACTGCGTACGCCGGACACTATCGGGACCAGGTGTTCCGGGGTGCCCACCGACCGGTACGACTTCTAAACTCAAACTCTGTCTATTACGCTTATGATTCCTATATGATGATGCACTGACATGGACTTCTAAATGTAGATTGACCATGAGGGACGACTGGCGGAGCTACAGGGTGGAGCTATAGGGGCTCCTGCACTCCACCATCAGGGAGCGGGACGAGGCCCGACAGGCCCTGGCCTTACTGGTGAGTTCTCTAAACCCTAAACTCTTCTAAATTACGCAAATGCTTATGATTATGACTATGCATGTGACTGACTCGGAGTTTTGGATGCAGTGTGCTGAGGGGGCCCAGCGACAGGGGGCCAATGCTCCTTCTTCTTCTTCTACCCAGACTCCTGTAGATCGGGCCGAGCGGGAGGCCGACTTCACTCGGATGGTAGTGCGGGCCAAGGCGCCCGAGGTGGCGCTCATCGAGAGGGTACGCAAATCACTACACTTCCCCTTGTTATTTATGCTTATGATATGGATGAAATGCAATTGACTGACAATGATAGGTGTATGCAGACGTCCGAGCTGACCCGCCTTAGGATCGAGCTTGAGCAGAGCCGGGCAGCGGCTCGGGAGGAGGTGGCCCGTGCGCGAGAGGAGGCAGCACAGAGCCGACCAGCAGACGCGCTGGAGACGGCGCTTCATCGGGCTGAGCTAGAGCAACTCCGAGCTAGCGCGACCGAGGCGGAGCGCTGCCGGGCTGAGGCGGAGCGCTACCGGGCTGAGGTAGAGCAGGCCCGGTTACAGGCTGCCAGACTGGAGGGCATGGTGGCGGGCATGAGAGAGGTGAGTCGAGAGCGCAGCCGAGCGACTCCGAGTGGCAGCCATGGCACTCATGGCTCTGTTAGGAGTTACTTCATAGGCTCCTCCGGCCACCGGAGGAATGAGGAGGATGAGCGGCGCCGGCGACGTCAGCGCGACGAGGCGGTTTCAGCGATGCCTCCCTCAAAGAGGCACTAGGGATCTGGAGACAGCGATGGGGGCCAGGGAGAGGGAAAGGCTTGACTTTTGTACTTGGCCCGACTTTGTACATGATGTGATATGATAGTTATATGCCTTTGTTTTTGTGTATTTTGTGGATGTATGAATGTTTGAATGAATGGATGAATGTATGAATGAATGGATGAATGCGGCTACTGACTCGACACGAGTGCGTGAGTGAGAGACGACGACTACGGGTGTGACACGACACGACCATGAGTGAGATAGAGGGACGCCGACTCCGAGTGGGAGAGAGAGAGTGTGATGCCAAATGAGTGACATTAAATGAGTGAGATGAGGGCATCAAATGAGTGAGATGAGGGCGCCAAATGAGTGAGATGAGGGATGCCACAACTACTAGTTGGACAGGTTGACAACTTGTTGGACAAAGGCTTCAGATCAGAAGGACGGTTCTCAGTGGGCCGCTCAAAGCAATACACAGTCTGTAATAGACCGTTCCAAGATGAATCGAACGGTTTTTTATAAACCGTACAGAATGTTGAATGGTTTACCATAAACCGTGTAAGAAGAAGAATGGTCTAAATCAGGCCGCATAAAGTCTTGCCCTCGAGTTCTTTGGAGGATGATAAGCGGTCTATAACGGGTCGCGCAAGGGGATGGGCGGTCTATCGTAAGACTGTCCAAATGGGTATTCTACGAACTAGAAGGGGACTCTCCTGGAGAATCCCTAACCCGAGGGTAAACCGCCTTAAACTTATCCAAACATCATCTTAACCCGTCCTAGACTTATCCAACCCGATCTCAAGAGACCTAGGCTTCCTAACAAGCCCTATAAGTAGGAAGGGGAACCTAAATTCGTGATTCACACATCCTCCTCCTTCTAAGCCTTGAAACCTTTGCTATTCATCACCAAATCATCATGAAGAGGGCCCTAGAGGGGAGTTCCATGGAGGGAGCATCTTTTGAAGGGCCAAAGCCGGCCAGGAAGGAGCGGGAAGTGCTCCAACGACTGACCGCGATCCCGCGACATCTCAGCTCGAGCCCTCTGAGAGAGGTAAGCTAATCATGATTTCATTCAATTCAATTCTTTCATTCACTTACATGCTTTTCCTTCCTCTCTCTTTTCTTCCATCTTCTTTCTTCCCACCTCAGCTTCTTCCTGGCCCTAGGCGGTATTCCACTTTGAAGTGGTTGGCTCCCTTGGTCCGTGCCTTGCCCCTAGGAGTGACATCTATCCTGAGATCTTGGCACTTACAACCTCTCCTAGTGTTAGGTCAGAACTACCCAAAGCTCTCTCTTGATTGGCACAGTATCTCAGCCTTAGTTGAAATTTGGCATCCTCAAACACATACATTCATCTTCCCCTCATTTGAGGCCACTATCCTACTGGAGGAGGTAGAGACCTATCTCTCTTTGCCCAGGTCCCAGGTGGGAGGGGAAGACTCGGTGTGTCATACTGTTGCCCCTATAGATCCTAGGCTTATCTTGGGAGGGTTCATACCGGACAACAGGGATGTCCATACTTTTGTAGGCCCACGTCAGATTCACCTTCTTCCTCTTAGCCAGTGGGTAGTGGAGCATTGCAAGAACAGGTGTGGATGGGATGAAGCCATAGCTAAGGCTGCGTCCATCTGCTTGTGTGGGGCTATCTTGTTTCCTTCAGTTGACCATGTGCTAGAGCTGCCCCTTCTCAGTACCATTAGTGGCCTATGACAGGGACTTTCCTTTTCCCAGGCCATCCTTGCTTACTTGTATGAGGGCCTTACTTCAGTAGCCTTAGGAGGTCCTCTTTTTGGTTCTATGATCCTTCTAGAGTGTTGGGTGGGCGTTAGGATGAAATTCATCTATAGGGAGGATGTCACTTCAGCTAGCAGGATCTATGGGAGCCACCCCCTCTTCTTCATAGGTGGCGCGTTCGGATTCTCTCCGCAGGTAGAGTGTAGGACAGCAGAGATGAAGACCAGGGATGAGTGGCGACTGCACATCAACCGGCTGCCCCTAGATTGGTTCATGATGCGCCCGGACTTCCTCCGTGATACCACTGTCAGAGTTCCCAGGAGGCCGAGCTTGGACTTGAGGCTCGTGAGCGACACCGCGTTGGCGATGTACAGCCCGCACCAGTGCTACCTACAGGTTGGACTACCCCGGACTATTCTACCAGCACTACCCAACCTTCCCGTACTACAGGCGAGGAGGATTGGTACGGAGTAGGACGAGCGGACGGTCAGGAGTGCCCTGATTATGTGGGAGGTGAGCAGGGTGCTTACCCTACCAGCAAAGGTTGCAGAGATCCCGGTGACGTGCCAGGCCTATGTTAGAGAGCTGAGAGAGATACGTCCCCGCGGGGATGCCCAGCGGAGGACTGAGTGATTTTCTTTTGTTTCACGATGATGTTGGATAGGACTTGTGTTTAGAAAGTTGATATATGAAATGAATAGAATTGATGATTGGATTGAGTTTGAGCTTTGGGCTTTGGGCTTGATGTGATTGCATAGGTTGGGATAAGATCTTTAACATCCACGCGGTCATGAGCCAATTGAACTTTTCCGCTTCAACCTGCCCCTGCACACATGCAAATACAGAAAATAAATTAAGTCTGTTTTAGGCTTAACCCCTTGCCTACAACAAGTTAGGAAATGACCAGTTCTCGATTTTTGGTCAAGGGGGTAAGCCTTATTAAATAGGTAAATAACAAATGTCAAATGAATGCAATGGGGATGCTATGAATGCAAATCAAGAAAATCTTTTTTTGAAAATATGAGAATATCGTATTTTTGTTTGGATTTCAAAAATGTTTGATTTTGTTTTTGGTTTTGAACATATTTCATTTTTTTTGGGTTTTGAACATATTTGATTTTTTTGGGTTTTAAAATATTTGCTTTTTTGTTTTTGAAATATTTGATTTTTTTAGATTTTGAAATATTTGATTTTTTGTTAGATTTTGAAATATTTGATTTTTGGATTTTGAAATACTTGAATTTTTTTGGATTTTGAAACCAGCTCAGACTTGATGACAAGGAACCTCCCATCTCACCAGGGGCCTCTCGGGCTCAATGTGCAATATAAAGGACCGCCCGCGGCCAGTACTAACTTCGATTTAACGGTGCCTCTACCGAGGCCATACCCGGGGTAGGATCCATTCCTTGGAAAATAAAACAGATTTTAATAGAAAAGCTGGCGATATGTATAGAGGTTTTTAGGGCTTGAGTTCTTCTCGCGACACCCCCTTTTCAAATAATTTGGTCTGTTGCGCCGGAGCTTTGTGTTCATCATCGGACCTATTTCCGCTCTAGGCACGCATACGACCGGGCTCATAAACTCCCGCGGGGAAACTGTGCTGTCACTCTTGTCGTGCCTAGTTTTATTATTTGGGGACTTTCAAAATTTTTGAGAGCTTCGAGCTTTGGATGAGCTTTTAGCTTTGATTTTTGCCCCTTTTCTTCATTCCTTTCTTTCTTTTCTCCCTTGTTCTTTGCGGAATAAGGTCATAATGGACTGCCCCTATTTGAGACCTCTTTTATTGGGGGGTCTAGATCAATTCTCGCCCCCTTATTCACCCTTTGCCCCTATTTTCAGTCGAGAGAGAAGGAAAAATAAGGACTTTCACCCTTCTTGAAGCATGGCCAACGGAGAAACGGTGTTATGCAAAAGAAGGAAACCGACCCACGGGGGGCCATATAGTGTGTGAAATGTTGAACCGGGGATTTCCTTTCGTGATTAAGTGAAGGCACATCCCGCCACCAAGTCGTTGCTTGTTTGACTCTATGGATAAAAGCGTTTTAAATATAGCCCATTCCACGGATTTGGTAATTCCTCACCCTCCGCGTTGATTAAGCGATACGCATTACCCGGATAGACTTCCTTAATTACAAACGGCCCTTCCCAGTTGGGTTGCAGCTTAGACCTAGAGGTGCTGACCTGATAAATTTGTGTTTCAAAACCTTATTACCCACTTGGAATTTTCGTTCGATAACCTTCTTTTGAAAATACCATGAGACACGCTTTTGATAAACCGAAACATGATTGGCCGCGTTAAGCCTCTTCTCATCTAAGAGTTCCAGGTGGACTAGCAACGCCTCTCGACGCTCGTCGAGATTAAGTTCTTTGTCCAGCTGCACCCTTAGGGAAGGGATCAGGATCTCGTACGGGAGTACCGCCTCGATCCCGTAGGTGAGAGCAAAAGGAGTTTGTCCCGTGGGAGTACGGACGGAGGTGCGATAAGCCCATAGAGCTTCTACTAGTTTATCAGCCCAATCAGCAAATTTGTGTGACTCACATATTTTCTTGATGATTTTAAGAAGGGTTTTGTTCGTGGCTTCAGCCTGGCCATTACCTTGGGGGTAGTATGGTGATGAATGATGTAATGATATATTAAACTTCTTACAGAGGTCCCAGAGTTCTTGAGAAACAAATTGAGGCCTGTTGTCGGTGACGATATCACTTGGCACTCCAAACCGCGAGATGATATTCTTCCTGATGAAGCGGCATACTGTGGTGGCTTTGATTTCTGCATAGGCTTTAGCTTCTGCCCACTTGGTGAAGTACTCCATAGCCGTCAGGATGAAGGACTTCTGCTTGACTGCGGAATTCGGGTCACCGAGAGGTCCGATGATATCAAAGGCCCACATGGAAAATGGCCAAAGAGCAGAGAGAGGATGGAGAGAAGAAGCAGGAGCATAGATCTTGTCAGCATGGAGCTGGCATTGAAGACACCTATGGACAGAGGTGGAACAATCTTCTTCTAGGGTTGGCCGGTAATAGCCCTGCCTAAGAATCTTCTTCGCCAACGCATGCCCATTTACGTGCCTTCCACACTCACTGGAGTGAGCTGCTTCCACTACCTTCCAAGCCTCATCGTCATCTAGACACCTCATTAGAACTCCATTGAGAGCTCGCATATACAATTCTCCAGCAACAATCGTGTATCTTGCGGTGACTCTTCTAATGGCCTTTCATTGCTCGGCATTTACCGTGTCCGGGAATGAACCATCTCTACAATATAGCGTAATCTCATAATACCACGGCAACTCTTCCTCTTCTATGATCTCCTCAAGCTTAGATAACGAAACTTCTTTCACCTTTTCCCTTTCTACCTTCCTTTCTACAGATTTCCTAAGGTTGTCGAACCAGGGATCCTGAAGAGAGGGAGCGTCTAACCGCTGGACCACAATGGTCTCAGTGGCACGACGGAGGGGAAATGAAAGAGAAGAAGCTAGTGACGCAAGGGCGTCAGCCAAAATGTTCTGAGAACGAGGAGTGTGAATATAGATAAGCTTCCAGAATTGCCTAGCCAAGAGCGTGACCAGATCTTGATAGGGCTTAAGCTTAGGGTCACGGGTGCGATAAGTTGACAGAACTTGACGCATCACCAACTGAGAGTCTCCTATGATGTTAAGGTATCGCGCGCCCAAGAGGTAGGCATGCTTCAGACCGGAAAGGAGAGTCTCGTACTCGACTATATTATTGGTGGCAGGGAATGAGAGTTGATAAGTGATAGGGATGGTTACCCCTTCCGGAGTAAGGAGAACGACGCTGATTCCACTACCCTGGGAATTGAGAGCACCATCAAAATGGAGAGACCAAAAACGAAGACGAGTGATTACCGCCAAGTGTTCATCGGGGAACTCTTCCGGGATTGAATCAGTGCGAGGGATGGGAGAATGAGCGAGATGCTCAGCAATGGCGTATCCCTTGATCGCTTTTTGGACAACGAAGGTGATGTCGAACTAGGAAAGAAAGCTCTGCCAGCGGGCTAATCGGCTAGAAAGGATAGGTTTTTCTAAAAGATAACGAATAGAGTCCATTCTAGAGATCAACCTAACTTCATGGGTGAGGAAATAGTGTTTGAGCTTCTGAGCTACCCACACTAGCACTGCACAGGTCTTCTCCATGGCAGTATACTTGGATTCAGCGGGATTAAACAACCTCGAAAGGTAGTATGCTGCCCTTTCCCTTCCTTCATCATCTACCTAAGCCAGAACAGCTCCTAGGGAGTCCTCAATCATAGAAATGTTGTAGTGCCCCAGAATTTATTTGATAATTTTATGGCATTATTAGCAATTAAAGGGACTAATTTGAAGTTATAAATCAATATAAGGCCAAATGGTGTTAATCAATTAACCCAACTCACTTAATTAAAGTCTAAAGGGTTTTTAAACCAGGCCCATTAAGTTGGCCCATATTCTAGAAGGTATTTAAGCTTATTCTCAGATTTTTAAAGATAAACATCACTTAATAAGATAAGTTAATGGATAATTATCAAAAGAGTTTTAATTTATTTGAACTCTGTCCACGATGAATATAACGGTCTACAGCCCGACCGTCACATACTTGTAACGCGTGGGAGATAGACTGTTACACTATGTGTACTCCGTGAGTTGAAGAGTTTGAGGCATGTTGAACTCTGGAAACAAGATATGTAACGATCTATCGTGAGACCGTCATATATCTCTAACGCATGAGATGACGACCGTTACATACTGTTAGTTCCGTAAAAGAAAGAACAAGTATAAAGATCAGAATTTGATGATCTTATCCACTAAGGATCGACTTGGGAAGGCTTGTAATATTGCTAAGGACTCTTAGAGATTAGGATTTGATGAAATAAGGACTCTAAGCTCGATCTAATCCTCAAACCCTAGTCTAAACTCTAAAAATAGGGCATAGTTCTGAACTATGCGACCCTTACTTTTTGGGCGTAAGGAAGCAAGGTAAGGAGTCATTATCTCAGGTAAGTTCTTTAGAATAATTTGTTCACAATACTTTAGACTAACTCCCCTCTGAATTTCACACCTTTAGGTCAAGAGGTCGTGGAGATAGAGCCCAAGGAAGTTGCTGGAAAAGTCACAAGAGAAGGAGGAGATCTAGGGCAAGGTTCTCTACCAAATTCAGGAACTACAGTCTAAGTAAGAGGTAGGTTATCTCATGAACGGCAAAAACAACGTGATAGGACTAAGAGCCTCTGTTTTGATTGGATTTCATGCATGCTAGATCATCAATTTCATGTTTTATTGGTTCTATGCATATCATGCTTCCCTTTGCCCTAACTAAAGATTAAAGACTTGACTATCCATCTATTCATCAATACCCATGCATTTAGACAACCTTTACTTTGTTAACATATCTAGAAACTCATGATGTTTTGATAAAAGACATGATGTGAGTTGATCTCTTAGCTTCTATAGTTGTTTCCTGTTAGCAGAGACTGTAACGCATCACAGAAGGACCGTCACTTCCATGTAACGGGCCAATGACAGACCGTTATACTCCCTGATTGGGTTTGGGTTTCACAGTTGATTATAACGCGCTTGGACAGACACGTTACATTCATGTAACGGCAGGGTCCTGACCGTCACAATCACAGTGACGCCCCATCTCCAGACCGTTATACTCTGTGTTCTGTCAACCCCAAGACAGAATATAACATGCCAATATTATTATTGTTAAAGCCTAGTTACCTAAGTTTTAACCTGATCATGTGATTTTAAGGTTATTTGATCATTCATGATATGTATTACATGTTTTGTGGTCTCACTTTTATTGAGTTATGTTAATTTTTGAAGCCAAATTATATAGTTTTGTATTATAAAGAATGACTTTTTAACATTGTATTGACGGAGTTTTCATCATGATTTCACATTGATTATACATATCTCTCTCTTTCAATAGAGTCAATTCCATAAGTACATGGCACATATTCCGGTATGTTGTCATTAGTTCACACTTTGCACTATAGGAACACAATATTGGACATGAGGACCTCTCTATTGGATATTCCTTCCAATTGACTAGGAAATCATTATTTCAAGGCCTCCGTAATTCTCCGCGACCCTGGGATTCCCACTAGGACGCCGAGTTGGTTGTACCATTAAAGCCCAATAAATAGAATGCACTATCATGGTTTCTGATTCTTGAAATGTAATGGCCTTGAACTGGACCGTCAGGCTCACGTAACGGCCCAGTGCCAGACCGTCACATTCCTCTGAGTCTATTTTTTATCTTTCTAGACTCTGATCATTTTAACGTCCCATTAGTGGCGCGTTACATAGTGTAACGGCCCAGTTAACGACCGTTACATAGCTTATTTATGTTAACCCAAGGTTTGACCAAGGGTTGATATTCCAATGATTCTAGACCAACCTTGATGATCTAGAACTTGTCATATTGCTTAAATTGATCTAAATGAAATGGAAGTTAAGGAAAATATAGTTATGCTGTCGATTTAATTCTATGAAGCATGACATTGTTTAAAGTCTATTTCTTGACTCCTACATTCTTATGTTGAAGCATTCCTTCATTGATTTTAGTTATCATAGAATTATTGGAAGTACTATATTCTTGGCCATACTTTACTGTTATACTGCGTGGAAGTAGCTTAATTTATAACTGAAGATGCGATCGAGCACTGATTGTGTTCAAGGGCTCTATGCTAGTCCCCTCGACTGATTGTCGAAAACATACTATTTTATAAACCATGGGGTATGATGCTACTGGCGTCGCATTGCGCTAGGAGTACTATTTCTATAAATAAGTGAAGAGCCACGACACGACATGACATTCTTGCTTGATATTCCACAGAAATTCACGAAGCACTTGCTCATAAGCATAAGATGCTAAAGTGAGGAATATGTGGCTTTCTAGTACATTCTCGATATATTCTTGTTCATGAAAGGCCAATATCATGTTCTTGTCCTATTCTTACTAGTTCATTCTTGTTCTCATTCCATCTTATATGATAGTCTTGTTACTTTGATTTAATCGCATGATCATCGCATTGCATGATTTTACCTTATTTATTTAGAGTGAAAATGTTAATCACTTTAATAGTGCCTTCATGTTGATGCGAAGATACCTACTGGGCAAGTGTGCTCAATACCTATTTTCAATCTTTTTCAGGAAATGAAAGTGAGTCGGGTTCGGATTCGGATAATTCAAGTAGCGGATTCGAGAGCGATTAAAGATGAGCGAAGACTTAGGAAGTCTATAATGTCTAGATTGAGTCAATGTAATTTTCCTATTTCTCGAGTCTAGTAGAATGAAAATCAAATTAGTGATTGTATCTTTGAATATTGAGCATTATGATATGAAGTTGAGGTTGATTAAATCTTGTGCAATTGCATTTACTTGTGTGATTGTCTCACGCTCTGATTGATTCTTGCTTGCAAGAGGCTTACCATGCCGGCTGTTCACGCTCCCCGAGCGAGTCTTCCGCTGTTATAAAGGCTCGGGGTGTGACAGCCTGTTCTATTTGTCAAGAAGAAGGATGGTTCTCTCAGATTATGCATCGATTACCGGCGACTGAATCAGCTTGCAATCAAAAATAAATATCCATTGCCGCGTATTGATGAGCTCTTCGATCAGCTTTCGGGAGCTGAGTACTTTTCTAAGATTGACCTAAGATCAGGTTATCATCAACTTAGAATCAAAGAAGAGGACATTTATAAATCGGCTTTTCGAAGTCATTATGGCCACTATGAATTCGTGGTGATGTCGTTCGGTTTAACTAATGCCCCAGCATCATTTATGCAACTTATGAACAGTGTCTTCCAGCCATATTTAGACCAATTCATCGTCATCTTCATCGATGATATCCTGATATACTCCAAGACAAAAGAAGAACATGAAGAACATCTAAGGATAGCTTTGCAAACACTTAGAGAACACAAGCTATATGCCAAACTCAATAAATGTGAATTCTAGCTCAAGGAAGTCTCATTCCTAGGCCACATTATTTCAAAAGAAGGTATTGCTGTGGATCCTTCTAAGGTAGAAGCTGTCAGAGATTGGAGCCGACCAATGACTATATCTGAAGTCAGAAGCTTTTTGAGTCTAGCAGGTTATTATAGAAGATTCATAAAGGACTTCTCAAAGATCGCGGTTCCTTTAACTAGACTTACTAGAAAAGAAAATAATTTTATTTGGTCGAAGGACCGTGAAAAGAGTTTTCAAAGTCTTAAGAATCATCTTACAATAGCCCCTGTTTTGTCGCTACTAATAGAGGGTGCTGGATTTGAAGTATATACGGATGCATCTGGAATTGGCTTAGGGTGTGTCCTTATGCAAGATGGAAAGGTGATTTGCTATTCTTCAAGACAATTGAAACGTCACGAAGAAAATTATCCTGTACATGATTTGGAATTAGCAGCAGTTATTTTCGCCTTGAAAATTTGACGTCATTATCTTTATGGAGAAAAGTTCATGATCTACACAGACCACAAGAGCTTAAAATATTTATTTTCTCAAAAAGAGCTTAATATGAGGCAAAGGAGGTGGTTAGAACATCTCAAAGACTTTGATTTTGCTATTTAATATCATCCTGGCAAGGCGAATGCTGTAGCAGATGCACTTAGCAGAAAACCAATTGGTATGTTATCAAGTCTCATGATTAGTGTGACTAACCTTATTCCTCAATTTGCCCAGTTGAATTTAGAGGTTGATATTAAGGAAGAAGATTGCTTCATAGTTAATATCCGAGCTCAACCTACATTGATAGAGGATTTGGCCAAGTTACAAGAGGATGATCCAATTTTACTGAAAATTAAGGCCAATATTGAACAAAGACCGGATTTTTCTATTTCTAATGATGGAAGATTGCTATTCAAGGGCCGAATGTGTATACCGGATCATGAGGATACAAAGAAATTGATCTTAGAAGAAGCACATAAATCAAAGTACTCCATCCATCCAGGAGGTACCAAGATGTATCAAGATCTCAAAAGAAACTTCTGGTGGCCCAATATGAAGAGGGAAGTAGCTGATTTTGTATCTCGTTGTCTTACATGCCAACAAGTGAAGGTGGAACATTTCAGACCTGCAGAAAAATTACATCCCTTAAATATTTCCGAATGGAAATGGGAAAGTATAGGAATGGATTTCATTATGGGATTACCTAAGACAAGAGGTGGACATGATGGAATATGGGTAATCATAGACCGATTGACTAAATCTGCACATTTCATATCAATAAAAAGTCGATGGCCTGTGGATATTCTAGCAGCATTATACATCAAAGAAATTGTTAAACTACATGGTATCCCTATCTCTATTATATCAGATAGAGATCCGCGTTTTACACCACAATTCTGGAAAAGTTTACAACATTCACTGGGGACTAGATTGAATTTTAGCACAGCTTTTCATCCACAAACTGATGGTCAGACAGAAAGGACTAATCAGGTGGTTGAAGATATGCTCAGGGCGTGTGCCATTGATTTTGGAGGAAGTTGGCATGATCACTTGCCTCTGGTAGAATTTGCATATAACAACAGTTATCAAGCAAGCATACAAATGGCACCTTTTGAAGCTCTATATGGGAAAAGTTGTCGATCACCAATATGTTGGAATGAAATAGGGGAAAGGCAATTTCTAGGCCCCGACCTTATCAGAGATTCTACAGAGAAAATAAAGCTCATCCAGGAAAGAATGAAAATGGCACAAGATAGGTAAAAGTCTTATGCTGACAATCGAAGACGTGACTTGGAGTTTCAGGTAGGAGATCATGTGTATTTAAAGGTTTCTCCAGGTCGTGGTATTCGAATATTTGGCATCAAAGGAAAGCTAACTCCAAGGTTCATTGGCCCATTTGAAATTCCTGAAAGGGTCGGTGAAGTGGCTTATAGATTGGCCTTACCTCCATAGTTAGCAGGAGTTCATAACGTATTTCACGTCTCTATGCTGAAAAAGTACATATATGATCCAGACCACATTATCACTTATGACAATATAGAGATTCAGAAAGACTTGACATACGAGCAAACACCGATCAAAATTCTGGATCGGGAAGTGCGTCAATTAAGAAATAAAGTTATTCCCATGGTCAAGATCCAATGGAAGAAAACATGGCCATATGAAGCAACATGGAAAACCGAAATGGCTATGCAGAAAAGATTCTCAGAATTATTCAACTGTAAGTAGACTCTCCACAATCCATGAATTGAATTTGGGGACCAAATTCTTTTAAGTGGGGGAGGGTGTAGTGCCCCAGAATTTATTTGATAACTTTATGGCATTATTAGTAATTAAAGGGACTAATTTGAAGTTATAAATCAATATAAGGCCAAATGGTGTTAATCAATTAACCCAACTCACTTAATTAAAGTCTAAAGGGTTTTTAAACCAGGCCCATTAAGTTGGCCCATATTCTAGAAGGTATTTAAGCCTATTCTCGGATTTTTAAAGATAAACATCACTTAATAAGATAAGTTAATGGATAATTATCAAAAGAGTTTTAATTTATTTGAACTCTGTCCATGACGAATATAATGGTCTACAGCCCAACCGTCACATACTTGTAACGCGTGGGAGATAGACCGTTACACTATGTGTACTCCGTGAGTTGAAGAGTTTGAGGCATGTTGAACTCTGGAAACAAGATATGTAACGGTCTATCGTGAGACTATCACACATCTCTAATGCACGAGATGACGACCGTTACATACTGTTAGTTCCGTAAAAGAAAGAACAAGTAGAAAGATCAGAATTTGATGATCTTATCCACTAAGGATCGACTTGGGAAGGCTTGTAATATTGCTAAGGACTCTTAGAGATTAGGATTTGATGAAATAAGGACTCTAAACTCGATATAATCCTCAAACCCTAGTCTAAACTCTACAAATAGGGCATAGTTCTGAACTGTGCGACCCTTACTTTTTGGGCGTAAGGAAGCAAGGTAATGAGTCATTATCTCAGGTAAGTTCTTTAGAATAATTTGTTCACAATACTTTAGACTAACTCTCCTCCGAATTTCACATCTTTAGGTCAAGAGGTCGTGGAGTTAGAGCCCAAGGAAGTTGCTGGAAAGGTCACAAGAGAAGGAGGAGATCTAGGGCAAGGTTCTCTACCAAATTCAGGAACTACAGTCTAAGTAAGAGGTAGGTTATCTCATGAACGGAAAAAATAACTTGATAGGACTAAGAGCCTCTATTTTGATTGGATTTCATGCATGCTAGATCATCAATTTCATGTTTTATTGGTTCTATGCATATCTTGCTTCCCTTAGCCCTAACTAAAGATTAAAGACTTGACTATCCATCTATTCATCAATACCCATGCATATAGACAATCTTTACTTTGTTAACATATCTAGAAACTCATGATGTTTTGATAAAAGACATGATGTGAGTTGATCTCTTAGCTTCTATAGTTGTTTCCTGTTAGCAGAGACTGTAACGCATCACAGAAGGACCGTCACTTCCATGTAACGGCCCCACGATAGATCGTTATACTCCCTGATTGGGTTTAGGTTTCACGGTTGATTAGAACGCGCTTGGACAGACGCGTTACATTCATGTAACGGTTGGATCCTGACCGTCACAATCACAGTGACGCCCCATCTCCAGACCGTTATATTATGTGTTCTGTCAACCCCAAGATAGAATATAACCTGCCAATATTATTATTGTTAAAGCCTAGTTACCTAAGTTTTAACCTGATCATGTGATTTTAAGGTTATTTGATCATTCATGATAGGTATTGCATGTTTTGTGGTCTCACTTTTATTGAGTTATGTTAATTTTTGAAGCCAAATTATATAGTTTTGTATTATAAAGAATGACTTTTTGACATTGTATTGACGGAGTTTTCATCATGATTTCACATTGATTATACATATCTCTCTCTTTCAATAGAGTCAATTCCATAAGTACATGGCACATATTCCGGTATGTTGTCATTAATTCACACTTTGCACTATAGGAACACAATCTTGGACATGAGGACCTCTCTATTGGATATTCCTTCCAATGGACTAGGAAATCATTGTTTCAAGGCCTCCGTAATTCACCACGACCCTGGGATTCCCACTAGGACGCCGAGTTGGTTGTACCATTAAAGCCCAATAAATAGAATGCACTATCATGGTTTCTGATTCTTGAAATGTAATGGCCTTGAACAGGACCGTCAGGCTCACGTAACGGCCCATTGCCAGACCATCACATTCCTCTGAGTCTATTTTTATCTTTCTAGACTCTGATCATTTTAACGGCCCATTAGTGGCGCGTTACATAGTGTAACAGCCCAGTTAACGACCGTTACATAGCTTGTTTCTGTTAACCCAAGGTTTGACCAAGGGTTGGTATTCCAATGATTCTAGACCAACCTTGATGATCTAGAACTTATCATATTGCTTAAATTGATCTAAATGAAATGGAAGTTAAGGAAAATACCGTTATGCTGTCGATTTATTTCTATGAAGCATGACATTGTTTAAAGTCTATTTCTTGACTCCTACATTCTTATGTTGAAGCATTCATTCATTGATTTTAGTTATCATAGAATTATTGGAAGTACTATATTCTTGGCCATACTTTACTGTTATACTACGTGGAAGTAGCTTAGTTTATAACTAAAGATGCGATCGAGCACTGATTGTGTTCAAGGGCTCTATGCTAGTCCCCTCGGCTGATTGTCGAAAACATACTATTTTATAAACCATAGGGTATGATGCTACTGGTGTCACATTATGCTAGGAGTACTATTTCTATAAATAAGTGAAGAGCCACGACACGACATGACATTCTTGCTTGATATTCCACAGAAATTCACGAAGCACTTGCTCATAAGCATAAGATGCTAAAGTGAGGAATATGTGGCTTGTTAGTACATTCTCGATATATTCTTATTCATGAAAGGCCAATATCATGTTCTTGTCCTATTCTTACTAGTTCATTCTTGTTCTCATTCCATATTATATGATAGTCTTGTTACTTTGATTTAATCGCATGATCATCGCATTGCATGATTTTACCTTATTTATTTAGAGTGAAAATGTTAATCACTTTAATAGTGCCTTCATGTTGATGCGAAGATACCTACTGGGCAAGTGTGTGTTGAGATATGGTTTTGATGATAACTAAACTTCGTGTGTAATGGAGATTGTAAGCTATGACTTTGATGATAACTAAACTATATGACATATTGTGTGCTTGATTAGTGGAAAACATCTTCATGATAAATGAACTCACATGTGGCTATCTTATCTTGCAGGTTGCTTTACTAAGTAGGTTGATGATTGAATCATGCATGCTGCACATTAGTCTTTGGAGGTTCCATGTGAAGACTATGCTTCTCAGTGAAATGGTTGAGTCTTTATGGATATGAAATTGATTGCATGGCCTTGTGTTGTATAAATGCATAGCCATTTCATTACATACTCTGTTGAGGATTTCCTCTGGTTCCTGTATATCATGAATGCATGAGTGATGCCTCCTAGTCATTCTAATCATATGGCTTAAATGCTTTGAAATGGTTTGTGGGAGAATTGGGTTGAAGTCGGGATCTTCAGATTCATTGGCTTAATATCAACTTGCCTCTAAATTCCCAGAAAGTGCAGGTTAATGTTTCCTACATTGTGATGGATTCAAGGTAAGCATTTACATTGGAATCCAAGGTGATACTCTAATAATCTTGAGTTGGATAAATGGGTTCTCAAGTGCTTTCATATAGATCTTTCATGTGGATTCTTATATGCCTCATGATAATGCTGTCGTAATCATATTTCATGTCATTTGGGTCTTGGTCTCAAAACTAGCTTCATATGTTAATGCATGACCCATATATTTTGATCTTGATCTAACCTCTTGGTTTATCATGTTTTTCAGGATGCAAAATCATTGTTGATCTTCATGGGATTATGGTAACATTTAATCAATTATTTCCCTTTGGTTTGATGGAGGTTTTAGTTGTTTTTCAAACTCAAACTATCTTACAGTCTTCACCATTTTCAATCCCACCGTTGGATCTCCCCATAAAAATTATATGTTGTAGCTCTGCGAGTCCTCTTTCCAACGCCTCCAGTCTCGCTTCGATCAGAGTTCGGAGCTAGGAGAAATAATTCCTGCCGCCGGAGCGCGCAGTGCTATTTTTTTGTAACTTACCTGAAAGGGTCGACCCCAGGGGTCGACCCCAAGGGTCGACCCCAAGGGTCGACCCCTGTAACACAAGGTGCTGTTTTGTATTTTTCAGCAACCTGTTGCCCGAGGGTCGACCCCAAGGGTCGACCCCTTCCGGACGGGACTTCCGTAAGTGTTTAAAACTCATCCTAAACCCCTTGAAACTTTACCAAAACACCCCCCAATGGTTCCTAATCATACTAGGGTGTTTCTAACATGTTTTGTGAGGGTTTTATGTGTCTTTTCATGCTTCTCATATTGGCCTATATAGGAGTTACGAATTTGGGAGATGAGAACCCTAATGCTTATATTGTTCTTTCTTGTAGGTGAAGAAAAGGGGGAAAAGAAGGTGGAGCTCTTGCAAGGTGGTTATCATCTACATCCATGAAGATTTGGAGCTCGTGGTAGAAGAAGAAAAGAAGCGGATTGAGGAGAGGAACAAGAGGACTCCGAAATCGCCATCATCCGACATCAAAGCAAGAAGAACCGGAGATTCGATTGAAGGGTCGCAACAGCCACCTCTAGTCCTTGTTCCTCTTGTGTTTGTGCGTGAATGTGAAGGGAAGAAGGAGGATTAGAAGTTCCAATCAACCCTCTACTGCTGGCTGTGAGTGAAATCAAGATTAAGCTCATCCGATTCAAGATCGTCAAGAACGTCTTCCTGCTGCACAAGTGTTCGATTAAATTCCGAGAAGAGAAAGGGGGAGCTTCCACAAGGATAATTCATTCTCTCTTCACTCCTTTCATTCTGATTCTTTGAGTTTAAACTTCAGCATATGTTGTAATCTTTATCTCAGATATTTGTGTGTGTGTGGATCATTGTTGGATCCGTGGTCGTGTGTGTGTCGTGATTTATTCGTGTGTGTATGTAGGTCTTCCTAGATCTACGTTTGTGTGTGTGGGTGTCTAGTTAGATCCGTGTTGTATCTTGTGTGTGGTTTGCTGCACGTGTGGCAGTGTGTGTTCGTGTTGGTGATCCGGCCATCGGATCGTGTGTGTGTTGTTATTCCGGTCGTTGGACTGTGTGGGAGACTACGTCTCCGTGTGTGTGTGTGTGCTTTGGGGCGTGTCCCCGTATGTGTGTGCAGGCGTCGTCCTGCGTGTGTGTTTGGAGCGTCGTCTCCGGTTGGGAATTTATTCTCGAGTGAAGCCTCACCTAGTTTGGTGAGGGGTGGACGTAGGGAGCCCGTCGTGGTCCTGAACCACCTTAAAATCCTTGTGTATTGTGGTTTGCTTTGCGCACTGGTTTGGTTTATTTTGTGTATCCATCTATATGATCGTGTGGGATAGGTGAACTTGAGAGAATCGGTTTAATGGCTTAATCAACTTCCTTAATTCTGTTATATGTCTTTAACTCCACCGTGTGCACTTGTCTTGTCTTATAGTGTTGTTGTTATCGAGCTTGCCAGATCAACAGTTTTGGGTGTTTTAATTGTTATCTCATTGCCTTTGATAAAAGGTCAAGAGTTTTATTTAAAATTTATAGTCACCCAATTCACCCCCCTCTTGGGTGTCATTGATCGAGGGACCCAACAATTGGTATCAGAGCTAAGGCTCTTATTTCATAGATCTAACGATCTAGAGTGATCCGGATCAATGACTACCAACACTTACACCTTGAATTCTCCACCGGTGTTTGATGGTTCCAAGTTTGATTTGTGGTTAGGAAGAATGTGCAGTCTTGTCAACTCTTATGACCCTAACCTATGGAGGCTTATTTCATATGGTCCTTATGAGTTGCCCAAGGACAAGAATATCTGGACTAAAATCAAAAGTCTAAACATGATCAAAATTGCTTAGTTTTAAAGTTACTTACTGCTGCAGTTGATTCTAATCATTTCCCTTTTGTCTCCCATTGCAGATCCGCGAAGGATATCTTGGATGGCCTAACCAAGATTTGGGAAGAGCATGGAGACCAATGTCTTGTGGCAGGGATGAGTGAACAAAGGAGTGATCAGCCAAGTGAATCAAGCTCACCAAGTGGATCAAGCTCAAGGGTAAATTCTGAATCTGATTGTGAAGATGATTTTAACTACGAAGAATTGTTGAATGCCTATGAAGAGCTTGCTGAAAAATACAAGAAGTTAAAATCTGAAAATAAAAAATTGAAAAAGAATGTTGGTCAAAATAGAAGTGATTCCTCTTGTAAAGAATGCTCACACCTTAAGGAATTGATTGATGGTTACATGTTTGACATTGAAATTCACAAAGATCAAATCTCTACCTTAAGAAATGAAAACAAAGAGCTGAGAGAGAGAGAGTTAGTCTTATGAACAATGGTCAAAATGAGCTTGCTCATGATAAAAATCTTGAAATAGAAAATGAGAAACTGAAGGAATTGAATAATACCATTTCTGAAAAATTGCTTATTTTTGAAAAAGGAAAAGGTTTGCTTGTTGATCAATGTAAAGAAATGCATGTGATGAAACAAGAAATGGAAACCTACAAAATCATCAACACCCAACTACATGAACAAGTCAAGACTTGTGAGAATAAGATGGTCGCCTATGAATTGCACATTTCATCACTTGAAAAAGAAATTTCTGATTTGAATGCTTCTTTATCTAGATTTGTCAATGGTCAAGAAAACTTGGATAAACTATTGGGAATGAAAGTAAACTTTCAAAGAGAAGGGCTGGGGTTCAATCCTGTGAACAAAAAGAAATTTGAAAGTAAAATATATACTTCATTTGTTCATGACAATTGTGCACCTACCACCTCCACATCTTACTCCCAGCAACCCACTGTATCAAGAACCCAATCAAATCAGAAAAACAATGTGAATGTCCAAAAGCTTCAAAAAGAAAACAAAAATCAGAAAATCAACATGCATCAAAAATCCAAAAATGCTGCTAGCATCTCCATGCATGTTGAACATACTTCTTCCACACACACACAACCACCTAGAAAGAAATTCTCATGTTTTTATTGTGGAAAATATGGACATGCCATGCATGATTGTTTTATGAGAAAGAATGATGATTTAGAAGCATGTAGGAAAAGAATGAAACCTTTTGCAAATGGGAAACAAGAGTGGAACAAAAAATCACATGCTTCAAAGAATCCTCGTGCTTTTAAGAACTCAGAGTCATGTTGCAACTACTGTGGTAAATTTGGACATATGGTGCATGATTGTTTTCTAAAGAAAATTGATGATTTGAATGTTGTTATGAAGTGGAAGCCACGTGCCAAAGATGCTGCTAACCCACAAGGACCCAAGATGGTTTGGGTACCTAAGAATGCCAAATGAGAAATTTGTTTTGCAGGTGTGCCTTGGGAATGTAAAGCATGAAATCTATTTTTCTCACGAAGGTAAGGCACACAAGTGGGATAAATCAGGTTAAAAGAAAAAATAAAAACTGAAATTTGAAAATTCAGGTGATATCCCTCTCACTCTCTTCAGTAATTATGTCATTGTTTGATTCATATTGTGCTGAATTGTCTTGTGTTAATGCACATGTTTGTTCATGCATTCCATCCATAGATAGTTGCATACACTTGTGCATATCATCCTCATATAGCATCTTGTTGAAGTGGTGCTTTGAAACTATCAATAAAGTTCACTACATTTGTTGAGCTTGCATGCACCCTCATGTTTGCATACACCCTTTCACATATTATCTTGCATAAGTTGAACATTGTGAAGTCATGTCATAATGCATAGCATTCCTCCTACCTTCATCACCCTTGACTACATAGTATATCAAATGGTGACATGTGGAATGGCAGGTTATGCCTGTCTGAGAGCTATCACTACGCGTGAGGTGATCTTTGGATCCAAGTTCTCCGCCTAGTACTATGAGTCGTTTACTTAAAAGGCTGCATATGACATTGGATTGTTACTGAACATCTTGCATTCTTGCACACACTAAGGGGGAGCAACCACATTCTTCATATGAGCTCAGTGTTTAAGGTTCACACATGAGTCATGCATTGCATCTTGAGCTATCTAGTGGATTTTGGTTGTTAAAATAATTTGTTATGCCAAAGTTAATAAATTTGAATCAAAATTGACAAATCAATTCTTGTTGTTCTTGGATACAGATTACACTCCCAAAATCCAAATGCTGATGGGCTGTCCGTGACCAAGTTTGAATCAAATGAGGAATACCTTGTAAGGATGAAAATGATAAAAATTTTCTCAATCCCCCACTGGGAGATAGGAAGTGATTTTGATAGTACCCAAGACATGGTATGAAAAGTGCGCGTCTCTGTTAACAAAGGATGGGTTCAATAGGTGAAAGACTTGGAAGAAAAAGGATTCTCAAGGCAAAGGTAAGAAAGTAAAATCTGAAATATCAACCCCTGTGAGGTTGGCAATCTCAGTGATTGAAGGCTTCCAATCTTGTCTCCTGAACCAAGGTAATTCAACCTTGTTAAATCATGCAATGGTCTTTTTATCACTTGGTGATACCTTTAGATGACAAGTTTTAATTCTAAAAACTTGAGTTGTCATTTACTAGCATGCTGTGACAAATTGGTTGAATCTAGTTTGATGTGATGAACATACTTAATTGATTTAACAGAATGAATCCTTGAGATGAGTTATGTGACTTGAAAATATGTTTGTGATTATATGATCCATACATTTTACTTCTGGATGAACTCTCATTTCAAAACTTGTGAAAGACCTTTCAAAATCTATTTTTGAACAATTCTGAAATTTGGGTTGCACTGCTTACTTTTGATCATTTATGCACCTTCATTTAAAGGTCTTGTCATAAACAATATTTGCTGATTCATGGATTGAATGTGGATGAACTTAATAAGAATTCTGTCACACTGACTTGGAAATGAAAGCTCTCATCTTCTTTTTGCATCCTATCCTTCATTCTCATACAGTAATAGGCTGCATGCATCAGAATCCAATGCATTAGGTGCATTTAGTTCTCTCAAATGAAAAACCAAAAACACACACCTTGCACCCATGTTAATTTCTACATTGCATTAGAGCTCATGCATTCGTCACACTTAGTTCATTCGTTTGGCATCTATTCAATTAGTATCAAATTGACATCACATTGCTCGCATACATGTCATAGTGCATTTGCATAAACTCCCAATGTGTGCTTGTGTGTTATTATATGCTATTCACCCCCATCCTTGAAAATTCTATGACCTTATGCATTCTTGATAAATAATGTTGCATTTGAGTCATTATTGGTGTGCTTCATGTTGTACACTTTGGGGGGAGTAAAGTGCATCTATTTAGGGGGAGTTATATTGTTATGTATTCATGGTATTTTCGGTATACATGTTGAATCAAATTCACACAATTCATGCACAGAATATGAAAATGAGTGTTAAGAATAAGGATATATGTTTTTCTTTTCAACACTCTCGAGATGTTAAACTTGCTGCATGTATGTTGTAGAGACAGTTGAGGAAAAAGCTGCCTACCTATCTTTGTTGAAAAATCTGAAATGAAAATGAATGGTAGAGTAATGCTTGGTCTCACTGAGTAAACTGGGCACATGTCACCTGAGACGTGATGTGGTTCATATCTGAAAAGTGTGGACTAGTACCTCTGTTCAAAATGAGGTGAGATGGTTCAGTATTCTAAGTAACCGGGGATTCTGGCATGAGCTCCATGCGTCTACTCGCGTAAAAAGGAATCATTTTGGACCTGATCACTCTTGAAAAATTCTGACTATCATGTGGTACTGGTTGAGTTGAAAAAATGATGGTGAAAACTCATTGTGGTAGAGCGAAGCCTCCAATACGCTGCTCTCAAAATTGAAGTGCAGTCTGTAAAATGTCTCCCTGTGTTGATCTGAAAATCTGAATATCCATATTGAAACTATCACTTTTCATGTTACTCACTTACACATCTGAGAATTTGATTTAATATGTATTCAGAAAGTTAATTGATTGCATTAGCAATTGCATTAATCTCCTATATGATTGGAAAATCTCCCATGTGATACACATGTGTATTCTAATTGCCATGACTCTCTTGCATCTTTCCTATACCCATCCCTTCTTAAGTACGTATGGGGGAGCAGTGTTGCATGTATATATATATATATCTTTTTGTTTGCTTGTGTATGCATCTCACATGCCATGCATCTCATGCATTTCAAACCACAAATCCAAAATTAAAAATCTGGAAAATACTGAAAACCAAAAAATTGAGTGAACTTCCCATGCTATTTACTTGCTCGATACATTCTTGTGCTTGCTTGGCTAATGGGGAGAAATATTGGGCACAACCAAGTAATCAACATTTGGTATCCTTTCTCGCCAACACTTGGTGTTTCCCATACATTCCATGAACCCACTCATTTATAACTTACTCCTGCTTTATCAGAATTTCAAATGTGGGTTACTATTCCTTGCACATTTATCATGCTACAATGTGCATCTCCTCTGTTTCTTCATCGTGAGGGAGTATGTTTGGCCTTACCCGGCTTTTTGATAATGTCAAAGGGGGAGAAATATTTCATGTGATTCATGCTTGCTAGATTCATGATTGGGGTTTCATGAAAAACATGCCACTCGTTTGTCATCTTCACTAAGATTGTCATCATTCATCACTAAGTTTGTCATCATCAAAAAGGGGGAGATTGTTGAGCTATGGTTTTGATGATAACTAAACTTCGTGTGTAATGGAGATTGTAAGCTATGACTTTGATGATAACTAAACTATGTGACATATTGTGTGCTTGATTAGTGGAAAACATCTTCATGATAAATGAACTCACATGTGGCTATCTTATCTTGCAGGTTGCTTTACTAAGTAGGTTGATGATTGAATCATGCATGCTGTACATTAGTCTTTGGAGGTTCCATGTGAAGACTATGCTTCTCAGTGAAATGGTTGAGTCTTTATGGATATGAAATTGATTGCATGGCCTTGTGTTGTATAAATGCATAGCCATTTCATTACATACTCTGTTGAGGATTTCCTCTGGTTCCTGTATATCATGAATGCATGAGTGATGCCTCCTAGTCATTCTAATCATATGGCTTAAATGCTTTGAAATGGTTTGTGGGAGAATTGGGTTGAAGTCGGGATCTTCAGATTCATTGGCTTAATATCAACTTGCCTCTAAATTCCCAGAAAGTGCAGGTTAATGTTTCCTACATTGTGATGGATTCAAGGTAAGCATTTACATTGGAATCCAAGGTGATACTCTAATAATCTTGAGTTGGATAAATAGGTTCTCAAGTGCTTTCATATAGATCTTTCATGTGGATTCTTATATGCCTCATGATAATGCTGTCGTAATCATATTTCATGTCATTTGGGTCTTGGTCTCAAAACTAGCTTCATATGTTAATGCATGACCCATATATTTTGATCTTGATCTAACCTCTTGGTTTATCATGTTTTTCAGGATGCAAAATCATTGTTGATCTTCATGGGATTATGGTAACATTTAATCAATTATTTCCCTTTGGTTTGATGGAGGTTTTAGTTATTTTTCAAACTCAAACTGTCTTACAGTCTTCACCATTTTCAATCCACCGTTGGATCTCCCCATAAAAATTATATGTTGTAGCTCTGCGAGTCCTCTTTCCAACGCCTCCAGTCTCGCTTCGATCGGAGTTCGGAGCTAGGAGAAATAATTCCTGCCGCCGGAGCGCGCAGTGATGTTTTTTTGTAACTTACCTGAAAGGGTCGACCCCAGGGGTCGACCCCAAGGGTCGACCCCTGTAACACAAGGTGCTGTTTTGTATTTTTCAGCAACCTGTTGCCCGAGGGTCGACCAAGGGACCCTTCCGGACGGGACTTCCGTAAGTGTTTAAAACTCATCCTAAACCCCTTGAAACTTTACCAAAACACCCCCCAATGGTTCCTAATCATACTAGGGTGTTTCTAACATGTTTTGTGAGGGTTTTATGTGTCTTTTCATGCTTCTCATATTGGCCTATATAGGAGTTACGAATTTGGGAGATGAGAACCCTAATGCTTATATTGTTCTTTCTTGTAGGTGAAGAAAAGGGGGAAAAGAAGGTGGAGCTCTTGCAAGGTGGTTATCATCTACATCCATGAAGATTTGGAGCTCGTGGTAGAAGAAGAAAAGAAGCGGATTGAGGAGAGGAACAAGAGGACTCCGAAATCGCCATCATCCGACATCAAAGCAAGAAGAACCGGAGATTCGATTGAAGGGTCGCAACAGCCACCTCTAGTCCTTGTTCCTCTTGTGTTTGTGCGTGAATGTGAAGGGAAGAAGGAGGATTCGAAGTTCCAATCAACCCTCTACTGCTGGCTGTGAGTGAAATCAAGATTTAAGCTCATCCGATTCAAGATCGTCAAGAACGTCTTCCTGCTGCACAAGTGTTCGATTAAATTCTGAGAAGAGAAAGGGGGAGCTTCCACAAGGATAATTCATTCTCTCTTCACTCCTTTCATTCTGATTCTTTGAGTTTAAACTTCAGCATATGTTGTAATCTTTATCTCAGATATTTGTGTGTGTGTGGATCATTGTTGGATCCGTGGTCGTGTGTGTGTCGTGATTTATTCGTGTGTGTATGTAGGTCTTCCTAGATCTACGTTTGTGTGTGTGGGTGTCTAGTTAGATCCGTGTTGTATCTTGTGTGTGGTTTGCTGCACGTGTGGCAGCGTGTGTTCGTGTTGGTGATCCGGCCATCGGATCGTGTGTGTGTTGTTATTCCGGTCGTTGGACTGTGTGGGAGACTACGTCTCCGTGTGTGTGTGTGTGCTTTGGGGCGTGTCCCCGTGTGTGTGTGCAGGCGTCATCCTGCGTGTGTGTTTGGAGCGTCGTCTCCGGTTGGGAATTTATTCTCGAGTGAAGCCTCACCTAGTTTGGTGAGGGGTGGACGTAGGGAGCCCGTCGTGGTCCTGAACCACCTTAAAATCCTTGTGTATTGTGGTTTGCTTTGCGCACTGGTTTGGTTTATTTTGTGTATCCATCTATATGATCGTGTGGGATCGGTGAACTTGAGAGAATCGGTTTAATGGCTTAATCAACTTCCTTAATTCTGTTATATGTCTTTAACTCCACCGTGTGCACTTGTCTTGTCTTATAGTGTTGTTGTTATCGAGCTTGCCAGATCAACAGTTTTGGGTGTTTTAATTGTTATCTCATTGCCTTTGATAAAAGGTCAAGAGTTTTATTTAAAATTTATAGTCACCCAATTCACCCCCCTCTTGGGTGTCATTGATCGAGGGACCCAACACGAGAGATGCAAGTGCATCGGCCAGGATGTTCTGAGAACGAGGAGTATGAATATAGATAAGCTTCCGGAATTTCCTAGCCAAGAGCGTGACCAAATCGGGTTAGGATTCGGATTATTCAAGTAGCGGATTCGAGAGCGATTAAAGATGAGCGAAGACTTAGGAAGTCTATAATGTCTAGATTGAGTCAATGTAATTTTCCTATTTCTTGAGTCTAGTAGAATGAAAATCAAATTAGTAATTGTATCTTTGAATATTGAGCATTATGATATGAAGTTGAAGTTGATTAAATCTTGTGCAATTGCATTTACTTGTGTGATTGTCTCACGCTCTGATTGATTCTTGCTTGCAAGAGGCTTACCATGCCGACTGTTCGCGCTCCCCGAGCGAGTCTTCCGCTGTAATAAAGGCTCGGGGCATGACAAATATATAGGATCAGGGGTTTCCCGGGGATAGGTGGTTGCAGAACCGGGGGATTGGAAAGATAAACCTTAAGCTCCTCATAGGCCTTTTGGCATTGTTCATTCCATTCAAACTTTGCTCCCGCCTTTAACAATTCATAGAATGGGCGGCATCTCTGCGAGTGTTGAGATATAAATCTCCTAATGAATTATAAACGCCCAATCAAACCTCGGAGTTCAGTGATGTTCTTAGGCGGTAGCATCTCCATAACGGCTTTGGCTTTATTCGGATCGATCTAAATCCCCCGTTTACTAACTATGAACCCGAGCAATTTCCCTGATGCAACTCCAAATACGTATTTCTTTGGATTCATTTTAATTTATACTCCCTAGCCCTTTGTAACACCTTGGCTAAAATGGCGGGGTGCTCTTCTCTGGACGTCGACTTTACCAGGATATCATCCACGTAAGCTTCTAATTACACATGCATCATGTCGTGGAAGATAGCCATCATTGCCCGTTGATATGTGGCACCTGCATTCTTCAATCCAAACGGCATAACGACATAGCAGTACGTGCCCCAGGGCATTGTGAAAGAGGTCTTCTCTTGATCTTCAGGAGCAAGACGGATTTGATTATAACCAGAATATCCGTCCATGAATGAGAGGGCCTCATACCCAGCCGTGTTATCAACTAATATGTCAATGTGAGGAAGCGGGAAATCGTCTTTCGGACATGCCTTATTCAAGTCCCTAAAATAGATACAAATCCGAATCTTCCCATCTTTCTTCATCACCGAGACTACATTTGCAACCCATTGCAGATATAAAACAACTCTAATAAACCTGGCCTTATGCAACTTATCGACTTCTTCCTTTATCCTTAAGGTCATCTGCGGGTGGAATCTTCTTACTTTTTGCTTAACGGGCGTTGCCCCTGGTTTAAGAATCAGTCGATGTTCAACCAACGTGGGGTCAAGACCCGGCATGTCCTCATAGGACTAGGCAAAAGAATCGATGTACTCCCTCAACACCTTGATTAGCTCCTCTTCAACTTGAGGGGGGAGATTAGTAGAAATGAGTATGGGCCTGGGATCCTCTTCGGTTCCAAGATTAATTTCCTTAGTGGGTTCATCCACTACCGAGGACGGTTCATCAAACCTCTTCAAACCTTGCGCGTATAAATCGGCCGTGTCATCCACATCGCTTTCCTCGTCATCGGCAGGGTCCTTCTCATCAATGATTTCATATACTCCTAATCCGTCATTGCTCCACACCCCTTCTAATTCCTCATCATCTTTTAAAACAATTACAGTCTCTACAAACTCCGGGCACTTAAGAAGGGCATGGCATCTCTGGGCCAAGTCTTGCAGAAACCTATCTGGAATGGATTTAGGATGACGCATCACAGGGTGCGCCGTAGACGTGGATGGGCCGACTAGACTCGAACTAGACTCTACCCCAACTGACTCAACTAACCTAGGAGATTCTGCACACTGTACATCTAACCTAAGAGATAAGAAATATACTGGGAAAGAAGCAGGGGTCTCAAGCCCCTGGGAAGAGGATGGACTGAAAACATCGTAATCTTCCATTGAAACCTCCGTTTTAAAATTGGCATTTTTTTTTGAGGATGGAGGAGATCACGCAACAAGAGGAGGAAGAAGACGGAGGAGGAGGTAGCTGCATGGGGAACAAATCGGGGAAGATGCAATCGAAGAATGGATCAGAGGAGCGAAACCACATCTCGTGGAGTTTAGAATTGGGGGGAGGAGGAGTGAACAAGGTTGAATGATCAATAAGCGGGCAGCGCCCGCAGGCACATGGAACAAATAGAATTTCTAACGGTCTCTCCGTGAAGTACGGGTCGACCAGAATTGGAGGGGAATAGAGAACAAACCCCAATTGTTGGATCAAAGAGGCAAAACGGGGCGGGGATAGAGAAAAGGTGGTGATAGAGCTCCCCACTTCCCGTGGCCCCCGGCGGACCAGCTGCATCAGAAAATGCTTCACTAGCTGCATCTCCTTCTTCTTCAGACGGTCTTCTCTCTTATTGAACAACTTCTCAAAACAACCAGCAAAATCTTCCATATCACCCACCAACCCCTTCAGCGGCGGTGGTGGGTCAGAATCATCACAGGCATCGTCGGCCTTCTCTTCGGAACTGGGTGGTGGCTTCTTCAAAGTGTCGGGCTACAGCGGGCCTTTCACAAAATATTGACGGTAATCCCACGTCAGTGGCCCGGAGTCTCTTAGAATAGACAATGCTTATTCTCGGTAGCCAAGGCCTCTGCGGCCCATCTTCCTGCCTTTAGGGACGGGCTTAGTCCGCCCCTGCAATTGCGCACCAAGGCCCAAGCCCGGTTGATAGCCTAACTTCATAATCATATGCCACCCTTTCGAATATCTAATCTTGGACTTAATCTTCACGTTTACTGGCGTAATGGCGAGCATGCATGATGCATATGCCCATGAATAATTTAAGTCCATCACTGAAAGAACTGGCATGTTACTCGGCCACAGAGTGAGGAGAATCTTGTCTGTAATTGCATCGACTGACTGGACCGTGGAGATACTTTTCACCTTAACCACCCGGCCTTGGAATGGAAACTTCAGGCACTTGTGGGCAGTTGAGGGTACAGCATTTAGACTGTCTATCCATGGACGACCCAGAATAGCTTTGAACATTGGGTCTATGTCCAACACGTAGAACTCCACGTCCATAACCAACGGCCCTAGCTCGGCCTGTACAGTCACGACCCCGTGACAAGCAAGCCTGGAATTGTCATACGCTGCTATTGTGGTGGGTGTCGGCTTAAGCATATCCTCTGAAATGTTGCAGGCACGGAGGGTACTCAATGGACACATGTTTATCGATGCTCCTGTGTCTACAAGGGCAGACTCAACGGCCACTTTATTCAAAGAAATGGTAATGCAGAGCAGCATCTGCCGTGCCTCTGGGGGTGCTAGTTCTGACTCAGAAAATGAAATAGAGGGCCCCCTTGTGATGGTTGCCAACACCGTTGGTAAACTGTCCACCGCCACATCTTCATTCACCATTACTTTCTGCAAAAAGGTCTTCCAAGCATCCTAATGTAGCGGCGACCTCTTGATCAATTCCAAAACTAAAATCTTGGCCGGCATCCGGTCCAAGTGCTGTAACAAGTCATACTTTGTGCCTGGCACGAGGTCTGTATCTTCAGCTGTTGAGGAAGAAGGCTGAGGGGCAAGTGCGGGTGCACGAGAACAAGGGTAAACTCTGTGAAATGGGTTCTCGCTCCGAAGGGCGCAATGTGGTGCCGGCATGGCCTGAGAGGGACCCCCGCTTGGCTCGGTGGGGTAGGTGGAAGGGGTAGAAATGGGGGTGAGGATGGCGGAGGTTGGCCTGATGAACCCTGGTGAAGGGGAAATGGGTGAGGGGTTAAGTGGAGGGGTTATGATGGAGGGTATGGTGGGTGATGGCGAAAGAACTGGCGGTATGGAGGGGAATGCGGTGGACCTGATGGGTGATGCGGAGGGAATAATGGGTGGAGTGGTGGTGAGAACGGCAGGCTTGAGAACAGAGGGGATAGCAGGTGCGGGGGAATGGTTATGGTGGAAGGCCAAGAGGTGTGCGGGGGTTTCATCAACAAAAGTCCACCCAGCGTTGGGGGCTGGGTGCTGGACAATGTTTACCTGGGCCAGTGCCGGCGCCGGCGGCTGTTGTTGTTGCTGAGGAGCGGGTTGATGTATCGGCATGGGATTCTGATGGATCCCAAGGTCTTGTTGCTGCTGTTGCTGTTGCTGGGGATACTATTGTTGCTGGAGTTATTGTTGTTGTTGTTGTTGTTGGGGCGCCCCCTACTGTGGCCTGGCTTGTCTCTACCTCTGCTTGATGTCCTCGATCAGCTGGTGCATCTGGGCCCAATCAATCCTCTGGCCCTCATGTAAATTATACACCAGATCTCTAAACTGATAGCACTGCTCTATTGTGTGCTCGGGCTGCCGATGATATATGCAATATCGGGACTGATCGGCGGCCGGATTCCAATTTTGACGCTCCGGAGGCAATTGAATATCACCAGTATACATCAAAGCAGAGAAAATATCAGGTAATGTCTCAGGAAGAGGAGGGTAATGGGTCCTCTTTGGACCCGGTCGAGCAGGTCCGTAAGCGGCAGGTGGAGGAACATTATTATATTGTGGCGGCCGCTGAGGCTGTTAGGGTGGTGGTGGTTGTTGTTGCGGGTGTTGCGGAACCTGGAAAGTGGGTTGGGGGACTTGTGGAACGGCGAATTGGGGGTTGCGTGGAGGCTACGGGAAGCGAGGTGGAGCGGCTTGGTGGGGAAACTGAACAGCCTGGACTTGCTCATTGATCTGTACTCCCTCAGTGATGGGGCCCTGAGATTTCCTGGCGTTTTTGGGTTTATGGGCCTTAAATAGTGAATGAATAGGGGAGTCTTTGAATTGGGTTTGTATGAACCGAGCTCTACTGTATAACTGGTGCATATTCGAAATGTCATTCATTGCCAAAATATTTTTGAACGTTGGGGTGGCATTGGAGATCAACAACTTGACTTTTTCTTCTTCCGGGATTTGCCCGGGCACACGCGAGGCCATCTGCCTGCACCGATCTGCATAGGTTGCAAAATCTTCTTCCGGCTTCATCTTTTATGCTACCAGGTCGGTGAAGGAATACTCGGGACCGACCCGATCTTGGAACCTCTAAATGAACCTCTCCTTAACTGTCTTGAAGTTTTCGGCCTCCTCCATAGGCAAGGTATAGAACCACTCCAGGGCGACCCCTTCCAATGATCGGTGGAACAAGTAAGCCATGAGGCGATCATCATGCTGGAACTGTGCTGACTCGTAAAGAAATTCCTAAATATGAATGAACGGGTTGCCGTTCCCGTCATATTTTCAGTACACGGGGAGCTCGGACTGAGGAGGAAAACGAATGTCTCTGAAGTTAGGAATAGGGACGTCAGCCAAAGACCGCGGGCCAACCCACTTATGGAGGAGGTCAATTTGTTACTGCATAGCAGCCCATTTATCAAGAATTTCCCATTCCCGGGATGGAAGAGAAGGAGCAGGAGGAGCAATACCTGGATACGCAGCCAAAGGAAAAGTTGACTGAGGGGGCAGCCCGTAAGATGGATAATGGGCTAGGGAAGGGCCCACATCCGCATGAGCCAGCTGGGCGGCCCCTGGTTGCAACCGAGTAAAGTCTGCCGGGGCTACAAGAGCCTACGGCGATGGAGAAATGGTGGCATAGGGATCAAGGTAAGGAACAGAGGGGATCTGAGACTTCCCCTTATCGAGCGGCTGATGGGCCGAGGTAGAAGCCTAGCCCATTTCCATGCCGGAGTACCGAAAGATCTGAGGACGGGTGGGAGTAAGGTCAATGGGGGCCACAGAGGTGTTCCCAGCAACAGAAGCTGTAGTGGCAATAGCAGTCATGTCACGAGAAGGAGCTGAAGTCGGGGCATCGGCCCCCTGCAAGGCTTGCCGGATGAGATGGAGCTGGGTAGGGTCCAGCTGGGCCATCATGTTGAGGATTTGATTGGCCGGATTCTAAATGGATGGATCAGAAAGAGAGGGTTGGGAACCCTCGCCAAGAATGGTCGGGAGTGGAGGGGTTGTCCCCTCTCCTCCCTGCATATGGGTGACCCTAGGCGGGTCCTCAAGAGGGCCGCGAGGAAGGGAGTCCTCGTGGGACTGAGAGAAGTCGTATGACGACATGGGAGATGACGAATCAAACAAAGGATTGAAGTAGGAATGGAAATGAGAACTGACCCTAGGAGATGATCCTGAGGGAAAGAAACAACCCCACATGCACTAAAACACCTCAAGACTAGAGCAATCAATCCTAAGCAAAGCACAACCTCAAACGACCAAGTATCCAATGGAGAGGAGAGATGAGAAGAAAATCAAGCACATGAGCAACCAAGTTGTCAAATGATGCACGGCAATTTTTAAATTCCTCTTGTAGGACCTTAGTGAATTAATTAATATATGAATTCGCTCAACCACAAGGTACCTAACAAGAATGGGAAATGAGGAACTGGGTGACTCTATGGGGATCTCTCACTCGCGGATGCAAACCCTAGACTGGGGGTGGATACGGTACAACCTGCCCGGCGTCCGTGTGGGAATCCACGGCTCACGGGGGCTTACGGAGGTCCTCAGCAAGGTCCCTAGTCGGCTCCAAGGAGTATGGAGATGAGAGGAAACCCTACCTCGGTAGGAATGCAACTACTATGAAAGAGGTGGATGCTCCTATGTGCACCGGAGTGCATGCAAAATCTAGCCTAGCAACTATCAAGCAATGATCAATCAAATATACAAGTAATGAAAGTGATCATGCAGTAATGATATGGGAGCAGGGGCAGGTCAATAACTAGCACCAAAGATCACGAATAGCATGGAATATGGCAATCAAAAATGAACTATGAGTGCACTGTAGCACCACAAGGATGGTCTATATGCGACCGCTCAAACAGACAGACGGTCTGGACAGAACCGTATAAGCCAGAGAGTAACAGAACGACAGAATAACTGTAAAAGAATCACAGAGTGTTGGAAATGAAGGACGGCATCGATGAAAAACGTACCAAGAAGAGCGGTCTGTATACAGCCGCGTAAGCTCTGGAACGGATCCCCACAAACCGTGTACCTACAGTCAGAACACCCAGAAGCGTACCTGTGCCAGAGCGATGGACGGCCAGGGACAGGCCGTTCAGAAGTGTGGATGATCGATAGAACACCGTCTATTACAGGACGCTGGCAGGAGAACTGGCGCTGTTTGCAGGAAAGGACAGTGGATGATCAGCCGCCCAGAGGATGAACGGCTCTGGGAGAACCGCTCACGTTCCAGAACGCAGAAAACGTAACCCAACCTGCAATCACTCCAACAAGAGGACTAACACAACGAAAGGGGGGTCAGCAAATCACTAACACGATAGGCACTAGGGGTCCCACCGTGATCGCCACAAAAAAGGGTGTAGATATATTTTCTCCCCCCGTCCGTTTCTTCCAATGTCTTCCTAATGTCTATTCTACCATATCCGATATGAGAAATGAATGAAGACAGAAGGAAAGGGAGGAAATAAAAACATGTGATCGCCACCAAAGCGTCGAATGTGATGAACACGCCGTGCCTTGGAAAGAGGGAGAGACACTCGCCAGGCCTGCAGCGCTGGGAAGATGAACGGTCCAGGGAGAACCGCCTAAAGCATACACGGTCTTACGATAGACCATTTAAGGATGCTGCAGAAGATGCGGGATGAAGCGCTCCTCGAAGTTGAACGGCTCCGGCACGACCGTAGGAAGAAGAAGGACGGTCCACGTAGCACCGCACGTCTCCTTGAACGGCTAGTAGAGAACCGCGCAAGACCACCAAGCTAGAAGTCACAAAGGGGTCCAACCTCCACCCTCTCCAACCGGCCAGAGGGGATGGGCCTCGTGCTAGGGATTGCTAACCTGTAAAACGACGCAAAAACACAAAGAGAAAACCTAGATTAAAACTAAATGGTGTAGTAAATGCCAAAATAATGTGAAATAACATGAATAAGTGGAAAGGGGGATACCTGGGGAATTTTAAACCCCTAGGGTGTCAAAAAAAACGTAGGTGGGTGTGTGCACATGGCAATGAAGATGAAGAGAAATGTGGGGAGAAAGTAATGAAAGTAATGCATGCAATCAAAAAGTGGACAAAATTATCAAACACAAAAGACTCAAAAACTGGACTACTCCCTGAACCGGAGGCTTGTATGGACGTGGAAAGCCTCCCTCCTTGGTGCTAGGTCACTCAAGAATGCGACAGGGCTTCGCCGTCGACCAAAAATCTCCCCCCTTTCAAACCCGGCCTTTAGGGTCTATTTGTAGAGCACCTAAAGTCCTAGCTCGAAATTAGGGTTTAGAGGCATTTTCAGGTCGAGATAATCAAAGGAAAATCGTAGATAAACAGATTATCTTTTATCCAGTCGAAATGGCACTTAAAATGGTTGATTATCCACGGAGAAAATGATGGGAGAAGTTGGGGATAAAACCACGGATAAAGAGATAAAAATCTGTTGAACTTCATGAATCGAACGGATGAACGGTCTTACGATAGACCTCCCAACTGGATGTGCGGCCATGTTCTGGCCGTCCAACCCTATCGGTGGAAATTTAAAATAAATCATAAATAATCCAAATTATCCATCGAGCAGACCGAAGCCTTCGCCGTTGGACTCTCAAAGATGAACGGCTCAGATGAGACCGTTCAAAGGTAAAGCGGCCAAAGACAAACCGTTCTAGCCTTGTCGGCGATAAATAGATTAATTGGATAATCATCTAAGAAAACCCTCAAGCGTAGGACTCTGAGAGATGGGCGGTCATAACCCGTCCGTCCATCAAGTTGAACGGCCAGAATAGGACCGCATAAATGCTTGTCGGCGAAAATTCAAAAAATTAACCAAAATATTCCAAAATAGATGGAAGGTCCACAGTCAACCGCACATGGATTGAGCGGCCCGTGATGAACCGTACATGCACATGGGCACTTGAAACTTACAGAAAAGCCCAATCAACCAAAACCAAAGCCCGTTAAGCCCTGAATCAACTTGGACCTAACCAAGGAGGGAGGCAACCCATAAAACTGGCCCAAAGCATGCCTGAAAACAGCCCCAACGGGTGATGGACAACTCGAGGCATCAACAAATTGGAGTAACAGGAATGACTCAACATATCGGCAGAAAACGGGTGTCAACACCTAGCGCCTTGATCACGTGGTAGCATTTCAGCTCACTACTTTACACGTGTCATGATCCTGGCACATCTTCCATTCTTGGGTCACGTGCTCTTCTTAAACTCCTCGAGCAGAGATCCTGTCAAGGTCAGACTTATTATCAGCTTGAATCAATCTGAAAGATAATAGAAAGATGCACTGAGTTAGTTCGAGATTTAAACTAAATGTGCACAGACTTGATACATATAATACGGTATGCATATGCGAAAGTATGCACAATGAAAAGGAATGCATAGACTTCCTATATACATATGAGGGACTACAAGCATGTACTGACTTGGTCAACAAATGCGTGAGCTTTGTATGCAACAAGCATAGCTATGTATAGACTTAATTATGTATATGTATATGAAATGCACATAGGGACGGACTACTCATGTACAGACATGCAACTGAGATGTGTACAGACTTTGTGTGTACGGGACAAAAAGATGCACCGACTTGTTGTGTGTAGAGTTTAAGCATGAATGCATAGAGCACAGACCTAATGAAATGATGCACGAACTTAAATACTTGAATCAACAAAAGTTGCACTGACTTGTGTTCATGCAGCAACAAGAGTTGCACGGACTTGGTAACGAAGTATGCACTGACTATATGTGTTCGATGCAAGAGTCGCACCGACTTACTGTGCCTACCGCAATAAAAGTTGCACGGACTTGGTAACGAAGTATGCACTGACTTTGTGTATGCAGAATGAACATGGACTGCACTGACTTAGCTGCGAGCTGAGCTAATGGATGAATGATCCTTGCACTGACTTGGTCGAGTGTGGCATTTGGGTTGTACAGACTTGATAGCGTGCAGCGAAATGTTGCACCGACTTTCAATGTACAGACAAAGTATGCACGGACTTCTTATTCGACAGATGCAATGAACACGCACCGACTTTCAATACGTAAATAAAATATGCACAAACTTTGTATACTGAAAGATGCAACTATGCATTGAACTATGTATGTAAAGATCAAATGTAAAACATTTATTTATTCTAATCTCACATGACTCATAGATTGTCATTGTCAAAACCAGGGTTCCAACAATCTCCCCCTTTTTGATGATGACAACTATAAGTCATGAAAGATTAATTTGCTAACATTCATAACAGAGTTCATTGACAAAATGAACCATGCATTCAACACAAACATGCAATCAACACAACCATGAAATCAACACAAACATTCAACGCAACATAGCATTTCTGTGTACTTTAAAAAGATATAAAGTAGTGTTTGAATGAAAAATTCTCTTTCGGCACTATTTTTACAGTAGAAACTATCCATCAAAAAAAACTGACCACCAGTAAACTGAAAAAGCTGTAAAACTGTCTGAAGAGGCGTGATCTCGCACGGGTCCTGAGCGGGCAGAGGATCACCGAATTGTGAACTGCAAGAAAGGGAAACGGATCAGGGGGCCCAGGGATGAGTCCCTGGGGAAAACCCTCCGATGCTTAAGTCAGTAGAGCTATGGTGGGAGCAATAAAAGGGGGGAAGTAGCTTCTGTGCGAGATCCCTCTCCACCAGAAGGGTGTAGTGGTTCCTGCTCAGGAGTTTTGAGCGTGTGGTTGCCCTTACCTTTCGCCGGAGGGTATCCCTGGTTTAAATAATGCGCCGTCTTCCGGAGTCTTGTAAGTCGAGGGGTTTCAAGTGGGAGTTACGTCCTCAACGTGGGCTTTTACTGCCTCATCGTGGGAGCGTTATCGCCTTAGGGAGCTGGAGTCCCTCACCCTTATAAATTCCTGCTCACAGAGGACTCTTAACGGCTGCATGGATAAGCAATCGATGGTCGACCGTTTCGAGCTGAGGGGGGGCCAGCCATATCCGGGCTATGGGCCTAGCTCGGACGGAGATGGGTCGGAATGATCGTGTGCGCCTCCCTATATCCTGGCTGAGGATGGATCGGGCGTAGATCATTCTGATGACCGGACCGTCGCTCGGGCCTTCCGAGCTTGAGGGCCGCCTAGGAAGGTTGGGTCCCCGAGCGATCTTTTATTGGGCTTTTAGTCCGGAGTGGGCCCTGTGGGCTATCACTCGGGAGAGCGTGGCCTTGTTTGGTCCTGATGGGCCTAGTTCGGCTGCTCTTTGACTGGGCTGCAGAAACCCCCCTCTCCACTTGTCCCCCTCCTACTCCCGAGCCAGGGAAGGCTCGGAAGAGTAGATGTTTTAGGGTTTAGGACCAGCGTGGCTCAGGTGGGTGGAGATCTGGTGGTGTGAGTAAGTCACGTGTCGTGGTCACCAAGGCCCGTAATGATGGTAATCCTGGCGGATTTGAAACGAAGGGCCCCCATTTTCTCGGAGGTCGGAACGGCGCGCCGCCTTCTACGATGAGATATAGGCGTTTGGCCGTTCTTTGGCATTCCAGACTTCCTCTGTTTTTAGGGTCTAGCCTCCCTTCGAGTTTCTAGGCTCCTTGATGCGTCGTGAGGGCAAGACTGAAGAGTAGAGGCTTGCCAAGCGGGAAATAGATGGCCGCTGGGAAACCGAGTGCGTCGACCTAGCGCGCCGAGCGGAGGAAGCAGAGCGTCACCGGTTGGAGGCCGAGGAGCTGGCGGCCGAGGTCGGGAGGAGGCAAGCCGAGGCAGAGCGAAAGATGGCCGAACTCGTAGGGAGGGCAGGGTTGGCCGAGGCAGAGGCAGTCGAGCAGTATAAATGCTCGGAGGCCTACCAAGTCGACCTGAAGGAGGCTGCCCTTCCCTACTACGAGTTGGCTCTCCGCCCAGGCGCCCGCAAGGGCTTCAAGCAGGGCTATCGCCGAGTGGTGGCCTATGCTGCAGAGCATGATTCCAGGCTCCGCTTCCCGTCTGGTCAACGTTATGACTCGGATGCCTCATTCTCCAGTTCTGCTACCTCGGCGTCGGGCGAAGAAGACCCAGAGTCCTCTTCTCTTGAGGGGTCGCCAGCTCCGGAGGCCTCGGGAGGTCTCGCGATCGAGACAGTTCCCGCACAAGCAGGGGCAGTGCCTGGGTCGGCCGTCACCGAGGGTACCGGGGGCAGACAGTCCGTGCCTTCCGCTTCCGAGCTGCTAGATGGGCCGGATGCCTGATGTGTTGACCTGCTTTGTCTTCTCCCCTTGTTTGTCCTTTTCTCTTTCTTTTTTTTTTTGAGCAAAAAAGGGCTCTTCTCTATGTAAGGCAATAGAGAAAAACTTTGCTTGTTGCTTGCTGTACTTGCCGTGATTTGATCAGTGTATCTGTAGTAGTTGGAAAGGACCGATACTTTCTACGCAGATCTCGCGCGATGGTTGGGCAGGCGTCTGGCAGGGTGCCTTTCCGTTTGATCACGCTTTGAATGAGTGGCCGCTTCGTGTGTCCCGCTGGGGGCGGAAACGAGGAGTTTGAGGTGACCAGTCATAAAGGGGAAATCCTTTCGGCGTGTTTTCGAGGAGAGAGTCTTTTAAGGCAAGCAGCCTCCCCTCGCCTTTATAACGGACTTAGGGGCGTCTCTCCATCTACACCGCTTTAAGGTTTTCTAGGACGGTCTTTCCTCTCTCCATTTCTCGTAGTGCTGAGCCTTTGCATTCAGAGCATGGAAGATCCTTCGGAGGATGATGCTGCTGATGATGGAGGGTGGTGAGTTTCGCTTCCGCAGTCCCTCTGTCACCTTTGTCATGGGCCACCCGAGCCAACTGGATCGATCGCCTTTTATCCGAGCCAGTTTCTACGCGAGGTAGAGTCAGTGGCTGGACGCAAGGAGATCAAACCGAGTCGGCCGAGCGATGGCCTCTTGCAGTGGCGCCAGATGGATTTTTTTTACTTTTTGTTATGCAATGTATTAGCTTTGGTCTTTCTAATGTACCAACAATCGTTTGAATGAAAAGGAAAAATTTTATTTCACTCAGATTGTTTGCACGACTTCAAAAGTAGAACTTGCGTAGTGTGGCTGCGTTCCACGTCCGAGGGATGGGTTCCCCTTCCATTGTATATAGCCGGTATGCTCCTTTCCTGAGCATCTCCACCACTCGGTAGGGACCTTCCCAGTTGGGGGATAGCTTGCCCGCCGCCTCTAGTGGTCGAGAGGCTTCGGCTTTTCTAAGGATGAAGTCTCCCGATTGGAAGTGCCTGTCTCAGACTTTGGCGTTGTAGTATCGAGCGAGGCGGCGCTGGTATTCTGTCACTCGAATGCTGGCAATCTCTCGGAGTTCATCCGTTAGGTCGAGGTTCTCGAGCAATTTTTGCTCGTTTACCTCGGGCGAGAAGCAGATGACTCGGAGGGAGGGATTGGCGATCTCCAATGGAATTACGGCCTCGGTGCCATATACCAACTGGAAAGGACTTTCACCTGTTGCCGTTCTAGGAGTCATTCTATTTGACCAAAGTACGCTAGGCAGTTCCTCGAGCCAGCTGCCCTTGGCCTTGTTGAGTCTGGTCTTTATGCCTTTTAAGATAGTCTTATTGGCATTCTCGACTAGCCCGTTGGCCTGAGGGTGGGCGACCGAGGTGAAGTGGTTGCGAATACCTAGGTCGGCACATTGATCTCGAAAATAACGAGAGTCAAATTGCCGACCGTTATCGCTCACTATCACCCGGAGGATGCTGTAACGACAAATGATCGACTTCTAGACGAAACTCCAGACGACTATCTCGGTGATCCTTGCCTTGGCTTCGGCCTCGATCCACTTGGTAAAGTAGTCGATGGCGACGACGATAAACTTCTTCTGGGCCTGAGCCTTGGGGAACGGCCCAAGAATGTCGATTCCCCACCTAGTGAAGGGATACGGCTCGGCCAGGGTGACGAGCTCCGTTGCCGACTGATGGACTAAGTGGTCGAATCGCTGGCATCGGTCGCACTGTTGCACGTAGGCCGTGCAGTCGCACTGCAGAGTGGGCCACCAGTAACCCTGCCGTAGCAGGATCCGGGTGAGTGACTTTCCTCCTGAATGTGCTCCGCACAAGCCTTCATGAATCTCTTGGATAGCTCGGTTGGCTTCGTCGGGGCCGAGACACTTCAGGAGGGGACTGGAAAAAGATCTCCGGTAGAGAGTGTCATCTAGAATAACGAAGCGTCGGGCTTGGTACTTCAATCTGCAGGCCTCTCGAGGGTCGGAAGGCTCTTGAGAGTCCCGGAGCCACGACAGATAAGGGGTGCGCCAGTCGCTCGGAATGGCCGAGTCAACAGCAAGGAGCTCCGAGTCAATGCTCGGGCGCTCTAGCTCTTCAAGGAGGACCGATCGGGTACCTTCGAGGTCGAGAGAAGAGGCTAGCTGAGAGAGGGCGTCCGCTCGGGAGTTTTCCTCCCGAGCTATTCGGACTACCTCGAATCTCTCGAACTGTTGGGCCAGGGCTCTGACCAGTTAGAGGTATTTGATCATCGGTACCTCCCGAGCTTCGTACTCACTGTTGACCTGGCTAGCGACCAGCTAGGAGTCAGTGTGGATTTTGACTCGCTCAGCCCCCAACCGTCGGGCCATGCGCGCTCCCCGTCTCCGTTCCGCCTTTTCCCCGAACTTGAGCTAGGCTCGGAAGCCCGCTTCTTGTCCCCCTCCCGACCCGAGCCGGTTGCATCTCGGCATGCGCTGAGTACTTCTTCGCACTCGGCATGGCGCAAAGCCAGAGTTACTAGCTCGGCAAGGGTCGAGGGAGGGTGGAAGACAAGCTCATGGCGGAGGTTCTCGTCCCGGGTGCCCCCAGTCAGCGCGATTATGGCTGAGGCCACGTCTAGGCGAGGGATCCTCAAGGCTTCCGACTTGAATCAGTGAATATAAGCCCAGAGTCTCTCCCCTTGCGCCTGTTTAAGGGCCAGGAGCCCCGCTACCGACCTTGGGGGGGCACTTCCGGCGAAACTCTCTTTGAAGATTCGGCCAAACTGCTTGAAATCTCGGATGGATCTGGGGGCGAGGGCCCGAAACCAGGCTTGAGCACCTTGGACCAGGGTGGTCACGAAGGCTCGACATTTGATGGCGTCGGACGCTCCGTGCAGGGTCATCAGAGCGTTAAAACTGTCGTAGTGATCGACCGGGTCGCCCTGGCCGTCGTAGAGCTTGAAGGTTGGGATGGAGGTTCTGGGAGACACCTCTGCCTTCAAGATATACTCAGAGAAAGGGGATTTCTCCTCATCCTCCGGGGGAGAGGCCTTCTGCAGGGCACGCAGGGTGCGTTCTTGTTTTGTGAAGCGTCTCTCGAACTCTCACAGTCGGAGAGATAACTCCGGTTGATGTTGTGGCGCGAGGCTGGGGGGAATGTCTTGGTGATCCTCGGGAACGTCGGTCTCCGGGTTCGGACGGCGTGCCCTAGGTTTTCCCCACCTCGGTGTGGAGGAAGCCTCTTGCTCTGGCGACGGAGCTTGCGAGGGTCCTCCCGTCCTGTTACGGATAATATGCTGGCCGCGGATAGTGAAGCGACCTCCGGCAGTGTGTTGGGATGCATTCTCGCGGGGAGGGCTCCCCGACGGGGCGTGTGACCTTCCATCCCTGGCCGCCTGGGTCCTCATGAGTTCCACGAGGACATCCAATTTTGCGTTGAGGGCTTGGAAGGCGTCGGCGCCACCGTTGAGCGGTAGCCCTACTGCCGCAGGGGGGGTGGCGGTTCGTTGGCGGGGGCGCTGGCATTGGATGGGGGGTTCTGTGAGGCCCAAGAGGGGCCATCCCCAGCCGCTACCATGGCCTTTCCCCTATCGCCGGCGGACCTCCTCCCTGAGCTCCTTCGCACCATGCTGGCTCTTTGTTCGTTTCCCACAGACGGTGCCAGATGAAGAGGCGTGATCTCGCGCGAGTCCTGAGCGGGCAGAGGATCACCGAATTGTGAACTGCAAGAAAGGGAAACGGATCAGGGGGCCCAGGGATGAGTCCCTGGGGAAAACCCTCCGATGCTTAAGTCAGTAGAGCTATGGTGGGAGCAATAAAAGAGGGGAAGTAGCTTCTGCGCGAGATCCCTCTCCACCAGAAGGGTGAAGTGGTTCCTGCTCAGGAGTTTTGAGCGTGTGGTTGCCCTTACCTTTCGCTGGAGGGTATCCCTAGTTTAAATAGTGCGTCATCTTCTGGAGTCCTGTAAGTCGAGGGGTTTCAGGTGGGAGTTACGTCCTCAACGTAGGCTTTTACTGCCTCATCGTGGGAGCGTTATCTCTGGAGTCCCTCACCCTTATAAATTCCTGCTCACAGAGGACTCTTAACGGCTGCATGGATAAGCAATCGACGGTCGACCGTTTCGAGCTGAGGGGGGGGGGCCAGCCATATCCGGGCTATGGGCCTAGCTCGGACGGAGATGGGTCGGAACGATCGTGTGCGCCTCCCTATATCCTGGCTGAGGATGGATTGGGCGTAGATCATTCTGATGACCTGACCATCGCTCGGGCCTTCCGAGCCTGAGGGCCGCCTAGGAAGGTTGGGTCCCCGAGCGATCTTTTATTGGGCTTTTAGTCCGGAGTGGGCCCTATGGGCTATCACTCGGGCGAGCGTGGCCTTGTTTGATCCTAATGGGCCTAGTTCGGCTGCTCTTTGACTAGGCTGCAGAAATCCCCCTCTCCACTGTCTGTCCAAACTTACTCTGTCATGTTACTACTCTTCATTTACACATTCACATTCCACTCATTCTCCCCCTTTGTCATTATCAAAAATGGTGAACTGGGAGAAATTAGTGACCTCGGTAACTCCCCCTGTCTCTTGGAAGATATGCTGAGCTGGAACCAGAGATGGGAAGTCTGTTCTGCAAGGAGGTGTGAAGATCTCTAATGGAGTCTGACAGCTTATCGAGCTTTTGCTTCACAGTACTCCCCAGTCTGTCCACTAGGGAGGTAGTGGACTCTTGTTTTGTGATAGATTGTCTAACGTTCTCTGAGAGGGTCTGCAAATGAGACTGGACAACGTGAAACTTATTAATGATTTCAGGCTGACTGGCAGCTATCTTGTTCAATGTGCCCTTTATCAGTTCAAACTCAATTTTAAGATCAAAAGTGTGGCTAAGAATTTGAGCCATCTTACTGAAAGTGGAGAGTTGGGTATCTTGAATTTTGCTGACCATGTCACCAACTCTATTGCTGATAGTCATAAGAGATTCCAAAATCTCTCGTACTGCTTGATCAGTTTTTCGTTTAGCAGTTAAAAACTCTATCCCTTGAGCTTTCACAATCTTTTCCAGATGTTTCAGTCGGCCATCTACTCTGTCTAGTTGAATAGTATTGAACAAAAGCTGTTTGTTCATCAATTCATTTTGATTAAGTACAATCTCTGTCAAATTGGACAATATCTGTGCAATATTAGGTTCAGCATTTGTTCCATGTGAACTAGAAGTGGAGGCACTAAAGTCTGGTAACTCAACATGATACGCATGTTGCTGTTCAGGAGGTGGAGGAGGTGGTATGCCAAGACTAATCACATCTCCAAAATGTGGACCATATTCAGGATCCTGAGAGAACGACATTCTAGGATACATTCTGTGGTGAGCGGCAGGTCCCATAACATATTCTTTTGATTCTTCTTCAGCTGTCCCTGGAGCTGGAGCAATTGGTTGCTCGTGTGGAGTTTCTTCAGTAGATACTTGAGCTCCTTGTGGTTCATCATCCTGTTCATTTACCACAGACTCTGCAATCTCTTCATAGATCTCTTCAGCAGCTTCTTTCATTATCTGTGTGAGCATTTCAGACACTTTCCTCTTCTTGAGGAATTTCAGTTCTTTTCTCTTCTTGAGGAATTTCAGTTCTGTTCTCTTCTTGAAGAATTTCAGTTCTTTCCTCTTCTTCATCTGCCTCTTGTCCTTGCTGGACTTTATGATGTTCATGTTCAGATTGTACCCCAAATTTATCAAACAACTGACGGATATTTTGATCCAACTACCGTGTTATTTGAGCACCTGTCAGATTTAGCTCATGGACTTCTTGTTGCAAGAGAAGGTCCTTGAGATTCTTCTCAGCAGACTCAGCAGTAGTCTCCTCTTGTTGTACAGCAGTTGATTGACTTCTTTTATCTGAAAAACCCTTATGAACTTTCTTTCTCTTCTTCAAAGGAGCTGGGTCCTGATCATCTGACTCTTCTTGATCCTTTCCTAAACTGACCTGAGGCTGTTCACTTTGTTCTATGGCATCTTTCACTTTACGGCCTTTGGATGATTTTGACCTCAAGTACTTGTTGATAAAATCCAAGTTATAAATGTTTACTTTGGGAATATCCTTTGATGATTCCCCTTCCAGTGGAATTTTCATTTTTCTGAAAATTGCTGTCAGATGAGCAGCATAAGGTAAATTTCTCTTTGACTCATTGAAGGTGCTCATTATCTGAAGCATTATAGCTGGTAGACAGATCTTGATACCTTTGAGTAGGCAGAAGAGAATAAATCTCTGAGAATCTGTCACTCTCCCTCTACCTCCAACTTGTGGAGTTATCATTGTTGTAAGAATATGATGAATTAATCTCCTTAGAGGGGAAAATTTGCATGCATTGAACTGGGTGAGATACGTCTATTTCTTTGGATCTCTGGGGTCTCTAGGCAGTTCTGTAATGAGGGAGTAGGCCTCAAGCGGGTTTACATCAAATTCACCTTCTACTTCCCCTTCTTCTAGAATACGAAAGACTTTATGTAGAAAGTGCCTAGACAAGTCAATCTTTACTCCTCTAACTACAGACTGAACCCTTGACTTTTTAGAGATACATTTCAAGTTGTAGTAAAGTTCAAAAACCAATTTAGGATAATAAATACTATGCTCACTCAAGAATTTCTTCCATTTCTGAAATTTAAAAATCCTTAATACTTCAAGAAATTCAAAAAACATAGGTTGGTCATCAAAATCTACGTACCGTGGAAGCATGACCTTTCCTACTTCCAAAACCAGCTCAACCTGTGAAGAAGACTTAGCAGCTTCTGAATACTTAGCAGGGACCCCTTCTTCTTCAGAATCATACATAGCGGTTTTGAAACAGCTGTCTTGTGCCGCTTGGAGGAAATTCTTTCTACCTTTTCTTTCCCTTTTTCTTTCTTTTGTTGAAATACCTCTCTGGGCGAATCTGATGGCAACTGCTCCTCTGAAGTATCCTTCGGTTGAACAACTGTTTCCTTTCTCTTCCTATAGAGTGATTCCTTCTGAACCGATTCAGAAGTGGCTCCCCTTGAATGTGCTGCCTTTGACCTCCGCTCAAACCAATGAGTGACACCAGTCTGCTGGGCCTGCGAAGGCGGCAGCTGTTGCTCTTCTGTGCCCTTCTTCTTCCTATCACTCGTGGCGGACAGAGAAGACATGGTGGAGGCGATGAGAAGAGAAGGAGGAAACGTGGAGAAGGAATGTGCGGGATGAGAAGATGGAAGGCTGGAGAAGCAGGCTTGCTGGCTGAGCTTGAGAGAGGGAGACTCGAGAGCGGGAGGACGCTTCATCTTCAAAGAAGAGGGTATGATCGGAAAAGCAAGTAGGGTTTCGTATTTATGAGACACAGCCAACTTTACCAATATTCAATGGTTAATACCCAAAGTACCCTTCACCTTTAAAACATAAAAAGTCTTTCTATGCAGAAGAGCGACATTCGGTATATGAGATTATATCTCAAAATATTATTCTCCACAATTTATCCTTATGAGTCAATGGAAGAGAAACAGCTTAATCAAGAATACAACTCAATCAAAAACATCCTTAATCTTACCGGCATCTTTCATAAGTCAATAACTGATTGAAAAACCCAATTTTTATATAGACTTTAAATTAGTATAAATTTAATGAAGAAACCATAGGGTCAACCACATTGATCATAAACTTTTGCACAATTTTGATTGAACATTTCAGTATAACAGCACCTTTTTACTCAAAGAAACATGTTGATCAAACACCAGAATCCCTGGTTACTCAGTGCGATATACCTTTATGTTTCATAAATTTTTGAACAGAGGTAGCATTAATTCTCATGACTTAACCTTTGAATTTCTTTGAGAGAGATGGTCAGTTTCTCAAATAAAATACCATTGCTCTGCCAAGATTAATTTTTATTAGACGGCGTATTCCCGGGTCCTTTATCAGAATTTTCTTTAGACATGAATTAAGGACCATATAAGCCTTAGATTTTCTATCAGATTGGCTTCTTACTAAAAGCTTTCAGATTTTAGATGCCTTACTGAGCAATTTCCAATTTGAACTATTTTAAGACCATTGAGGAATCATTCAGATTAATTGTGAAGGCTTTTCAAATAAGATTTAATGTTCATATACTGAAGATCACATCTCAACAAAGATCAGCAATTTAGTTCTGAGATCAGGATGATTTCTGATAAGTGCTATATTTTACATCATAATTTACATCACATCCATCATCTTTGAGCATTATTTGAGTATATTTGTGCAACATGAGCATTAATTACATTCTCACACATTATTTGAGTCTTCATGCATTTTATCATCTTTTTTTGAGCTTAAAAGACCATGTGAGAAATATTTAAATATTTGCATAATTATTTTGGAATTAAATGGATTGATATTTTAATTTTCAGGAAAAAGCGACCTAGATCAAGGCGCTATTTAAATAACGACAGATGCAAGAGCGCGTCTTCAGCAAGAAGCGACAGCTCCAAGGGCGTCAATTCAGTTGATAAAAGAAAGTGGAAAAATAAAAAAAAGAGAGAAAAGAATTAGCGCCCGAGAGGAGGTCGCTAATCATTGAAAGGACGCCCAAAGTGAAGGTCGTCAATTCTTATTTAATAAAAAATAAAGAAAATAGCAAATGAGGAATTAAGGAAACTGACGCCCGAGATACAGTCGCTACTTCAAGAAAGGACGCCCTAGATTAAGGCGTCATTTAAAGAAAGGATGCCCCAATATAAGTCGCTATTCAAAGTTGAAGCAGAAAAGGCAGCTGCGGGCTCCCGATCGAACTGTTCTTCCATGTTTGCTCTTATCTAAGCAACCTTTTATGGAAAGGAGGAGTTTAATGATGGAAAAGAGTCTAATGGATCAAGTTGCATTGCTAAAAACCTGGATTTGAGTGGATTTGGGAAGTCCACGATCGTAAGAGACCAAAAACCCTATAAAAGGATGCCATGGTCGCAAGGTTACAAAGAGAACAGTTTGGAGATCTGCCTTAGGGATTAATTTCGAAGCCTTTCTTTTCATCTTTTGCAGTTAAGTTCTTCATCAAAGTTCTTCATTTTCCAGTCTTCTACAAATTCTTATTCTTCCTCTTCTCCTAATTCTTTTTCATTTTTATGCTATAATTAATTTTTCAAAGCTCTGTCTACGGTTTTTACTATTCACCCGATTTTCATACTTTCTATTCTTCATCATTTTTCTCAATCTTCCTCTCATCGTTTCAAGTTGTTATCTTCATCAAAGTTCTTCTATTTTCAAAGATCTACATCTTCTTCTTAGCCTTCTTCTATATCTTCATGTGTTTGAAGCTATTCTCAATTTTCTAAAGTTGTTGTTTTACGTTTTCTACTGTTCATCCGATTTTTGCAAACACTGTCCTTTATCATTTTTTCTCCCTCTTCTGATCCTCATCTCTTTCTGCTGTCTTCACAAAAGTTGTGCGTTTTTGAAAGTTCTTCAACTTCTTCTTCTACCTCATCTTCCAATTCCTCACCGTTTTAAAGTTATAGTCAATTTTCTAAAGTTCAGATTTTTAGAGTTCTGCACTGTTCATCCGCGACCACCTCATGTTCATCCTCAATTTTCTCCATCTTCCTCTCATTTTTAAACTCTGAAGTCTTCATCAATCTTCTTCATCTTCTCAATCTCTACAACTTTCATGTTTTCCATTTTTCCTAATTCCTTTTGATTTTAAAGTTATTCTTTCTCCAAATCACTCTCTGTTTTCAATCTAGTTTTTCACTGTTTCTTCTCAAAACACACCAACACACACACCCTTTTGCATTGTTTTCAAATTTCCTCCATCTACTTCTTTCTTCCTCTATTTTCCTCTCATATCCCAAGGCGGATCTTCATCTATTAGTCTTCTCACGGCGTCGGCATCCAAGGCGAGGCGATCTTCATCCAAGGCTTGGCAAGGAGGCGGCGTTATTCTTCATGCATTGGCTATATTTTCTTATCTTTTCTCTTTGATGCTCCCATGTTGTAATTCTTATTTTTCTAGTGTGACTTTCCACTATCATCTTAATGAAATTCATCATTTGTGATATTATGTTTCTCTCTCTATCTCCTCCAATTTCTCTTCTTAAACCCTCTCATATTCTTTAAATAGTTTTCATGTAATTTGTCTTTCCTTAGATTAATCTCACTTAAAATTCGATTTTCAAAGCATAAGGTGTTTTTCCAACTTGATAAAATAAGGATTTTTCCTCCTCGTGGGATCGACTCCGCTTACCACTATATAATTTGATTTTCCAATCTTTTAAAGTGAGTGAGTGTGAACATTTTGAAATTGTGGCACGGCTTTCTTAACGACACTAGTCGGTGCGCGTCAATTTCAGTAGTTAATTATTGAAGATAAGTAAAGGTAACATTAATCTGATATTACTCCCCCTACCTTGCATAAACTATGATCTTATTAGAGGATAGAAGTGGAGAAGAGAGGAAGATACTATAGAAACTCGATAATTAAAAATGAGAAATAAACTTTTCCATTTCATAATATAATTAAAATTTTCATGAAATAATTAAATCACATTTTTACTATATGAAATAAACTAGTTTATTGAATTTACTTGAATTAACTAGAAGTAAATAGAGATTAAATGCGTTAAACCTTAGATAAATCATAGAAAGCCCAATAAAAGTCCATGTAATGGACTAGGATCACAATTGGCCTATTGGATAATCCATAATGGGCTGGATTAATATATTAAAGGATTTATTAAAGGTTAAATTGACCTAAATTCGTAACATGTGTTTAATATGTAATTTAAGAGATTAAAATAACCCCATTTCTAGAAGTTTGGCACAAAAATTGACCCTTACCTAACAGCCCACCTTGGACCAGCCGTTTTTACATTGGTTTCACACCAAATTGAGGCTAGGTTAAGAAGAAAAAATAGAATTTTCTTCTAATTCGGAGTTGGAAAGTTTGGCATTGTTAGGCAAGGAATCTTGACAAATTTGGCCAAGTTTTGGCTATAAATAGAACCTCATTCGACCCTCAAATCATCCATGGAGGTTAAGGTTACGTTGCTGCAAAGATTGGTGGAGATTTGAAGGAAGATTTGGAAGATCAAAGGGTTTTCTTATATTTGGGAATATTTCTTTAGATCCGTAAAAATGTAGGTGTCTCTCAGGCTAAACTCTAATTAAATCATGCCATCTTGTTCATTTTTCTGTCCTCTTTCTATTGATAGCTCATTTATTAAATTCTGTTATGAAATGAGCAAGTTATGGTCATTTTATTGGAGGGGTATTCCCATTTTTTTCATCAGGTACAGAACGTGCTATACCTCAGTAGCGCGTTCTGAACGCGCTGGCCCGACATAGCGCGTTCATATAGAGTGTTTTCCCGCCCCCCAAAGGGGCAAACAGATAATTTAAAGCTCAGCTCAGCTCAGTGCGGCACGGCACGGCACGGCACAAATAAATAAATAAATAAATATACTAAGGATGTTTTTTGTAACTTCCAATGTGGGACTAAACTTAAGTCACTATATAATAGAAACTATATCATTTGGAAATCCATGATAATTGTATGCATTTAGTCACCAAAAGTAAGGAAAGGTAATATTAGCATGTTTTAATTCTTACAGCATGTAAAAAAAATTATTTTTGTAGAATAAAATTATTTTTGCATGTAAAAATCTATTTTTAACCATATTAGTAAATTATAACCATATTAGTAAATTAATGCATGAAAAATATTCCCAGCATGTTAAAAATAACTTCCAACATGATAAAAATATTTTATACATACTGAGATATAAAAACTATTTTCATCATGTTAAAATCTATTTAAAACTATTTTTTTGTGCATGCTAAACCTAATTTCTTATTAAATAATTAGTAAATTGATGCATGAAAATTACTTCCAGCATGATAAATTTTCTTCCAGCATGATAAAATTATTTCTAGCATGTTAGAATAATTTTTAGCATGTTAGAATTATTTTCAGTATATTAAAACTATTTTTTAGCATGATAATTCGATTTTCCTATCAAATATTTAGTAAATAAATATAGAAAAATAATTTTCAGCATGATAAAATTTATGTTGTTATCAGAGAATTTCTGTAATCAGCATGGTAAACTTATCCTTATCATCTTATCAGTAAGTTAATGTGTGAGAATTATTTTAGCATGATAAGTATTAATTTTAGCATGTTAAATATTAATTTCCAGCATGTTAAAAATTAAATCAAGCATGAAAAAAATTATTTTTATCATCTTACCAGTAAAGTAACATATGAAAATCATTTTAAGCATGTTAAGATTATTTTTAGCAAGTTAGAATTATTTTCGGCATAAAAATTTATTTTTATAACAAAATTCTGATTTTTAATAATAATAAATCACCGTTTTGGCTAAAATAATACATCTATAATGTACAAAAATTTCATGTAAACATGTCTAAACACTTGTAAATCAATTGCACACAAGATTAAACCATGGAATTAAATTAATTCTATTAAACTCTAATTACTTGAATTTTCTTCCTAGTTACCGTTCTTTCTTGAATTCCACGACTTAATGTCGTTAAACATGATGACTTAAAATTATTATTCACTTCTCTTGCAACTTCTAAAATTTTTGTCAGATCTGTACTTTTTATAATGAGCTTATTCTTGAAATTCATTGGCCATAGTGTTAAGTGGATATCTAAACGTACTTGGGATCTTATGATCCACTAACCCAATGCCTAGCATTAATGGGCCCGGTCTGGTCCTAAGAGGAGCGCCTGAAAGTACTTGTGCCCATGGGAGTTGATTGACCACGGTGTGACATTGTACCGAAGTGCATGACTTGCTAGATTTTACGGCATTCCACTATTCGTACTTGTTACTTGTTTACTTGAAAATTACATGAATTACTTGACTTGCGTGAAATGACCAATTACATGAAATTGTTTACTTGTTCAATTGATATAATAGTAATCATCTTGCTAAGCAAATCATCGTGTCCTTCGTTTAGCTAGTTATATTTCGCTGAAATTTATCTTATCTAGCTATATAGAGGGTTGCACTGCGAAAAGAGGGGAAGATCTATTCACCCCTCCCCTCTAGATCCGCTGTCCACTACACAACAAGTGGTATCAGAGCCTAATCTCTCATTATGGGGTCCAACGACCTTGAGGGAAATGGTGGATCAGCGTCTAAGGGTTATTTACCTGAAGGACATTCTGTGAATAGGCCTCCTTATTTCACTGGATCTAATTATCCCTATTAGAAACATCGTATGCAGGTGTTCATTCGCGCCCAAGACTACGAACTTTGGCGAGTGATCAGCAAAGGTCCGTATGAGCTTACGGATAATGAGGACTTGTAGACCAAAGAATAGATAAGGCAATCCACTGTCAACTGGAGTGCCAAACACATCATGCAATGCTCACTCCATCCAGTTAAATTCTCAAGAGTGGCTACCTGCGCATCTGCAAAACTAATGTGGGACAAGCTAGAGGTAATCTACGAAGGAACCTCTCAGGTACGAGAAATAAAAGCCAACATTTTAGTTTCTGAATATGAAATGTTCTGCATGAAGCCTGATGAATCATTTCAAGATATGTATGCTCGATTGACTGTGCTTACTAATAGTTTAACTGATTTGGGAAAGAAATATTCAGAGCAAGAAATTGTAAGGAAAAATCTCAGATCGTTAACTCCAGCATGGCACACAAAGGCTACCGTGGTTGAAGAATCTAGAGATCTCGCAACTACCAAGGTAGATGAACTCATTGGGTCATTGATGACCTATGAGATCAACCTCAAGAACAAAGAGGCTGAGGCACCTAAGAAGAAGTTCATAGCTCTTAAAGCAGGACCTAGTGGTCATGGCACTTCTGATGAAGGTGAGGATTCGGCAAGTGAGCGAGAAGAGGATGACGTAGCCATGCTCACACGTAAGTTCAAAAAATTCCTGAGAAAGGAAGGTAAGAGCTTCATGAGAGGAAGGTCAAAGGTAAGAAATGGTTTCAAATCTAATTCTGAAAACTCTAAGAAATCTGACAAAATCATTTACTATTCTTGCAAAAAACCAGGACATTTCAAGAATGATTGTCCCGACAGATTCAGAAAAGCCGATAAATGGAAGGGCAAGAAGAAGAACAAGGCCATGGTGTCCACATGGAGCGATGAAGAGGAAAGTGATGACGGAACTAGCTCCTCGGACAAAGAAAAAGAAGATTTCTGCCTTATGGCCAAAGGTGATGAAGAAACTGAGGTAAATTCTCCATTTGAAGATTATACAATTGATGATTAGGAGGATGCATATATACAACTCATGGAAAAATATGAAATGTACAAAAAGGAGAATAAATCATTGAAAAAGAAAATTAACTCATTTGTGCATGATCATAATATGAATGATAAGAATGCTCTACTTGAGACAGAAATTGAAGATCTTAAGAAAATAATTGAGGATTTGGAGGAAGGAAGAAAAGAAATGGCTGACTTGGAAATTGAAAATGAGGATTTGAGAAATGAGATTGATAGCATGAAGCTCAAAATGCAAAGCTATGAAAAAGATAGTAAATTGAGCAATGAAAAGTATGAAGCTGTCAAACAAGTCAACATTCAACTTCTTCAAAATATTGAAAACCTACAAAAAGAGTTGAAGGATAAACAACAATCTTTAGAAAAGTTTGTGGATGGAAGAGAAAACCTAGATGCTTTGCTAGGTACTAGAATGAATTTCAACAAGGAAGGGTTGGGTTTTGAACCAACAAACAAAAGGTAAATTGGGCTAAAAATTGTCACATTTGTTTCATCTTCCGAAGCTTCCACCTCAAACACAACTCCCACACAAACCAGCAAAAATAAAAGGAGAAAGGGAAAGAAAAGATTGAAGAGGCAGTCACCAACATTCCCAAAAAGCCTGTCCAGAAACCTAAGAAAGGTCGACCTTCACCGCAGCATAGGTCAACACTTCCTTGGCCATTGCATGCTCAACCTTCCAGATTTCACCACAATTGGATTGCACACTCATATAGGCCAGTATCACCATATCTTTGGAAAAATTGTGATTTTTGTGTTCATCAATCCCATAGGTGGCAAAACCATCAGTTTCAACCCAAAACCAACCAACGGCCTTAATGGTTTAAGAAGCAAACCTCCTCAAACTTCCACAAAATCCAACAAAGAGCTTCTAAATAAAAAATGAATGTCAAGATGGAAAAGAAAAATCAAATCCCTGCTCTAAGCAAACAAAGCATGAATGTTAAGAAGGTTTGGATTCCAAAAGAAATGGTTTCATGTTTTGAAATTCTGAAAAGCTTGAAGGGACCCAAATTTGGTTGGGTTCCAAACACCATTGCTTAATTGATTGTGCAGGAATGTCTTGCAGCCATGCATAACAGGTGGTACCTTGATAGCGGCTGTTCAAGACACATGACTGGAGACAAATCAAAATTTTATCTCTTAGAGGAAAAGGAAGGAGGATATGTCACATTTGGAGGAAACAATAAGGAAAAATCATTGGAACAGGTAATGTAGGTAAGAACCTCTCCAACTCCATTTGTAACATGTTATTAGTTGAAGGATTGAAATATAACCTGCTTAGTATAAGTCAATTGTGTGATAAGGGTCACAAAGTGTTGTTTGACTCTCATGAATGCAAAATTCTTGAACCAAAATCTGACAAAGTAAAATTTTCTTGTAAGAGAGTTAACAATGTTTACATGATTGACTTAGATGATCCTGCTCATTTAAATCTTTGTCTTGCTGCACCAAAATCTGAACTAGCATGGATATGGCATCGTAGACTAGGACATGCTAGCTACAATGTCTTTCATAAACTCTTGAAGCATTCAATGGTGAAAGGTTTGCCTGAACTATCCTTTAAACAAGAAAATAAATTGTGTGATGCATGTGTCCTAGGTAAACAAACTAGAAAATCATTCAAAGGAAGATATGAAAATACAGCATCCAAATCACTCGAGCTAATTCATATGGACCTATTTGGCCCAACCAGAACTGCTAGATTAAGTGGTAGAAAATATGGATATGTCTTGGTGGATGATTTTTCTAGGTTCACATGGGTTTTCTTTCTCACACACAAAAATGATGATTTTGATGAGTTTCAGGCACTCTACATGAAGATAAAGTAGGACGGTGAGTTTAAAATTTCCAAGATTCAATCTGATCACGGTGGTGAATTTGAAAATGCTAACTTCTATAACCTTTGCAGGGCCGAAGGGATTTCACACCGATTTTCTTCACCAAGAACGCCGGAGCAAAACGGTGTGGTTGAAAGGAGAAACCAGACACTTGTAGAGATGGCAAGAACCATGCTTGCAGAACGGCAACTTGCAAGGAGGTTTTGGGCTGAAGCAGTAAACTCGGCATGTTACATTATCAACCGCTCTATGGTAAGGCCACACACCTAAAAGACTCCTTATGAGTTGCTAAAAGGTAAAAAGCTCTCTCTCTTACATATGAAAGTGTTTGGATCGAAATGCTTCATTCACAACAATGACAAAAGAGACTTAGATAAATTCGAGCCCAAGAGCGTTGAAGGTATATTCCTTGGATATTCTGATAGATCTAGGGCTTATAGAATTTTCAATATCAAAAATCAAACTGTGAAAGAATCACCCCATGATTCCTTTGATGAATATCATGATTCTAACAATGATAACTCTTGCAGGAAAAATAATGAAGATGGGGAATTCCTAAGCATAAAGGACAAGAGTGATCCTCCACAAGAAGAAATAAAAGAAGATGGTGACCTAGCTGAATTAAGCAATGCAAGGGATCAAGCTCTAGGAGAAGGTAACGATTCTACAAACATTAGAATTCTTAAGGATCATCCCTTGGAGAATGTCATTGGTAGCTTGAATGACCCACCTAGAACTAGGTCACATTTTAAAATTGTGGAAGAATTAGATCAACTTGCTCTTGTCTCGCAGCATGAACCTAAAAATATTTATGATGCTTTAAAAGATGAAAATTGGATAAATTCCATGCAAGAAGAGCTAAACCAGTTTGAGAGAAACAAAGTTTGGCATCTTGTTCCTAGACCTTCATCACAATCTGTCATAGGCACTAAATGGGTCTTTAGGAACAAACTAAGTGAGGATGGCAAGATAATAAGAAATAAGGCTAGATTGGTGGCTCAAGGGTATAATCAAGAGTTTGGGATAGACTTTGATGAATCTTATGCCCCAGTTGCTAGACTCGAAGCCATCAGAATTTTACTTGCCTTTGCATGCTCCCTTAGAATAAAGCTTTATCAAATGGATGTCAAAAGTGCTTTCTTGAATGGCTTGATCAAAGAAGAAGTCTGCGTTGAGCAGCCCCCTGGCTTTGAGAATTCTAACAATACAGATTTTGTATACAAGCTAGACAGGACGCTTTATGGACTTAAGTAAGCACCAAGAGCTTGGTATGAGAGACTAAGCTCGTTCCTCATTGAAAAAGGGTATACACGAGGTAAAGTAGATCAAACACTTTTTACCAAGAAGCAAGGTAAGAACCTCTTGATTGTTCAAATTTATGTTGATGACATTGTGTTTGGTTCTACAAAATCTGAAATGTGTGAGGAATTTGCTAACCTCATGACTAGCGAATTTGAGATGAGCCTAATGGGAGAACTTCAATTCTTTCTCGGTTTGCAAGTCAACCAAGGAGAAGATGGTTGCTTCATAAGCCAAGCCAAATACATCAAGGAGCTGCTAAAAAGATTTGACATGGCAAACAGCAAAATCATTGCAACTCCGATGAGCACCTCAACTTCACTGGATTCGAATGAAAATGGTAAATTGGTGGATGCAAAGGTCTATAGAGGTATGATTGGTTCTTTGCTTTATTTGACTGCATCCCGACCATATATCCAGTTTAGTGTATGCTTTTGTGCTAGATTTCAAGCTAGTCCTAGAGAATCTCATTTGACTGCCGTCAAACGTATCCTTCGATATCTTGCCGGCACTCAAGATTTGGGATTATGGTATCCGTTATCATGTGATTTATCTCTTATATCTTATTCTGATGCGGATTATGCTGGATGCAAGCTGGATCGCAAGAGTACTAGTGGCTACTGCCAGTTTCTAGGCGGGTGTTTAGTTTCTTGGGCCTCCAAGAAACAACACTCGGTTGCCCTCTCAACCGCTGAGGCAGAATATGTTGCTGCGGGGAGCTGTGGCACCCAAGTGTTGTGGATTAAACACCAACTCCAAGACTACTTGGTGGATCTTGGTTGTGTCCCGATTCTGTGTGATAACACTAGTGCTATCAACCTTACAAAAAATCCAGTCCAGCACTCTAGGACTAAGCATATTGAGATTAGGCATCACTTCATTAGAGATGAGGTCGGTAAGAAAAATTTTAAACTGCATTTTGTTGATACTCAAAATCAAATTGTTGATATTTTCACCAAGCCCTTATGTAATGACAGGTTTTCAACACTCAGAAGGGAGCTTGGTCTTTGCCGACCTCAGGCCAATAAGAATTTGAAATGATGATCATGTTCAATTTAGTGTGTGTTTTTACAGATTGGTTATGTCAATATGTCATTTTGCATTGCATGTAGATGCATAATAATGAATTGAGTTCATGTTCATAATGCATTGTATGGTTTGTGTCGCATCATTCTTGCATGGCCATGGTATATCAAATGTTGATGTATGGAAGGGCAGGTTATGCTTGTCTCGAAGCACTCAATATGCGTGAGGTTTCACCTCCGCCAAGTACCATGTGTCAATGTCGCATATAGGCCATATAGTAAGGGGGAGTTGTCCTTGTGCAACATTCATGCATATTCATTCTGTGACATTTTATAAGTGTACAACCATGCGTTGGGTCATACATTTCATTTCTACTATCTTCATGAGTGACTAGGTCAACCTCCTTTGCCATTCCACTTGATTGCAAACATAACTCCTTCAGTGAATTCATTGCATAACCTTAGGGGGAGTTTTGTTGATTCTCTTAACCTCTTGCAATCTACACTTCTTGGCTTACAGTCTGAATTTGAGATCATGAGACTGACGAACATATGGTGTAAGAGCTTTCTATTATGTGCCTTAATGATTGTCCATCCAATGAAAATGGTTCAGATTTAATGATTTCCTTGACGATCTGAAATATCTGTTATGAAATCATCAATGTTCTGTGGTTTTAATAGACCATAACTAGAGATTGCATATTGTGCTTTGAATGACTATCCTGATATCTGAAAATTCAAAGTTCATGACCATCTTGGTGATACACTCAGGCTTAGTATTATTTTTAAACACATTGATGAGCTGAAATTCTTGAAAATCAATTTGACAGAGCAATGATATTGTTGCACGGAGAAACATGTCATGTCATCAAATCAAGTGACAAATACATATGTCATGATGTGCCCTTGTTATCTCTATCTTAAAACTTTTGGACTCTAGGCAGAGCAATGGTATAATTGCTGAGAAATATATCCCCTCATCAAAGAATTGAGACAAGATATGTCATGACGTGACTTTGCTATCTCTATTCATCTTGAAACATGACAGTCAGTCTTACCAAATTCCTAGGAATATTGGCGTCTAAACAACGTGTATTCTTACGGCTTGGAGGCATGTACTAGACTTGATTGCTCGTAAAATATGAGTCTTGTGCCTTCAAATGCAAATGATATTGATAATCAAACTTGTTGAATTCCTAAAAATTCCATACTTTAGTCATGATTGTTTAGCCTCAATACATGCTTTTGTGTTATTACCTTTGTCGTTATTGAATATGGATATATAAGATAAGGGAAGGTTAAACACTACCATGATATGCACCTTTGGTTCATTTCTATTAAATCTTGGATGTAGCTACTTTTTGAACTCTGTTGATGATCTCGGATTTCATTAGCTTTGAACCATATATGTTGCTCACGGCATGCTTCAGTTTTACATATAATGGCTTGCTCTCCACTCCTTTCAGCTATGGTCTCACAGACATTTTACTATTATCACGCTTTTTTTGCTATTGGCAAAGGGGGAGAATTCTTTGTGTGAGTCCTTTGTAAGAGCTATATGTGTTATCGCATTGTCAAAGGGGAGAGCTTATGTGCTTTGTGAGTTGTCATGGGGGATGTGTGAATGGTGTACGGGGAGAGTCCAAGGGGAGAATCCATTGTTCACTTTGCATCTCATATGTGTATGTGATGAGGTTTGCATAATTGCATAGCACTCATATCATACTTGCCTTCACATGCTATTACTATCATGGATCTTAAGCTGCATATGTTGCATTTGTTATAACTTGTGCCATTTTAGACATTTCTATCACATAATGACTCACAGTGTTGCCATCATCAAAAAGGGGGAGAATGTTGTGTCCATGAGGTCATTTGAGTCATTCTGTGGTCACTTGGGTCATTCGACATCATTCCATAGTCATATGAGTTTCTTGGTTTTGATAATGGCTAAACACTATTAGTCATTGATATCTTTCACTCTCATGTGATTGACATACGTGATGTTTTTATTCATGACAGATATGCTAATGAATGGACAAGGAATCAAGTGGCAATGGCCAAAGTGAAAGCTCATTGATCGCGCCCAAGCAAGGATGCAAATCTCATCTCTCTTACAAGCAAAAGTCGACATTTCATATTCGGCTCGTCACTCATCCAAGGTCAATGCACAAAGAAGTATAGCTAAGAGAATCCAAAGTTAAAGACTCAGTTGATACCTTCTATACTATCAAGGGCGATGCCACAAACATGCACGGGCTGCTAATGGAGTTGAACGACGGAGTTCAAGACTTAACGGACCGACCCGGGCAAGCCCGGGTTCTGCCCAGCTGGCAGTCGACCGCCAGCACAGGGGCGGTTGACCGCCCCAGCCAGGGATCGCCAATCTACATGTGTTTCAGCTGGCGGTCGACCGCCAGCCAGTGGCGGTCGACCGGAAATCCCAGGGACCGCCCGTTTGCAGGTTTCACAGTAGCGGTCGACCGCCAGGAGCTGCAGGTCGACCGCCAGCCCCGATGCAGCCTTGTTTGACTTCGAATTCCACCTCATGGCCAGCCCCTTTCCATGGATTTGTTTAATCAAACCTTACCTAATCTTCCATGATTTATGGATCTGGTCTGGAGGGTGTCTATGGACCATTCAAGGTCTATAAAACCAACACTTGAGGGGTTAGAAACCCTAATGCTTCAAGGCTTCAAGAGAGATCAAGGGAGGCCATTTTTGAGGTACTGTAGCACCTCCGTGAACAGTGTTTCGAGAAGGAGTTCTTCATCCATTCCAAGGCATTCAAGTCCAGATCTGAAGCCATCTCAACCTCCAAGGAAGAAGAAGCAATCAAGGGGTTCAAAGGTGATCTAAACTGCATCCTTCTTCCTCTTCATCAACTCAAGAGGATCAAAAGGAAGATCAAAGCTACATCCAACACTCTCTCCATCAATTCAAGGTGATTCAAGTTCATATCTCAATCCAGCAACCTCCAAGGAAGAGCAGAAGCAAGAAAGGCTAATAAGGGAGATCAAAGGAGGCTGCAAGGGTGTGTTCAAGGAAGAAGAGTTCGAGTACTGTAGCTGTGAACAGTACTCCGGGAAGAAGTTCTTCATCATATCTCCAAGTGATTCAAGCTACTTCAAGAGGAGATCAACTCCAAGCCAAGTGAAGCATCAGATTCAAGCTCCAGCAATCTCAGACAAGATCTTTTCTCTTTGAACATATTGCATATCTTGTTTGAGTGTTTTCATATCTTGTTCTTTTTCATTTCATTCAAACATTTGGAACTGAAGATTGTCCCTATCAGTGGTTAGTAGGAAGGCAATCGGAAGTTGTCCGATCTGCGGTGTTGACGTCCCTACCGGCGGTTAGTAGGAAGGCAATCGGTGGTCTTTCCGATTTGCGGTTCAGTGCGTGGCACTAGTGGAGCCTCACCGGATTTGGTGAGGGGTGGACGTAGGACTGGGGATTCAGTCCGAACCACCTTAAAATACTGTGTGTTGTGGTTTGTTTGTGTGATTGTTTCATTCTAGATGCATGCTTAAGTTCTAATTGATATAATAGTAATCATCTTGCTAAGCAAATCGTCGTGTCCTTCGTTTAGCTAGTTATATTCTGCTGAAATTTATCTTATCTAGCTATATAGAGGGTTGCACTGCGAAAAGAGGGGCAGATCTATTCACCTCTCCCCTCTAGATCCGCTGTCCACTACACAACAGCATCTTATGACCAAATTTCCCACAATAATGACATGAAGTGATTCTTGTGTGTACATGTGAATGAATGGGAGAATTTTTTGTAACATGCACTTGTTCGTGACATTTTTCAGAACCAGATGAAATCTTAACAGCATCAGATGAAGCTTTGGCTTTCCTTTTACTTTCAACCTTTTTCTGTTTTCCTACATTTTTCAGATTTTTATCTTGATTTTCAGTCCTCTTTGCAGTAAACTGGAAAATAGGTGTAACAGAACTAGACGCCAAAGAGTTCTGATTTTTATCAACAAGATCCTTCTTACCTGCTGGATGATATCCTAACCCTTCCTCTTGAAAACTTGTTTTGACACCGATGATCTTGTTTAGGTTATCTTTTCCTTGAACAAATTTAGACAATGAATTTTTGAGGTCCTGAATTTCAAAATTCAAGGAGGTAATGCTTAATTCATAGCTCACAATTTTAGTCTCATAGGAAATGACCTGTTGATGCAGTGCATCATTTAGGCTCTTCAGAGTTTTAATTTCCTGTACAAGTTTTTGTTCCTTGTCATCGTTAACTTCCTTTAAGACATATTTTCCTTTTTCAATAGATGTCCATTTTTCTGACATGACAGTGTTCAGAACCATTAGCCTTTTGTTTTGATCCTTCAATTTGCAATTTTCTTCAATCAAAGAATCTTGATTAATAACTTTCAGATTTTCAATCAATTGTTGTTCATGCAACTCAAGTTCCGAATTCCTATTCCTCAGATCTTCTATCTCTTCTTTTAGGGACACAACGTGTTGCTCTTGCAGCCTAAGTTCAGATAGGAGATCATTATTCAACATCTTAACAGAATCACATTTATTGCATGAATTTTCACTTCTTTTCAGACTGTCTTTTAAGTTGGCGTTTTCACATTTCAACTCTCTAATTTCATGCAACATGGCCTTTTCATCTCTTTCATTTCACATTTATAAGATTTATAACTATCAAGCAAATTATCATGCATCTAAATCAGTTCATCTAATGAAATTTATTCTGATCCGGAGTTTACCTTTGATGAAGAGTCGTCAGACTGATCACTGCTATGATCCTTTGTCATAAAGCACTTATGGTTCTCTTCACCATATCTGAAGGTCAGCTCATCCATCAACTCCTTAGCACTCCTGCACTTAGTCACGTATGAGAATACGTTAGCCTTTACAGCCCCTTTCAACATTTCCAGGACTTTTCTATTTTCAGTATTCATCAACTTGTGACCAATATTCCAGTCTGACTTTTTCACTGGTATATCATAGGGTCCATGTTCAATACAAATTAGCAGATTCGAATCTACGGAATTCATGTAATCCCTACACTCTCTATGCCAATCAGAGAAACACAATCCATCGAACATTGGAACTTCAGACACAGAATCCATGACAAATAAACGAGATGCTAGATAATCTATACAATCAATCAAGGCACTGAAAATAGCAGGATCCACTGCAGATCGTTGGATCTGATAAATCAGTGACCCGCTCTGATACCAATTGTTGAGACAGGTGGTACGCGGAAGTAGATCCAAAGGGGGGGTGAATGGATCTTTTAGAAATATTGCCCAAATAAAATTATGAATGAGCTTCCGAAAGTTGATTGAAGAATCACCACCTAAGATGCCAAGAAATCAAATCTTCTATTGAACCAGTGAGCAAACACTTGGAGCGCACCTAAGCATGCATCTAGCGAAGACAGAGTAAACAAACAAACCACTGCACGCAAGATTTTTAGGTGGTTCGATCTCTATCCAGATATCTACGTCCACCCCACACTCAATAGAATGTGGCTTCACTGCTGACTAACAGCTTGCTGCTGATCCACAGCTTTGGGGATAAATCCCTACAATCCGCTGGGCCTTACAGCTTATGCCGACCAGAGGAGTCCTCCTCTGTAACCGCTGGGGAATTACAGCTTCACCCGTCTAGAGGATACCACACCTCTGCCCGCTGAGGATTACAGCTTAACCTCCGCTGACAAACAGCTTGAACAAGGATAAAAATAAGAAACAAGAACGATGGAATATAGCAACTGAAAGCTGGAAATAAAACCCGATGGATATCGCTCATACAACTAGCCTGGATTTGGTCCAAGTACCAGTGAACAGAACATCAAAGATTCTTCTCTCGATCTCACTCTCTCTCCAACTCTTCTTTCAATCTTTCTTCTCTCTCTCTTTTCTCTCTGGATCGTATAGGCTCTTTCTGCTTCAGCTCTTCTAAAAAATTTCCACGATCTTCATAATTCATAATCAATCTTCTCCAGATGGAGAAGTCTTCCTTTTATAGCAGCAGTAGATAGGTGGGTGTGTGTCTTCCACGAATTCCCTCCCTAGCGCCTTGACCACGTGGTAGCATTTCAGCTCACTGCTTTACACGTGTCACGATCCTGGCACATCTTCCATTCTTGGGTCACGTGCTCTTCTTAGACTCCTCGAGCAGAGATCCTGTCAAGGTCAGACTTATTATCAGCTTGAATCAATCTGAAAGATAATAGAAAGATGCACAGAGTTAGTTCAAGATTTGAACTAAATGTGCACAGACTTGATGCATATAATACGGTATGCATATGGGAAAGTATGCACAATGAAAAGGAATGCACAGACTTCCTATATACATATGAGGGACTACAAGCATGTACTGACTTGGTCAACAAATGCGTGAGCTTTGTATGCAACAAGCACAGCTATGCACAGACTTAATTATGTATATGTATATGAAACGCACATCGGGACGGACTACTCATGTACAGACATGTCACTGAGATGTGTACAGACTTTGTGTGTACGGGACAAAAAGATGCACCGACTTGCTGTGCCTAGAGTTTAAGCATGAATGCATAATGCACAGACCTAATGAAATGATGCATGAACTTAAATGCTTGAATCAACAAAAGTTGCACAGACTTGTGTTCATGCAGCAACAAGAGTTGCACGGACTTGGTAACGAAGTATGCACTGACTATATGTGTTCGATGTGAGAGTCGCACCGACTTGCTGTGCCTACCGCAATAAAAGTTGCACGGACTTGGTAACGAAGTATGCACTGACTTTGTGCATGCAGAATGAACACGGACTGCACTGACTTAGCTGCGAGCTGAGATAATGGATGAATGATGCTTGCACTGACTTGGTCGAGTGTAGCAACATGGCTTGTACAGACTTGATAGCGTGCAGCGAAATGTTGCACCGACTTTCAATGTACAAACAAAGTATGCACGGACTTCTTATGCGATAGATGCAATGAACACGCACCGACTTTCAATACGTAAACAAAATATGCACAGACTTTGTATACTGAAAGACAACTATGCATTGAACTATGTATGTAAAGATCAAATGTAAAACATTTATTTATTCTAATCTCACATGACTCATAGATTGTCATTGTCAAAGCCAGGGTTCCAACATGCTGCTTTCCCCTCCGTGCCACAACCGTCCTCTCTACATGAAGGGGAAGATCAACGGGCATGATGTGAACCGGATCCTGGTGGACGCAGGTGCCGCTGTTAATATCATGTCGCTCAAGACCGTCAAGTCCCTATATCTAACCTCGTACCTACAGAAGGTTCAAGCGGTCAAGATATCCGGCTTTAACCAGAACACCGAGGACGTCCTTGGCCGGGTGGATATCGACCTACTGCTCGATGATTTCACCTCTAAGGTGACATTCTACATCATCGACTCCAACACATCTTATAAGATGCTGTTGGGCAGACCCTGGCTACATGAAAATTGGGTCGTCCCATCGACTCTCCACCAATGCATCAAGTATGCCAAGGACGGGGAGCAACATAAGGTCTTTGCAGACCTGTCGCCGTTCACACCGGCAGAATGCAACCTAGCTGACGTTGCGCTCTACTTCAAGGGGATTAGTCCCTACCCTGTAATTAAGAGAAAAATCAACGATTGGCTCTCAAAGGAAGATGATGATGATCTCTTCTCTGTTGACGAGGAAAAGGCCAAGCTTCATCAGCTACACCTCGGCTCCAAGTCAACCCCAGATCACCCCGAGAGGCGCCAGATCGACTTCGAGGCTAATCTTATTAGCCGAGCTATCGGAAAGAGTATATGCTTGCCACCAGACTGCATCCAACTTCCATGTGCATCTGACAAGTTCAGCGTCGAGTCGCTGACAACATTCATTGTCACCTTCAAGCGACAACGCCGAAGCAAGAAGAAGGCTAACAGGGACAAACCTATTGTCTTCTACAAAGGAGACTTGGTCCCTCAAACCCCGCCAGATGACGACTTCGGCTGGTCCAGGCAAGCCGATAATACCCCTGAAGCTGGCCTTGGTCGAATTTACCAGAGCTGGCCTTGGTTGAATTTACCAGTTGCTGGTTGACAGAACCAGATGTGATAGGATAGATCTGAGTTTTCTTGAGAACATGAGTTGACCGAAGGAAAAACTTCGGATCTAGAAGTTGACTCCTTCATGAAAGTTGTAGAGGAAGAAGTAAGGAGGACGGTGATATTTTTTATGGAATTTCTAGTGCAGGTTTGGTTGGGGAAATGGATTTTATGACACTGGTGGGTCGGATCTGGACTGCACAGGATAGAACTGAAATTTGACTGAGTTTTATATTTTTTGGAAGGGAAAAAGAGCTTCTAAATTCGAGCAAAAATTATGAGAGAGGGGCTTTGATGGGAAGAACACCCAGTCCAAATTTGTACTCAATCAGAAAAGGGGAAGGGGGTTGAACAAGGGAAACACAGGGTTGTTGTGGCATAAAATAGAAAGCTAGCAGATCTGGAGGGCTGAAGAACACGAAATTGGAAAAATAGAAAAAAAAAAGCTAGAAAATAGGAAACTTTTTTTGGGAAAGGGTATTTGGGTGGGGAACCTACCCTCAAAATTTGGGCTCCAGAAGATCACGGAGCTGGGAGCTAAAAATCAGACAAGGGGGTTCTATCTTGATTTGGACAGAACTTCCGGCGATTGCGGTGGTGGTGCGATGGCGGCACGAACGGCGGCGGCGGTGGTGGAGCTGAGCGTCGCACTCAGGGAGGTGGTGGTGGAGATGCGTCACACATCTGAAGGAGAGCCTTCACAGCTCTGGGGAGGAGGGAGGGGCACCCTTAGGCCATTGAGCACAAATGAATATTTTCTTCCATTAATGCTAAGTAAATCACAAAATACAAGGTACATATAGAAAGTGTAAAAAGACCTAAACTAACCTCAGATCTAAATTAGGGGAGGGGTAAAAGGGGGAGTTCACATTTAATTCCCCATGTGTTTTGACTCAATTAAAATAAAAATACAAAACCTATTAAATAAATATAAATGGGGATGGCATCTTGGACTTTAAGGGTTGGAATATTGGACTTTTTAATCCAATTGTCCCCTTGAATGGTCAAGCCATCTAGAAGCCCACCTTGGACCTTTGACTAACCCCACATGGGCCCTAAGGCTTAGGTGGACCAATGGGGAAGGGGATGAGGGGCCCCTGCTAGACCTACGAGACTTTTACAGAAAATCCAAACATCCTTGGGGAATGACAAATTGGCTTATAAAGCCTTATAATTGCAAACCTACTTCCCATGGATATAAATGCAAACTAAAAGGACACAAATACAAAAATAAAAGTAAGTGCCCGGTGTAGATTCCCATCAATTCTCCCCGGGTGGTAAGAACTCGACCCCGTCGAGTAAGGGGTGCGGCTGCTCGTGTGGTACCGGTGGATCCGTCATCGACCAAGAAGCGCGGAGTACACTCCACTCCAAGTATTCGACACCTGCTCATCCCGTATAGATTCGATATGCACTCGCTGCTGGGGAATGAGGCTAGAGGTGGACACTCCGGAGTGGGGTCACTCTCAAAGGAGGGAGGCGGCTCAAAGACTCACTAGGAATCACCGCTGGGTGCCTTTATGTGACTAAATCCGATATGTTGAGGTAGAGCCGATCCCAAAGTCCGACAAGTCTCGCACTCTAAAGGGACTGAAAACGCTAGCGTACAAAGGACAGACTATGCTGGACACATGCATGGACAGACACACAAGACTCTAGACACACCTACTGTTAGTCCGACCCATACACATGCAAGGGTGGACCAGGACACCCGAATGTGTGCCATGCATACACTTGACGCAATCGGTGGTTGACGGAATGGGGAAGACATCCTAAGAGGCACCATGCATGCACATGCTCCCTAGTGGACTTGATAGGTGGAGAACCGAATTCACCTTCTTTGACACCCCTGTATGACGACCATGGAACGGTCCCCAGGTTGGGTGTTGGTGGACTAGCCCATGGGGAAGGGGTGTGGTAGTGGACTTCCCTAACAAGGTGTAAGGGAAATGGTGGGTCACGAGGCCCACTAGCGAAGGGGTCGAATAGGTCAAAGAATGTGTGACCCCTCGGTTCCTCCATTACATAGTCCCATGTTTGAAATTCATGAAGGTGATGGTCACCTCCATCCATCGTGGTAGATGGGACAGTATATAAAAGATATGGCTCCTCCCTCGGGATAAAAGGAATGAAGTCGGACTCGACCGGTAACGGGAGGAGTAGAAGAACCTCCATGGTGACATGACCCATGCTGTACACGGAGGTAATGGACCCTAAGGTTGGATGGGTGAAACTACGACCGGTGGGTCGGTCGAAGCCTGGGGCCAACAAGGGCGTAAATGTCAACTTCCGGTCTAATCCTTTAAGAAGGTCATCCAATGTATCCACATGGTGACTAGACCAGAAAGTGGTGTGAAATGAGTTGATTGGCACTAGAGGTAGTGTAGGATCCATGGATGGGAAGGGAGGTGGGACCAAGCCATTCTTGAGCCAGCTAAGGAGTGGCCCGACGATGAAAAGCATTCCCGTTAGAAACACGGTGAAGTCCCGAGTTTAAATGGCACCCAAGAGGGGGGTGAATTGGGTGTTAAAAAATTAATGAAGATTTTTTTTCTTTTTGTATAAAATATGTGATAGAATGCTATATGGGAGACAAGGTTAACAGAAACCAAAAGACAAGGCAAGATCTAAAAGGTGATAAACGGATTATTCAGGATAAACGAGAATAAAACTGAACTGGAAATCACACATGCAATTTGCACAGAATGGGGATAGAAGAAAAGGAACAAACCACACGGCAACAACGATTTTTAGGTGGTTCGGATGCCACAACGGCAACCTACGTCCACCCCTCACGGACTGTGAGGATCCACACACTATCTTGTAAAAAGTTACAAGATCAACCACACACAACACTTACACACTGGGAAGAGGGGTTCCCGCGAAGGTGTAAGAACACCTTAATACACACACAGCTACACCGGAGGACACATACAAACACACACACACGGATCTAGGAAGATCCACACACACCGAAATATTTTAACAACTACAAGATCCACATATGAAGCTTAAGAAGGCAAAAAGAATTTAGAACATAATAGAAGAATCTTGATTTGCTCCCCCTTAATAGATGGTTGGATGCTTTGGATGCAGCTTGAATCCTTGGGCTGATCTTCACTTGACTTGATGAAGAAGGATGAAGAACTTCTCTCAGAGCACTGTTCATGTCTACAGTGCCAAATCCCTTCTCTTCCTCTTGGTAGCCTCCCTTTGATCTTCCTTGAGCATTAGGGTTTTCCAAACCCTCTTGTATAAGTTATATAGGATCTTGAATGGTCCAAGGCCTCCCTCAGACCAGATCCACAATATCTGGAGAGTTTCGTAGCTTAGGGATTAAATAATTCCCATGAGAGTGGCTTATCTTGAAAGGATAAAAAGTCAACAATTGTTGGCAGCTCGGGGCTGGCGGTCGACCTGCAGGGGCTGGCAGTCGACCGCCACTGAGAAACCTGCAGGTGGCCGGTCCCTGGGAAATTCGGTCGATCGGGATTTGAGGGGCGGTCGACCGCCACTGTGACAGACTGTAGAGAATTGCATTCTGTTATTTCAGGTCGACCACCCATGCTAGAGGTCGACCGGACTATCAAAAAACCTGAAAAATAAGAGTTTAGCCCAGAGAACCATATCAATAAGATCGAGACATGAATTGGATGCATGTTTATGGGAAATGTCAAGTTCATTTGAGATCTTAGAAAGCCCATTCGGAAGACTAAAACCTTAAGCAAAAGCATGAAAAAAATCCGGCCTTGAAAACGTGTGAAAAACACTTGGGTCAAGGATTCCAAACAAGAGAGCCACCAAAGGTCCTTGGTTTTGTTATCATCAAAAACACTGAGATAGATATACAACACACGGGTGGCTCGGGTTGAGGTGGCTCTAAGTAAGATGGCTCCGGATGAGGATCGGAAGTAGAGGGTGGCAATGGAGCACTCACGGGTGGTGAAGGAGCACGTGTCCTTTCTATCCTATCCAACCAGTCCAAAAACATTTTAAAGAATTTGGCAGAGGTGCGGGTTGGAGTAGGGGTCTCGGGGTGGACTCGCTCCTCATCTCTCGGCCTGGGTGTGGACCTAGGCTCGGCTATAAGCGGGGCTTCTTGCCTCCGACTATGACCCACTTGACTTGAAGTGCTTGGGTGGGATTGGATGGGGGTGAAGGGGCGGGGTTGGTTGGAGGTGATTGGGTGGGTTCGGTTGGAGGTGACCGGGCCGGGTAGGTAGACCTTCCTAAGTTCGCCCTTCATCTCATGCCATGACTCGATGGGCCATTGCCTCCTAACCTCTCTCATGTGCTCAATGCTCTCCAACTTTTCGACAGCCCTGTGGAGAAGCCTCTCCTTGGCAAAATAGAATTGCCCGGCCTCGGACACGGTATAACAATCAAAGTATGTGTCCATGGTGGCCTCCCATTTGAGATAGTCGCCCGGGTCATTGGAGCCATAAAAATACGAGGCTTCGGGCCTACGGAAGTAGAGAGGGTGGTTGCCAATCCCATGGGTGTGCCAACGGTCATATCGCTTGGGTGACCGAGATTCCATTGAAAATGGGGAACTACAAGACGGACATGGTGACACTTGGACAAGACACTAGACACGAATATGCAAGGTTGGAATGCACTAACTAATGCACACTAAGGACCCTAGACTTAAACCAAGATCCGGTACCTGGCGGAGTCCGGGGATCCGAAGATCCTCTCACGCGAGTGAATCACCTCTCCGATAGGCGTAACCTAACGGTCGGGCGACACCTTTTTATATACCAAATAATGGTATGCAAATGCAACAACCGACTTAGACTTAGACTCTTTTTTTTTGTTTTTGTTAAGCAATGACTAATGATTACCCTAGACTCAACTGGCGCTATGATACCAAATTGATGCGAGACGGACAGCGGACTCCACTCCAAGTTGATATGCGATCCTTGGACTCTAGACAAGCTCGTGATCGTCCCTAAGCAAGGGATGTGTGGGACCGTGTGCGGTTGAGAAACCAGCAATGAGTCGGGTAGTCAGCTCTTCTACGTGTACTCGGAATGTGTCACGGGATGGGTCTCGCTCTCTTTCTCGCAACGGCGATATAAAAATATACAAGCTAGGAACCTATCACTCACAGCGGCATATACAAATGAATACGAGTAAAGCAAATGCCGAGTAAGAGTGAGACGAGTTTACCTCCACGCTCCGGGCATGGGGAAGACGATCCCGGCCAAGTACGGTAACTCCCGGTACAATGGTAAAAAATTAATTACCGCAGTGAATTACATTGCTCACTCCACGTAGGGAGGTAAAGGGCTACAAGTGGGCCCGGGAAGGCGGACCCTTGGTTGACGGGCAGCAAGCCGTAAGGGCTCTCGGGGCGAACTCGGCATGCTGGTCCGACTCGGTACTACGCCGACTCGGTGCTGCGCCGACTCGGTCTTGAGTTACAGGATAACAAGCAACGGCTTCCAAAGGGACGAGGTCCTCCTGAGATCTTCTGAAGGCGCCGCTTGGCTGGGACGTTGGCAGGACGTCCCTGATCGACTCCTGGGAGCGGCGGTCGCTGAAATTGAGTTTTGGTATTTTTGCAAGAATTTTCCACGGACTGCTCTTTCTGGCCTGCACAAGGAACAGAATTGCGCGCCTCAACAGCAAGAATTATTGTGCTCAGATCCGGAGGCGGATCGAGACGTGGTTAGTGCCGTTGGAAAGAGGACTCACAGCTCTACAACATATATTTTTATCCTGTCGATCCAGAGAAGGGATTAGAAATGAGAATCTCTGCAATCTATGGATTTTTCTGTGGATCTGGTTACAGACAATCAGGACAGAAAGGGATTTTCCTGAAGACGATTTTTGACCGGAGGGTAAAAGAATTTTCTGGGTGCTGGGAAAATTACTGGTGGAAGGGGTGGATGTTAGGAACACTTGGTAAGTTTTATGGATTTTCTGAAAATTGATAAGGGAGTGGGAAAATTACGACAAGGGGACACTGTCCCACAGATCTACAAACTAGCAGATTAGTGAGGGGAAGAACAAAAATATAGAAAAAATACCAAACAAAGGCCAAATGGCACGAAATTTAAACTGAAGATTAGGGGAGACAGGGAAAACAAGCCCTCAAAGTTTGGACTCGATCAGATAATAAGAGAAAAAGATAAAATTACGGGATTGAGGTTCTGTCCTGATTTGGACAGAACTCCGGTGATGGCGGTGGCGGCGCGATGGCGGCACGAACGGCGGCGGCGGAGCTGAGCGTCGCACTCAAGGAGGTGGTGGTGGAGAGGCTTCACACCTCTGAAAGGAGAGCTCTCACAGCTCTAGAGGGGGAGAGAGGGGCACCCTTGGGCCAATTGAGTATTAATGTGAGAAAAAATCCATTTGTGCTCAATTGGCTCAAGGGTGCCCCTCTCTCCCCCTCTAGAGCTGTGAGAGCTCTCCTTTCAGAGGTGTGAAGCCTCTCCACCACCACCTCCCCGAGTGCGATGCTCAGCTCCGCCGCCGCCACCGTTCGTGCCGCCATCGCGCCGCCACCGCCATCGCCGGAGTTTTGTCCAAATCAGGATAGAACCTCAATCCCATAATTTTATATTTTTCTATTATTGTCTAATCGAGCCCAAACTTTGAGGGCTTGTTCTCCCTGTCTCCCCTAGTCTCCAGTTTAAATTTTGTGCCATTTGGCCTTCGTTTGTTATTTTTCCTATATTTTTGTTCTTCCCCTCAGTAATCGACTAGTTTGCAGATCTGCAGGACAGTGTCCCCTTATCGTAATTTTCCCACTTCCTTATCAATTTTCAGAAAATCCATAAAAATTACCAAATGTTCCTAACATCAACCCTTCCACCATTAATTTTCCCATCACCCAGAAAATTCTTTTACCCTACAGTCAAAAATCATCTTCAGGAAAATCCCTTTCTGTCCTGATAGTCTGTAACCAGATCCACAGGAAAACCCATAGTTTGCAGAGATTCTCATTTCTAATCCCTTCTCTGGATCGACGGGATAAACATATATGTTGTAGAGCTGTGAGTCCTCTTTCCAACGGCACCAACCACGCATCGATCCGCCTCCGGATCTGAGCACAATAATTCTTGCCGTTGAGACGCGCAATTCTGTTCCTTGTGCAGGCCAGAAAGAGCAGTCCGTGAAAAATTCTTGCAAAAATACCAAAACTCAATTTCAGCGACCGCCGCTCCCAGGAGTCGATCAGGGACGTCCTGCCAACGTCCCAGCCAAGCATCACCTTCAGAAGATCTCAGGAGGACGGCGTCCCTTTGGAAGCCGTTGCTTGCTGTCCCGCAACTCAGGACAGAGTCGGCGCAGCACTGAGTCGGCGCAGTACCGAGTCAGACCAGCAGGCCGAGTTCGCCCTGAGAGCCCTTCCGTCTTGCTGTCCTTCAACCCAGGGTCGGTCCTCTCGAGCCCACTTGTAGCCCTTTACCTCCCAGCGTGGAGTGGGCAATGTAATTCACTACTGTAATTAACTTTTTACCATTGTACCGGGAGTTACTGTACTTGGCCGGGATCGTCTTCCCCACGCCCAGAGCGTGGAGGTAAACTCGTCTCACTCTTACTCGGCATTTGCTTTACTCGTATTCATTTGTATATGCCGCTGCGAGTGATAGGTTCCTAGCTCGTATATTTTTATATCACCACTGCGAGAAAGATAGCGAGACCCGTCCCATGACACGTTCCGAGTACACGCGGAAGAGCTGACTACCCGACTCATTGACGATTTCTCAACCGCACACGGTCCCACACATCCCTCGCTTAGGGACGATCGCGAGCTTGTCTAGAGTCCAAGGATCACATATCAACTTGGAGTCGAGTCCATTGTCCGTCCCGCATCAGATCCACACCGGCCTTGCCGGCCCTGACGAAAGTGAGTACTAGAGAAGGCTAGAAGAGCTCGCCGATCTAGAAGGAAAGCGACTCGAAGCCTACAAACATCTGCAAGTATACCAGGCCCACATGGCTCGGGCCTACGATAAGCTCGTCAAGCAGCGAGCTTTCAAGCAAGGCGACCTTGTCATGATCAAGGAAAGAGAAGTCATGGCAGGGCGCTCTAGTGGAAAACTACAGCCAAATTGGCGAGGTCCGTATGTTATCCAGAATGTCTACGAGGGTGGGGCTTACACGGTTCTTGACCACAACGGTCACAGACCGTTCCCGCCTCTTAACGGCAAATATATGAAGCTATATTATGCACCATTGCATGAGTTCGTGCGTCACCCAGACTGAGGTGCACATCTCAACTACTACCAATAAGGCCGGTCCTTCCCCGTGAAGGATCTAACCGGCCAATCCTCCCAGTCAACTAGCTAGCTCAGCTCTCCAGAATCGCCGCCAGGCATCCGCGGGGACTAATCTCCTGCCCTCATTCCCGTCACCGCGGAAGCACGGGCACTTCTGCATTGGCACCAGTCTAGCCGCCATGCTCCAAGGTATGTAATATATATATATATATATATATATAAGAAATGGGGATAAAAATAGAGATGCCCCGGCAGACCCAGTCATCCTCACCACAAGGAGGTGACTGGGGGCAAAAAGGCTAGTAACCCGGCTGAGGTGGAAACCCGAGAGGGCACCTCAGGCAAAATCGGAGAACCCCTCGACGTGAAAACCCACAAGGGCGCGTCGGAAAAAGCTAAAGGGGGTCGGCTCTAGCGAAAACCCAAAAGGGCGGTAGATCCGATAACGAGAAAATCTCCTTCTCCCTACCAGTCAGAACGGCCTTCCGCCTATTCCTTAGTGGGCCATTAGCCTCATCCAGAGCCAGTCTCCAATCCATTTGCACTGCTACGGCGCAAACCCTCCAATTCCCAGTCGGCCTTGCATTACTTCCGCTCAGTTTGGCCAACCTTTGGCCCTTGCTTCGACAACACAGGTCAACCAGTCCCTGTGACAATCAATCCCCCAGTCACCATCCTAGTAGACTTATATCCCAGCACACTCCCAGACACTCATCATTCTCTGCCCCTACATCCTACATCCTCTGCTAATCCCGAGCCTTCAAGTTCGTTATAATCCCAGTTCCCCCCCATACAATCCCTGATCCACTAGCCATAACTCCAGTCATATCCTGCCATGACAAAGTGGTCCCTTGCCACCATGGCGTGAGGATTTCTAAAAAACCCCTATTAATGGCCGAACAATATCCGGCCACCCACACCTTCCAGTCTCAGGTTACGTCCCCTGACATCAACATGCTATGGACGGCAGTCTCAAGAAAAAAAATGGGGTTAAAAATAGAGATACCCCGACGGGCCTGGTCGAATCCATTATATAGAGCCGACTAGGTGCAAAAATTGCCACTAACCCAACTAAGGTGAAAACCTGAAAGGGCACCTTAGGCAAAATCGGGTAACCCCTCTGTGTGAAAACCTATAAGGGGGCACCGGAAAAAGTAAAAGGGGGCCAGCTCTGGCGCACAAGGGCGGTAGAGCTGGTAAAGAGAAAAAATAAAAACTCTCTCTCTCTCTACTCTTCATTTACAAAAGCCGTCGGTCATGACACACCCCGATGGCGAGCTCAACATAACTCCACGACAATGATGGCTACTACACCCCCCCAAGGCCCCAACGTCAGTCATCTCCAATGCTAGTTCCGATTCCATTCTTCTGTTCCAGTTTCGGCTACAACGCCCCTACGGGCCAACCGCCAGCCGCCAGCCTCCGGTTCCAGTTTCGGGTACAACGCCTCTCCAAGCCAGCCGCCCAGTCTCCAGCTCCAGTCTCCGGCTACCACGCCTTCACAGGTCGGCCGGCCAACTCCTGTCCCCAGTTCTAGCTTCCGGCTACAACGCCTTTATGGGCCAGCCGCTAGCTCCCGGCTCCAGTTTCGGCCACGATCCCTCCGCGGGTGGGCCAACCAGTCCCAGACCCGATCACAGCCCTCGGCTATGATGTCTTCTGAGGCCATTCGGCCAGCTCAATCCCAGTTTCTCAAGCCTAGAAGAGCTACATTACCGGCTAACGACATATAAACAACCAACACCCGGGAGTCAACCAACAACCGATACATCCCAGAATCAGCTCCCGACCTTAACCAAACATGCCACCACGTCTGGGCGGGCCTACACCAACCCTACGCTAGGGGCCTTTTCCCTACTTCTCAGCAACCAGCACTCAGTTCCCAGTACCCAAAGTCCAGTCATGCCACTCTCCCACCCAGTCTTTTATTCCAGCTCCAGTTTCAGGTAAAACCCAGTCCCCTGCCCCTTACGCCGGTACGTGTTAAGACAGTCAAGCACGACCGACAGTAAGTGGTAGCCATCCCTTCTACCCAACCCTATTCCACAGACCAGGGAGAAGAACAACTCAGTAAACCACAACACTAAAATCCGGAGTTTGTCATTAACACTCTGTAAAAGGGAGCCCAAGACATGCCCTTAGGGTAACAAAAATTTATAGTCCAGATAACAAAAAGGGGGAAGGGAAGCAATACAATCATGGCCTAGCCTCGCTCCCCTCTAGCTCCGCCAAGCGGGACTCCGCAGCCGCCAGATCTACCTCCAAGGTCGACGCAAGCTGAACGCTGGCCTCGACTCTGGCTTCAGCAGTCCACCACCCAACTCTAGCAAGCTCTATGGCTTGCCGCTGCTCCTCCAAGGCCTTCTGCAAGGCCTCGGCCCTGCTGGTCACCTCGCTCAGCTGCCTGGCACAGTCCTGAGCAAGAGACACGGCCACGTTGGCAAGCCTCCTCTACTCGGTCGCAGCTGACGCAAGCTGAACACACTGCTCCTGTGCCTCTCGAATGGCCGCCAGTCGCTGTGCCCGCTGCACCTAAGCCTCCAGAAGCCGCAGGTACTCCGCCCAGATGCCGGCCAAGCTAGACATCCAGAGCCCACGAGGAAATCTAAGGCCATGGTGGCCACGTGTACACTCCCTCAGTCGCTGTCGAAGCTCCTCGGGAGAAGGCAGGGGATCACCCCCTACATAGCCCTGGGCTCGCTGAAGCAAGGCTGCACCTACGCTGGCGTCCAGCAGTGGCTCTGGTGGTGAAATGGATGTAGGCCACGTGATCCCCAGCTTGAGAGAGGAGTGACCCATCTTAGCCAGCACACCGGAAGGACCTGTACAACCCCATCGAACACGAAACGGGTCATGTAATGCCCCGCATCTTTTTAGATCCTTGTTCGTGGGTCTTGGATCTGGTTTCTCAGAGTGTTTGACTCTGTTGTGTGTGAAATTTTGTTTCGGACATCTTTCGTGTTCGGATTGGCGCGATCCGGAGTTGTCTCGGAGGCCCGGAAGCGTTCCGCGACTTTTTCCGCGCGTGTTTTCCGATTCCCGGTGTGTGTTTCGGTAATTCCTTCGGAACCTCGTTGCGGGTGAACCGGGCCATTCACCTAGGCGAGTGTGGTACCGTTGCGATCGGTGCGTTCTGAGGATCGCGGAAACATGATTTTCTATTTTTCGGTATTTTTTCGGAATTTCCAGATTTTCCTATATATAACCTTCTCTCTCTCCCCTCTCATTTCTCATTTCTCTCCCTCTCTCTTCTCACGCTCTCTCCTCTCTCCCTCTCTCTCCGGAGGCCGACGGGGCGGAGCATGGGCGAGGTGGGGATGGCGCGGGCGAGGCACGGGCGAGGATGGGTGAGGATCAAGGCGGTGGAGGCGCGTGGAAGCTCGGCCGTGGGTTCGTGGAACGGCGAGGCTTCAACGGCGTTTTCTTCGCGCATCGGCGAGTTCGGGGCGCGAAATCTTCAGTGGAGGTAGGGAGATGGACCCTCGACTCGCGTACTTCCTTTCCCGCGAGTTTCGTAGGCCGTGGTGAGCCGAGCGGGCTAAACGGGGTGATTTGGGGAAAATGCGTGTTTTTGGGGTGTGAGCCGGATCTCTCGTTTTACCGTGTTTCTGGGCGATCTAGGGGTTTAGATGCATGTCTAGGGGCTTGGGGATGGTTTCCCCTTTTGTTTCCCCTTCACCTGGGGGTGGACGGGGCGTGGAATGGTTTTTCCCGTGATTTCTACCATTTTCAGGCCCGGACTGAGAACGCGCTAGTCTCTAGTAGCGCGTTCTTGAAGGTCGCGCCGCCCCGATAGGGTGCGTTCATCAGAGAAGATGAACAGTAAGGCGGTTCTTCTTCCTCGAGGTTCGAGGGCGCTGTGCGGAGGTTCTCAGTTGCCAGCTTGTCGGGCCGAGTGTTCACTTGGCACGTGGTACGTTTTTACTTCTTTAGACTGTACTTCCTGTTGGACTGGACTCTATTATAGCTGTAGTTTTTTATTTATCTCTGTTAATTGTGTTACGCTAGATTGAGTCACCGTGTATCGGTGTGTGTGCGGTGGGGTTTTCCCGCATGTCGTGAGTTTTCCTGGAAGATGATTCCCGAGTGGGCCATGTGTTTGGCCTTGGACTACGAGTCCAGTTATCGGCGTGGCGGCTTGTGCGTTGCCTTGGGAATCGTGCTTCTGTGCTTTCCACGGGGGCCGTGTGTGGCCTTGGACTGTGAGTCCAGTTGCCCTGCCTGGGGCTGGAAGGCTTCTCAGTTTCCTTCCCAAGGGAATGGTCTCGGCGGCTCGTGAGCTGCCTCGATATTCGTGCTATCATGATTTTAGACCTAGAGATTGGACTAGATTGACGGCCTTGTGCTGTCACGTGCAACGGTCTTGACCCCGAGTCTTGTGACTCAAGGACCGTTGGGTGTAGTGCGTCTAGAGGACTGTCCAGAGTCCAGTGACTTAGCGTCACTTGGGTTTTCTCGACTCTCGCGCAGGGTGTGTGCGCGGCCATGGACGGTGAGTCTCGTTTCTTCTCCGACTGTGGTCACCGTGCGACGGTGCTAGTACGTGGGATGGTCCCCGTACTTTGTCGGGTTTGGGCGCTGTTTTCCTTCGACTTGAGAGTCTACTCCTTCAGTGACCCTCCACTAGTCGTAGCCCACCAGTACGCGGTGCTGGTCGCACCAGGGAGTGGTGTACGGGCTTACCCTTAGAGACGGTTTGTGGAGCGGTTGCCGTCGGGCCCCACATCTTGCAGCCAGAGTCCGGCTGAGGGGAAAACCGGTCAGAGGGCCAGACCAGGGATGCGCGGTCTGTGTGTGCACACGTGGTTGGGGGTGATTGGACCCACGTCGACGGGCGAGACCCCAGCTAGTCACTTGTTTGTGGTTACTTGTTCGGTGTTCGTGCCTTTGGTAGGCGCTACTACGTCAGGCAGTTCACCTGCGGTGCGGTGTAAGACGTCAGGGGACGCTACCGGCTGTGCTTCTAGTGGGAGGTACTCCTGTTCTGGACAGAGAGTGACAGACTGTCAGTTTCCATGACTTTGACCTTCAGGTTTCGATCGTGTCGACCGTTGAGTTTTCGGTTGTTTCACCGTGGCGCGTGTGTTGGTTTTCGTGCCGTGAGACTAGTGCTAGTGGCTTTACCGAGATTGCGTCTTTTTGTGCGGTACCCGTGACCAGGTGTCAGGGTTGCACTTTGGACAGCGTGTCCAGGTTGGCCGTGTTCTGGGAGACAGGCCTCTACGGCGTGGTTGCCGTGGGTTTTTACTTCGGTAAGCGGTACTAGTGTAGTTCGGTAGCCCCCGACCTTGAGTCCGGGGTGTGGTTCTGGTACAGTAGGAGTAGCTGTAGTGCCGAGTTTTGACCGGACACCGGTTCGCTGTTCCTGCTATAGTTGTAGCCTTCCTTTCCGCTACCGCCGTTGTTTTCGGTTGGGGTTCCACGGGATCCTTGCTGAGTCTCTGTTTTGGAGACTCATTCCCTGCTTTTCAGGTGAGGCAGTTCTTCTTCCTCGAGGTTCGAGGGTGCGGTGCGGAGGTTCTTAGTTGCCAGCTTGCCGGGCCGAGTGTTCACTTGGCACGTGGTACGTTTTTACTTCTTTAGACTGTACTTCCTGTTGGACTGGACTCTGTTATAGCTATAGTTGTTTACTTATCTCTATTACTTGTTGTATTGTCCTGCTTTATTTCCTATTTCTTTGTGCCTCCACACTCCTTTCAGCCCTTCCGAGCCCTCCCGACTCGTGGGCGGCGGTTCGAGTCTCGGGTTATGGGGACTTTCCGATAATCGGATTCTCAGGGCGTTACAGGTCAGCCATGCTCAGGGTTTCCCTATGACAAGACAAGGTGAAAAACCTAAGAAAGGTCCTGACTCCCACTTGGTGTGGCTCCCGCCGTGCCTGTAACTTCCCCGCTTGGGGTCGGTGAGGGCAACCTCTTCTCCACCCCGGTAGTATCCTCTGCTGGAGTCGGAGAGGGTAGGGACTCCCCTGTAATCCGGTCCTCCCCAATAGCCATTGAGGTGATGGAAGGCACCCCTTGACCCTCCTAGTCGGGAGCCGGCGCGTGCTCCTCCTCAGACTCCAGTCTTGGACATAACACAAAAATGTCAGCACTCTGCCATAAACTCTGCATCAAAGCCAACGCGGAGGCAAAGAGAAGTTGCATATACCTTCCAACGCCGCCTCCATCTTGGGGTCTCCGGCAGAAGAGGCCTCGGAGGAAGAAGAGCTCGAGCTCGAGCTCTCATCAGTCTCCATCGTGGCGCTGCCACCCCTTGAAGAACCGGACAAGCTCTCTGATGAACCCCCGGCCGTGGGCAAATCAAGGGCACCTGTACATCGGGAAGCCAGATTAGGCTACTATCAAGTCCAGCCTCACATAAAGATAGCTCCCTAGTCGAAGGTGCCGGGGAAGAAGCTCACCAGTTGGGGCGTCCCCTTCGGAAATCCCCTCAATGTCAACAAACTCCCCGTCGCCCTCAGTAGTAGCTGCGACAGGAGGCTCATCTCCTGATGGCCGGTCTGTATCTCGAGGGAGCTCTCCTTCCTCCAGAGGGGAAGAGGTACCTGCAATCCATCCTAGTCAAAGCTCAGCACGGGTGGGAAAGTCAAATAATCCACCCTAAAGCCATCAAGTGCTCAGCTACATACCTGATGGTCCCACACTAGAGGACTCCACCAGCCCCACCGTACAGGCCGACACCACGGTCGGCATAGGTGGGAGAGGCACCTTCGTCAGTAGCGGCGGTGGTCTACTCAACGTGTCCTTAACGGTAGCTGGGGGCACGGAAGTCACCGGTCCTGGCTCATTTCCAAAAGATGGCAGGGCCACTGACGGGCCGGCATCCACCAATTCCTGGATCATCTCCAGAGTAGCCGCCGCGTCCTCACCTGCCAAACAAGCAACATAAGTCAAGTCAACAATTCTGGCTTGTTAAAAGAGTCCAACAACGACGGGAAGATCCCCTTAACAACAATTGGACACTTACTCGGATAACTACTAGCCACCATGGGTGCTGGCTCTTCCGCTTGCCCAGGGGCTCCGCCCAGTATCTCAGTCAGGGCCTTGGCCCCCGACACCTCTGCCTCCCCTGCACAATCTAGACGGTCATGTCAGTAACCGAAAGCAAGTAAATCGCAGCTTACACTTAGCGTCAGAAGCCCTTACTCGAAGGAGCTCCACCAGTGGCCTCCCACAACTCAAAGTCGGGGAAGGTCCCAGCATGGGGTGCATGCTCGTCCATCAAATGAAGGAGCCCCTCCATATCTATCTCGAACTCATCCCCTTCCTCAGGAGGAGGATCCACCTCCCGAGGGGGCGATAAAGCCGCCTCCACTCTAGTCCCCGGCGGGGCTACAAAATACAAATCCAGCAAAACAAGATTAGCCAACTACCATGGCTAAACCAAGCGGGAGAAAAGAAGGTAAAGCGAAACTTACTCTAGGCCGCCTCCTCCTCAACTCGCTCTCCAGTCTTGGGTCCCTCAGACAACCCACCAGCCTCGACCGATGCATCCTCCACACGAGGGCATTTCCTCCGGGGCTGCAAGCTCCCATCCCCACTCCCTGAGGATGTTCCTGTGGAGGGCTGGTCCCCCTCTACCGCAGAACCTACTGACAAACACATCATTATACAACGCCTCAGTTCTGTACCTGAGAATTACATAATGAAAGGGAGAGAGTAGGCTAAAGGAGGAAAGCCTAACCTGGAGCCCCAAAGGGGGTCAATGGTAAAGGCACCAGCTGCTCCAACCCCAACGCTAGGGCTCGGGCCGCCATCGCGACGGCCTCCCGAATATCCCATGGAGTGCATGGGTGCTCGACCTGGGACACAAACTCCACAGGCCCAGCTGACCTAATCGCATGGGCGATGTACCATCTCCAGTCATCAACCGATGTGTCGGCGAAGCTCCCGTGCGGGAGCTCTCGGTCCAGTGACCCTCTACCCCGAATGCCACAATCGGCCAAGAACTGAGCTCACCAGTCCCTAGGTGCCCTCGGTCGAGACACCTTCGCTCTAGCCGCTGTTGCCGAGGCCCGTCCCAGGGGCTTCAATGCCCCTCCACTACTTCGGCTCCCAGAAGATGAACCTCGGCCACTCCGGGGCCACTGTGCTACAATCCGCTCGATCTCCCGGTGGATCCCAGCAACATGGGTCCTCAGGTACCCCTCATCCAATGCAATAGGAGGCATATCCTCCCTTAGCAAGCGACTCTCCTCCACCTTCTTGATTGCGGAGGCCTTCTGTCGGTAGAGGTGAATGTGCTCAAACCACCACCGGGTGTAGTACACATCGAACTGTCCCCGACGTCCCTGCCCCGGCATAGAGAATCGCTCCAGCTCCCGATGACCGTAAAAGTCCCACCAGGCCACTGTAAGTAGGTGGGTATCCTTGCCCTTGTACTGTCGGCCCGTCAGAAGGAACTCCTTGTTCGGCGGAATCCCCCGGTCGTACCCAAAATTCCTGGCAAAACCATGCGGGTAGTACGGCTCCAAGGAACTCGTCGCCGACCGGTGCAACGCCAACACAGCTGCTCGGGTGCTCAATACCCACTTAGTCCATGGTCCCGTATCGACCGCCCCCTGACCGGGGTGGGCGCTAGTCGCCCCTCCACCTGAATCCCCCAGAAAGAGGCCAGAGTCCCTCGCTGCACTGTCAAAGGGTAGTCCCTCCTCGCCCCGGGCGGGCAGGTAACCAAGGGCCCTCCTGGCTCCCTCAAGCTGCTCCTCTGCATCACCATCCGGTTGCCCAGTAAAGCTGAACAAAAGGGGTGCCGTCGGATTCGCCACGGTACCTCACATCACCAGCCCCAGGAACAGTAACCCAGCCCACACACTGAGGTAGTGGGTCGGTAGGAGTATACTCCTCTCCCTCGGCGCTGAGTGTGCCGCCAGAACTCCAAGTCCTTGGTAGATGTTGGCCAGTGCAGCGGGAGCTAGAGCTAACTGTCTCCCCTCAGCCAACAAGCAAGCCGGCCACAACAACTCAGCTCTCAATAGTCCTTCCTCTCCGTGGGGAACTACAAAAGTCGCCAACCAATATGCCAGATATGCTGCAAGGTGTGTCACATCTGGCAGACCGTGGGGATTCCACTCCTCCTGTGGTGCATACACATATCTGGAGTACGTCCGAAAGCGTAGCTCCACCTCAGTATACTCCTCCCATAGAGAATGGTCCCTGGCGAACTTCTGGTAGAAGTAAAATGGCCCGTTGTCGAAATGATGGACCCTTACATTTAGTGGTACCCGGGGAGTCTGTACAGCTCTCCCTCTCCCTGCTAGAGCTAAATCTCTCCAGGTCTTCAGGAGATACCGATAACTGTGAGGCACTCAGTATCTTCCCAGTCCGTCGATATGACTACGGTGGAGGTCATCCAGCACTACCTCCTCGTATCCTTCGCCGACGACCGGCAAGCCAGAAATCCTGAACAAAGACCACAAGTTAAGGCTGGTCTCGCCCTCTGTTGTTGCCACCATGTTCCAACAACGGTTGAAATGCTCAACCAAGCTCTGCAGCAGTCCGGTGTAGCACGGGTACGCGTACAGAGCGGCAGTCACCGCGTACCTGATCTCAATACGATCCAGTAACGCCTGGTAGTGGTGGACGACCCCCATCAGCCACTCAGTGGCGCCCTGGCGGTAGTAGTGTGATGAGATCACTGTCCAGCGACCATACCAGCTAGTGACGGTCTGTCGCATGACTCCATTCAGCATATTGTGATCATCATAACCCTCTCCAACGTACTACACACCAGCAGGCTCCAATACCAACCCAGTAATCCCCTCTATCTCCGTGCGATGGTGACCATGCAAATCCCAGCTAGTAGGGCCAATCAGCCCAACCCTGACTCCGGACTGCTCCGCCATGCCGAAGAACCCCAGGCAGTCAACACTGGGAAACTGGCGCTGCCTCCAGTAGTCCTCTGAAAAGCTCGGATAGATGTGGAACACTGTACCATGCAGGCTGTCCCTGTCAATCAAGATGGCCCTCTCAAGCCAGCGGCGGGCCCCTGGGATCTGCGAGTCGCCCTCCTCCACGCCATGAGGGACGTAGCTGCGGATGAATTCAAACGGGTGACGATGGGGAACTCCAATGGATAGCCCCCGCTCTGGTCATAACTGTACAAACCGCCCGCCTCCAGAATCCTGGCCACTTCCATGGCCCCTGCTCCAGCTGTCCTCTCATCCAGCGGACCCTCAACCATTGACGTATGGCCCCGGTCCAGCTGCTCTATCCTGGCCACAGTGATCACAGGTGCACCCAGAGCGGGCATCTGCCGATTAGTCCGCCGCACCCAGTGATCCTCCTCCCGAGCCATCCACCTCGGGACTTGCCCGTCTCTGCCGAAGCGTGCCATAGCTGCAAGGCAGGGCACCAAAAAAAAATATAGTTAGTATACCAGAAAATCAACATATACAGCACAACAAAATAAAGGCACATGAAGTGTCAAAATACAACTACAACAGCCCGGAACAGGGGTCTCACGGGCCGTACGCCCTCGTCTCTGCCTCTGACGCACGCCCCGTGGGGAGCATTTGTTGTACCCGGACTATTTCCCAGCACAAATAACAAGGAGTAAGGGTTCGGGCATTTCCCCGAACACCTTCAAGGCACGGGCTATCTAGCCCTTTCTACAACCCTACGGGTCTCTACAAGGGTCCCGACCAACTTGCCGTGACACGCGGTGACACAAACAATTGTCCGGGGTCAACCCTGGCCACTCACATGCGGGCTTTGCTCGTATCCTGCATGGCCGCCCGGGACCACCCGGGGGCGCCCCGACACTAAGCCATGCCACGTGGTTCCCAGTGAAAGAGCCACGGGCCCACTCCGAGATACTTCATTCAACCCTCCAAGGTCAAAGGGAGACCCGAGCAAGTCAACCACAGGCTTTGGAGGCCTGTAGCACGTGCATACGGCCCACACACGTGTGTTCGGCATATCTCCGAACACCTTGTGGGCGCATATGTTCCAGCCCTTCTATACAAAACCACGGGCCATCCCGTGGTTCCAGCACACTAATGGGATCCCACAACGATTCCCCAGTAAGTCGGGTCCACCCCCGACCCTCAGATATGTGGCAACGAGCCACTCAACTTTAGCACTCGGGCCAACCCGAGGCTACCCTATCAACCCATTGAGCAACGTGGCACACAGCCCGAGGTATTACCCACGTCCATAAAATGGCCCCTCTTATCTCTCATGAGCTCCTATCCTCAATCCAAGGCCCACCGTGCGGCCCCTCAACCATCTACTCAAGCCGTTTGGCAATCCGGGGTGTATCGGGCATTTACTAGAACACATTCCGAGCGGCTGCGACTACCCAAAGAATGACGGCCCCACGGGCCCATGCTAGCCTCCCGAAGTTCAAAGTCCGTCAAAGGACATCCCCAGACAACACAAGAAAACCCCCGGGGTTACGGCCAGCCTGGGGCCAGTTCGCCCCGGGGCATGGCCGCGCGCCCCAGGGAGGGCGAACTCCCTGGGGGCCGAGCCCTCCCTCCAGCCCGGTGGTCACACGACCCCACTCAGTCCCGGTTCGTCCGATTTAGGGTCCTACGATACAGTTCGTGTGCCGTACCAGTTCGAGAAGTTGATGCGTGGACGTGGGAGCGCAAAGCGACAGCATGCGGGAATTCCGCAAGTCAACGCGCACACAAGCCTCCACGTATCATCCAAGCTATTCGTCCTTTTCTTTCTTAGTCAAATTAGAAAGAAAATGGCCCAAAAAATTGGATTTTATAGGGTGGGACCACCCCCCTCTCTCCTTGGAGCGAATCCGCCGACCAGCTCACCCCCCCTGGCTGGTCTGCGTAAACCCCCCATTCAATTAAAAAAAGTTTGATTTTTCAAAAAAGAAAAACCCAAACCACTCCACCTAAACCTCCTGGGGGAGGGGGTTTAGGCGGACCAGCCCAGCCCCCTGGGCTGGTCCGCGTAAACCCCATCCAAGGGGGCTTTACGCGGACCAGCTCAGCCCCCTAAGCTGGTCCGTGTAAACCCCTTCCCCCTCTCTCTCAGTCTGTAACCCAAGTACTATTCACTTGGGTTTACGCGGACCAGCTTACCCCCCTTAGCTGGTCCGCGTAAACCCCTTGTGACCCTTCAACTTCCCCTATAAAAACCTATTAGGGCTCAAGGGGTGGGGCATGATAAGGTTCATCCTTCCAAGGTCCAGCATCTAGCAAGCACCAAGCATCCAAGACTTCAAGCGCGGCTCCGAGTAGCGAGCTAAGGAGAATTGTGCGTGTGACTTGTTCATCGGCCTAATACGACGAGGGTATGTCGTTTGCACTCCCCTCACGCCGTATGTAGCCGTCACACACAAGTCTACACCCACCGTATGTGAGATGCTACGACATAGGCAGACGTCCCCTCATGCCTGGATTTTCTCTCGCGTGCTTGTCGGTTGCGATCACACGCGTGCCATGACGTCATGCTCTCTCGCAGTCGCGAGGCCATGTTCGACCGCTCAATTTAAGTCGTGATCGACCCTCACCCAGATACCGGATCGATGTATCCCTCCAGTCATCCAGTCACAGGCCCCCGTTCGGCAACGCGGCCCTGGCCCACGCCACGGGATGAGCCCTCTGTAAAACGCACATGTGTTCATTCATCACGCATCAACCCGGGGACCGACTAGCACGTCGGAATTGTCCCGTGGCATGCACCTGTTGTACCTTGGCCATCACGGCTTTCCTGTAAAGAAGTATACACCTCAGTATAACACCGTCAATTGGACGAGTGCTCTCGCACCCACGTTCAGGCCCTCAGTTTTCTATCTACACCACTTGGCATCCGTGCCTAACACCCTAACCCCAGTAAAGATCCCTCAGTCTAATGCGCACCCATAGCTGCTGAATGCCCCCAACCCTCTACCCACGGCGTCAGACATATATACAGACTTTTCTTCAGCTCAGAATGAAGGTATTCAGATTCAATCTGATGTAAATAAACACCGGTTGCTTGCGACCGGTGGGGAAAGACGTCTAGTACACGATTCTCGCAATCGCCTACGCACTCACACCCATGGAACCCCCTCTCTCCACGTGTCACCCGATCACCCGAGCCCATGTGCCACGCCCTGGTGGCGCTTCCCCGGTCAACCTTTGGTTCCATGAGTGATTGTCGAGAGATCGACTGGCACGCCCGCACGCTGTCCGGTTAACCCTTATCCTGATATTTTTATGCCATTCGACCCCTTTTCGACTTTCCGTGAAAGGAGAGTGCCCGATATCACCGTGAGAGGCATGCAACCATAAGGAGGATATCTGAGATATATCAAACTCCCGTATTCTCCTTTCCTGCTGTATCCCTTCCTTCACCCCTGTAGATATATATTTCTTCCTTCCGCTCTCTCACCGATGGTCAAAGCGCATCAAATGTATGGAACAACGAGCGATGAGCGAACCACGAGAGCGAGAGAAAGAAAATAATACAGAGAGCAATGAAAAAGGATCGTGATCGCCACCAAGATGTCGTACGTGATAGTCACGCCGTACCTTGGAAAGGAAGGGGAGACACTCGCCTTGATGCAGCACCGGGAAGACGCGCGGTTGACGTAGAACCGCCTTAATCGACGCGCGGCCCTACGATAGACCGTTTGATGGTGCTGCCGAACATGCGGGAGAAGAACTCCTGGAGGACGAACGGCTTTAATGGGACCGCCTAAAGACGACGAGCGGCGCAGAGAGGGCCGCTCGTATCCTTGAACGGGCCTACACGAACCGTGCTATTCCGCCACGCCAAGAGTTACAAAAGGGGCTCACCTCCACCCTCTCCAGCCGGCTAGAGGGGATGGGCCTCGTGCTGATGAAGTGTGACCTGCGAAACAATACCAAGACACAGAAGGAACACCCAGATTAGAACTAAATGACGTAGTACGCGTTCATGTGAGAAGAATGAAGCATAATCAAATGGAAAGGGGGATACCTGGGGGGTTTTAAACCCCTAGGGTGATAAAAACGTAGGTGGGTGTATGCATGGGGAGAAAAACGAGGTAAACGCAGAGAGAGAAGAATGCATGCAACAGATGATGAAGAAATCGGAAAGTGACGCTATGACTCGACACACGGACTACTCCTTGAACTAGAGGCTCGTAAGGACGTAGAGAGCCTCCCTCCTTGGTGCTAGGTCGTTCGGAAATGCGGCAGGGCTTCGCCGTCGACCAAAATCTCCCCCCCCCCTTTTCCGAGTCCGGCCACTAGGGTCTATTTATAGAGCTTAGAAAGCCAGCCCCGAAACTAGGGTTTAGAGGCATTTTAGGGTCGAATTTGCAAAAGATAATTCGTAGACAATATCCTTATCTTCCATCCAGACAAAACGGCATCAAAAATGGCGGATTATCCACGGAGAGATCGTTAAAACAAATCAGGGATAAAACCATGCGTAAAAGGATGAAAATCCGTTAAAAAACCTCCATCGAAGGGATGAACGGTCTAACGATAGACCGCTCACGCCTTGAACGGTTATGTTCCGACCGTTCAACCTGTCGGTGGAAATTGAATTAAATCAGATAATTAGCCCCATTATCGCTCGAACAGACCGAAACGGCCGGCGTTGGACCCTGAAGGATGAACGGCGCCTTGGCGACCGCTCCAACGTAGAACGGTCTAAATGAAGCCGTTTTAACCTTGTCGGTGATAATGCAAATATTTGGATAATTGTCTGAGGAGATTAGCACGCGTAGGACTCTGAGATATGGGTGGTTGGAATGCGGCCGTCCATTAGTTTGAACGGGTAGAATAGGGCCGCACAAAAGCCTGTCGGTGAATATTAAGAAAATCCTCAGAAAATAACCAAAATGTGTGAACGGTCTGGGATCAACCGCCCTAGTCCTGAACGGCTGATGTTGAACCGTTCATGATCTTGGATACTTGACTTTCATAAAATAGTTCAATTAATCAAAGCCAAGGTCCAATAAGCCCTGAATTGATACGACCTTTACCAAGGAGGGAGGCTACCCATAAAATGGGCCCAGGGCGTGCCACAAAAAATGGCCAAACGAATGATGGACAACTTAGGGCATCAACTAATGGGAGTAAGAGAAACGACTCAACTTATCGGCGTAAAACGGGTGTCAATAGATGCCCCTCCTTAACGTCCTCTTTGCAGGGGAGCGAGCGGAGGTGACACGGAACGTGGAGACGAAGCGGAAATGTAGCGGGGTGTACCAGAAAATTGGGCGTTAAGGTGAAACGACACCCGTTTCTACCAACAAGCGATGGGAATCTTTCGGAAAACCTTGAACCGAGCGTCAGGAGTAATTGACCAAAAGGCGACGCCAATCTGGAGGGACTAAACTAAACGAAACCAACCGACAAGACCAACCTCATGGGGGACACAATCCCACGGTCCAATGAGGGGGCCACAAAAGAAAAAAGCTAAAGCTCCAGACATGGACCTTTTAATCAACCGGACCAAACGAATCGACCAAAGAAAACCTTCGAATTCAGAGTGGAATTAGTTCATCTTACTCGATCATCTGAACACACAGCTGACCATCACTTGACGGGACATTTCTTAAGCAATTATAGGGCATGAAAGCTCAAAAGGATGCGTATGATGCATGCTGGGCTAAAAATAAATGAAACTGTTAAATCAAATGCCAAGAAAGATTAAAATATAGAATATTCGAGAGTAGTATTGCTAAGCTGGGAATATCAGAGTCAAGATACCATCCGCAACCACAGCGCGCGGATAGAACCGTCCTCCTCGTGACATCCCAACTTAACGGCCTATCCGAAGGTTCGGTACATGAGCCTTGATCATCATTGTTTTTGTTGAAGGGGAACATCAGATCCTGGGACACGTAGGTAACCTGCCGGCTCTCGAAATAGTATAATATAATACCATATAATTAATGCAATAAGGGATTAGGGATAGAAGGCCATACCTGACTTACCTGTGCAGGCGAAACGGCGAGACTGTAGGACATGATGCTGCATAAGATGGTTAAGAAATAACTTTCCAAAGAAAATATCAATATTCATGATCTAGATACACTATCCAGATAAACGGCCTTATTGTAACCGTGCAATATTCCAAACGGCTCTATGTTAACCGTGTGTACCTGACATTCAAACAATTCTTACAGGCCTGGTTGCCAGGGATGGACGGTCCATATCATACCGTTTAAATAAGAACGGCTCATTCAGAACCGCTCGGGCTTGGAATTTCAACCGACTTAAAGTTAACGGTCACCAGGGTTGCACGGTCATATTGGAACCGCCCACTGGACAAACGATCTAACGATAGACCGTTCTTCTCTGTAACCTCGAAAAACTGAAACCCCCTCGCCTCCTTCCACCGTAACCGATGGTGGGAGGGACGAAGGGGCAACAAGGCCTCATTCTCCCCACTCCCTCACTCTAACTTCTCCAAACTCCTCCCCCTTTCTCTCCATCTCTCTCTCAAGCTCCCTCGATGACCCGGACGATGCACCAAGGGGCCCGGCCGTCGGCCGCTGGTGAGGATTCGCCGCCGCCGAGGCAACCGCCACCACCGCCTGAGGAGGGAGAGTCGCCAGGAGTGACGATGGAGGAGCTCGCCATCGTCGCCGCCGAGGAAGAGGTCCCTGCCGGTGAGGAGGAGATCGCCGGAGAACAACCACCGACGGGGGTGGCCAAGAAGCCCCGTGATCTCGAGGTAGGCCCCCCCACCCCAAACCTCATTTTCCTTCCAATTTTTATCAATGCATGTTAATTTAGAAATCTTTTAGGGGGGTTTAGATGCTTAGGGGTCGGTTAGGGGCCATGATGGTCTTCCCAGCCAGCCGGGGGGCGTTCACCGTCGTCGGGGACGACGACGGCAGAACGGTTCAACAGAAACCGCACAGAAAACAATGCGGTCCTCATAGGACCGTCCCAAACTAAACACGGCTTAGGGAGCGCCGTTCAAACTCACACAGCCAATGGGTCACCAAAACACCAATACGGTGAGGTTATCACCGTTCAAATGATAGACGGACCATATAGCTCCGTTCAAACATGCAACCAAGGCAAAACAATACGGTCCTCACAGGACCGTCGTCAATCCATACGGCCAAAGGTGGGCCGTTTCTCCTTGGGAAAATGGGCAAACAGACGGTACAGGGTAATCCGTCCAATATGGGAATGGTTAAGGATAGCCCGTTCAAAAACGGGGAACCTGAGAAACAAAACGGTTCGAGATAGGCCGTTCGTATGTTGAGCGGTCCGTGAGTAACCGTTCATCAAATCAAGAATTGGGCTTTGAGAATTTATTTGAGTGAAACAAAATATGAAACTAAATGACTAACCTAAATGAGATGGATGAATGCAGGGGAAGCGTAGGACCCGTACCTCCTGGCTGCAGGTCCGTGTAGTGTACCTGGCACTGCCGGACTTCCAGAGGGAGCGGTTGACTGCCATGGGGCTTGCCCCCTTCCTGAGCATCGAGGTGTGTCGTTTCGACGCAGCTCTGCTCTACGCCCTGCACGACCGCTGGGATCCAGTGAGTCGGACGTTCCTTTTCCCATGGGAGCACATGGTCCCTACGTTGGAGGACGTGGCCAGGCTCACTGGCCTACGTGTGCACGGGTCACCGGTCAGCGGGACTAACTTTCCCGACTACCGGGGGATGGCTCGGGAGTTGCTCGGCTTACAGCTGCGGCGCCCCGAGAGGCAGTCGACCCTCCTTCCCCGGGCTGCTCTCCAGGACAGCCTGGGTCTACGACGAGCGGGAGTTGCGGTCGGGGAGCGACCGGAGGGGCACTTGGAGCGGCTCGTCGGGCTAGCGAGACCGAGTGTTGCAGCGGGACTGGGACCTGAGGCAGACAGAGTACTACGACAGTTCCTGATGCTGATGTTCGGACGGCTTCTCTTCTCCACGCGGGCAGACGTGATGAGCTGTCGCTTCCTCCCCTTCCTCCAGGAGCTCGAGCATGTAGGTGACTACGCTTGCGGAGCGGCGGTCCTCGCCTTCCTCTTTGACACTCTCAGTTCGACGGCGCGTCGGACGATGCTTGGGGGCTTCTCCCCCTTACTCCAGGTGTGACTCTATTCTCTAGACTCAATTATGCAACCCTATATGCTTGCTAAATACTGACATGACCTTGTGGTACAGGTGTGGGCCTACGTGCGCCTACGTGGGTTGGGCAGAGGCGAGGAGACCCACCCTGGGCTCCTGCCGATCGCACGGAGGTGGACAGCACCCCGGGAGATGATGGCCTTGAGGAGGCAGGTCCGGGAGCTGCAGGATGACCTGGACACTCTACCGTATACCTCGGTATGCTTCTAGACTCAGACTCTTTAATTACATACTATTCTTTCATGATTATGATGCTGATGCAGTTTCCTATCTCTTGCAGGTACGGTGGACTCCTTACACGGAGGAGAGCCCGGAGGGCCAGCCGTGGGTGACCGAGGCCGTGGCCTTCTCTGGCCGGGACGTGTGGCTTCACTGCATGAATGTGGTGGAGCCACTGTACTTCAGGTTGGTGATGAGGACCATCGGGGTCCATCAGCCGGCCGTTGAGTTCCCTACGCCTGAGAAGGCGGGGGAACGGGTGACGAGGACGACCCGGGGACTCCGCGAGGCGTACGATTGGACAACGATGAACGCCGAGCAGGTCGCCGACTGGGCTGCGCGAGGGCGAGTGGTGACCGCCCGGGCAGAGAGCGATAGCGCATACTACACTGCGTACGCACGGCACTACCGGGACCAGGTGTTCCGAGGCGCCCACCGACCGGTACGACTTCTAAACTTAAACTTTGTCTATTATGCTTATGAATGATGCACTAACAAGGACTTTTAAATGTAGGTCGACCCTGCAGGACGAGTGGCAGAGTTGCAGGGACTCCTGCACTCCACCATCCGAGAGAGAGACGAGGCCCGGCAGGCCCTGGCCCTACTGGTGAGTTTTCTAACCTTAGACTCTTTAAATTATGCAGTCCTATATGATTATGATTATGCCTATGACTGACCTGGAGTATTTGGATGCAGCGCGCCGAGGGTGCTCAGAGGGCGGGACCAGATGCTCCTTCTTCCTCCTCCGTCCAGACCCCAGCAGACCAAGCCGAGCGGGATGCGGACTTCACTCGGATGGTAGAGCGGGCCAAGGCGGCCGAGGTGGCACTCGTGGAGAGGGTACGCAACTCTAAACTTCCCTTTTTCTTACTATGCTTATGAATGAAATGTTGACTAACAATGCCATGCGGGTGCAGACGTCCGAGCTGACTCGCCTCCAGGCAGAGCTGGAGCGGAGCCGGGTGACGGCTAGGGAGGAGGTAGCCCGGGTGCGAGAGGAGGCTGCGCGGAGCCGACCGGTGGACACAGTGGAGACCGCGCTCCTCCAGGCGGAGCTAGAGCGACTGCGGGCTGGCGCAGCCGAGGCGGAGCGGTGCCGGACTAAGGCGGCCGAGTTACGCGGGGAGCTGCGAGCGTATAAGGACATCAGCCGGCGCTCACGCAGCGGGACCCCGAGCGTCAGCCATGGTACGCACGGTTCCGTGAGGAGTTTTTTTCACGGGTTCCTCCGATCAGCGGAGGAACGAGGAGGATGAGCGGCGCCGGCGATGACAGCGTGACGAGGCGACCTCAGCGATGCCTCCTCCAAAGAGGCATGAGGGTGAGGGGGACAGTGACGGAGGCCAGGGAGAGAGAGCCGCTTGACTTGTCATACGGGGCCCGTCCTTTTGTACATGATGATACTGATGTGCATATATATATATACACTTTTCTTCTTTTTCACTTGCTTTGTGGATGAATGCATGTATGCATGAATGGATGAATGTGACTTGTTTACTAGATAGAGTGAGATAGATGGGTGAGTTTGAGGAGTGTGCTTAGCCCGAGAGAGATGAGCGACGCATACGCCGACTTGAGTGAGATGAGTGACGCACACGCCGACTTGAGTGAGATGAGTGACGCACATGCCGACTTGAGTGAGATGAGTGACGCACATGCCGACTTGAGTGAGATGAATGACGCACACGCCGACTTGAGTGAGATGAGTGCAGTAGGTTGATTGGGGGCAGAGCATATGGGCGGTTCTCCTCAAGCCGTTCGTGGAGAAGAGCGGTTCTCCAAAGACCGCTTTAATTCAATTAGAACAGTTCAATATAAACCGTAATAACATTTGAGCGGCATATTGTAGGCCGCACAAGAGGCTGGATTCGGGCTCTCTCAGAGAGATGAACGGTTGATGATGGGCCGTACATACATATGGACGGTCTATCGTAAGACCGCCCAAGTGGACCTACTATTTGCTCGAAAGGGGACTCCCTGGAGAGTCCCCAGACCGCGGGTAGGACGATTTGCACTTATCATAACCCTATCTTAACCCGTCCTAGACTTATCTGAGCCTAATTCCAATAGGTTTAGGCTTCCCAATTGGCCCTATAAATAGTAGGGGGGCCTGAACCTGCAACTCACACATCTTCCATTCCCCAAGGCTTAACACCTCTGATTCCTACCACCCGATCATCATGAAGAGGGCCTTCGACGGAAGTTCTGCGGAGGGAGCATCCTTTGAAGGGCCGAGACCAGCTAGAAAGGAGCGGGAGGTGATCCAACGGCTAAGCTTGATTCCTCGCCATCTCAGCGCCTCCCCTATGAGAGAGGTAAGTTAAATCAGAATATATTCAATTTCTCTCAATTTCCCTTATATTTCCTTACATCCTTAGCCTTTTCCTTCTTCTCAGCTCCTCCCCGGCCCGAGACGCTTTTCTAGTTTAAAGTGGGTGGCTCCCATGGTCCGTGCGTTGCCCCTCGGGGTGACTTACCTTCTCAAATCCTGGCACCTACACTCGCTCTTAGTTCTAGGTCAGAATTACTCTAGACTTTCTTTAGACTGGCATAGTATCTCTGCTCTGATGGAGATTTGGCACCCCCAGACCCACACTTTCCTCTTCCCATCTTTTGAGGCCACTATCCTACTAGAGGAGGTAGAGACATACTTCGGGCTCCCTAGGTCCAAGGTGGGGGAGGAAGACTTGATATGACATACCGTTGCCCCTATAGATCCAAAACTCATCCTAGGGGGATTCATGCCTGATAGCGGGGATGTTCGCGCCTGTGTAGGTCCTCGTCACATTCACCTCCTTCCTCTGAGCCAGTGGGTAGTGGAGCATTGCCGGAATAAGTGCGGGTGGGTTGAAGCCATAGCCAAAGCTGCGTCCATCTGCCTATGCGGGGCCATCCTTTTCCCTTCAGCCGACCATGTCCTAGAGATCCCCTTACTCAGCACCATTAGTGGCCTTTGGCGGGGACTTTCCATCTCTCAGGCTATCTTAGCTTATTTGTATGAGGGTCTTACTTCAGCAGCCTTAGGAGGTCCTCTCTTTGGTTCGATGATCCTATTGGAGTGCTAGATGGGAGTTAGGATGAAGTTTACCCTGAGGGAGGACATCACTTCAGTTAGCAGGATCTTTGGGAGCCATCCCCTTTACTTCATAGGAGGCGCCTTCAGGTTTTCTCCACAGGTCGAGTGTAGGACGGCGGAGCTGAAGACCAGGGACGAGTGGCGCCCGTACATCAACAGGCTGCCCCTGGACAGGTTTGTGATGCGCCCGGACTTCACCGAGGAGAGCCGGCTTGGACTTGAGGCTCGTGAGCGACACTGCCTTAGCGATGTACAGCCCACACAGATGCTACCTGTAGATTGGACTACCCCGGACGGTGCTACCTACGCTACCCCACCTTCCCGCACTACAGGCGCGGAGGATCGGGACAGAGGAGGACGAGCAGGCGGTCAGGAGTGCGCTGATTATGTGGGAAGTGAGTAGGGCGCGTACCCTACCAGCAGAGGTTGAGGAGGCTCCAGAGACTCGACAGGCTTACCTTAGGGAGTTGAGAGAGATACGTCCTCGCGGGGATGCCCAGCGGCGGACTGAGTGATTTTCTTTTGTTTTTATGATGACATGGGATGGGATTTTATATCCGGACAGCTTGACATGTGAAATGAATAAGATTTGATGAGACTGAGATTGAGCTTTGATTCGATTATGATGTCATGTGATTGCATAAGCCAACGCAAGGATTGAATATTCATGTGGTCTTGAGCCAACTGCCCTTCCAACCTGCCCCTGTACACATGCAAACATGAAACAGATTAAATCTATTTTAGGCTTAGCCCCTTGCCTATAGCAAGTTAGGGGATGACCCTTTCTTGATTTTTGGTCAAGGGGTTGAGCCTTATTAAATAGGCGAATATCGAAATGCGAGAAATGCAGATGAATGCAAGAGGGAAACATGTGAGTTTTCTTTGGTTTTGAAATATTTGATCTTTTTGGGTTTTGAAATATTCGATTTTTTTGGGTTTTTTGAAATATTTGATTTTTTTGGGTTTTGAAATATGTGATTTTTTGGGTTTCGAAATATTCGATTTTTTTTGGGTTTTGAAATATTCAATTTTTTGGGTTTTGAAATATTTGATTTTTTGGGTTTTGAAATATTCGATTTTTTTGGGTTTTGAAATATTCGATTTTTTTTTGGTTTTGAAATATTCGATTTTTTTGGGTTTTGAAATATTCGATTTTTTTGGGTTTTGAAATATTTGATTTTTTGGGTTTTGAAATATTTGGTTTTTTTGGGTTTTGAAATATTTGATTTTTTTGGGTTTTGAAACCAGCTCGGGTCTCAATAGCAGGGACCTTCTTGTCTTGCTATGGGCTTCCAAGGCTCAGCACGTGCAGGAAGGGGGACTGCCCGTGATCGGAGTCAACTTTGCTCAACGGTGCTTCTGCTGAGGCCATACCCAATGTGGGATTCTTTCCTTGGGAAAGTAAAAAAAAGATTGAGTAGGAAAGCTGACGATAGGTGTAGAGGTTTTTAGGACTTGAGTTCTTTCCCAGGACACCCCCCTTTTCAAAGAATCCGGTCTGTTGCACCGGGGCTTTGTGTCCGTTATCGAACCTTCATCCGCTCTAGGCACGCATGCGATCGAGCTCATAACGTCCCGCGGGGAACTGTACTGCCACTCTTGCCATGCCTAGTTGTATCCTTTGGGGATTCGGAGAGCTTCGAGCTTTGTGCTTTCGGCTTTATCTTTTGATTTTGCCCCTTTTCTTTCTTTTTTCTTCTTGCTTTCCTTTTCTTTCTTTTTGCGGAGTGAGGTCTTAACGGACTGCCCCTATTTGAGACCTCTTTTAATGGGGGGATCTGGGTCGGTTCTCGCCCCCTTATTCACCACTTGCCCCCATCTTCAACCGAGAGAGAGGAAATATAAGGATCTCCACCTTTCCCGAGCATGGCCAAAGGAGAAACGGTGTCGGGTAGCGTGAGAGAATACCGCACCACGGGGTCGTGTAGTGTGTGAGATGCTGAACCCAGGTCCTCCTTTCACAATTTGGTGGAGGGATGCCCTGCCATCGAGCCGTTCACTGGTTTTATTTTTTATGGATAGAAACGTTTTAAATACAGCCCATTCCACGGGTTCGGCAATTCCTCCCCCTCTGCGTTAATTAGACGATACGCATTGCCCGGATAAGCTTCTTTGATTACGAAGGGCCCTTCCCAGTTGGGTTGCAACTTAGACCTGGGGCCTGCTGACCTGATGAATTTGCATTTCAAAACCATATTACCCACTTGAAATTTCCTTTCGATGACCTTCTTTTGAAAATATCACGAGACACGCTTTTGATATACTGAAACATGATTGGCCGCGTTCAACCTCTTCTCGTCTAAAAGTTCCAGTTGGACTAGCAACGCCTCTCGACGTTCGTTAAGATTAAGTTCCTTATCCAGCTGCACCCTTAGGAAAGGGATCAGAATTTCATACGGGAGCACCGCTTCCATTCCATAAGTGAGGGCAAAGGGAGTCTGCCCTGTGGGAGTGCGGACGGAGGTGTGATAAGCCCATAGAGCTTCTAACAATTTGTCGGCCCAATCAGCAAATTTATGTGACTCACATGTTTTCTTGATAATTTTAAGAAGGGTTTTATTCGTGGCCTCAGCCTGGCCATTACCTTGGGGGTAGTATGGTGATGAATGATGCAAAACTATATTGAATTTCTTACAGAGGTCCTGGAGTTCTTGTGAGACGAATTGAGGCCCGTTGTCGGTGACGATGTCGCTTGGCATCCCGAACCGCGAGATAATGTTCCTCATAATGAAGCGGCATACTGTGGTGGCTTTGATTTCTGCATAAGCTTCAGCTTCCGCCCACTTGGTAAAGTATTCCGTAGCCGTCAGCATGAAGGATTTCTGTTTAACAGCAGAATTCGGATCACCGAGGGGTCCGATGATATCAAATGCCCACATAGAAAATGGCCAGGGGGCCGTAATAGGATGAAGAGAAGAGGCAGGAGCGTGGATTTTGTCGGCATGAATTTGGCACTGAAGACACCTACGGACATAGGTGGAGCAATCTTCTTCTAGAGTTGGCCAGTAATAGCCCTGCCTAAGAATCTTCTTTGCCAACGCCTGTCCGTTCACATGCCCCCCACACTCGCTGGAGTGGGCTGCTTCCACAACTTTCCAAGCTTCTTCGTCATCTAGGCACCTCATTAGAACTCCATTCAGAGCCCGCCTATACAATTCTCCTACGATGATCGTGTATCTTGCGGCGACTCTTCTAATGGCTCTTCGCTGCTCAGCATTGGCCGTTTCCGGAAATGTACCATCCTTGCAGTATTGCTCAATCTCATAAAACCACGGCAGTTCTTCCTCTTCAATGATCTCCTCGAGCTCAGTCAATGAAACTTCTTTTATCTCCTCCCTTTCTATTTTCTTCTCTACAGACATTCTAAGATTGTCGAACCAGGGATCTTGAAGAGAAGGAACATCTAACCTTTGGACCACAATGGTCTCAGTAGCGTGACTTAGGGGAAGTGATAGGGAAGAGGCGAGCGATGCAAGGGCATCGGCCAAGATATTCTGAGAACGAGGAGTGTGAATATAGACGAGTTTCCTGAATTGCCTGGCCAAAAGCGTGACCAGATCCTGGTAGGGTTTGAGTTTAGGGTCGCGGGTGCAGTAAGTTGACAAAACTTGCCGCAGCACCAGCTGAGAGTCTCCTATGATGTTAAGGTATCGCGCGCCCAAGATGTAGGCGTGCTTCAGACCGGCAAGGAGAGCCTCATACTCGGCTATATTGTTGGTGGCGGGAAATGAGAGTTGATATGCCACGGGGATAGTTACCCCTTCTGGAGTAAGGAGAACGGCACCGATTCCGCTGCCCTGGGAATTAAGAGCACCATCGAAATGAAGAGACCAGAAAGGAAGATGAGTGATCAGCGTCAGGTGTTCATCGGGGAATTCGTCCTGGATGGAATCAGTGCGAGGGATAGGAGAATGAGCCAGGTGCTCGGCAATAGCATATCCCTTGATTGCTTTCTACACGATGAAGGTGATGTCGAACTGGGAAAGAAAGCTTTGCCAGCGAGCTAGCCGACTTGAAAGGACTGGCTTTTTCCAACAGATAACGAATGGGGTCCATTCTAGAGATGAGCTTAACCTCGTGGGCAATAAAATAGTGTTTAAGCTTCTGTGCTACCCATACTAGTGCTGCATAGGTCTTCTCCATAGCAGTGTACTTGGATTCAGCGAGATTAAATAACCTTGAGAGATAATATGCCGCCCTTTCCTTTCCTTCATCGTCTACCTGTGCCAGAACAGCTCCTAGGGAGTCATCAATTACAGAAATGTATAGGATCAGGGGTTTCCCAGGGATGGGTGGTTGTAGAACCGGGGGATTAGAGAGGTAAACCTTGAGTTCCTCATAGGCCTTCTGACATTGTTCATTCCATTCAAATTTCGCGCCTGCCTTTAGTAATTCATAAAACGGGCGGCATCTTTGCGAATGCTGAGATATGAATCTCCTGATAAATTGCAAACGCCCGATCAAACCTCGAAGCTCAGTGATGTTCTTCGGCGGCGGCATTTCCATGATGGCCTTTGCCTTGTTTGGATCGATCTGAATCCCCCGCTTACTAACTATAAACCCGAGCAATTTCCCTGATGCAACCCCGAACACACATTTCTTTGGATTCATCTTTAATTTGTATTCCCTAGCCCTCTGCAACACCTTGGCTAGAATGGCGGGGTGTTCTTCTTGTGACCTCGATTTGACTAGAATATCATCCACATAAGCTTCTAAATAAACATGCATCATATCGTGGAAGATAGCCATCATCGCTCTTTGGTAGGTGGCACCTGCATTTTTCAACCCAAATGGCATAACTACGTAGCAGTATGTGCCCCAAGGTATGGTGAACGAGGTCTTTTCTTGATCCTCCGGAGCCAGAAGGATTTGGTTATACCCCGAGTAACCATCCATGAAGGAGAGGGCTTCGTACCCAGCTATATTATCGACCAAGACATCAATGTGAGGAAGTGGAAAATCATCTTTCGGACATGCCTTGTTTAAGTCCCTGAAGTCAATACAGATTCGAATTTTACCATCCTTCTTCATTACCGGGACTATGTTCGCCACCCACTGTGGGTACAGCACAACTCTAATGAACCTGGCCTTATGCAATTTATCGACTTCTTCCTTAATCCTCAAGGCCATCTGTAGGTGGAATCTCCTTGCTTTCTGTTTAATAGGAGTTGCCCCTGGTTTGAGAATCAGCATGTGTTCGACGAAGGCGGGGTCAAGGCCCGGCATGTCTTCGTAGGACCAGGTGAAAGAATCGCTGTACTCCCTCAAGACTTTGACAAGCTCTTCTTCGACTTGAGGAGGGAGATTAGCGGAAATAAGTATGAGCCTGGGGTCCTCTTCTGTTCCGAGGTTAATTTCCTTAGTGGATTCATCCACTGCTACGGAAGGCTCGTCGAACTTCTTCAAGCCTTGGGCATATAGGTCGACAGTGTCATCCATTTCATTTTCCTCATCATCTGCTGGGTCTTTTTCATTCACAATTTCATATACTCCTAATCCACCATTGCTCCAAACCTCCTCAATTCCCTCATCATCTTCCAGGACAATCGCGGTCTCTACAAATTCCGGACACTTTAACAGAGCATGACATCTTCCAGCCAAATCTTGTAGAAACCTATCGGGGACGGTTTTGGGAGGGCGCGTTACGGCGGGTGCCGCAGACGTGGATGGGCTGACAAGACTCGAACTAGACTCTACCCTGACTGACTCGACCATCCTAGAAGACTCTGTACACTGTACATCTAATCTAGGGGAGAAGAAGTCTACCGGAAAAGAAACAGGGGTCTCGTGCCCCTGGGAATCTGGGTAGAACATAGCGTAATCTTCCAAGGAGACCTCCGTTTTGAAATTGGCATTTTTTTTTTGGGGGCTGGAGGTGATCACGCAACAGGAGGAAGAAGACGGAGGAGGAGGAAGCTGCATGGGAAACAATTCTGGGAAGATGCAATCAAAGAAAGGATCAGACGACGAAAACCACATTTCATGGAGCTGAGCTCCTGGGGGAGGAGGAGTGAATAGGGTTGATAGATCAATGAGCGGGCAGCGCCCGCAAGCACATGGAACGAATAAAATTTCGGGTCTCTCCGCAAAACACGGGTCGACCATGAGTGGAGGGGAACGGGGAACAGAATCCAACCGTTGAAACCAGGAAGTGAGACGGGACGGGGACATAGAATAAGTAGTGGCGGAGCTTCCCATCTTTCGTGGCCCCTGGTGGGCCAATGGCATCGGAGGACGCTTTACCAGCTGCGCCTCCTTCTTCTTTGGTTCACCCTCTTTTTCATAAAACATCCTCGCAAAGCAATCAGAAAGATCTTCCAAGTCACCGGCTAGCCCTTGCGGTGATGGTGGCGGATCAGCAACAGCACAAGCTTCGTCTACCTTTTCTTCAAGACTGGATGACGAGGTCTTCAAGGTGCCGGGCTGCAACGGACCCTTCACAAAATGTTGCCGGTAATCCCAGGTCAACGGCCCAGAGTCCCCAAGCATCGACATGGAGGATTCATGATAGCCGAGGCCCCGGCGGCCCATCTTCCTTCCTTTGGGAACGGGGTTGGTTCGGCCCTGCAATTGTGCGCCGAGTCCTCGGCCTGGCTGATAGCCCAATTTTAGAATTAGGTGCCACCCTTTGGAGTCTCTCATTTTGGGCTTGACCTTCACATTGGTTGGTACAGCGGTGGGCTTGCGTGACGCATATGCCCACGAATAGTTTAAGTCCATGACAGATAGAACAGGCCTGTTACTCGACCACAGCGTGGGCAGAATCTTGGCGGCTATGGCGTCAACATTTTGAACCGTGGAAACACTCTTCACCTTGACCACTCGTCCTTGGAATGGGAACTTTAGACATTGATGGGCCGTCGAGGGGACGGCATTCAAACTATTCAACCACGGACGGCACAGAATGGCTTTGAACATCGGGTCTATATCCAGCACATAAAATTCCACATCCATAACTAAGGGCCCTAGCTCGGCCTGCACAGTCACCACTCCGTGACAAGCACGTCTGGAGTTATCATAGGCTGCTATGGTAGTCGGCGTCAGCTTGAGCATGTCCTCTGATATATTGCAAGCACGGAGGGTACTCAATGGGCAGACATTTATTGACGCCCCCGTGTCCACAAGGGCGGATTCCACGGTTGTTTTGTTTAGAGAGATGGTGATACATAACGGCATCTGCCGTGCCTCAGGAGGTGCTAGCTCTGACTCAGCAAATGAAAGGGAGGGCCCCCTTGTGATCGTGGCCAAGACCGAGGGCAGGCTATCCACTGCCGCGTCTTCGCTCACCATAACTTTCTGTAAGAAGGTCTTCATTGCATCTTGGTGGAGTGGCGACCTCTTGATTAGTTCTAACACTGAGATTTTAGCCGGCAGCCGGTCTAAGTGTTGCAATAAGTCATATCTTGTGCCCGGCACAGGGTCCATCTCTTCTGGCTCAACTGTAGGGGAGGAAACTACAGGGTTTGGGGCAGATGCACCTGGAGAAGGAAAAATTCTTTGGAAAGGATGCCCGCTCCGAAGGGCGCATTGTGATGCTGGCACGGCCTGGACTGGACCCCCGCTTGGCCTGGTGGGGTGGGTGAATGGCGTGGAGATGGAGGTGAGGATGACTGAAGTGGGTTTAATAGGCCCTGGTGGAGGGGAAATGGGTGAAGGGTTAAGCTTAGGGGAAATGATGGGAGGTATGGCGGGTGGTGGTGAAAGGACGGACGGAGCAGAGGGGAATGTAGCGGGCCTAAGAGGTGACGCGGAGGAAGTGACGAGTGGTGTAGCGGTCGGAATGGCGGGTCTAAGAATGGAGGGGATGGCAGGTGTGGGAGAGTAGTGGTGGTGGAAGGCCAAGAGATGGGCGGGGGTCTCATCATCAAACGTCCACCCAGCGTTGGGGGCTGGGCGCTGGACCATATTCACTTGTGCTGGGGCCGGCGGCTGCTGTTGTTGCGGAGGAGCGGGTTGATGTACTGGCATGGGATTTTGATGGATCCCAAGGTCTTGCTGCTGCGGTTGAGGTTGCTGTTGCTGCTGGGGTTGCTGTAGCGGGGGTTGCTGAGGTGCCGCCTGCTGCTGCCTGGCTTGCTTTTGCCTCTGCTTAATATCCTCGATTAACTGGTGCATCTGGGCCCAATCAATCCTCTGGCCCTCATGCAAATCATACACCAGGTCTCTGAACTGGTAGCATCGCTCTATTGTGTGCCCGGGTTGCCGATGGAATATACAATATCGGGATTGGTCGGCAGCCGGATTCCAGTTCGGGCGTTCAGGAGGCAACTGAAGGTCACCAGTATACATTAGAGCAGAGAAAATATCTGGCAAGGTCTCCGGAAGAGGAGGGTAATGAGCCCTTTTTGGAGCTGGTCGAGCAGAGCCATAGGCGGTGGGTGGAGGAACATTATTGTACTGCGGGGGCCGCTGAGGCTGTTGGGGTGGCGGAGGTGCCTGTTGAGGGTATTGCGGGACTTGGAAGGTGGGCTGGGGAACTTGCGGAGCGGCATACTGGGGGTTGCGCTGAGGCGGTGGGAAGCGGGGTGGCGCGGCTTGTTGGGGGAACTGAACGGCCTGGACTTGCTCATTAATTTGTACTCCCTTAGTGACGGGCCTTGGGTTCTTTTGGTGGCTTTGGGCTTCTGGGCCTCGAATAAAGAATGGATGGGGGAGTCCTTGAATTGGGTTTGAATAAACCTAGCTCTGCTGTATAGCTGGTGCATGTTTGCGATATCATTCATTGCCATAATATTTCTGAAAGTTGGTGTAGCATTGGAAATTAACAACTTCACTTTTTCCTCTTCCGGGATCTGCCCGGGCACACGTGAGGCCATCTGCCTCCAGCGGTCTGCATAGGTTGCGAAGTCTTCTTCCGGCTTCATCTTCTCCGCCACTAGGTCAGTGAAAGAGTATTCGGGTCCAACCCGATCCTGAAATCTCTGTATAAACCTCTCCTTGACTGTCTTGAAATTCTCGGCCTCCTCCATAGGCAAGGTGTAGAACCATTCCAGAGCGACCCCTTCCAGAGACCGACGGAACAAATAGGCCATCAAGCGATCGTCCTGTTGGAACTGTGCCGATTCGTACAAGAACTCCCGGACGTGGATGAACGGGTTGCCATTCCCATCGTATTTGCGGTACACGGGGAGTTCAGACTGAGAAGGAAAACGAATGTCCCTAAAGTTAGGGATAGGGACATCGGCAAGAGATTGTGGGCCGACCCGCTTGTGGAGGAGATTAATTTGTTGCTGCATAGCAGCCCATTTGTCAAGAATTTCCCATTCCCGGGAAGGAGGGGAAGGAGCAAGAGGAGTAATACCTGGATAGGTGGCCAAAGGATAAGCTGATGAAGGGGGCAACCCGTATGAGGGATAATGGGCTGAGGAAGGGCCCATATCCATATGAGCCAACTGGGCTGCCCCTGACTGTAACCTAGCGAAGTCCGCCGGGACTATGGGGGCTTGAGGTGATGGAGAAATCGTGGTGTACGGATCAAGGTAAGGAACAGAGGGGAGGGGGGACTTTCCTTTATCAAGCTGTTGATGGACCGAGGTGGAAGCCTGGCCCATTTCTATATTGGGATGGTGAAAGGTCTGAGGGCGGACAGGAGTAAGGTCAATGGGAGCCACGGAGGTGGTCCCGACCACGGGGGATGTGGTGACAGCAACGGTCGTGCCGTGAGCAGGAATTGAGGCCGGGGCATCGCCCCCTTGCAAAGCTTGTCTGATGAGATGGAGCTGGGTGGGGTCTAACTGGGCCATCATATCGAGGATCATACTGGCTGAATTCTGATTGGGCGGGTTTGAAAGAGAGGGTCGGGGACCCTCGCCAAGAACGGTCAGGAGTGAAGGGGCCGTCCCCTCTCCCCCCTGCAAATGGGTGACCCTAGGTGGGTCCTCAAGGAGACCATGAGGAACGGAGTCCTCGTGGGCCAAAGAGAAGTCGTATGACGACATGGAAGAAGACGAATCGAACAAGGGGTTGGAGTAGGAATGGAAATAAGAGTCGACCCTAGGAGGTGATCGTGGGTGAAGAAGGCAACCCCACATACACCAAGACACCTAGGGCTAGAACCAGCAACACCAATCAATCAGATCTACCAAGCAACTAACAAGCATACAATGGAGAGAGATGAGAGCAGAATCACTCAGTAATGCAATCAAGTTCTTACAATGATGCTCGTCAATTCCTTATATCTTCTTCTTCAAGCTTTAGTGGATTAATGAAAATATAAATCTGCTCAACCACTAGGCGCCTAACTGGGATAGGAAATGATGAACTGTGTGACTCTATCAGGATCTCTCACTTGCGGATGCAACCCTAGACTGAGGTGGGTACGGTACAACCTGCTCGGCGTCCGTGTGGGAGTCCACGGCTCACGGGGGCTTACGGAGGTCCTCGGCAAGGTCCCTAGTCGGCTCCAAGGAATATGAAGACGAGAGGAAACCCTACCTCGGTAGGAATGCAACTAATATGAGAAGGGGTCGATGCTCCTATGCGCACCGGAGTGCATGCACAAACTAGCCTAGCAGCTATCAATCAATGAGCAGATATACACATGAGCAATGAAAAGCATGGTAATATAATGATGATAAGAGAGCAGGGGGGGAAATCAATGAGTAGCACCAAGCATAGCAAACCCCATAGAATATGACAATCAAGGTATAACGTAAACACACTGTGGCACCAGATGAACGGCCCCTCTGCAGCCGCTCCTACAGTAGAATGGTGTATGTAAAACCGTCTAACCCAGGGAGAGCACAGAACTATAGCGTAATCATAGAACCTAAAAAAACAAGGGAGCAACGGCAGGAGAATACCCGAAAGATGGTCACTAGTCAACCGTGTCACCTCTTGAACGGCCCTCAATCAACCGCGTACCTGCAGTAAGAACAGACCCAGACGTACCTGTGCTAAAAAACTGAGCGGCCAGATCTACGTCGCTCTACAGTATGAACGGTGTATCTAGCACCGTGCGTAACAGGAAATACCGATAAAGCTGGCTCCGACTGTAGGGGATGGACGGTAGAGTATCAACCGCTCTCGTGGGTGGGTGGCCCAGGGAGAACCGCGTAGGCCCCCAGAGGAAAGAAAACGCATTCACCCTGCAAATCACTCTAAGGAGAAAACTTGGACAACAAATAAGGAGGGTCAGCAACTCAAAGGCACGATGGGCATTAGGCGTCCCACCGTGATCGCCACAAAAGGGGTGTAGATATATATTCCTTCCTTCCGCTCTCTCACCGATGGTCAAAGCGCATCAAATGTATGGAACAACGAGCGATGAGCGAACCACGAGAGCGAGAGAAAGAAAATAAGACAGAGAGCAACGAAAAAGGATCGTGATCGCCACCAAGATGCCGTACGTGATAGTCACGCCGTACCTTCGAAAGGAAGGGGAGACACTCGCCTTGCTGCAGCACCGGGAAGACGCGCGGTTGACGTAGAACCGCCTTAATCGACGCGCGGCCCTACAATAGACCGTTTGATGGTGCTACCAAACATGCGGGAGAAGAACTCCTGGAGGACGAACGGCTTTAATGGGACCGCCTAAAGTCGACGAGCGACGCAGAGAGGGCCGCTCGTATCCTTGAACGGGCCTACACGAACCGTGCTATTCCGCCACGCCAAGAGTTACAAAAGGGGCTCACCTCCACCCTCTCCAGCCGGCTAGAGGGGATGGGCCTCGTGCTGATGAAGTGCTGACCTACGAAACAATACCAAGACACAGAAGGAACACCCAGATTAGAACTAAATGACGTAGTACGCGTTCATGTGAGAAGAATGAAGCATAATCAAATGGAAAGGGGGATACCTGGGGGGTTTTAAACCCCTAGGGTGATAAAAATGTAGGTGGGTGTATGCATGGGGAGAAAAACGAGGTAAACGCAGAGAGAGAAGAATGCATGCAACAGATGATGAAGAAATCGGAAAGTGACGCTATGACTCGATACACGAACTACTCCCTGAACCGGAGGCTCGTAAGGACGTAGAGAGCCTCCCTCCTTGGTGCTAGGTCGTTCGGAAATGCGGAAGGGCTTCGCCGTCGACCAAAATCTCCCCCCCCCCTTTTCCGAGTCCGGCCACTAGGGTCTATTTATAGAGCTTAGAAAGCCAGCCCCGAAACTAGGGTTTAGAGGCATTTTCGGGTCGAATTTGCAAAAGATAATTCGTAGACAATATCTTTATCTTCCATCCAGACAAAACGGCATCAAAAATGGCGGATTATCCACGGAGAGATCGTTAAAACAAATCAGGGATAAAACCATGCGTAAAAGGATGAAAATCCGTTAAAAAACCTCCATCGAAGGGATGAACGGTCTAACGATAGACCGCTCACGCCTTGAACGGTTATGTTTCGACCGTTCAACCTGTCGGTGGAAATTGAATTAAATCAGATAATTAGCCCCATTATCGCTCGAACAAACCGAAACGGCCGGCGTTGGACCCTGAAGGATGAACGGCGCCTTGGCGACCGCTCCAACGTAGAACGGTCTAAATGAAGCCGTTTTAACCTTGTCGGTGATAATGTAAATATTTGGATAATTGTCTGAGGAGATTAGCACGCGTAGGACTCTAAGATATGGGCAGTTGGAATGCGGCCGTCCATTAGTTTGAACGGGTAGAATAGGGCCGCACAAAAGCCTGTCGGTGAATATTAAGAAAATCCTCAGAAAATAACCAAAATGTGTGAACGGTCTGGGATCAACCGCCCTAGTCCTGAACGGCTGATGTTGAACCGTTCATGATCTTGGATACTTGACTTTCATAAAATAGTTCAATTAATCAAAGCCAAGGTCCAATAAGCCCTGAATTGATACGACCTTTACCAAGGAGGGAGGCTACCCATAAAATGGGCCCAGGGCGTGCCACAAAAAATGGCCAAACGAATGATGGACAACTTAGGGCATCAACTAATGGGAGTAAGAGAAACGACTCAACTTATCGGCGTAAAACGGGTGTCAACAACCCCGAAAATCGGCATGACACAAACCCGCGCGAACAACGATATAATGATAATGGTCAAAGGACTGTTGAAGGAGAAGACGAAGCAAAAAATGAAAGCAAGAACTCTCTGATCAGACCAACAACACTGAACGGATAATAGATATATATGCATATGCATGCTTCACACATCTACCAAGAATCAAAGAAAAGAAAGAAAGAAAGGAAATGACGAAGACTCTACTCACAAGTGAGGAGTGAGTCGACGCAACGCTGTTCTGGGTCGACCCAGCCATCGGACTGCGCCGATGCAACACACTCGCAGGACACCTCCCTGCGCGCCGAGTCGACGTGGCATACGGCCTGTGTCGACCCACCCCTCACATGTCTTGAAGTTTAAGCCGGTGTGGCCCGCGCTAGCCCCTTTTGGGCCCTATGCATTAAAACACGGAACGAATGATGGAGAAAATGATGAGATGAAATGTAAGGTAAACTCAAAATGAAATAACAAACGAAAAAACAAAAGAAAAAACAAAACAAAATAAGAGGAAGGGAATAGGGCTGAGTTGATGCACTGCGATCAGTGCGTTGACGTGGCCCAGCCCCCTCCCCATTCTCTCTTTATATATATATATATATATATCGTGGCCCAGCCCCCTCCCCATTCTCTTATATATATATATATATATATATATATATATATGCAAAGAGGTGGTTATCCGACGGGGGAGGTGCCGCCGGATCATGGCCCCATGGGCCACCTGATCCGGCGTGGCCCCCTCCCCCCTATTACTTAAAAAAAATATGTGGAATGGTGATCCGACGGGGTAGGTGCCGCCGGATCATGGCCCCATGGGCCACCTGATCCGGCGCGGCTTTCCCCCTTTTCCCCATTCTCTCTTATAAAGAAAAAAGAAAAAAGGGAAAACACACACACACACTCACATAACACATGCACTTAAAAAAATAATAATAAATGGATAAAAAAACAAAATAACAATAAATAACAACAAAGAAACAAAGAAAATATATGTATGAAAAATATAATGATAAATACGACTGATTTTCATTCTGGACCCCTCACCTCTCTAAACCCGATATGAAGGATATATCAATGATGCCCCGGCTAGTCGTGCTTGGACCTCGATCGGGGACCGCCCCTATAATGGCCATAGCCCGACTTTGCCCCTGGGCCGATAACCCACTAAATATAACCCACTCTCACTAGGGTCTAACCCTGATTCTTTTATATATAAAACTTGTCGTGCTTCGTCAAACATTGGGGTCTACCCCCAATTCTTCACCGTTTATATATCAAACTTGTCGTGCTTCGGCAGACATTAGGGTCTACCCCCGATTCTTCATCATTTAAATATCAAACTTGCCACGTCTCGACACTCTTCCGTCATGCTTCTAACCCGGACTTTGTCCGAATATGAAACGATCAAGTGTATTTGTCGTTCTTTTTTTTTCTTCTGGGAAACGGCCAACTACCATGTAAGTGGTGGTCTTGAATGTAGATATTGCATACCCAAAATCCTTTCCCTCGTGTCACGTGGAGTAAGAACATGTCTATTCATTACTAAAATTATGTAGGTGTAATAATGGAGCAGATTCAAGTGTTATAGAAATGTGAAAATGAGGAATTGAACATCATTTTAGAGAAGACATATATCTAAATTTTGAGATCATAACATCCCTCCCTTTTTTTGACTCACGCATTACCCAACTCGCCCCCCCCCCCCCCCCATGTAGTGGTTTTGGGGTGTTTGTTTCCTCAGGGTTATTGGGACGATCTTAAATACAAAGGCATGAATTGCTCATTCCCAAAATCTTCTCATATCTAGTGTCACAACATTTTCTTAGATGTATTTTTTTCATATGTTTTGTAGATATGTGAGTGGCCTTTGAATTCTACAACTGGAGGTCCTGCGGGGGTGCCTGCTTCAAACTCGGTTACGGTTGAAATTCTGCCTAGTGATTATCTCATCCGACCCTGTGAGGGTGATAGATCAATGATCCACATTGTGGATCATGTTGATTTAGATGTAAGTCTAACTTGGAGTGATTCTGGTTGATTAAAATATTGATTTTCTATTTATTATATCAAAGTTGGTTAATTTTGACATCCACAAAAATGGCACAAGCAGCCATATGTCAAAAATAGTTCACTAATATACTTCACTTTCCAAAACAGTTCTATAATATGCTCCAACATGTGATAAATCTTTGGTTATTCATGTTTGACCTACTTTTAATGTCTAGCTTGTATCTTAAGCACTGTCTTCGTGATGGCATTCAATTGAATGATACTAGTGACATTCCATTTTCTATCAGTTAATTGAATACTACTATTTCATTATCAAGCTATATACTAACTTCCTAATTGCTACTATTGTTTTTCCTTTTAAAATGCTGCTAATGCTTTTTTAAGCATCTATGTATTGCTGCAGTTATTGTACAAAGTTCTATTTAATACTTCTATTTTTTCTGTTGCACAATTGCAAGGGAAGTGGGTGAAATTATTAGATCTAGAAGGAGAGCATGTGGCAACTGGTCTTGTAATAAGTGTTGATAAAGATAAAGTTGTGATGGGGAGCCAGATAGGAAATGCTTATTGTGAAGTATCAGTTGTGATGGGGAGCCAGATAGGAAATGCTTATTTTTTATTAAAGATCAAGAAAGAAAGAAAATTAGAGATGCACTTGGGAGCCATATTCTTTGGCTCATAGAATATGTAAAATATCTTTCTTATTTGTTAAGAAAATATTGTCATGTTTAACTTTCAAGTGAAATTACTTATAAATATTTAACTATTTTGCAGGTTATGGTCGATGCACGGAACAGTTCATCTCCCAGCTCTTGATTCCCTCACTGACATGGTGATATATGTTAGACCGCCCCCATCATTTTTGATATATATACTGATTGTAATATAATGTTTACACTAATTTTGATTGTGTATATATTTTTATATACATGCACTTGTTTGTTGTTCATGAAACTTTGCTATATTTTTTGTGATTGCAATGTTGATACATTGCCATAATCATACTTGATGATGGTATTTTGTATATAATATCAAGTTATGGTTTGAATGTGAATGTGTAGATTTCTTGATATATGATATGTGAATGTGCAAGTTTTGAAAGTGTGTAAATTTTTTGAATGTGTATAAGTTATATGGTTTACCTATGAATTTAGTTACAGGTTACCTACGGTTCATATAAAGAGTATAGATGAATTTATTACGTACATAATTAGTTCAGGTTACCTACGGTTCAAATGGGTTACCTACTATTAGTATAGATTACCTAGGATTAAGATTAAAAGAAATATTTACCTATGGTTGTTCACGTTACTTACGTTTTATTAACAACTCAAAAAATCGTAGGAAAATATCTATTTGATAAAAGTCATAGACAATTACCTACTATAATTATCGTCGGTGAAAACTGCGTAGGTAAATTATACCTATGCGATAAAAAACTATAGGAGAATATCTACACGACATAAATCGTAGGTAATTACCTACTACTTTTGTCGTAGGTAAAAACTGTGTAGGTATTTTATATACACCGTAGGTAATTACCTACTCGATAAAAATCATAGATAATTATTTACGACAAGCGTTGTTGGTAAAAATTACATAGGTAAAAGTTTACCTACGTGATATAAATCCGCAGGTAATGACCACCCTATACCTACGCGGGGATGTCGTAGGTATCGACCACCCTATACCTACAAAATTTTATTGCATAGGTAAAGATTTACCTACGTTGTTCTTGTCGACGATACCGCTCCATGGGCCGTAGGTAAAGCTTTTACCTATGATTTTTTGGGCTTTTACTGACCACATTCGTCATAGGTAAAAGTCGATTTTCTTGTAGTGAAAGAAAAGAAAAGAAAAGAAAAAATAAAAATAAAAAAAGGGGAAAAAACCCTCCCATGCCCTAACCCCCCGAACACCTCTTCTTCTTCCCCATTCTCTCCCCTCTTTCCCATGATCTCTCCCCGTCTCCCCGATCACCCTCTCACTCGCCTCTCCCTCTCCCTTACCTCTTCCTCCTCCTCCCTTCCTGTCACAGGCGCAATGATGACACTGACAGGATGAGGTGGCAACTGCGGTGGAGGGCGATGGTGGCACTAGTGCGGACGGGGATGAGGAGGGTGGCGCCAGGGGCTCTGCGACAGGCAGGGTGATCGAACGGCACCGACGACAGTAGCGTGTGGCATAGGGCGAGCGAGCAGGCGGTGGCAGCTAATGTCAGCGGGCGTGCACCGGCGGGTTGTAGTGGCGTTAGCAGCAGCAGCAACCGCGGTGGCAAGTAGCAGTCGACAGTGATGGCTTTGCGGCGATGGGGGCGAGCAGGGTAGCAGCTTTGTGAAGAGGGCAAGCGATCGCGATTGACTGCGTAGGGCGGCGATCGGGTGGGTTTATTCACCCTCGAAGGTAGAGGGAACGAACCCTACACTTCCCATTGCGAATTTCCTCCGGTTTCACTTGGGGTTTATTTCATGCTTTAGAGAATAATTTCATATTAGGGTGTGGGGTTTTGATTTAATCAAATTTAATATTCTGGTTTCATATATAAAACGCACCATAGGTGTCGTCCAATTTGATAAGTGCATTAATGTGAAGAGTGCTCAAATAGGAAATATATATTTAAACTAAAGATCACTAAGGTGTTGTATAAGATGAGTTGAAGTTTAATCTAAAAATTGGAAGAAAGAAATGATTTAGCATTTGCATTCTTCGGTGCTCGGCTTTAATGGAAATTGTAAAGGCTCGAAGGTTACCTAATGGAGCTTAAATATTTGTGGGTGGACATTCAACTATAAATCAATTTTCAACATACACTCATCAAGAATATTCCACTCTTCTAGGAAAGGAGGAGCGCGATAGGAAAACAATGGAGAAGAATGTTGAGAGAAATGGGAAAAAATGCATCAAGTTCTTTAGTTCTTATCACCATCGCTGCTTCACGCTGTCACCACCATTGTTGTCATTGCCAGGTCATTTGTGAGATGAAAGAACGGGCAAAACACCCCCAATTTTTGCAACTGATTGTATCATGATAGAATCTCTTCTTCAAGTTGAGAAACATTCTCAAATGTCCATTGATTTCATCCTACCTTGGTCTCTTGGAGATCAACGGGGTTTCCAAAGCCCACCTTCACACAGCTGAGACCCATTAGCATGGTTTCCTCAGGGATGAGTAACTTGCATGTCTCCGGGAAGGGGCAAAGGCCCTCATTTGAATGCCCGAAGGAAGATTGACAAAAATTTTCTAAGTGATCTAGGAATTTCTTTGTCAGTTAGATGCTTATCATAATCTATGCTCGATGTACAAACGGTACAATGCCATCATGCCCGCACATTTTATTTTGAAAGTGGGTGGTAGAATTATTGTATTAACTGGAAAATGATGTACAAATATTGTCAATGAATTCTCAAAAACACCATCTACATGAGAGGCCCACACAAAATTAGTCTGACCCACACTAACCCCTTCACAAAGTAAAAGAGGAAGAGTTGTGGGAGTTCACATTACAAAAGAGCTCCGCCCACTCTCTCACTCTTATCATAAAACAACAAAAACCACCCCCTCCTCCCCTCCAGCTTCCCTTCTGAATGTCCTATTGTTCCTCTTCTCCCATAGAGCCCATAGGGTAGCATGGAGAATCATCCACTAGATGATCCTATCACCTTTTAGGATCTAGTTTCTGCCTCATTTCTCAATAAGATAGTGCACCTCTTTTTATTGGCCAATAGCGCACTGTGCCCTCCTAGCACTATCCTCCCACACCCCTATAAGTAGGTGCAGTCTACAAACAGGTGGTCCAAGGTCTCATTCTCCTCTTCACACAGGCAGTAGACATGAGACATGCCATGAAGAAAGTGGATCAGTCTATCCCAAGTGGGGAGCCTCCTATGAGAAATCCTTCAAGTAAAGAGCTTCACCTTTAGCGGGCTCTTAGGCTGCTGGGCTGCCAGACCTGAGGAGAGAGGTAGTGGCGAACCCCTCCATCAGAGATAAAAGTGTAAGCTAACCTTACCGAGAAGATGCCCTCCTTCCACCACCTCCACGTCCACTCATCCATCATGCAAGCACATTTACATCAGCATTTTTTCTTGGAAGTTGAAAGTTTATGAGATGGACCGCTACGTGGTCTCCACCACTCTCTTCTCCTCTATTTTCTTCTCACTCAAACTCACATCCCTAGGATATTGGTTGGGACTAGTCACACAATGATGGGATTTAGTGGCCTTGATTCTTCCCAGCACTTATGATTGTTCTGATCCTTAAAGCCTCGCATACAGTAGTACTAGGTGTAGAACAATCCTTATCCTACCACATAAGCTTTATTTACAAAGATAAATACGTCACATTTGGAAAGTAGATACATATGTTATGTTTGAAGCCATTCCCAGAGGAATCTGAAAGGCCCAAGATATGAGCATGAAATTGTGACAATATTAATGCACTTAGAATAATTTGATAATGATAACAAGGATGTGTTCCATCCACACTCCATGCCATTGTATAACTTGTATATTTGTCGCAAGTATACATCTCCAACTGATAGTAACGGCAGAAGTACTTATTTATATAGTTTCATCTAGCACCATTTGAAAGAACAATAGCAAAAAATATTGCAACCCAGAGTTTGTTATTTTCTTCTTACGAGGAAGCTGGAAAACTTTCACCTAGAAAGCATTATGCTTTCACACGTGAGGAGAGTAAAATTCACCAGGCCCAACGTGACCCGATAATGTTAGGCCAATGTTCGGCTCTCGAATTTTCATTTCGTGGCATGACACACACTCGTCTTTCAGAAGGCCGAGATTGCTCGATCTGGCATGCGGCAATCCGACGGTATTGATAAGGAAATGCAAATAATGATAGGAACGCGCAAGAAAGAACGGTATATGGTTAATCGTTATGGGAGTGCACTGACTGGGTCACGGATAGCTAGATGAAATGCGGGTGTGCCAGTCAATTTTTCAACGATCACCTACGAAATCAAGTTTTTGACTGGAGAAGTGTCGCCAGGGCACAACACGTGGGCACATAATATTGGGTGACACATGGATAGAAGGAGGTTCCGCTGGTACTAGTGGAGGCGATTGTGGGGGCTCGTGTACTAGATGTCTTTCCCCACCAACCGCAAGCAATCGATGTTTATGTTACATAGGGTAGAGCCCAAACACCTTTCTTTCTATTGCTGAAAGGAAGAGAGTCAGGGACCCTGAGAGCCACAACGTCGAGAGGGCTTGGTACATGCAACAGTGATAGAGCAACAACAACATAACAAGGGTGAGTAGAAGTAGAGAGACTGGTCTCAGTATGGGGACTAGAAGGTTACAGACTCTGGGTTTATGAGAACGAGGCATTGGCTCGAAAGGAGGAGTAGCAGACACTGGCCCGACAAGGAGCAGACAGGTTCTGGCTCGGGTGTAGAGTGGTTGACACTGGCTCGACAAGGAGCATGCAGGTCCTGGCTCGGGTATAGGGTCCATCCGGCTAGGAGTTGGGACCGAGCTGGGAGACAGATACCAGTCTATTGGATGGTGTTGAGACTGACAATCGCCGAGCATGGGAATCAATTCCTTGATTAGATTACATTACTATATGCCGTGAAATGAATTATATGGGGGTATGAAAGCTCGATTACAAGTGTGTGCAAGCCACGGGACAATTCCGTCATTTATGACGGTCCTCGGGTCATTTCGTTGTTATGTGAGTATTTTCGCCTTTGTACATAGTATCCATCGGAGAACTCGTGACTCGACAGGATGCCGCTCGAGGGGTGTCATGATGTATTCTCAATAGGGGACGATGGGTCACCCAGAATTGAGAGGGGTTGCAAGTCCCTTGACGTTTGCCTTTTGGGTGTTGTCGTATGTTGTCACGTACCTTACTCAAGTGAAGAGCTAACAAGTACAGCTCGTACGGAGTAGTCGGGCGTGGATCGGAATGAGCAGTCAGGCACCGCTGTGACTGAAGAAACCAAACACCATTGAGATTGGAGTTGAGTGTCGTGGGCACTGTTGGTACTAGGGCTGCCAGACACTATTAAAACTGAGGCGGCTAGGTAGCATAGGCACCACTGTGACTAGGGCGACCGTGCACTATTGAAACTGAGGCGACCGGGTGGCGTAGGCAGCACTACAACTGGGGCGGCTGGGTGATACTGAGACTGAGGCGGCTAAGTGGCATAGGCACCACTATAACTGGGATGACCAGGCGCTGTTGAGACTGAGGTGGACGGGCACCAGAGAGGCTAGGAAAATTGGGAGTGGCCAGATATTGATGAGATTGGGGCAAGTCCGACATTGTTGAAACTGGCAGTCGGGTGCCGTTGAGGATGGAGTAGCTGGGTGTGGTCGAGGCTATGGCAGTCACTAGGCATCGTCGAGGCTTATGATGGTCGGGTGCTGTGGGCACCACTATGACTGGAGCAGTCAGTGGCCATTGAGGCCGGAGTAGCTGGGTGCTGTAAAGACCACGGTAAGCGGGTGCTGTTGAAACTCGCAGTCGGGTGCCAGTGGCACCGTTGTTGTTGAGGGGGCTGGGCATTGTGAGGCCATGGCCGTCGAGCGCTGTTGAAACTGGCAGTCGGGTGTCGGGGGCACTTTTGTAACTAAGTGAGCTGGGCGCTATGAGACCATGGTAGTCGGGCGCTATTTGGACTGGGTAATCCGGCGCCGTAGGCACCATTGTGACTAAAGGGGCTAGGCACCGTGAGACCATGGCAGTCGGGCATTGTTGAAACTGGAGTAGTCGCTATTGCTGGAGACCGGTGGGCACTGCTGAGAGGGGAGCTAGAAGGGCACCGTTGAGGTTGGAGTGACTAGTGGCACTAAGGCCAAAGACTGCTGTCTATGGAGCCTTGATTAGGATGGGCTCCGTCAATTTAAACAAGCTAGGGGCTATCTTCAGCGTTTGAACGTGGTCATCTGAGTGGTTGCCTCCCAACTGAATGTGGTCGTCTTGATAGCCGCATTATTTAATGTAGTCATCTGGGTGGTTACGTTCTTGTTTTGGCTTTTGGGCAGGGGGCGATCATCAAGGCAGGGACTTGACGCTCCATCTTGCATCAAGACTTGTGAACATGCCCTCTTTTAATGGGGAGTTTTGTTTAGACAGAGGGGTGCTGATGCTGACAGGTGGATATGCAGACTGGGCACGACTCGGAGTGAGCAGTCGGGCGTCGGCTCTGGGCGATTGTCAGCACGTCCGAAGCACCTTCATGTCAGGGACTGTTCATGCAGAAGTGGTCTTCGGAGGGCTTGCTAGGCTAACTCCGACCAATGGGTGGGGCAGTCGGTCACCAACTCAGAAGGAACGATCGGTGTCTAGCCTCGAAGAGTTGATTGCGGGTGGATCCGTCATGCAGATATCTCCATAACTTGCATTATGCATCATGCGTCGGTGGACCCGGCATGAGGGTGTATTCATTGTTAGCATGATGCATCATACGTAGCAGGGGACTTGTGTGAATCGACTGGACCTCATATGAGGGGAGTCGATGTGAGATACCCTCAACGTGTGTTTAGCCAAACAAGCCAACTAACAAAGCCTTCAGTGCCAAAGCACCACTTGTGTGCCTTGTCATGTATCTGTGTATGCATGCCATGCCCCTTGGAATTCCAAGGGGGGAATTTATAGATGGACCTGGAGGGGAAGGGGAAGGGTTAGGAGGTTTATGCGGACCCGACTGGTAGGGGTAGCCTGGTCTGTGTAATCCTCCCTTTACGAGGACTGGGCTGGGGGTTGGGAGAGGAAAAACATTTTTTTTTCTGGCAGGGTTTATGCCGACTGGGAGAAAAAAATATTTTTTTTGGTCGGGTTTACGCGGACTAGGCTGAGGGGGTTAGCCTGGTCTACGTAAACCCCCCTAGGGGGGTTAACGCAGATCGGATTGAGGCTTGGGAAAAAACCACTTTTTTATTTTTCTGAGGGAAAAATGAGGCTTTATGCAGACCAGGCTAGGGGTTAGCCTGGTCCACCTAAACCCCCTCTAGTGTCGTTTATGCAGACTAGGTTGGGGCTGGGAAAAATATTTTTTTATGGAAAAGTAGGCCCCCCCCGGGGGGGGGGGGTTATGCAGACTGGGTTGGGGCTGGGTAGTCTGGGCTTGAATGCAGTCACCCCAGTGACTGTGTTCTGGTGAACATGGTCATGGGGTAGTTGTGTTCAGGAAATGGCAAGCTGATCCATGTAAAGGTGGTTTACGTGGGTTGGGATGCCTGGAGGCATCCTGGTCCATGTAAACCTCCCTGTTAGGGGGTTTACTTGGACAAGGTTGCCTTTGGGAGACCTGGCCTGTAAGACCGGTGAGGTTTGGATTTGTACACAGGTTTTGGAATCATATTTCATTTATAGTTATGTTTGGTTTTATAGAAGTAATTGTCATATAAGTTGACTTCATATGAAAATTATGTGGGCATAATCATAATTTTGTTTTTTTAGGGTTTCTTGTATGAAGAAGTGAAAAGAAAAAAACATTAAAACCTAACCCTAAGGAAGAGGGCGTCCCCTCTCTCTCCCTCTCGACACTCCTCTCTCTCTCTCTCTTCCGTTCTCCCCATGCTTCTTCTTCTCTCCTGATTGTAGATGGCGTGCTGCGAGGAGATTCGGCTAAGGTACGGAGTGGTGAAGGAGCGCTTGCGAAGGCGAGACAGCGATGATTCGCTAGTTGGGGTTGCACCTTGCGCTTGGGGGTTGTTTCCCTCACAAAGGAGTGAATGAATCGATGTTTTTTCTGTGATTCAGGTAGGGGGATGGAACCCTCTCATTTTGTATTACAATTTCCCATAGTTTTGTGTTGTTATTCGTAAGTTAGAAAGGGTTAATCATCGAAAAATGAGTGTGGCATGAGTTTTTGGTATCAATGTGATATGGATGTGGATTATACATGTGATTCATGTGGGTTTTTATGGCCAAATGAGTTTAAATTGGTGTAAGGAAAGGGTGGAACAAGTTTACCATTGTTTTTCCCCTCATTTGAGTCGAGTGGGATGGGGTTTAAGGTAGTTCGCCTTTACCCAGATCAGAAAGATGAATGCGGTCAGTCCTCCAACCACGTTCAGTTTCTAGATACAGGTCACGGCGTGAACAGGGACCACATCCAGGGTGAGGGGAGCTAGGTCAGTTTGCTTGAATGCGGTGGTCCGATCGACCGCATTCAAGGTTGACGCGGCCTGATGACCACCGCGTCTCTGGTGATCGTGGTGCTTACCCCAACCGCATTCAACCAAAAGATTCGACACATGTTTCTTTCAATCCAATGAGGCTCTATAAGTGTGAGTGTAACATGGCTATAACACCCTATAATTTTTTTTCGATCAGAATCCATGAGTTTGGAGCGCCTTTGTGAGTCCCGGGTCTTATTTTATGATTTACTCAGGTTTTTGGCTGTCGAGCCTTCGGAACCCTGTGTAGGGTGAACCGTCGTGATGTCGGACTCCGGGACGTTGCAGGTGCGTTGTGCATTTTTCGAGGATCGTGGGAATAATTTTTCCCTAATTTTTTATTTTCTAGATTTTTAAATCCCGAAATGATTTCCTATAAATAAAACCCTCACCCCACTCTCTCTCCCCATCTCTCATTTCTCTCCCTCCCCTCTCTCGGTTCTCTCTTTCTCTCGCACTCTTCTCCAACAGCCGACGGAGGAAGACAGGGGTGAGGTGGCGAGGTGGCAAGGTTCGTGGGGCGAGGAGCGGCGAGGATGGAGCATGGATCGAGGTGGAGGCGCGGCAGCGTTCGTCAGCGAGTTCACAAACCTGGCGGCGTTCGTGGGGCGTTTCGTGAGGAAACGGCGTCCACTGTGTGGAAAATCTTTGGTGGGGGTAGGGGGATGGTTCCATAGCCTGTGCACTTTACTTTCCCCGCGTTTAGTAGGCTGCGGTGAGCCAAGAGTGGTTTTATTTCACGCCGGTGCTAAATTGCATGATTTTAGGGTGAGTGGCGGATTCTCCGTTTTGATTACATTTTTGGGGTTTGAATAGCACCTCTTGGTGGTTTAGAGGCTGGGGGGCGTGGAATCGAACCCCTAGGTTGGGTTCGACAAGCTTTCTGCCGTTTTCGGTTGACCGACCTGTTGGGTCCTGTCCACCGAACGGCTCTCGCCACCAGAGGGTGGCCAGGCCAGGTCGGTCGACCGATCTTGGCCAGGATTCCCAGGGCTATGGGCCGGTCGACCAACCCCAGACCGATCGACTGCCGATCTAGGGCTGGTCGACCAACTTGTTGGTCGACTGACCCAGGGGTTTTGGTCAACCGAAATACCCTGTCTTGGCCCATTTTGGCCCCTGGTCGACCCGGTTGTGACCCATTGGTCGACCTATGGCCCCGTGGATGTCCCGGACATCCCGTGGGTACCGTGACCGTATTTTTGGGTGTCCGAAGGTATTAAGTTATCTTGATTACCATGCCCGTGGGTTTTGAGGGTCCGGGTGACCCCGTGTGTTCCGGGCTTTTGTGTATTCGCTAGATCGAGTCACTGTGCATCGGTATGAGTGCGGAGGGCTATTCTCGCACATCGTTAGCTTTCTCAGAAAGTGATTTCCATGTGGGCCGTGCGTATGGCCTATGAATTATGAGTCTTATGACCCAGCCTAGGGCTGGAGGCTTTTTAGCTTCCCTTTTGAAAGGGATTGAACTCGACGGTCGTGGGCCGCCTCGTAAACTATTTTACCATGGTTTATAACCCTAGGGGTAGGGTAGATTAACGGCATGATGCCGTGCTGTACGACTGTCTTGACCCGAGTCTTGTGACTCAAGGACCGTTGGGTTAGTAGGTCTAGTTACCTGTCCAGAGTCTGGTGGCCCCGAGCCACCTGGTACTTCGTGTTACTCTCAATGGGTGCGTGTGTGACCTTCCGTGTTTCCTCTCTACAGAGAGTGTTCACGTTTAGTGACCCCCCCACTAGTCGTAGCTTGCAATTGCCTGGGCACTTGTGTGCCTACCCACCGAGAGTGGTGGAGAGCTAGATCCAGGTGAGACGATTTTTAGGCTGGTTTTCCATAGGGCCTCCCACTGTAGCAGCTCGAGTCCGGGCCGAGAGGAAAACCAGCTAGAGGGTCTGATGTAGCGCAGTCAGTCAGTGTGTGCACACGTGGTCTGGGACTTCGGACGAGTGTTAACGAGCACGGCCCCGACTAGACCCTTGTCATGTGGTTACTTGTACGGTGTCCCAGTTTCTGCCTGGGGCGAGTAGGGAGACACCTGGGGCACGGACTAAGACGTCAGGGGATGCATCCGGCCTTACTTCTGGTGGACAGGTACTCCCATCACGCACTACATGACTCAAGGTTTAGTTTCCCGTCTGCGAGACGTGATTCTTTGGGTGCTTCTCATGCTTTCCTGATGTCGAGGTCTATGGTTTTCGGTAGGGTTGCCGAGGTTTTCTTCCTAGACGGTGTAGGGTTCACGACTGCGATGTCGTGACCGTTCCCCCCGGACAACGTGGTCTCGGGTTGGGCCTTCGTCTGTGAGGATCGGCCTCCATAGCCAGGGTTTTTCGTTAGACCGGTAGTCCCCTGACTGTGAGATCGGGGTGTGCTTCTCATGCTGTAGGAGTAGGTTATAGAGCCGTGGTTTCATCGGCTACCGTGTTACGGCTGTTCCTTCCACCATTATTATTGTCGTAGTTGTCGCTATTACTCCTGCTGTTGTTGTTGTTCTGTTAGCGCTGTTCTTTACTGCTGTTGTTTTGTGGTAGGGTTCCACGGGACCCCTACTGAGCCAATGAGATGAGACTCACCCCCTACTTTTCAGGTGTAGCAGTTTCTCCTCGAGGTTCGAAAGTGCAGCGTGGAGGTTCGTAGTTGTCAGCTCGCAGGGCCGAGTGTTCACTCATCGTTATAGTACGTTTCTTTCCCTGTAGACTGTACTTTTTGGACTGGACTCTATAGTTAGTTATTTAATTGAAAATGTAATTTCATTTCTATTATTTAAACTGTTAATTATATAATTGTGCCTGCTTTATTTCATATTTCAATGTACCTCTACACTCCTTCTAACCCTTCCGAGCCATCCGACTCGTGGGTGGCGGGCTAGGATTCGAATGGTATCGGATATTTCCCAGTATCAGGAGCTTGGGTCGTTACAATGTGCTACTATGCACTACTGTGATAATGTAACACATAATCTGATGGTGCAACTTCTTTAGCATAATTCTTTATTTACAATATATTGTTTAATGTAATTTTAGATTCGTATACAAACCCACACCAACCTATCAACCATTCGGAGCTTCACAGCTCTTGGGTGGTGTGAGCGACGTCACGCGGTTCGGGGAAGAGCGGAGAGGGCGCGGAGCGCGCGCGGGCTCCTCTTTTCTTTCTTTTGGTGTTTGTTTGCTGCAACACAGAAATAAGAGAAGAGAGAGAAGGGGCCACCACGGGAGATTGCTCCGGCGGGGCGAGCGGGACAAGTATGATATAGCAAAATATGGGGTTTAAACGGCCATAGCGGGAAGTGACTCACCGCGGCCTCGGGGGGACGGGAATGGTGCAAAAATTAAATAACAAGAATTGAAACGGCCATTGGGGAAGTGACTCGCCGCGGCCTCGAGAATATGAGCAGATAATAAGATGACAGAATATAGAGAGAATACAAAGAGCGGGAATTTAAACGGCCATTGGGGAAGTGACTCGCCGCGGCCTCGAGAACACAAACAGATAAGAATATAACGTATAAGAATGTGAATTTAAACGGCCATTGGGGAAGTGACTCGCCGCGGCCTCGAGAACACGAATAGATAAGAATATAACATATAAAAACGAGAATTTAAACGGCCATTGGGGAAGTGACTCGCCGCGGCCTCGAGAATATGAGCAGAATATAACAGAGTATAAGAGAATATAAGAACGGAAATTTAAACGGCCATTAGGGAAGTGACTCGCCGCGGCCTCGAAAATAAGATGTGATCGCCAGGGGCCGAAAGACCCCAAAATAAGAAAGTGATCGCGCCTACCTCAAGAGCGGGAGATGGCGGGTTGCTTCTTCCTCTCCCTCCGGCCGGCCGACGGAGAGGGCTTTCCTCGGCTACCCTCGCAAAACAACGACAAACAAATGACAAGTGGATTAGAAAGATGGAGGTGTAGTATTCAAATCCTTACGATAAAAATAACGAAATGATGGCAAGACACACACCTGGTTGGTGTTATCTTTTAAACCCCTCTCGGACTCGAGTAGGAGGAAAATGAGATGATGGATGCAAGAAGTATAAAAGAAGAGGCGCCCTTATGAAGGGGGATAGAGGATGCGAGATGATGAATGCAAAAGAACTACGAAGAAAAAGGGGAAGAAAAGGCTTATTGGATGAGCCGAGGGTGAAATCCGGCGGAGCTCCGGCAGCGTGGGGACGACGTGGAAGCGCGGTGGATGAAGACGACCTTCCTCTCGCGAGCGTGAGCACCCGAGAAGCCGGCAGAACCTCCACCTACAAAAGAACCCACGGGTTAGAAAATGACTCCGTAGCCTCTGGGCTCCGGCAGCCTATCGGATCACTTCGAAGCTCCCCCAGAACTGAGGGGGTGGGCCTCTATTTATAGAGCTCCGGAGGGTGGAGGCGTCCAGGACCCAGGACACCTCCATCAGGGCCGAAATAATATTTTATTCCATTTTTATATATTTTTTTGGGAATACTTTTGTGGGGGCGTCCAGGGTCCCGGACGCCTCAAGCAGGTCCACCGAAAGCCGACGACGGCCGCACGCGATTTGGCACAACGCGTGATTTTGTGAGCGGCGCCTCGTGATTCAGAAATGGGCGCGTCCAGCTGACCGGACGTCTCTATAATTTGGATTTTTTCACACACGACAAACCGTCGTTCGGTGGCCGACGCCCGTGAGGGAGTTGATGGAGGCGTCCAGGGGCCTGGACGCCTCCATAAATATATTATTTTATTTATGTTTTGTCTTTTTATTCCAGGGCTGGCAATTTAATTTTTTTATTTGTTTTTATGGAGGCGTCCAGGGGTCTGGACGCCTCCATTAATATATATATTTTTTTATTTATATTTTTATGCTAACTGGTATTTTACAAATATATTTTTTTATTATTATTTTTATGGAGGCGTCCAGGGGCCTGGACGCCTCCATTAATATATATATATATATATTTTTAATTAGTTTTGGGCCCTGAGAAAAGAAATAAAATAAATTAAAATCATGGGGGCGTCCAGGGGCCTGGACGCCCCCATTAAGACCCACCCGGGTCCTTAGATCAGGCGTCGGCGGGCGCCCGGCAGACACCCTTCTTGGTTCCGGAACCTCTTGATGCGTCTGACTGGTGTTGATGCCGTCCGAATGCCATGACGAGACGATTCCGGATGCCGAAAAAGGCAGAAGAAGACCCGATAAAAGGAAGCACTCGAGTGATTCAAAATGCGTAAGCCGTCGCGGGGCGTCGCATAGTAATATGAGACTTTCTCAGGAGACGTCAGGAATGGCGTGTCTACAGGTGGCATCTCTGAGTCCGAATGTTATTGGGTTCTTCCCAGTATCCAAGTTATGGGTTGTTACAGTTGGTATCAGAGCGTGTTTTGGGGGATGAACAAGAACCTAGAATTATGACATACCAGAAGAAGTCCACTAAGTACAACTGACAACTGGCATAGGATATCTTGTGTAATTTATTTTTCATATGTGCATAAGTGGGTATGATTACTCATGTTGTACCTCTTTTTATGAATTTTCTTCTTGTGTGTTCCCTATTGTGTGTTAGAGAGCAATGGCTCCTAGACGAAGGACTCATTTTCAGGCTATAGTGCCAGTGGAAGCTCAAGGTGAGGAGAGTGGCACATCACCTCGATCCTCTGGCTGCTGCGAGAGGACAAGGTCATGTAGAACTTTATGAAGGGATGCACCAGCAAGGCCAAGAAACTGGTGAAGGCTCATCATCTCAACGTGGCCGTGGTCGAGCTCTAAAAGAGTTTCTACATTTCCACCTACCCCAGTTTGAAGGACAGACTGACCCAGATGCAGCAAGAGCATGGCTCGATGCTATTGAATGTGTTTTCTGCTCGATGGAATGTGCGAAAGATGGGAAAGTGTTGCTAGCTAGTTATCAATTGCAGGGAGCAGCTTTGACCTGGTAGACCTCAGAATGGGAAGTGACATTCCAATCTCGTCCCCTTGGGTAGATAACTTGGCTGGAGTTTGTTACCTCTTTTGAGCGTGCATTCAGTCCTGCTTATATCCAAATGGACCGAATGCACCAATTAATGGAGTTGGCCCAGGGTGAGATGATAGTTATGCAATATCGATCCAAATTTGTGGAGCTAGGCCAATATGCGTCGCATATTATGGCAGATGAGGGGCTAAAGACTCAATAGTTTCTGTGAGGGTTGAGGCCAGAGTTGAGGAAACCTTTGATTACAGCCCGTGTTACTGACATGGATAGCGTACCAGGCCGCAACAGCATTAGAATTGAATTTGGCAAGGACTCAAGGGAAGGCACAGACTGGACAATTGTAGCCAATTGTGCAGCAGTAGCAGTTTGGTGTTCAACAGAGTAGGCCAGGATCAACATCTTCTGTTTCTTCTGGCAGTGGTTCCACGTCCTTGAGGGCAAGATTTAGATGGATGTTTAGAAATTCTAGTTCAAGAAGGCATCAGGAATGACAGGCTTCTGTAGGTAATGTGTAGTAGCCTTTTCCTTCTCAATGACGGGGGTCAGCGGGAAGTCAGCAAAGGTCATGTCCTAGGTGTGGTGACACTCATCCTGGTAGACATTGTACAATGCCTGTGACATGTTTTCAGTGTGATAAAGTGAGACATGTGGCTCGTGATTGTCCTTTGAGACCACGATAGTCCTATCAGTTTCCACAGCCACAGTAGTTTAGACCTCCACCACCATGACAATAGTCATAGCAGTAGCCATAATAGACACATGTGCCATCTCAGTAGTCCACTGTAGGAGGAAGATCGAGGACTCGAGGAAGGGTAATGCATATGACTTGTGTTGAGGCCGAGGCATCACATTTAGTTGAAGGTACTATTATGATTCTTGGCCATGCAGCTCATGTTTTATTTGATTCTGGTGCTTCTCCTTTGTTTATTTCTGATGATTTTATTGCCTATGTTGAGGAGCCAGCTATAGAGTTATATTGTGAATTGATTGTAAAACTGCGTACTAGTGAGATTATGTTTACCCCTTATTATCTTGAGGGAGTTCCTGTGGTGATAGGGGATTATAATATTCCTGCTAGATTTTATGCCTTACAGTTGAAGGATTTTGATGTTATTTTAGGCATGGGCTGGTTAGAAGCTTATGGTGCTGTGGTAGATTGTAAGACCAAGAGGATTTATTTTCAATCACCTCAAGGAGCAACATTCTATTTCCAAGGTATTCGATCTTTTCCATCTCGCTTTCTTTTTTCAGATATTCGAGCCCGTAGGCTACTTGATGCGGGGTGTCAGGGATTTCTTACTTCAGTTGTGATTACTGAATAGCAACAACATGGGATAGAAAATATTCCTGTGATATGTGAATTTCCTGATGTTTTCCCTGACGAGTTGCCAGGCTTACCTCCACAACAAGAAATTGAATTTGTTATCGAAGTGGTTCCGGGTACGGTGCCTTTATCAAAAGCACCATACCGGATGGCTCCTGCAGAGTTGAAAGAATTGAGGGCTCAACTTCAAGAATTGTTGGAGAAAGGCTATATCTGCCCTAATTTTTCCCCTTAGGGCACACCTATTCTATTTGTGAAAAAGAAGGATGGTAGCCTGACGCTGTGCATTGATTATAGACAACTGAATCAGGTAACTATTAAGAACAAATATCATCTACCCCAGATTGATGACTTGTTTGATCAACTTCAATTAGCTCGTGTCCTTTCACGCATTGATTTGAGATCTAGTTATTATCCATTGCGAATTAGGGAATCTGATGTGAAAAAGATGACTTTTAGTACGAGGTATGGACATTATGAGTTTTTGATTATGCCATTTGGGTTGACTAATGCACTAGCCACCTTTCTTTTGATGCACCAGGTATTTCATCCTTATTTAGACCAGTCTGTGGTCGTATTTGTGGATGATATTTTGATTTATTCTGCATCAGAAGATGAGCATGCACATCATTTGTGAGTTGTGTTGTAAGCATTAAGAGATCATCAGTTGTATGATAAATTCAATAAGTGTGAATTTTGGCTTCGAGAAATTTATTTTCTGGGACATGTAATTTCTGGTGAAGGAATTTCAATTGATCCAGCCAAGATTGAGGTAGTGCTTCAATGGGAGAGACCAAAAATAGTGACAGAAGTTAGAAGTTTCTTGGGACTTGCTGGTTATTACAAGCGGTTTATCCAAGATTTTGCATGAATTGTGGCACCGATGTCTAGATTGACACAGAAGAGTGTGCCTTTCATGTGGTCCGAAGAATGTGAATAAAGTTTCAAGTAGTTGAAAAGGTTACTTACAATCGCCCCGATGCTTATGTTACCTTCTAGCTCTGGTGGATTTGTTGTATACACAGATGCTTCCAGAGTGGGTTTGGGTGCAGTATTAATGCAACATGGTAGAGTGGTTGTGTATGTATCCTGACAATTAAAGCCACATGAAGTAAATTATCCCACCCACGCTTTAGAATTGGCAGTGGTGATCTTTGCCCTAAAGATTTGGAGGAATTATCTGTACGGATTGAAAATGTTACTAATCATCAAAGTTTAAAATATGTGTTTACACAGAAGGATCTCAATCTTAGGCAACGTAGGTGGATGGAATATGTGAAAGATTATTATTTTACTCTGTCCTACCAACCTGTCAAGATGAATGTGGTGGCGGATGCATTAAGTAGAAAGGTGCAGGTCAGTCATTTGATGTTAAATGAGTGGAAGTTATGGGAGCAAGTACCATGCGAGACCTTCAAGCTAAAAGTTCCACAATATCTGAGGATAGCTATCCTTGCTAGTTTGGCGGTGACACCAGCTATTTATCGACAGATAAGGGAAGCGCAGCATGTAGATTCTGAATTGTCTCGTATTTTGATGATGCCTAGAGTGGAATTTTGTGATGATGAAGTGATTAGGTTTAAAGGTAGATTATATGCTCCAGCTGAGAAGTCATTGAGAAAGGCCATATTGCGTGAGGCACATGGATCCCGTTATATAGTGCACCTGGAATGACAAAAATGTATGATAAGTTGAAAAAGCAATTTTGGTGGCCAGGTATGAAAATAGATGTGGCAGATTTTGTGGCTAAATGTTTGACTTGTCATCAAGTGAAGGCCGAACATCAACGACCTGGAGGTATGCTTCAGTCTTTAGAAATTTCAATGTAGAAATGGGATCATGTGGCCACTTATTTTGTTGTAGATTTGCCAAGAACACCTGGTGGTTATGATAGTCTTTGGCTGATGATTGATAGACTAACAAAAATAGCTTGAATGTTGCCCATCAAGTTGAGTTGGGGAGTTCAAAGATTGGCAAGGTTGTATGTGGAAAGAATTGTGCCGTTGCACGGAGTTTCAATTTTTGTTGTGTCTGATCGTGACCCACATTTTACTTTTGACTTTTGGCGAAGTTTTCAAAAGGCTTTGGGCACGGACTTGACATTTAGCTTAGCATATCACCACAGTCATACGGTCAATCTAAAAGGACAATTCAGACATTAGATGATATGTTGAGGTCATGTTGCTTAGATTGGCAAGGTTCGTGGATGCAACACTTGTCGTTAGTCGAATTTGCATATAATAATTGCTATCATTCTAGTATCAATATGGCACCCTATGAAGCATTATATGGTCGACCATGTCGTACGTCATTTGATTGGTTTGAAGTTGGCGAACTGCTCATGACAAGACCAGAATTGGTGCAGCATTGCAAAGTTGTTCGACTTATCAGGCAAAGATTGTTAGCAGCTCAGAGTCAACTAAAGAGCTACGTAGATCAACAAAGATGACCTCTTCAATTTGAACCTGGAGATCAAGTATTTGTGAGAATCTCTCCCATAAAAGGTGTGATTTATATTGGTCCATTTCCTATTTTGGAGCTGTTGGCCAAGTGGCATATCGCTTGTAGTTACCACCGAAAATGGAAGCAGTTCATAATGTGTTCCACGTCTCAATGTTGAGGAAATATGTGCCAGATGAATCACACTTCAGTGTGACCCGAAGTGGCAGCATATTTGTCTATGCCGGAATATCCAATTAACATAAAGGATCACCGAGAGCAGTAGTTCAGGAATAAGATTATTTCTTTGGTTAAAGTGATTTGGCAGCGCCATTCAGGCGATAAAGCGACACGAGAACGTGAGGATGAAATGTGTCATAAGTTGCCGTATCTATTTGAGTGAGTACTTTCTTTTTATTCTTTCTGGATCTCCCTTGAAATTTCGAGGATAAAATTTTTATTAGGGGGGAGGGACAATAAGACCCGTGAGGTTTGGATCTTTACTCGGATTTTGGAATCGGATTTCATTTATAATTGTGTTTGGTTTTATAAAAGTAATTGTTATATATATATATATATTGATTTCATATGAAAATTATGTGGGCATAATCATAATTTTGGTTTTTTTAAGGGTTTCTTGAAAGCAAACTTGGTTCCTTGCCTTTATATATACAAAAGACTTTTGCATGTATATCCTTGTAAATATCTATTTTACCAAATAAAATCCTAATTTAGATATACTGACAAAAATACCCTTCGTATAACTCAAATGCTTGTTGTTATACCCTGTGATTTTCTGCCGTCAACACGAGGCGAATATTCGAATGAATATGCAATGACAAACGTTAAGGTATGTGAATTAATACCCAAAATGTCACCACTACTAGAGATAGAGAGAGAGGGAGAGACCACCCTGGGGGCCCGGCCCCCTCTTCTCCAAACCTAGTGACCCCCCTTTCCCCCCATTTCGAGGAGACCCCCTCTCCATGCACTGGATGTTGTGTTGTAGGGCGCAGCCTCCCCCTTCGTCAACTAGAAGCTATGTGGCGGCGGCTTCTCCAACAACCTATGGACGTTGCTCTTTCTCAAGCACCTCATCATCATTCTCATCCTCATCACCTATGTCGCCATCAGTGGCTTCCTCAACAAGCACATAAGCTTCCACCCTGCGCATTGATTCGTCCCCCTCCTTGTCGTCGTGGCCTACTCCGTGCCCATGGCGATGACATGGCTCGTCACCGCCGTCTGCTGACCTTACAAGGCCCTCAGGACATCCCTTTGGCTCACCCCCTTGATGGCCTGTGCTATCAGCATCGCCCTCTTCGACACCGGCATAGCAGTTGGCCTAGCTTTGCCTCATCCTCTCGCTGGTGGAGTTGCTCTATGCCTATTGGGTCACGCCTCACCTAGAGTATGCTGGCGAGATCCTGGCCACATCGGTCTCCACCACATAGGACGACAACGGGAGGATCACAGGCTGCATCTCTGTCGCACTCATTATCGATCTCGTCTAGTCGGGCATCTGGGTTTTAGGCATTGGCAGCATCACAACTAGTGATCGCCGCTTCTCCAACTTCACCTACATTATAGCCTCGGCAGTTGTGACAACATGGACCCTAGCGAGGCCGTGCGCAATGCGTGGACCATCTGTTTTGGGAAGTATCTATCTGGGCTCGGCCGTTGTCCTCGTCGTTGACACACTCAGGGAGGGGCGTGAGGAGAGAGGATATTAACATGAGGGTAGGTTAGTCATTCTACACCTTAACTCACATTTCACTGTGGTTAAATAGACGGGGGTTACAACGAGGGTATAACTGCAAACATTCGTACTATTTCAAGGGTATTGTTGATCATATGTCTAAATTAGAAGTTTATTATACGTAACATGGTTTAACCTAGCAAGTCGTAGGAAAGATTTGTTGGTGAAGGTAATAAATATACATGTCTTTGTCTATGAACCATAAGATTCTCAGCACTCAACACAGTGCTAGGAAACATAAAAGCAACTGTTTTTAACCGTTAAGTTGGAAAGCCTCTCCAGCAATCGCACAATATTAGGGACTTTTGGAAGCTATTCTGGAGGGAATTTTAGTGGTTATAATCTCTGGCAAGGCATAAGTGTCTAATGGAACATGGGTGCATTGGGTTATGTGAAAAGAGAATTTTGAAGGGAAGGAGAGAGAGTTGGACACAAAAGAGGGGAGAGATGAATTCTCTCCATAATACATCTTGAAAATGGATGTGCATGGATTTCAAAGGAAAAAATTAAAAATAATAGAAATGTCAACCAAATCATTAATGTCTGACTTTCCTACAAGATAAAGTAGGAGCAATAAAATAAATAATCTCTCACAGTCTATAATCTAAATAGGTCATCTTCCGGTCAAAACTAAGAAAAAAAAAGGCAGAGACTGTTTGACATGGGGTTTGAATCTGGACATTATAGATTGACAAACAGTCATAGGGTATGAATATTACGATTTTTTACAGCTAGGAGAGACTGTTTGTCGATCGGTGCACTTTGTTTCAATATTCCTTAACAAATTAATGAAAGAGCCTTTCATTATACATCACCAGCATGTCATATAAGCATGGTAGAACGATCAATAATGACGATAGACTAGAGAAAATTTCCTGAATTTTCAGGTGGATTGTGATCAACTTCAAGACTTCTCAATTAATGTTCTGATAAGTGAGGCCACGTTTCTGTCTTTCAGGGCCGGAACGCTGAAATTTTCAGTTCCTAGACAACATGTGACTGCCAAACATGGTTTGCACGGATTCCCGTTCAGTCCCTGAGAAGAGAACTACGTACACTATGAACACCGTCCACTACCGAAAATTGCATGAAAAGTGTGGAAGTCGTCTACCTTGTGAAGAAAGATTAAGATGCATCGACTAGGCAAGAAATTAATCAGGTGGCGGTCATTAATAATGGAAGTATGATGCTGATATGGGGATGATCAAGGGAGAGAAAATGTGCGTGGAAGTAGCCTCTTACATCGTACGTGCGTCTCTTATTTACCCGGACTTTGGTTGTAATAATTAATGGTCAAGATCACTATATTTGCGTCTTCTGCTTCACCGTGCGTGGAGGACTCGAATTTCACAACGGGTATATATATGTATGTCAGCTATCAATCTAGACGAAATGGTAACTGATAACTTCATTTGTTTAACAAGTGGTTTCTGGATAGTATTTTCGGTACCGACGGATTAATGAATGCTGGTGACTAATTGAAGAATCTTCTGAGAAAAGGCCGATGTCTTCCAACTTCAGATTACACATGCTCACATGGAAGTGATGTCGGCGGATCCCTCTTCTTAAGCCACGTGTCCCGCTTTGATGACCGCCTACCAAATTTTGAGTTTCAAGCATCATAATTGACGACAGTATGTTAAGATGACAGGACATGCACCAGCAGGGCAGCAGGTCATGCGGTCTCACCGAGGTAATCGTTACACAATGTCATACCACTTGACAACAGATCGTGCGCATGTTACCAAGGTAGGTAACTTCGTGACCTCCACATGTGGCCCAGTTAATTCTACACCACCCTACTGCCATCTCAGCAGATCACCAAGCACGTATTGTCATTGTTCCATGTCTAGATGGGATCTCTGGGAGAAGGTAATCATCATGATGATTCGATCTCGTCGAATTATAAAGTTGGTCTCGGCGACTGCCTCAAGATATTCAACCATTGATACTAGCACGAGACCAACTCATTCCTCTCCCTATCTCTCTGTTGTCGTCGAACAATTTCAAATGTAGCATACGTAACGCGAAGGAAGAATATTCATTTATGTTACTGTATATATATCTTCGTCTGTCGTTCTATTCTTCGTAGTCCTATTCTTAGTATGTACACCTAGCTAGTCTTTTGACTTCTTACCCTGTTTTGGGCTTCTGTACGTGTATATATTTGTGCATAATACAAAGGGGGAGATCATCCCTTTCTCAGTTCGTCTCATGGTATCAGAGCCGCACTGCTCCCAGGCACGAAGATATCTTGTGCCGTTCTGTTTGCTCCTTCACGTGGCTGTCTACTCCACGCCCCCCCGGTCACTGCGCGTCCTCCCGTCAGCGCAGCAACACGGGTCAGTGACACATCCATCTTTGTCGGCCGCCATCGCTCGCCGTTACAATCGTTCTGAGCAGCACACCCACGCCGTCGGTTGCCCGCACTGCACGCCGTCGGTTGCCCGCGCTGCAGTCCTCGCGTCGGCCTCTGTCCGCTATCCAGCGGCATTCGTCCACTAGAGGACCGCGGGACCCGTCTCCTGTCTGTGCAGCACCCTGCGCCGTCCGCAGTCCTCGTGCGCATTGATTGCAGTTTTCTCTGCCGTATCTCAGCGCTTTGGCAGGCAGCGATGTGCATCTTTCGCTCGGGACTCTTCTTCTGCAGCCTTTCCCGGCAGGTTGTAGATCTCTGTGCATCTGCCCATCATCCATTACATAAGGAAGTGGCACCTCGTGTAAGGTATGGCTCCTATTGTGACTACATCTGATATTCCAAAGATGGATGTGCAACTTAGTGGTGCAGAAAATTATGCTGTGTGGGTTGCTACGGTTCGGACTAATCTTCGAACTGCTAGGTTGTGGGGATATGTGGATGATAGTATCTTGTCTGGTTCTACTACGAGTAAGGATGCTACTGCTTCTGTTACACAAACTTAGGAAGATGTTGATCAAATTGTTATGGGTTATATCTTTCGCTCAGTTCATCCTTCTATCCGCTTGGATCTTTTAGAATTTACTACGTCTCGAGCTCAGTGGACTTATCTTGCCAAACGTTATGTTCAGTCTAGTGGGGCTCGTGAATATCAACTTCGTAGTGAGCTTGACAGCCTTCGTCAAGGTGAACAATGAATTCAAGAGTTTTTTGGTCGACTTTGGCGTATCTATTCAGAGTTGGATGCCATGCATGCTGCTGGACGCATTCCCACATGCTCATGTAGCCTTCAGCGAGATCGGCAGCAACTGTATCATTTTTTGATGCGCATGCGTCCAGACTTCGAAGCACTCCGAGCTCAGCTTCTTCATCGGTCTCCTCTTCCAAGTTTGGATGATGCTCTCACTGAACTTATTACAGAGGAGACACGCTTGCGAGCTTTGGGGATTCCTGCTTCTCCCTCTGAGACTGTTCTTGCGGTTGTTTCACGTCCCCATTCCTCAGCACCATCCAAACCTCTGCTGGACACACCAAAGCCTCCTCATGGCCTGGAGTCATCGTCACATTCTGGTGACTCTGATGGCACACCAGCATCTCTTTATTGCAAATATTGTCGCAGCCGTGGTCACACTATCGACCAATGTTGGAAACGTCAGCGAAAGGAGCGTCAACGTCAACTTCGTGCCACTGCTGCTGTGGCCGAATCACCAACACTGCCTTCTACATCTTCACCCGGAGGTTCCCTTGACATGACACATTTAACCAATCAAATACAACAAATTCAGCAACTTCTCCAAACTGCTGGTTTCATTTCTGAACCCTCCGCTTTGTCTGTCGCCACTGGTACTGCTTCTGCTTGGATCTTAGACTCTGGGGCTTCCCACCACATGACTTCTGATAGTTCTCTTCTTGTTAATTGTTCCCCTGTCCCGCCACATCTTCGGATCCACACTGCTGATGGTACCTCTCTTTCCGTCTCGCAGCGTGGCTCCATCACCCCCCACTCTGACCCTTCTGGCCGCCTTACCCTCTCTTCTGTTCTCCATGTTCCTCACCTCTCCATGAACCTTGTCTCTGTCAGTCGCCTAGCTGATTCTGGATACACAATCTCATTTACTTCCTCTTCTTGTGATGTGCAGGATCCATGTACCGGCCAGAGGATTGGAACAGGTCATAGAGTGGGCGACCTCTACTGTTTGGACACGTTGCATCTTCCTCCATCTGCGCTTGCTACGTCGACATCTCTGAGGCCGACCTATGGCATCGTCGCTTGGGTCACCCGTCTGAAGCTCGTCTTCGATCTCTTTTTCAGTCCGGTGTCTTCGGTCCTCGTGTGCCCTTTTCTTTGTCTCATTGCGAAGGTTGTCAACTTGCCAAACATGTAGCTCTTCCTTTTTCTTCCCATGAGTCTATTGCTACTTCTCCATTTGATTTAGTTCACTCTGACATTTGGGGACCTTCCCCTCTTCCCTCTATGAATGGTTTTCTATATTATGTCAGTTTTGTGGATGATTGTACGCACTTTACATTGGTTTATCTTCTTCATCGCAGGTCTGATCTTCTGTCTATTTATCGTCAGTTTACTGAAATGGTATATACTCACTTTCACTGTCGTATCAAGGTTCTTCGGACTGATGGTGCCCGTGAGTATCTGTCCTCTGACCTTCGTCTCCTTCTGGCCTCTCATGGCACACTTCCTCAGCTCTCGTGTCCTTATACTCCCCAACAAAATGGTGTTGCCGAGCGCAAGCATCGTCACATTCTAGAGACGGCTCGCGCTCTACTCTTCTCAGCCTCTGTTCCTCGTACCTTCTGGGCTGAGGCCGTTCTCACTTCCGTTTTTCTTATCAATATCACCCCTTCTTCTGTTTTGTCAGGTTGTACCCCGTATAAGCGGCTTTACTCTAAATCCCCATACTACAGTCGACTTCGTAGCTTTGGTTGTACATGCTATGTGTTGTTGCCACCCCATGAACGCACCAAACTCTCACCCCGAGCAGTTAAGTGCGTCCTCCTTGGCTACAGCTCTGAGCATCTTGGGTATTGCTGCTATGATCCTCTTGCTCGTCGTCTTCGGATCTCTCGTCATGTCACCTTTCTTGAACATGTTCCATTCTTTTCCACTGGCTCTTCTGATCTTTCTTTTCTTCATACTCCTGGTCCCTCCTCACCTTCCTCTGTCATTCTTGGTCTTCCCGGTCTTCTCCCTTCAGAAGAGTCATCTAATCCTACGCCCTCCCTAGAGCCTGAGTCCTCTCCCCCGACTCCTGTTATCTCGACTCCTAGTCGACGTACCTCCGCCCAAGAAGATCCTTCCAACTCCACAGTTGATGCTGCTCCAACTCATGCTCCTCCTCTGCCGGCTATGGATCCCCCTCGGTGGTATCCTCAGCGTTCTCACCGCCCTCCTGATAGGCTTGGCTATGCTCCCACTGACTTTTACTATCCTCAGTTTTCTGCCTTCCTTACAAACAAACACTCCCACCAGGAGCCTCAAAGTTACCACCAGGCTGTTCAGCTACCTGTCTGGCGTCAGGCTATGCAGGAGGAGCTCCATGCTCTTCAGGAGACACATACTTGGGATGTTGTCCCACTTCCTTCCAATGTCTCCCCTATCAGTTGCAAGTGGATATATAAGATCAAGACCAAGGCTGATGGTTCTATTGAGCGCCACAAGGCACGTCTCATAGCTCGTGGCTTCTCTCAGGAGTATGGCATCGACTATGATGAGACCTTTGCCCCTGTGGCCAAGATGACTACTGTTCGTACCTTGCTTGCCGTTGCTGCCAGTCGTCATTGGCCTCTCTATCAACTTGACGTGAAGAATGCCTTCCTTCATGGCGAGCTCCATGAAGAGGTCTACATGCAGCCGCCTCCTAGTTTTTCTACCCTACCGGGACATGTCTGTCGTCTCCGCAAGGCCATTTATGGTCTTAAGCAGGCACCCCATGCCTGGTTTGAGCGAGGCAGGCTTTCAGGAGAGCGCCGAAGACTATGCCCTATTTGTTCGTACCTCTCCTCACGGTCGTGCTATCTTACTTCTCTATGTTGATGACATGGTTCTTACTGGTGATGACTCGGCTGCCATTGAAGGCCCATCTTCAACAGCAATTTGATATGAAAGATATGGGGTTCCTTCGCTATTTTCTTGGCCTTGAGGTTGCTCATTCTTCTCGGGGATATTTGTTATCGCAGCAGACATATATCACTGACATTCTTCAGCGAGCTTCCTTATCTGATACTCGGTCAGTGGACACTCCCATGGAGCTACATGTTAAGCTCCGCCAGACTGATGGTGTTCTGTTAGACGATCCCACACGCTATCGTCAACTCGTTGGTGCTTTGGTTTATCTCACTATTTCTCGTCCTGACATTGCTCATGCTGTACATGTTCTAAGCCAATTTGTGAGTGCGCCTACCTCTGTTCACTATGCTGCTCTCATCCGGGTTCTCCGATATTTGCGTGGCACTATACGTCGCTCCCTCTTCTTTTCTTCCACTTCCTCCCTGGAGCTGCGTGCCTACTCTGATGCCGATTGGGCAGGGAACCCATCTGATCGCCGTTCTACTACTGGGTACTGTGTTTTTTTGGGTTCTTCCCTCATCTCTTGGCGCAGCAAGAAACAAGCAGTTGTCTCTCGCTCCAGCACTGAGGCAGAATATCGGGCTATGGCTGACACTTCTGCTGAGGTCATTTGGCTTCATCGTCTTCTTCAATCCTTTGGGGTTGATACTCGCACTCCGACTCCACTCTTCTGTGATAATAAGAGTGCTCTTCAAATTGCCAGCAATCTTATTTTTCATGAGCGGACGAAACACATTGAGATTGATTGTCATGTTGTTCGTCAGCACTATCTTGTTGGCACTTTATCTCTCCCTCATGTCTCCTCGGCCGCACAACTTGCCGATCTTTTCACGAAGTCGCAGACTACTCCACGGTTTCGTGAATTGGTTGGCAAACTCTCGGTTTATGATCCACCGTGAGTTTGAGGGGGCTGTTACTGTATATATATCTTCGTCTGTCATTCTATTCTTCGTAGTCTTATTCTTAGTATGTACACCTAGCTAGTCTTTTGACTTCTTACCCTGTTTTGGGCTGCCCTATTTTGGGATTCTGTACGTGTATATATTTGTGCATAATACAAAGGGGGAGATCATCCCTTTCTCAGTTCGTCTCAATTTACATTACTTGGTAACCAAGACTACAGATATAGCCATTTGGGTGGAGAAAAATCTAGAGGATTACACAACCCAGGAAGAGGTAACTCCGATCTTCTTCTGTCAGATCTATCAAAACAACAAGGAGACCTTTCAACAGCAGAGATCCCAAACACGACACTAAGGAAGATGAACCTCTCATCAGGATATGGAATGCTAAACAATCAATAGGAATGCGCCTCTGATGAGAAGCACCTTCTCCACCAGGACAGATAATTAACGTAAATCTTGAAGGAGTATCATATATCAAATGGGAGATTAAGTAGTCGATTGGTCCGCTACATTTAGAAGTTAATTGTTCTGGAAGGAAATCACGTAAAAATATATCCTGAGGTGTATGGCTCAGAACAATCATGAATTTGTTTCTCAACTTAGTCCCACATGAAAAGATGAGGCTAAAAACTGGACACAACTCCACAAGAATGTGTATGTGTTTGAGGTACAGACAGTACTCTCGTTCCAACTATTTTATTCACCGGAGTGTTTAAATCTTCAAGAAAGCTTTCCCTGGAGGATGTCAGTAACTAGCTGCCCTAAGATCAGGGTGGCTTTGTAGCCTGAGATGAATTAATGGTGGCATGTGGGCTTCCTGTACACATTAAAAGTACCAACGTATATGGCCGTCACGTAGTCTGATGGCTTCTGATCGCGTTTTGGATGATCTTTAGAAGCCGCGCGAGGTGACCAATTAAGAAGGCTACTTACAACAGATTGATGACTCGCTAAATGGCTTTGCAATGTAAGGCTTTTAAAACGATACGCCTTTCCATAAGGGTCTAGCTATAGAAGAACATAATCTTGTGATAATAACCACCGATAATAGAAGATCTAGTCCAAGGGCTGATTTCCCCTAACGATACTGGTCACACCCTTTGAATAACTTAGATCCTCGGTCTGAGCTTTACTTCAACCGGATCCCCAATGGAAAATGTGCAAAAGACAGGAGGAGGGTCTTTCAACTTAATTATGCGGGAGACTACAGACACCACCTAAGAAGTAAGTGAACTTTGCTACTTCTTAGATTGCAGGTTTGCAATCTAAAAAAGGGGTTTGACCCGGTGGAAATAAGGTACAACACCTACATTTTTCCCAGTCCACATTGTCAAAGGACACCTTGGCATGTTCTTGTCCGTAGCTTTAAACTAATGCCAACCTCTGCCAAAAATTCCTAGAACCCAACAACGTGACCAGTCTCAAGGACATAAACCTTAGTTTAAGAAAGCCTGTCACTTGCATGCCCAAGGGCTAGTCTTTCCCCACGAGGGCTCCGACCCCAAGAAAGGGTAGAGCAAAAGTGCCGACCTAAACCCGGCTTTTAGCTAGCATTACAGGGGAACCTTGCTCTGTGACCCGGATCCCCATCTAAACCCTGGGAAATCTTCTTTTCCTAATGCCAGGATCATTAGAAGTCCCTTATAAGTCAGTTCTGCTACTGTTATTCTATTGTGCAATTAGTACCTGAGAGCTCATCAGCCGGTGCATACAATTTCTCAAGTGCTCTTTCATTAAGGGACAAACCGACCAGTCAATGGGGGGGAGCTTATAATTCTGGCCGAATTTTCCACCGGACGAGAGAAAGCACATCAAACCTGCAGGCGGCAGCCACTTGTTTATTCAAAGACGCGTTCTTGTTTCCACCACCGAGGGCAGATCACCGGCAACCCAGTGAAGTCCGCAGCAAGCACAGGTGAACCACACCCGTGTGTCGTTCTTTTAATTAAAGATTCCCATCCGTCAGTTTCCACAAGGAAGGAATTTTAATAGTTGTTACAGTACGTTCTATGAATAGTTGTTACAGTACGTTCTATGAATAGTTGTTATTCTCTCTCCACATCACGAGAAAGGAACTAGTGACATCAGATTACATTTGTATTGGCCAACCAAATGCTGAAAACATCCTAGTTAAAAGTCCGTAATCCAATTCCTCCAAGAATTTTGCCTTTATCTTGAGGAGTAAGTCCTCCTCAAGTCATGTTGCATGTTTACGTATTCCAAATATTATTAGAGGGTTGTTGGGTGTGCTAGCTGTAAAATCCAGTTGACATGTGTATAACGTTATTTTATGGAATATATTCTATGTTTAAAGTGTCATAAATTGCTTTGGTCATGTGTCTTCTTATGTTTGAAGCGCCATAGATTGTTGGGCTTTAAAGTTCCGTCAGGTCATCCGGCACTGGTTTTATCTGGTGTCATTTTAAAGTCTAGTAAACCATAACCCCAATTGAAGATGCTTGGATCTCACACCACCATTAGGGCGGTCGGATGCCGGTGGTGAGGGAGAGAGGGAAACAATCATGTACGTCTTAGCCAAAAGCACCTACCACTAGGAGAAGAGAATGTGCATGCTACAACACTTTGGATTTCATTTTTTATGAGGTGGAGTTACATGACCTAGGCGGACCAAGATATCTAGTCTCAGAAAGGAGAGGGGACTATAGAGCCTGAGAAAGGGGAAGAGGAGGCCATCAGTGGCTACTTGTTGACCTTCATAATCACGCTGCTTGGTGAGGGTGAACCTCCAAGACAGGTAGGTTGGAGACATGATCACCCTCAACAAATGCTACTAGGCAACAGAGTTGACGGCTCAAGGTAGCCCTGGATGGTGGACTGTGGAGGTGAATGGGAACTGTAGAACGATGGTGCGGTGGGGCTCTGCCTGCTGATGCTTGGACAGCCGACCATTGGGTCTCCCAAGAGAAAAGCCTTGAGGGCCCGTACTTGGTCTTGCAGAGGCTTGAGTGGCGGGCGGCGACACAACTTGTGGGGAGCTGGAATGACGGCTTGGGCATTTGTCGCCCAGAGCCTCTTAGTCTATCAGAAAGTCCAAGCACTAGAGATTTGGCACTATGATAGGGGGCTAGTACAGGGCACTAACATGAGGGACCTCTGGGAAGACCTCAGTGGCCACTGATGCCCTCGTCGGGACCCTTCTCCTGATGTATGGGATTTCATGGAAAAGCGACCCTACAAGAGGTGTCGGACTTATGTCAAGGTGCACCTGAGGTCGGAGGTCAAGTCGTCACTTCTTGCTACATGTAAAGGCGCTTCGTCACCTGACAGTTGGGGGCCGAGGTGCTTCACTTCCAAGTGGCATTGGGCCACGGCGGCTAGCGAGAGCCGAGAACTTGCTACACCTGGGGTGGGCTACATAAGGACTTTCGTCCAAGAGGACATCATCGCACTTCTTCAATGGATCGTACTAGGCGGTCCCTCGTTTGAAAGGATCTCACCAAACCTATAAGGAAAGTTACGTTCTCACCGGAGTGGGGTGTCCCAAGAGAACCCTCCAATGCTTGAGTCAATAGACGCTTTGGTGGAAAGAGGAGGGTGTTGGATGGTTAAGAGAGGATCTAGAGGGGGGGTGAATAGATCCGGGTAAGCACAAAGAGCAATTTAAAACGTTTTAAACGATGAAACAAAATAAGCCTCAGATCTGAACAGTAAACCCGTGAGCTATGCAGTGGAAGGAAGATCTTGGTAACGCTGTAAATGGAGATAGGAGAGATGGAAGGAAAACATCACATCATAACACAAGGATTTAAGGTGGTTCGGTTGTCCCAAGACAAACCTACGTCCACCCCTCTCCCAACTAGGAGAGGCTTCCACTCTTTGGCCAAAAGATGTGTTCCACACACACACACACGAGGAGCAGGCTCCTCACGAGGACGACGTCCTCACTACACACGGGGACGGGTCCCCCACACAGAACAAACTAAAACATGAAAAGGAAAACAAGAAGGCAAAAATAACAAGAACAGAGATTGATAGTGGAAGGAAAGGCAGGGCTGGCTTCACGGCTGTTGATCTTCTTTCTTAACTTCCTCCTATTCTTCCATCTGGGCTTAGCAGGTGCTCTTCTCCCTTTTCTTTTCTTTTTCACTCTCTATCTTTTGCACTTAGAAAGGTTCACCCCATAACCCTTGTAGCAGCGACAGCAGCAGCATCTTCCTTCATGGAGTCCTTCTATTTATAGGCACAATCACCCCTTTTAGAAGAGGTTCCAAGCTGAGCGTGATTGGCCCTTCATAAACAACCATTTGTCTTCAGGGACCTTTTATCTTGGCAGCTGCTGGTTGGCCACAGAGGTATCAGACAATTTCCTCTCATTTTGTTTCTTTTGGTTGACCTCAGAGGGCGTGAGAGGAGCCTCCTAAGAAGGATCTGTAGGATCTTTACTGTCCTGCTGGGAGGATAGCCAGGATGTCCTTTTGTCCTGAGGGATCTTACAGACAGAGCCTCTGATTGGGTGGAAGCAAAAAGTTACGTACCATGAAAGGTGACTTTTCCTACAAAAGGTAGCTTACTTTTCCACTGACCAAAAGGATTGATATAGCAACCCATGATTACCAAAATGGTTGACTGACCAAAGAGACCTTTCCAGACCTCAAAAGATGTGTTTTTGGACACTTCTGGTTCCTATTTTTGCTCTCTGGATCACCCAGTCGAAATGACATAAGGCTGCTTAAAACGGAGGTAGTTTGGCTCACTGAGACATTTCATCAAACACCTCTTGTTGATTCAATACGGTCGGTGCAGCTTCTGGACTTGAACAGTGAGGTCGGTGCAGATAAGATCCTTGGCCTTTGGCAAGGTCAGTGTAGCTTTGGATTTCTTCATTGGAGGTCGGTGCAAGTTAGAACTATTGATGAACAGTGTGATTGATCAGACAAGTACCAAGGGCTTTTCGGGATGTGATTCCAAGAGCCGAACGAGAATGAATACCACACAGAAGAGTAAAGAGCGGGCTCCCTAATGGAATGTTTAACCGATCCATTCCGGATCGATCAAATTGGTACGGAAGTTGTAACATGGGAAAACCACGGAAAACACGACTTATTTGAATAACCACTGTTCTACCAGGCATTGGTAAATGCACATACGAAGCTTGGTCCTCAGCAGGGTCGGTCCACATCAGAAGCTTGGCCTAGGCAGGGTCAGTGCATATTAAGAGCCTCTTCAGTAGAGGTCGGTCCTTCAGATGAAGTCGGTGCAAGCTTCAAGGTCAGTGCACTCTTCAAGGTTCCTGGCATGCAGGTCGGTGCACATCTTGAACTTCCTCAGCAAGGTCTGTGCATATTGAGGAGCAGGGTCCGTGCACACTAGAACAAACTCGGTGCACATCTGGATGCTTGGCCTTGTCCAGGAACGGTGTAGCTTTGGATTTCCTCCAGTTGAGGTCGGTGCAGTTCTTAAGTAAAGTTGATGCAGCCTGATGAACCAGGTCTGTGCAGCATAGAAGTCGGTGCACTTCCTGAGCAAGGTCCGTGCACACTTTGAACTTCATCAAGAAGGTCGGTGTATATCACTGTTTGTAGCACACTTCACGGTCGGTGCATGTTTAGAGCTTAGCACACCAAAGTCTGTGCACATTACTGTTGCCGCCCAGTTAAGGTCGGTGCATGTCTTCCCGACTCGCAGCTAGGGTCGGTGCACATCCTGCCCGCTCGCAGCTGTTGCAAGCGTAGTCGGTGCACATCCTGCCCGCTCGCAGCTGTTCCAAGCGTATGTAGGTCGGTGCACATTTTCCCGCTCTCTGAGGTCTGTGCGCATTGGAACAAGGTCGGTGCACACTCTTGCATGAAGGGAGATGCATATGAGCTGATTGGCAGAAAGTCTTTTTACCTGGACACATCAAAAGGATGTCATGAGTTTCTGAGCCAATTGACTAATTACTCATGATGTGACATCATCAAAACAGTATAATTAAGCATATTGCACATATGCCCAACATTCTCCCCCTTTTTGATGATGGCAACACTATGAGTCATATCTTTGCAAAGAATAATGTATCAGGATATGGTGTGAATAAAATATGCATAAATTACAGATGCAAACTCCCTAATGCAAATTTTCCTAAGAAATGCAGATTCCCCCTAAGCAAATATTCCTAACAGAGCAAACTCCCCCTGAACACACTCTCTCCCCCTTTGACAACATCAAAAAAAGGAAACATGGAAGAGCTGAGGAGAAATATCAGAGGAGAGGTTCAGAACTAAGACACACAATGGTTAACCTGGACCATCAAAGTAAAGGGTTTCCCAGCATGCAAGCATCGGAGCGCAACAGGAGAAGCTGAAGGATTGAAAACAAGAACACATGCAAGCACAAGTGAAAACAAGGAACGAGCCAGGGTATGCTCACAGAGACTACTAAGGCTGATATACCTAGAGGAAATTTGAAACATAATGTTCCTAGTTTAGTTTATCTCAAGAAGCCAAGTGACGGGAAAGTAACAGTAGCCATCAGTATTGAAGTCAACCAATATGTAACACAGAGACTAGGAGGATAGGCACCTATGGTACGCAAATTCAAGATTAATTGACAGTCAAGTTGAACTGGCACCGTTTGACATGAAGAGTCACATTTGTTTCTGTAACGACCCGAGAATCCGATTACCGGGAAAGCCCGATAACCCGAGACTCGTACCGCCACCCACGAGCCCGAAGACTCAGAAGGGTTAGAAGGATGGTGTGGAAACTACACAAGTATCATAAATAATTGTAGAAATTAAACAGTTTATATAATTAAGCAGGAAATGAATTAACATTTTACAAGGTCCACAAGATAACAACAAAATAACAACAGTAGTCCACAACTAGTACAGAGTCAAGAAAAAAAAGTACAGCTACACAGAGTATACCCCGGCTCTGACCTCTGGCACTAACGCTGGGCACCTGAACCACGCTGAGCCTCAGATGAACTCCCCTGAAGCCTCACCTCGCCTGAAACACGGTGAAAACACGCAGGGAATGAGTCTCGGAACAGACTCAGTAGGGATCACCCGAACCCTACCTCGCAAACGAAGAAACCGCAACACTAGCAGCAAGCGAATACCTCGAAAAGGAAACCCTGCCATTTACAAATCACCTGTCTCACGGCACGAAAACCGACACACGTGCCACGGTGAAACAACCGGAACACACGGCTGACACGACAAAACCCGAAGGTCGAAGTCGCAACGACTGACAGTCTGACACTCCCGACTCGACAGGAGTACCTCCCACTAGAAGCACAGCAGGTAGCGTCCCCTGACGTCTTACACCGCACCGCAGGTGAATTGCCTGACGTGGTAGCGCCTACCAAAGGCACGGACACCGAACAAGTACCACGAACAAGTAACTAGCTGGGGTCACGCTCGTCAGCGTGGGTCCAACCGCCCCCAACCACGTGTGCACACACTGACCGTGCATCCCTGGTCTGGTCCTCTGATCGGTTTTCCCCTCAGCCGGACTCTGGCTGCTAGATGCGGGGCCCGACGGTAACCGGTCCACAAACCATCTCTAAGGGTCGGCCCGTACACCACTCCCTGGTGAGACCAGAACCTCGTACTGGTGGGCTACGACTAGTGGAGGGTCGTTGAAGGAGTAGACTCTCAAGTCAACGGAAAACCACATCCGCATCCGATGACGTACGGGGACCACCCCACGTACCGGCACCGTCGCACGGCGACCACAGTCGGACAAGAAAACGGGACTGCGAACCTCCCGGTGCAGTCCAGTGCCTGACGGTCTACCCTAGACGCGTCACAGGCTCTGACGGTCTAGGCTGGACAGTCACAGACACCTGACGGCCCAACGTAGGCGCGTCACACTCTGGGTGGAAAACAACGTGTAACGCACCTGCCCTGGTGCGTTACAGTCTGTGACGCGCCTACCCTGGTGCGTCACAAGACAGACGAGGAACAGCTGTGACGCGTGCCACTCGGTGCGTCACAGCATGTAACGGTCCAACGCTGGAGCGTTACATGACCTGGGGTTCGTCAACTCTGACGCACCCTCCCTGGGACGTCACAAGGCTGTGACGCGCCAGTCCTGGTGTGTCACAGGCCTTGACCCCCCCCCCCAAACGGTCAAAAACCAACGGTCGTGCCAACGGTCGGAAGCCTCTGACGGCCCAACCCAGGCGCGTTACACGCCTGTGGCGGTCTATCGAGGGGCCGTCACAGCCCACAGACCCCCAATTGGCAACACAGGGCTGTAACGCACCCACCTAGGTGCGTTACATGATGTGACGGTCACTGGAAGGACCGTCACACCCGCCCGAGGTCGGAACGACGGGAAAACGCCCAAAAATCCAACCACGCCCCAATGCCTCCACCAAAGAGGGGGAAATCAAAGGGGAAGACCCCTGGGGACCCCTAGCATGATACTAGGCTACCAAAACATGAAATCGCGGGCTAAATCCATAGATCGGGCGAGCTCTCCCCAAATCATGGAAAACCCCAAACCCGCTCAAACACACCCCTCTCGGCCTCCCCTCGGCCTACGAATCACGGAAATGAACGGCGGGGAGCTAGGGAACGTCACCCTACCTCAATGGAGCGAAAGCTCCGCCGAATCGTTGCCGAGATCGCAAAGAACGCTTTGAAAAACCCCGCTCCTTCACGCTTCCCACGAACACCGCACGCCCCCACGACCGCCTCGCCGCCGCCCACGTCGCCGCGCCGTCGCCCCGCCGCCGTCTGTAGCCGGAGGAAGGCTCGCCGCGCCGAAATGGGAGAGAGAGAGAGAGAGAGGGAGAGAGAGCTCACGGTGGGGAGGAAGAAGAAGAAGAAGAAGAAGGGTTGGAGAGAGAGAGAAAATGAGTGGTATTTATAGAAAATCCAAAAATTCCGAAAAATACCGAAAAATAGAAAATTACATTTATGGGATCCTCAGAACGCATCGATCGCAACGATACCACTCTCGCCTAGGTGAACGGCCCGGTTCACCCGCAACGAGGTTCCGAAGGAATTGCCGAAACACACATCGGAAATCAGAAAACACACGCGGAAAAGCCGCGGGACGCTTCCGGGACTCCGAAACAACTCCGGATCGCGCCGATCCGAACACGAAAGATGTCCGAAACAAAATTCTGGACACATCGGAGCCGGACACTCCGAGAAACCCTATCCGAGACCCACGAAGAAGGATCCGAAAGGTCCGGGATACTGCAGCCCTCCCCCCTTAAGGAATTTCATCCTCGAAATTAAGAACAACCCAAGGGGAAAGAAGAGGAAGACTCACTCAAACAAGAAGGGGAACTACTGACGCATCTCATCCTCACGTTCCCAAGAAGTCTCACCACCAGAGTGCCGTTGCCACACCAACTTTACCAAGGGGATGACCTTGCTCCGCAGGCGCTGCTCTCGCCTGTCATCAATGCGGACGGAAAACTCTGGGAGAGAAAGATCTGGAGTCACCTCGGGCCACACAGAATCCTCGAGAACATGAGAGTTATCGGGCATATACTTCCGCAACATCGAGACGTGGAACACGTCATGCACCGACGCCAACTCATGAGGTAATTGCAACCGATAGGCTACCTCACCAATGCGCTCCACGATAAGGAAAGGACCAACATAGCGGGGACTCAGCTTCCCACGCCGTCCAAAGCGCATTACCCCCTTCATCGGAGAAACTCTCAAGAACACACGATCGCCCACGGCGAACGCGAGAGGATGCCTCCTCCGGTCAGCATAGCTCTTCTGCCGACTCTGGGCCGCCAACATGTTCTGACGAACCAGGTGCACCACATCCACACACTACCGCACCAGCTCCGGTCCCGTCTGTAGACACGTCAAAATTGACGTTACTGTGAGTGCATCTCGTATTACCTTGTAATGCCCTAATTTGACCCTCCAATTAACTTTGTTTGAGTTATTTTCCCCAATTTTCTTGGATTTCTCCCCTTTTTTCCCTCTTCTTATTGTTTCCTATTTTTCTGAATTTTTTTGGGTAGTTTTCTCTATTTTTTCGATTTCACGACTTGAAGTGGGGTGTGTTTTAATTAACGGCCTGGTCTGAGGCGCGTTTTGAAGAAAGGACGACTAGAGGCAAAGGCGTCAGTTTCTGGAATTTTCTGATTTCCAAAATAGAAAAATAAGAATTAACGACCCTCCTTGGGTCGTGTTTTTAAATAACGCCTCTCCCTAAGGCATCTCTTAATCATTTTTAAATACAGAAAGTTTTTATTGCTAAAATTAAATCCGTGAATTAACGCCTTTGTCCCAGTCGTGATTTCAATTAACGCCTTGACCAAGGTCGTCAATTCTTGTTCAATTCCGAACTCCAGCAGCACCCCTTCCTTTCCTCACTTACACTCCTTTTTCACTTGCGAGAGGGTTCCTATGGCTTCCTAATATTGAAAGGACACTTGGAGGAAGGATCCCCCTTTCCATCCTACCAAAACTAAGTTTTCTAATTTTTTATGGCATTAATTCCGAATTTCCCTTCCTTTCCTCATTTAATCTCCTTTTTCACTTGGGAAAGGGTTCCTATGACTTTCCAATCTTGAAGGGACACTTGCCTAAGGTTTATCTCTTCCAAATCCCACTAAAACATGTTTTCCTAAATTCCCTTGGAAATCTCTCTCTCCCTTGTGAAAGAATATCAAGATCAATTCAAGAGGAGGTGTTGCCGGACCAAAGGCTCAAGGAGGAAGACTCCCATGCACCTAAAAGCTTCATCCATGGAGTTCTTCTTCCTCTATTAAGATTTGAAGCCTCTACATCCATGGAGTTCTACATCCTCTTCTTCCTCCATTGAAGATCTTCATCCTAGCTTGAAGCCAAATTGGAGAAAACCACTAAGCTTTCACCCTCCTATCTCTTATTTTTGCTTTAGTTAATTGCATGCATCATATCATATTTTTCTTTTATCTCTTTTTATCTCAATATTGAGATCTTCCCATGTTGTGCACTCTAGCACATCTCCCTTAGTGCAACACTTGCACATCTCCCTCTATTCTTCATCATACATCATCTTTTACCTACCCTTTTGCATAGGAGTTTAAAGGCCAAACACCAATAAGGTGTGTTCATATCCATGCTTTCTATGTCCATATTTACATTTGGATTTGATGCTACACATCTTGATTTCTAATCCATGTTTGTTTATTGGTGTTTGTTAATTTTGCAAGGGTAATCAATCAAGGAAAACTCTTTTCATCGGCCGGCCGATAGAAAGAGAAGGAGCACTCACAATCTCCCCCGCATTTAAGGTATTTATATCGTGATCCCTCCATTGATTATTTGTTATATCTTTTGAGGCCCTCGCGTCTCTGGCGATCACATTCCCCTTAGCATCCTCTCATGCTCCCCTTTTCTCCCTCTTTTCCCATTCTTCTATTCATTTCTTTTCCTTTTAATTGTTCTAAGTGGATTTTCTTAGAATCTACAAATTGACGATCACGGTGGGACTTCTTTTATTTTTCTTTTGATTACCCGTCCCCTTGGGCACCCACGTGTGCCACCTCCCCTTTTGCACCCACGGTGCACCTCCTTTTGTGCTCCACGTAGCACTTTCCCTATGTGATTGGTTAGTTTGATAGATTTTTAGAAATTCTATTTATCCATCCTTTAAAAAAAAAAGATGAGCATGCTATATCCCCTTTCATGTTTTTATTGAATGCCATGATATTTTGATTGTGAGTGTTATTCCTTCCTATTGGTATTATCCCTGTTTTAGATTTCTGGCCGTTGGACTATTTCTGGAGACAGAAGTAATTAACGCCCCTCTCAGAGGCGTCTTTTATCAGTATAACGCCTCACATCAAGGCGTCTTTCACTTGAATAGCGCCTTACTGTAAGGCGTCATTTTTATTATCATTGTTTATTCGTGCTGATTACTGCCATTTGACGCCCCTGCTCCCGGGCGTCCATTCTAGAGAAAGGGCCTCACCCTAAGGCGCTATTTTACTCTGCTTGCACTATTCACAGTGACTAGCGACTGACGCTCAGACGCTATTTATTGATATAGCGACCTTTCCCAGGTCGTCATTTTGTTCTGTGTTGTTATCTGCTTGATACTGTCTGCTGCATTCATCCTTGCATTGGTTTGGGAGACCTCCTCTCCCCACACTTTTAGGAGTCACACCACCCTCTTGGTGAAGGAAGGACCCTCCATTGAGCACTCCGTCTCATTGGACCGAAAATTCCTAAACCAAGCCTCCATAAGTCCCCGCACCCGTGGATTCCCTCACGGACGCTGGGCAGGTTGTACCTTTGAAGTCTCGGGTTTAGTTGGCCTATGCATGGTGAGAGAGTGTTCCTAGTTGGCATCGAAGAAAACCACATTTGAAACTAGGTTCCCCCCTTGAGTGATCACATCAATTTGCATAAAATCAATTAATTTGCCAAGGTTCAAATAAAAAAAATCAAAGGTAACCCCATCCTAGCTTGTTTGCTATCTATGTGAGCTGTTTTGATTACACATTGAATTGTTTGGGTTACCATGATAAGAAAGTCAACATGTTTAACTCAATTAATGTTCATGAGGGTGATCAACCTAGCACATCTTATTCCCTTCAATTTCAACATATTCATTACAACTCTCACCATAATCTTTTAAAGGGACCATGCCCTCATCTTCACGGTTTTGCCCCACCCATGGGCAATATCCAATCCCATGGTCCCTCGCCTCAATCGCGAGCCACTACTCCTACGGGACCATCTCCTCCCGAAGATGAGGAGGTCTCCCAGATCTTGCATGCATTAGATCATCTCACCCCTCAACAAATCCAAGCCCTTAAGGCCGTTGTTGAGGGTGCACCTCATTCCCCTCATCCTCCTTCCAATCCTACGCGGGTGGCCCATCACCCACTTCCCTCCTCTATTCACATTCCTACCCGGGTAGCCCATCACCCATCTCCTCCTATTCACACTTCTCCTCGGGTGGTCCAATACCCGCCTTCTTCGTCCACACCTACCCCTATTTGGGTGGCCCGTCACCCGCCTCCTTTTATTCCTCCTCCACCACGGCCCCAAGGCCCATTTATTCCTTGCAACCCGGCCCATCCGGGTTCTTCTATGGGTCATCCCATTAATCCCCTTCCACGGTCTTTTTGTGCGGCCCCTCCTTCAAGGCCCTGCCGACCCTCTGTTGCTCAAGTCACACCCCTCCAACAAACTCTTCTCGACAAAGTCACTTTGTTGGAGGAACAATTAAAGAGGGTTACGAGCCCACGGCCCGCTCCTCCTACTCCAGTCAATCCCCTTTATGCGGCTCTAAATGATATTACAAAGATGGAGAAAGATTGGAAGGATAGGAGAGACGGCTACGGCGTCGACAGTTCAAGCAAGCAAGAGCCGGCAGATTTCAACGTGCAAGTGGACGCTGTCCATCCTCCACCCATTCACCCCGTTCATTCATATGGCCCTCCGCCTCCGCCTACGCATTCACACTTGCATTCACCACATCATCTGCAATACCATTACATTCCACCACCTACTAATACATCTCCACCATGGCATCCACTTGAACTCGATAATGAAGAACCGGCAATTGAAGAATTCAAGACGGCACATGATGATGAAGCTCTGCAAGCATCCCTTCCGAGTTTTCTTCGTTTTCCTCTCCCTCCGCTATCACTGGATGAACCCCCTGCTCAAGATGATGCCATCGTCCTTAATATAACCCCCGCTTCTAAGACTTATTGGTGTTATGACGAGGGATCAATACTCCAATCACCCATGTCGGCGCACCAAGACATGTCTCCTACCCCAGACACCGCTCGCCCCATCCGGCGTTTCCTCCGGACCAAACCTGATACTTTTACACCTCCTGCTATACCATCAGCCTCCACAGTACCGGCCTCCGCTAAACCTCCACATGCTATACCATTAGCCTCCACTTCATCAGCTAACCTCCTATTACCGCCACCTCAGCCCTCCATTATACCTTTAACCCATGACCTAGCCACTCCTATTTCACTACTTAACCCTTCACCCTTACCCGTGGCTAATCCTGAGCAGGATTCACCCCTTTTTGCACTCGAGCCAACCCCGACTGCTTCCGAGCAAAGGGAGAAGCTCGACGTGTTTGAACCGCCATTTCCACTCATCCTTTCTCCAACACTTTCCATTACACCATCACTAACTATGGAGCCTTTCGTCTCCGCTTCACCCCCCTTTACTACTCGGAATGGGAGTGCTTCTGTAAGTACTTGTACCGAAGATGATCAAGAGCTGGGCAAGAAGGATTTGGCTACGGCCGAGCTATTCAAGATGCAAGAGTTTATTTGCCGGATGCCAATCCGGGTTGTTGTGCCAAGCATGGTCGAAGAGGCCAAGTCGCCGCCACTGCTCACTAAGAGAGAATGTCAAGCTTTGATGCCATGTAGGCTTGTGCCCAAAGGCCGGGAAGGGCACCCCTTGTTCCAACTTTCAAATCTTGAACCTTTTCTTCCATACAAGGGGCGAATGCCTATTCTATTCAACACTCCATATATGCCACAACCCCAGGGCAACACAATGCTCCCTATCCCAACTGTTCAACTCTCTCACACTATTACTTTTCACTCTTCAAGGGAGTTGTCACTTACCATTGAAGCTTCATCCATTGGGCCAATTGGCTATACACTTTCACTGCCATGGAGGGGCGGTTATCTTGGTGCTAAAGGGCCTTCCACTATTTTATCCACCTTCTATTCAACTCCATCCACATTCTTGTCTGTCACATTTTCTTCATGGGCCACTCCAAGGGTAAAGAGGAGGATCTCATCCTCTCGCCCTTCATGTTCGTCATATTCTTTTCATCTCATGCATTCTGTTGCATCCATGCATTCATTGCATCTGTTGCATTGCATCCACATACATTTGCACTTCTTCTTTCCCGGGTTTCCAGACCCGTATCTTCCCCGCCTTCCGGAACCTCCGGATCTTCCGCATTTCCCATCTTATTCATCTTCATCCTCAGGATCTGCGGGTCCCCTTACACTGCCCGGGCATTGCACCCTCTCCAATCTTTCCTCAGGGCATCACGCCCCTTTCCAACCATTGCATCCGGACTCCCCGAATTTCTCTCCCGTCCTCCCTGGGCATCACGTCCCATGGTATCTTCCTCCTCCGGAACCTCCGGATCTCGCTCTTTGGGCATCGCGCCCCTGCACACCCTCAAGTCCGGATCTTCTGGGCTTCTTACTGATTCTCCCTGGGCATCGTGCCCCTTTCCGTCTTCTTCCTCCGGAACCTCCGGACTTTCTCCCAGGGCATCGCGCCCTTTTCTATCTTCTTCCCCCGGAACCTCCAGATCCTTCACCCCTCTCTCAATCCCTTGGGCATGACGCCTCTTTCCATTTTCTACCTCCGGACCCTCCATCTTTCTTCCGATTCATCTTTTTGCTCCTCCGGGACATCACATCCTTCATTTTCTTCCTCCTTTTCCATCATCTTTTTCCCTATTTCTTCCTGGGCACCGCGTCCTTCGATATCTTATCCCTCCGGAGCCCCCGAATTCCTCCTATCAGGATTCTCCTCCACAACCTCCGGACCCTCCGGATCTGCCTCTTTCCATCTATCAATTTCTTCTTCCGATTCCCCCTAATCCTGGGTCCGACCCAACTTCTTCCACATCCACTGCCTTGGGCATCTGCCCATTCTCTCACTACTTTCGAGGCTTTAGTCCTCACTCCTCCTTCTAATTCTCCGCTTCTTCTGTAGACCTTTCATGTGATCAAGGTCTCCACACCTTAGTGAGGGAGTTCTAGCCCTCGCCTCTCTTCCTTTTTTTCCTTATTCGTCTGAGTCTGGTCTTGGCACCACTCCTTCTTGTTAAGCCACTTTCAAACTCTTTGCTTCCAATCCTTTTGACTGCCAAAGAGGACTATCCTACGATGATCAACCTCGCCTCTGACAGCTGCTTCTACAAAGGTTGCAAGGTAACATATTGGCGTAAGTACTCATTTCATGATATCATTATCTCATTGCTTCACGATGATTTTCAAAATAAAGTGCTTCTTAACAAGATTAAGAGTGGCAGTCAAGACCTTTATCCCAGGTCGAATCTTTATCTTTACTAAATCATTCTCAAAATAGTCTTTTAGGCTTGTTTTTGCAGCACCTTTGGTAATAAAAATCCCACGCTGGGAATTCAACGTTCTCTCCCTGCTTGTTAAGAGTAACCTTCAGCTGGGCATTCCACACACTTCACGGCGTCCTTAGCCGGCTCCTTTGGTTAAAACACCGTTGCTACTTTGGCCATGCCATGAGAATTCCTGAAAGTCTTTTTCTCTTCTTTACTCGGCCGCGTGTAGGGGCAAGAGGTCGACGGGTGAGATGACCCACCCAGGGTAATCCCCAATACGAGAGGAGTCTCAAATAGGGGCAGTCTTGACCCAAAATCAATATGAGTTTTCATATGAATTTTCATGATATACATCTCGCCAAAAGGGCTATTATGAAAATCAAGTCAAAATTTCGATAAAAGTAAAATTGTGAATTATGGCATGTCAAGAGTGGCAAAGTCCCCGTAGGGAAAACCCTGGTCGTATGCATATCAAGGGTCTAAAAATCAAAGACACAAAGCCTCGGCACAACAGACTACCTCTTTGAGGGAAAAAACCTTGGAAGGAATTCAAGTCCTGACATCTCCCATCTCGCATAAAGCTTATCTCCAATTATTCTTCTCTTCTCCCTCTAAGACCGAATGTTTCTCGGGTATGGCCTTGGTAGGAGCACCGTTAATCAAGGGCAGTCAGTTATAGGGCGTCACCCTTCAATGCACGCTCGACTTTGGGTAATTTTAGCAAAAGGGGAAGGAATAGGGACCCCTAGCCAGTGGTTCAAAAAATACCCTTTGATGCTACATTAACAATGTCTAAACCAAAAAAAATAAAAAAATCAAAAGAAAAAAAAACAAAAAAAACTTGAATATTTCCTAAGTCAAAATCCAAAAAAAATTTGAATATTTTCTAAGCTAAAATCCAAAAAAAATTGAATATTTCCTGATCAAAATCCAACAAAAATTGAATATTTTCAAAATTCATAATAAAAATTTAAATATTTTTCAAAATCCACATAAAAAATCAAATATTTTCAAAACTCATAAAAATTTGCATATTTCAAAATCTAAAAAAAAAATTGCATTGTATTTTTCTGATGGTGCTTTTGCAGGAACAACAACTTTGCAAGGACCAAGAGCACGGGATGAGTCCTCTCCATTCATTGCCATCTACCTTTTGATTCTTCCCATGTTCATAATTGATCACATGTTCATAATTTGCTACGCATTACTCCGATTATTCATCTCCAAATCTTTTTTATCAAATCTTACTGATCACTCCGCCGATGGACATTATCAGATCTTGATCATTCAACTCCAAATCTTGATTAGCCAAGTTGTCATCCTCATGACAAACGACAAACAATGATGCTATGCTATCTATGCTTTAATGATGCTATCTATGTTATTCATGCCTTTCACGCTGTGCACACTTGAATGCTATTCATGATATGATACATACATGCTATTGATGCTTTGATTCATGCTATACTTGCTATACTTAAATGCCTTATTCATTGCTTGTTATCTTTTATATCTTGGCTGATGAATCTTTGAGCGCAGGAAGAAGCTCTTGGTCCCACCGACTCGGCATCATCATCCAAGCCCCACGATGCTTGCACCTCATTTCTCGGTTCCCCCATACTCATTGCTATCACCATCCCCCATGTATGCATTCTACTATATGTTACATACGCTACTAGATTATATCAAGGACCTTGTGACTTTGGTAAATCCGGGATTTGAGTTCCCCTTCATCAAAAATAATGATGATTCCAGAGGAGTCTTAGTCACACGGATAGACCGTTAAGCCGTCCAACACTGGGGACGATGGTTCCCTTTTGCGAGTTGATGCGTGGATAAACGGGCTTCGGCTTAGTATCGGCTCGCAGAATGGGTTTCTTGACCTAGTCTTGACAGTTTAACAATATTATCCTTGATTATCTTATATTTTCATTTGTTTTAATTTTTCCTTTTAAACCCAGCATGCATTCATATAGGAGTTTGAAATAATTTTTGGAAAATCATTCTGATAAGCTGATTTGGAGAGTCAAATTGATCTTAATCTTTCCAGATATGAGATATTCATTGCTGATGGAATCCTCAGTTCGTTTTGTCACTGTTTTGGGTCATTTTCTTGAAAGCTCATTGTTTGGATTTCTATCATCTTATCTCAATCCTTTTACTTTGATCCACCTTGGCTGCAGCACGTCCACATTGGCTGGTAACCGCTCCCCAATGGTGAAACCTACAGGTTTGTGACCTGGGGTACTTCCACCGCGCTGGAAGTTGATCATTCTCCGTTGTGCCCGCGTGCACACTCCTCCTCTTATCCAAACATCGTTGATTTCATTGAATTTCCTGGAATTACTTCATCTCGAACTTTTGATTTCATTCTCATCAAGTGATGTTGATTGCGTGTCTCATCACACCTTGGCATCTACTTTTCAGTTTGCTCTGCTCCCTTGCAAAGTAGACGCCAAGGCGGGGCAGCTGTAGACACGCCAAAATTGACGTTACTGTGAGTGCATCTCGTATTACCTTGTAATGCCCCAATTTGACCCTCCAATTAACTTTGTTTGAGTTATTTTCCCCAATTTTCTTGGATTTCTCCCTTTTTTTCCCTCTTCTTATTTTTCCCTATTTTTCTGGATTTTTTTGGGCAGTTTTCTCTATTTTTTGGATTTCACGACATGAAGTGGGGCGTGTTTTAATTAACGGCCTGGTCTGAGGCGCGTTTTGAAGAAAGGACGACTAGAGGCAAAGGCGTCCGTTTCTGGAATTTTCTGATTTCCAAAACAGAAAAATAAGAATTAACGACCCTCCTTGGGTCGTGTTTTTAAATAACGCCTCTCCCTCAGGCGTCTCTTAATCATTTTTAAATACAGAAAGTTTTTATTGCTAAAATTAAATCCGTGAATTAACGCCCTTGTCCCAGTCGTGATTTCAATTAACGCCTTGACCAAGGTCGTCAATTCTTGTTCAATTCCGAACTCCAGCAGCACCCCTTCCTTTCCTCACTTACACTCCTTTTTCACTTGCGAGAGAGTTCCTATGGCTTCCTAATATTGAAAGGACACTTGGAGGAAGGATCCCCCTTTCCATCCTATCAAAACTAAGTTTTCTAATTTTTTATGGAATTAATTCCAAATTTCCCTTCCTTTCCTCATTTAACCTCCTTTTTCACTTGGGAAAGGGTTCCTATGACTTTCCAATGTTGAAGGGACACTTGCCTAAGGTTTATCTCTTCCAAATCCCACTAAAACATGTTTTCCTAATTTCCCTTGGAATTAATTTCGAATTTCAACCCTATAAATAGAATCTCTCTCTCCCTTGTGAAAGAATATCAAGATCAATTCAAGAGGAGGTGCTGCCGGACCAAAGGCTCAAGGAGGAAGACTCCCATGCACCTAAAAACTTCATCCATGGAGTTATTCTTCCTCTATTGAAGATTTGAAGCCTCTACATCCATGGAGTTCTACATCCTCTTCTTCCTCCATTGAAGATCTTCATCTTAGCTTGAAGCCAAATTGGAGAAAACCACTAAGCTTTCACCCTCCTATCTCTTATTTTTACTTTAGTTAATTGCATGCATCATATCATATTTTTCTTTTATCTCTTTTTATCTCAATATTGAGATCTTCCCATGTTGTGCACTCTAGCACATCTCCCTTAGTGCAACACTTGCACATCTCCCTCTATTCTTGACGCGGGACGGGGACCGACACGGACTAAGACTCACAAAAGACTCTAACTCAGGCCAGCAGTAGCACGCTCAAGGGTCGCCAAGTGGCTGACCACCGTGATATCCCACAGAATGAGGGACGTCTCTCAACAGAAACTCCGACCTCGGCCGTCCCAAGGAGGGAAGCGCACGTGTCTAGGCGTATAGTCGACCTCCAAAGACAAGGGGAGTCGAGTCCTAGCTCGGTGCTCGACTAGTGCTAGGGATGGATGCTCTCACTCACGATCCACGGTGATGGCAATAAGTGGCTAGGCGCCTACCCTCTCTCACGCGGCATAATCAATCACATACTAAAAGAGCAAGCAAAAGGAGGGGAGTCGGAGCGCGTACCTCCACGCCTAGGCGTGGGGAAGGAACCCCGGCCGTGAATCAACAACCCCGATACACCAGAGATCAATAGAATACAACCCAATAACGGCCCACTCCTCGCAGGGAGGTAAAAGGCAACAACCAATACGTCGGGGCTGCCGGACACGGGTTGACGGGCCGCACTCGGTGACGGGTCGGCCACGAGGAGGTTCGGGTGCAACGCCGCAGAAACCGGGGTCGCGCGCGCCTGGGCTGAGGAGGGGTCTCACGGGCTGATACGACGCCCGTTTGAGGCACCGTCAGAGGGGACGCGTCGCTGATTGTTGGAGGAACGCTCCGGCCAAAGGGGGCGCGCTGGATCCGCCGGTGGTGACCGTGGGCGCTGCTAAAAGACAGATCAGGTTCTGTGGGCGCAGAACTGCGCACGCCGACGGTAAAATCTGGAAATCGGCCTTCTGGTGCCCGAACAAGTCCGGGCCGGTTGAGGGTGAAAGCTGACTGGCAGAGATCGCCCTCGGCCAAATGGCGCTGGCAGACGACGCCGGTGCGAGCCGCAGGAGTCGCTGAAAGTCGGGGCTGGTTCGCTGGGCGGACTGGACAGACACGCTGGCGCAACCCCACGAGATCGACCGCCACGGACGGTGACGATGTCGAAACGCAACGCCGTCGGCGGCGTTGGAAAGTTAACTCAGAGATCCACGAACCCTGAAGAAACCGGCGCAAAATACGCGGCGTGGAGGCCTGGGGAAAATTCGCAATCAGGGCCTCCCCGCTGGGCGGGCAAAGAAAGTGGTGCTGGCGCAGGTCGGCGGAGAAAATCGGTACGGGCAGTGCCGATCTCCGATTGATGCAAAACCGGCGCCGACGCGAAGCTGATCCGCAGACGTATCTCCAGAAAATAGATCGTGGCAAAACTCGTCCAAGAAGGGGGCGCGAGCTCTGCTACAAGTCGGGGCAGAAATCTGGAATCACGCACACGAACCGTTGAGGAAGAAGATGAGGATAAGAGGGAACCCCGGAGTCCACCGAGGGCTGAGGCGTCACACCCCGCCGTTCTCCCGTCGCAGGAGAAGAAAGAGAGAGAGAGAGAAGGGCGCAAAAAGCTTTGCACAATACTCACTTGTATTCAAAATCATGTGTAAACTGTAATCGGTACAATGTCAGAACTACTTATAGGGGATGGGGAAACCCTAATCTAGCTAGAAGGGGAGGGGTGCGCCCAGCTCCAAGGAGAGAAAGGCGGCCCATAATTCAGCAAGCTTAGAAAATAAGAAAGAAATCTAAGTGGGAGAAGGAAGGGATGGAGTTGGGGAAAGGAGGAGAGGGGAAAAGGGGAAGGGAGAGGGGGGCGCCCAAAAAGGAAGGCGGCTGCTACCTCCTCCACTTGGAGGAGGTGGGATGCGCCCAAAACCCTAACCCTAGGGGTGGGTGCGCAAGTCCCCACATGGGCCAAGGAGGAGTGGAGCACAAGATGGCCCACTAACCCTTTGCCCTCTAAATAAGCCTACAAAGCATAAAAAAATGTCCAATTGGCCTACAAGGGCCCACAACTAGAAAGCAATGTCCACGCAGGGACTAATCCAAGGCCCAACATGGCCTAAACATGATGAAAAGATAACTAGAAGGTGCCGCCGTCGCCGAGCCACAAGGAGGTAGCGGTGTGCCGGGTGCTCCGTCGAGGATAGCGCCGTGTGTCCTCACCAATTCTCCCCGGGTGGGAAGAACTCGACCCCGTCGAGTAAGGGTCACGGTCGCTGAGGTACCGCTCCAGCAGGTCCGGATCGATCCGCTCCAGCTCTCCACGTGTAATCCAGGTGTTGTCCGACTCGGGGCGCCCTCTCCAACGCACTAAGAAGCGTTGGTAGGCTCCGCTCCTGGTAGTAGTCACCTGCTCATCCAGTATGCAATCTATATGCTCGCGTTTTTGTAATGGGGCTGGAGGAGGTGGACTCTCAGTAGGTGTATCACTCACAACAGGAGGGTCAGGCCCAAATAACTCACTGGGTATCACCGCAGGATCCCGATAAGCTACCAGATCAGAGACATTGAACGTCGAACTGATCCCGTAGTCGTCTGGTAGCTCGATCTCATACGCGTTCGACCCAATACGCCTCAACACTCTGAATGGTCCTGCACCGCGGTCTTGGAGTTTCTTTACGGCTCCCGAAGGAAACCGTTCCGGTCTAACCCGGACCATGACGTACTCTCCCTCGCGGAACTCACGTGTGCGTCTGTGCGCGTCAGCTAACTCCTTGTAACGTGCGTTGCTGGCCTCTATATGACGACGGACATGGTCATGCAACTGTCTAATATGCTCCGCAAAAGACTCAGCTGACTCAGAGACTCGGGACTGAATGGGGGAGGGAATCAAATCAATCGGCTTTCTAGGTCTTCGACCAGTGACAATCTCAAATGGACTCAACCCTGTAGACCTATTGACCGAATCATTATATGCAAACTCTGCTAATGGTAAGACAAGGTCCCAATCTCCAACTCTATCACGCACTAGACACCTCAGAAGATCCCCTAGACTTCTATTGACTACCTCTGTCTGACCGTCAGTCTGGGGGTGGTATGCGGTGGAGAACTTCAACTGGGTGCCCATCATCCGCCAAAGGGTTTTCCAAAAATAGCTCGTAAAACGCACATCCCTATCAGAAACAATGGTACGTGGCAACCCAAACCTGGACACACAGTGGGTGAAGAACAACCTGGCAACTCTAGAGGCATCCGATGTCTTGGAACAAGGAATAAACAAGGCCATCTTGGAGAAGCGGTCAACCACAACAAAAATAGAATCATGCCGCCGTGCAGTACGGGGCAAACCAAGCACAAAGTCCATGCTGATATCCTGCCAAGGACTATCAGGGACAGGCAGAGGGGTATAAAGGCCAGTGTTCTGTTTCCTCTGCTTCGCTAGGGCACAAATACGACACTGGGCAACTATGCGGGCCACATCCCTCTTCAAACTGGGCCAGCAGAAACGGTGCTCAACAGCCTCTATGGTCTTGTTTCGGCCGAAGTGGCCGGCAAGACCTCCTGCATGAAGCTCCCACGTAAGAAAATCACGAACTGAAGTCCGTGGGATGCACAACCTATCACCTCGAAATAAGTGACCATCCTGAAGGACATACTCGCTAAACTCACGGGACGGTCCTGATTGAAGGGCAGAATAGATGGGACCGAAGTCCGGGCAATCAATGTAGGCCTCCTTCAACTTCTCTAAACCAACCACCTGAACATTCATGGTGGATATCAACATCACCCGCCGGCTAAGAGCATCGGCCACCTTGTTCTCAGCACCTGCCTTGTGCTTGAGAACGAATGTAAACTCCTGCAAATATTCCACCCATCTACTATGCCTGGCATTCAACTTCTTTTGGGTGTGGAGAAATCTCAAAGCCTCGTGGTCAGAAAAGAGCACGAACTCCTGGTGGAGGAGATAGTGCCTCCAATAGCGCAAAGCCTGGACAACTGCGTAGAATTCCTTGTCATAAGTAGAGTAACGCAGTTTGGCATCATTGAGTTTCTCACTGAAAAAGGCTATAGGGTGGGACTCCTGGCTAAGCACACCTCCTATGCCTACACCTGAGGCATCACATGTAACCTCAAACACCTTAGAAAAGTCAGGAAGTGTAAGAACGGGTGCCTGGGTCATGCGATCCTTGATAGTCTGGAAGGCTGTGGCAGCAGCCTTCGTCCAAGTAAACTCGCCCTTACGGATGCAATCCGTGATCGGGGCGGTGATAGAACTGAACCCCCTAATGAAACGGCGATAGAATGTCGCCAGACCATGAAAGCTCCTAACATCGTGGAGTGAGCGGGGCTCGGGCCACTCCACTATGGCACGGATCTTCTCCGGATCAGCGGAGACTCCGTCACGGGACATAATGAACCCTAAGAAAGAAACCTGGTCAGTCATGAAGCTACACTTCTTAGGGTTGGCAAACAAGCTCTCCCGTCTCAGAACAACACACACCTGCCTAAGGTGGTCTAGGTGTAACTCCCTAGTGCGGCTATAAATCAAGATGTCGTCGAAGTAGACGACCAAGAACACTCCAATCATAGGACGCAACACCTGTGTCATCAACCGCGTGAAGGTGCTAGGGGCGTTAGTCAGCCCGAAGGGCATGACCAACCACTCGTAAAGACCATCCTTGGTCTTAAATGCAGTCTTCCACTCATCACCTGGTCTGATCCTTACCTGGTGATAGCCACTCCTAAGATCGATCTTCGAGAAAATCGTGGCTCCCGACATCATATCAAGCAAGTCATCCAGCCGGGGAATGGGAAACCTATACTTAACCGTGATTTTATTGATCGCACGGCTATCGATGCACATACGCCATGTGCCATCCTTCTTCGGCGCTAGCAGGGCGGGAACAGCACAGGGACTCTTGCTATCCCGAAGGGAACCCCTACTCATCAACTCATCAACCTGCCTCTGTAGCTCAGCGTGGTCCGCGGGACTCATCCTATAATGTGGAAGATTGGGCAAGGACGAGCCTGGGACAAGATCAATCTCATGCTGAATGTCACGCAATGGTGGAAGGCCTTCGGGAAGGTCCTCCGGGAAAATATCAGCAAACTCTCGCAACATCTCAGCTAACTGAGGGTCTGTCACTCCTTCGAGACTGGGGACCACCTCACCCGTCTCCCTGACAACCACAGCTAAAAGAGGGACACCACTAGCAACCTCTCTCTCCATCTCTCGGGGACTGATGATCATCAACCTCCTAGTCGGAGGGGCCTCTATGGTGAGGGTGGGAGAGGGGTTGGAAACTGACACCGGAGGTGGTGGTGGTGGTGGGCTGACCTTCCCCTGGGGAGGGGTGGTCGTGGCACTAGGGCCGGCTGGTCCCCTAACAGTAGGGTCCCTAGGTGGGGCTGGGTGGAGGGTGATCCTGTGGCCGTTGTGATCAAATGTGCAAGTGTTTGCACGACCCTGTAGGGTGGCATCCATGTCAAACAACCACGGCCTCCCTAAAATAATGCTACCTACCTCCATAGGTAGAACATCGCACCAAATTTCATCCTGATAGGTCTGGAACTGAAGGGGCACCAGGCAACGGAGTCTAACAGGAATGGAGGTAGAATCGACCCACGAAACCCTATAGGGGGCAGGGTGGTCAACTGGGGTCAACCCAAGGCGGGTAACAGTGCCAGTAGATATGGCGTTGATGCAACTCCCGCTATCAATGACAACCTTGCAAGCTTTACCCCCAAGCCTGCAAAAGGTGTGAAAAATGGTGGTGCGACGCCAGTCGTCACTCACCTGGGGCTGGGCTAGGATGCACCTAACTACCCCTAACTGTGGGTCACCCTGAAAGTGGCTACCCTGAGCACCATCCTGCTCTCCTTCGAGCAGATCATCGAAGAACTCCTCAACCAAGTCCTGGTCTACCTCATAACTAACAGGAATAGGCTCAGTGGGGGACTCAGTGGAAGTGGGGTCTGCCATGACAAGGGCCTTCCTCTCTCGAGTGGGGCATCTATCAGCAAAGTGGCCAAATCCGCCACACCGGTAACAATTATTACGTGCGCCCGCACTGGATGAGGCTCCAGCGGTCATAGGACTCTTGCCCTTGTCATCATGACGGGGCGCGGGGAGTAAAGGCTGAGAACGCGCAGGGTGTGCGGGAGGTGGAAGTGTAGGGCGTGTGGGGGGGTAGGGTGGCTGCTGGCGAGGTGGAGGAAACGGGTCCCTAGGAAGGGGTGGACGAGGCCTGGGACCAGTGGGGTCCTGGCGAAGAGGCTCCGCGGGCCGAGCCGCCGGATATCGACCATACTGGGTGGAAGTGGAGCGAGGGTCAAGACCCCGCTGACTAGGCATCCCCTGACGAAAGGTGGGACCAAACTCCAACTCAAATTGCTCTAACTCTAGGGCAACCTGGTAAGCCAGCTCTAAAGTGTCTACCTGGCGACGGTAGAGCTCATACTGATACTCGGGCCTCAAACCACGGCGAAAACGCGAAACAGGCATGCCCTTCTCCTCATCAACTCCACATCGCAAATAATACTCGTCAAACTCGGCGATGTACTCGGTCACGGACCGATCGCCCTGACTAAGGGTCTGCCATCGGTCGATGAGCCTCTGGCGGTAAGAAGGAGGGACATACTTCTCGCGGAGCTTACGCCGCATGTCAATCCAGGTTTCTATGGGTGGGTCCTGCCTCTGCAACATCAGGCTCTCGACATTCCTCCAGTAGGTCTGGGCTCTCCCCACGAGCTTCATCTTGGCAAATCGGACTTGCCGAAGCTCAGACATCTCAACCCATTCGAAATACCTATCCATGCTATTCTCCCAGTCTATGTAGACTTTTGGGTCAAGGGACCCCTCGAAAGTGGGTGGATCGGCACGGACGGTCCTAAGGATCCTATCATCCTCATCCTGATGTGGTCGACGACCACGGTACTGGCGCCCATTCCCCTCAAAATCATTCTCGGACCCATAGTCATCAAAGTCGGGGGCTCGGGGACGTCGCTCCTGAGCCCGAGGGGCTTGAGCGGCAGCAACTAGAGGGGCACGATCGGCTCTAGGAGGGTCCTGGTGGGGCACTTCATCAACTCTCCCAAACCGTCCAACAAGGCCCTGGATGGTTAAGTCAGACACTCTGGCACGATCCTCAATGATCTTCAGACGGCCATCTAGATGCTCCGTCAACTCCTTGATGGACTGGTCGGACCTGTCCATACGGGTCATAAGTTGGGTAATCAGATCCTCTAGAGATGGGCGTCCCTGAGGTGGGTGTTGGTCACCCATGGCGTCCGGGCGATGATAATCCGCACCACCCCGAGTGGGCATGCAAAGGAGACTAAGTGGAGGGTAGGCTGACACCCTAAGACCTAGAGGGACACGAATGCAAAGAGATCCAAGACTCAAACAAGACACGACCAAAACCTAGACACGACCCTAAGACCCAACCTGTAAGGACAAGTTGGTAACCTGGCTCTGATACCAAATTTGACGCGGGACGGGGACCGACACGGACTAAGACTCACAAAAGACTCTAACTCAGGCCAGCAGTAGCACGCTCAAGGGTCGCCAAGTGGCTGACCACCGTGATATCCCACAGAATGAGGGACGTCTCTCAACAGAAACTCCGACCTCGGCCGTCCCAAGGAGGGAAGCGCACGTGTCTAGGCGTATAGTCGACCTCCAAAGACAAGGGGAGTCGAGTCCTAGCTCGGTGCTCGACTAGTGCTAGGGATGGATGCTCTCACTCACGATCCACGGTGATGGCAATAAGTGGCTAGGCGCCTACCCTCTCTCACGCGGCATAATCAATCACATACTAAAAGAGCAAGCAAAAGGAGGGGAGTCGGAGCGCGTACCTCCACGCCTAGGCGTGGGGAAGGAACCCCGGCCGTGAATCAACAACCCCGATACACCAGAGATCAATAGAATACAACCCAATAACGGCCCACTCCTCGCAGGGAGGTAAAAGGCAACAACCAATACGTCGGGGCTGCCGGACACGGGTTGACGGGCCGCACTCGGTGACGGGTCGGCCACGAGGAGGTTCGGGTGCAACGCCGCAGAAACCGGGGTCGCGCGCGCCTGGGCTGAGGAGGGGTCTCACGGGCTGATACGACGCCCGTTTGAGGCACCGTCAGAGGGGACGCGTCGCTGATTGTTGGAGGAACGCTCCGGCCAAAGGGGGCGCGCTGGATCCGCCGGTGGTGACCGTGGGCGCTGCTGAAAGACAGATCAGGTTCTGTGGGCGCAGAACTGCGCACGCCGACGGTAAAATCTGGAAATCGGCCTTCTGGTGCCCGAACAAGTCCGGGCCGGTTGAGGGTGAAAGCTGACTGGCAGAGATCGCCCTCGGCCAAATGGCGCTGGCAGACGACGCCGGTGCGAGCCGCAGGAGTCGCTGAAAGTCGGGGCTGGTTCGCTGGGCGGACTGGACAGACACGCTGGCGCAACCCCACGAGATCGACCGCCACGGACGGTGACGATGTCGAAACGCAACGCCGTCGGCGGCGTTGGAAAGTTAACTCGGAGATCCACGAACCCTGAAGAAACCGGCGCAAAAGACGCGGCGTGGAGGCCTGGGGAAAATTCGCAATCAGGGCCTCCCCGCTGGGCGGGCAGAGAAAGTGGTGCTGGCGCAGGTCGGCGGAGAAAATCGGTACGGGCAGTGCCGATCTCCGATTGATGCAAAACCGGCGCCGACGCGAAGCTGATCCGCAGACGTATCTCCAAAAAATAGATCGTGGCAAAACTCGTCCAAGAAGGGGGCGCGAGCTCTGCTACAAGTCGGGGCAGAAATCTGGAATCACGCACACGAACCGTTGAGGAAGAAGATGAGGATAAGAGGGAACCCCGGAGTCCACCGAGGGCTGAGGCGTCACACCCCGCCGTTCTCCCGTCGCAGGAGAAGAAAGAGAGAGAGAGAGAAGGGCGCAAAAAGCTTTGCACAATACTCACTTGTATTCAAAATCATGTGTAAACTGTAATCGGTACAATGTCAGAACTACTTATAGGGGATGGGGAAACCCTAATCTAGCTAGAAGGGGAGGGGTGCGCCCAGCTCCAAGGAGAGAAAGGCGGCCCATAATTCAGCAAGCTTAGAAAATAAGAAAGAAATCTAAGTGGGAGAAGGAAGGGATGGAGTTGGGGAAAGGAGGAGAGGGGAAAAGGGGAAGGGAGAGGGGGGCGCCCAAAAAGGAAGGCGGCTGCTACCTCCTCCACTTGGAGGAGGTGGGATGCGCCCAAAACCCTAACCCTAGGGGTGGGTGCGCAAGTCCCCACATGGGCCAAGGAGGAGTGGAGCACAAGATGGCCCACTAACCCTTTGCCCTCTAAATAAGCCTACAAAGCATAAAAAAATGTCCAATTGGCCTACAAGGGCCCACAACTAGAAAGCAATGTCCACGCAGGGACTAATCCAAGGCCCAACATGGCCTAAACATGATGAAAAGATAACTAGAAGGTGCCGCCGTCGCCGAGCCACAAGGAGGTAGCGGTGTGCCGGGTGCTCCGTCGAGGATAGCGCCGTGTGTCCTCACCAATTCTTCATCATACATCATCTTTTACCTACCCTTTTGCATAGGGGTTTAAAGGTCAAACACCAATAAGGTGTGTTCATATCCATGCTTTCTATGTCCATATTTACATTTGGATTTGATGCTACACATCTTAGTTTCTAATCCATGTTTGTTTATTGGTGTTTGTTAATTTTGCAAGGGTAATCAATCAACGAAAACTCTCTTCATCGGCCGGTCGATAGAAAGAGAAGGTGCACTCACAATCTCCCCCGCATTTAAGGTATTTATATCGCGATCCCTCCATTGATTATTTGTTATATCCTTTGAGGCCCTCGCGTCTCTGGCGATCACATTCCCCTTAGCATCCTCTCATGCTCCCCTTTTCTCCCTCTTTTCCCATTCTTCTATTCATTTCTTTTCCTTTTAATTGTTCTAAGTGGATTTTCTTAGAATCTACACCGTCAAAACACGGTCACCAACCTCAAACCAGTCAAGTGGAGTCCGACACGGACGCCCATACAACGCCTCATAAGGAGCCATGCTGATACTCGAATGATAGCTGTTGTTGTAGGTAAACTCCACCAACGGTAGGTGGTGAATCCAACTCCCCTGCCACTCCAGACAGTAGGATCTCAGCATATCCTCCAAAGTCTGGATGGTCCTCTCAGACTGTCCATCTGACTGAGGATGATACGCCGAGCTAAAAGCCAACTCCGTGCCAAGAGCTCGCTGGAAACTCCTCCAGAATCCAGAAGTGAAGCGCGGATCCTGATCCGACACAATGGAGATGGGAATCCCATGCAACGGAACGATCCGCTCCACATAAAGACGAGCTAACTTGGGCACACTCCAGCTGACTTTGATCGGTAACAATCGAATCACCTTCGTCAGCCGATCTACCAGCAACCAAATATTATCCTGCCCACACGGAGTTATCGGCAATCCTACCACGAAATCCGTGGTCACGTGGTCCCATTTCCACGCGAGAACATCCAAGGGCTGAAGAGTACCTCCCGGTCGCTGATGCTCCGCCTTCACCTGCTGACAGGTCAGGCACCTGGCAACAAATTCGGCAACATCTCTCTTCATGCCAGGCCACCAGAACTACCTCCGCAAGTTCCGATACATCTTTGTCGCACCCGGATGTACGGTGTACCTACTCCCATGAGCCTCGCGTAACACCGCACGCCGAACCTGCTCGTCGGCTGGGACGTACAGCCTACCGCGAAATCTCGCAGCACCGTCCTCGCCGAGCTCCACATCAGCCAAGGCCAAAATCCGGGGCAACTCAGGGTCCGCATGTTGAGCCTCTGTCACCTGACGGCGGATAGCTGGCGTGATAGTCAGACTCGCAAGCACTGCCAACCCTGGCTCCTGGGGAATCTTGAGCCTGAATGAAACTTCGGGCACTTGTTCCCAGAGCCTCCACTTCCTCAACATCAAGGCACTGACCGCGACCTTCCGACTCAAAGCATCGGCAACGACATTCATCCTGCCCGGCTGATAAGACAGGGTGAAGTCATAATCCTTCATGAACTCCATCCAACGCCTCTGCCTGAGGTTAAGGTCTCTCTGCGTGAACACATACCTCAAACTCTGATGGTCAGTGAATACCTCGAACCTCTCGCCGTACAGATAATGCCTCCAGATCTTCAGCACGAAGACCACAGCCACCAGCTCCAGGTCATGGGTAGAATAGTTCTCCTCGTGGCGCTTCAGCTGCCGAGATGCATAAGCCACCACTCTACCATGCTGCATCAACACAGCACCCAATCCGACCCCGGAAGCATTTGTACACACCACCAAACCTCCCGATCCAGAAGGTAAAACTAACACCGGAGCCGAGGTGAGCAATCTCTTCACTTCCCTGAAACTCTGCTCACACTCATTAGTCCAGACGAAAGGCACATCCTTCCGCGTAAGTCTGGTCATCGGGGCCGCAATGCGAGAAAATCTTGGATAAACTGACGATAATAGCCTACAAGCCCCAAGAAACTCCGGATCTCCGTCACAGACCTCGGCCTCGGCCACTGCATTACTGCCTCGACCTTGGCAGGGTCCACGAAAATACCATCACCAGAAATCACGTGCCCCAAAAAATACACCTCACGAAGCCAGAACTCGCACTTACTGAGCTTTGCATACAATTGGTGGTCTCGCAGCATCTGTAGCACCACACCCAAATGGTACGCGTACTCCTCGGCAGACCGCGAATAGACAAGGATGTCATCCACAAACACGACCACGAACTGGTCCAAGTAGAGACGAAACACCCTCTGCATCAAGTCCATGAAGGCTGTGGGGGCATTGGTGAGCCCAAACGGCATCACCAAGAACTCGTAATGCCCATACCTCGAACTGAACGAAGTCTTCTCCACATCGGACTCGCGAATTCTCAGCTGATAGTAACCGGACCGCAAATCAATCCGCGAGAACACTCGAGCAGACTGAGGTTGGTCGAACAAATCATCAATCCGCGGCAACGGATACTTGTTCTTGATGGTCACATCATTCAGCTGCCGGTAGTCAATGCACAACCGCAAGCTACCGTCCTTCTTCTTCACGAACAACACTGGCGCACTCCAAGGGGAAAAGCTAGGACGAATGTACTCCTTGGCCAGTAATTCCTGCAACTGCGCCCGTAACTCCCTCAACTCTGCGGGGGCCATACGGTAGGGAGCCTTCGCCAAAGGTCCCGTACCCGGCACCACCTCGATAACAAAATCGATCTCCCGCTGGGGAGGCAATTCAGGTAAGTCCGCCGAAAAAATATCGGGAAACTCGCACACCACCGGAATGTCCTCGACATCCGGCTCCATGCGGTCAGTCACAACCACGGAGGCGAGAAAACCCTGACAACCCGCATCAAGCAAACGACGAGCTCGAATCGCCGAAATAAGGAAACGGGAAGAGGAAGACCTGATACCTTGGAAATAAAAGGTGGGTCCACGAAGTCGCCGAAAATAAACCCTCGTCGAGCCGCAATCCACCAACGCATGATGTGCCTCGAGCTAATCCATGCCCAAAATCACATCAAAGTCCTGAAGCGGTAATACATAGAGCCTAGCCGGCAAACTCCGCCCTTCCACCCACACAGGAACCCCATCAAAGCAATACGGAGTGATCATAAAATCACCCGAGGGCAACTTCACTGCCAAATCGCAGGACAACTGGGTCACCGGCTCCTCGATACCCAGCGCGAAATCCTCCGAAATAAACGAATGAGACGCGCCAGAATCAAACAAAACCCGAGCCGCACAACCCAAAATATGAACGGTACCTTCCACGAGCTGCGACGCCACTGCCTCTGCCCTGGTCATGTGTGTAATCTGGCCCCGAGCTCTCTGCCTACCTCCCACACTAGCTGACCTGGGAAGCGGCGGATATTGTCCCTGCTGTTGCTGCTACTGCCTCTGCTACGGGGGAACCTGCTGCTGTTGAGGAAACTGCTGCTGCTGCCTCTGAGGACAGTCACGCGCCATATGCCCTAGCTGGTCACACCGAAAACAGATGATCGGCGCCGTGCACTGCCTACCTGGGTGATACTCGCTACACCGTGGGCACGGTCCTTGCGATCCACCCACTGATCCCTGACGCTGAAACGGGACCGGCTGTTGTACACTGCCCGATGAAGCCTGGCCCTGACCCTTGGGCTTCTTACGGAAACTCTTCTTGAGGAACTTCTTGACCTTTGAGCTGAAGGACGCGGATCCTGTCACTGACGCTGCCGGTGCCGGCACTCTAGAACCACCCAACGCATGCGGGAAGGAACCCTGCTGCTGGGTAGCCGACTGCTGGCTGCGACCTGACAAAGACTGTCCCTGGCTAATCGGTCCTCAAGTCCTCTGCATATCCAACTCCAAAGAAGCCGCAATGCGAGACGCTGTCTCCAAATCGGTGGCAGCATTCGCGATCAAGTGGTGTCTCAACTCCTGCCTCAAGCCCTGAACGAACTGTGCGGTCTTCACCTTCTCATGCTCCATGATATGAGGTGCATACCGACCCAGCTCAACAAATCGGGCCCTGTACTGCAACACGGACATGTCGCCCCGGACCAGCTCCAAAAACTCACGCGTCCGCTGCGTAGCAATAAACTCTGGATAATAGGCACGCTCAAAAGTACTGACGAAGTCGCCCCACGCGATCTGCTCAAGGGGACAAGACTGAAAAGACGTCTTCCACTCGGAAGACCACCACGCTCGAGCCGTACCCTGCAACTGGTTGTATGCCAACATCACTCTGTCCTCTGCAGCACATCGTGCGGAACAGAACACCCGCTCCATCTCGTCGAGCCAATCACGAGCCACATCAGGGTCTGGCTGACCGCCATAGCAAGGGGGATGGAACTGTAAGAAATCCCTCACTGCTCGGCCTGGCCCACCCCTGGTCGACGAGCCCTCACCAGCCTCTCCGCCGAACTGCTGCGACATAAGCTGGTACATGTCACAAAAGAAATCCTCGGCCCCCGGAAACCTCACAGTATCCACTGCCCTAGTGGCCGTAGGTGGCACTCTACTCTGCTCCTCCTGCTCCTGCTGAACCTCCTGCTGGATCTCCTGACCTCCAGCCGACTGCCCCTGCTGAGAGCGAGTACTCCGCCTCGGCGCCATACTCGCACCTGAAGCAAAAGATAGAAAACACGGAACAGCAAGGTTAAGAAAAACACACGATGCCCGATGCCAGTGTCAACTATACATCATTGTTGTGGACTAGTGGACCCCCTACAATCACTTATGATTCTCGTATAACTCCACAACCGGGCTCTGATACCAGCTGTAACGACCCGAGAATCCGATTACAGGGAAAGCCCGATAACCCGAGACTCGTACCGCCACCCACGAGCCCGAAGACTCAGAAGGGTTAGAAGGATGGTGTGAAAACTACACAAGTATCATAAATAATTGTAGAAATTAAACAGTTTATATAATTAAACAGGAAATGAATTAACATTTTACAAGGTCCACAAGATAACAATAAAATAACAACAGTAGTCCACAACTAGTACAGAGTCAAGAAAGAAAAGTACAGCTACACGGGGCATACCCCGGCTCTGACCTCTGGCACTAACGCTGGGCACCTGAACCACACTGAGCCTCAAAAGAACTCCCCTGAAGCCTCGCCTCGCCTGAAACACGGTGAAAACACGCAGGGAATGAGTCTCGGAAGAGACTCAGTAGGGATCACCCGAGCCCTACCTCGCAAACGAAGAAACCGCTACACTAGCAGCAAGCGAGTACCTCGAAAAGGAAACCCTGCCATCTACAAATCACCTGTCTCACGGCACGAAAATTGACACACGTGCCACGCTGAAACAACCGGAACACACGGCTGACACGACAAAACCCGAAGGTCGAAGTCGCAACGACTGACAGTCTGACACTCCCGACTCGACAGGAGTACCTCCCACTAGAAGCACAGTCGGTAGCATCCCCTGACGTCTTACCCCGCACCGCAGGTGAACTGCCTGACGTGGTAGCGCCTACCAAAGGCACGGACACCGAACAAGTACCACGAACAAGTAACTAGCTGGGGTCACACTCGTCAGCGTGGGTCCAACCGCCCCCAACCACATGTGCACACACAAACCGTGCGTCCCTGGTCTGGTCCTCTGATCGATTTTCCCCTCAGCCAGACTCTGGCTGCTAGACGCGGGGCCCGACGGTAACCGGTCCACAAACCGTCTCTAAGGGTCGGCCCGTACACCACTCCCTGGTGAGACCAGCACCTCGTACTGGTGGACTACGACTAGTGGAGGGTCACTGAAGGAGTAGACTCTCAAGTCAACGGAAAACCACATCCGCATCCGACGACGTACGGGGACCGCCCCACGTACCGGCACTGTCGCACGGCGACCACGGTCGGACAAGAAAATGGGACTGCGAACCTCCCGGTGCAGTCCAGTGCCTGACGGTCTACCCTAGACGCGTCACAGGCTCTGACGGTCTAGGCAGGACCGTCACAGACACCTGACGGCCCAACGCAGGCGCGTCACACTCTGGGTGGAAAACAACGTGTAACGCACCTGCCCTGATGCGTTACAGTCTGTGACGCGCCTACCCTAGTGCGTCACAAGACAGACGAGGAACAGCTGTGACGCGTGCCACTCGGTGCGTCACAGCATGTAACGGTCCAACGCCGGAGCGTTACATGACCTGGGGTTCGTCAACTCTGACGCACCCTCCCTGGGGCGTCACAAGGCTATGACGCGCCAGTCCTGGTGCGTCACAGGCCTTGACCCCCCCCCCCCCCAACGATCAAAAACCAACGGTCATGCCAACGGTCGGAAGCCTATGATGGCCCAACCCAGGCGCGTTACACGCCTGTGGCGATCTATCGAGGGGCCGTCACAGCCCACAGACCCCCAATTGGCAACACAGGGCTGTAACGCACCCACCTAGGATCGTTACATGATGTGACAGTCACTGGAAGGACCGTCACACCTGCCCAAGGTCGGAACGACGGGAAAACACCCAAAAATCCAACCACGCCCCAATGCCTCCACCAGAGAGGGGGAAATCAAAAGGGAAGACCCCTGGGGACCCCTAGCATGATACTAGGCTACCAAAACACGAAATCGTGAGCTAAATCCATAGATCGGGCGAGCTCTCCCCAAATCATGGAAAACCCCAAACCCGCTCAAACACACCCCTCTCGGCCTCCCCTCGGCCTACGAATCACGGAAATGAACGGCGGGGAGCTAGGGAACGTCACCCTTCCTCAATGGAGCGAAAGCTCCGCCGAATCGTTGCCGAGATCGCAAAGAACGCTTTGAAAAACCCCGCTCCTTCACGCTTCCCACGAACACCGCACGCCCCCACGACCGCCTCGCCGCCACCCACGTCGTCGCGCCGTCGCCCCGCCGCCGTCTGCAGCCAGAGGAAGGCTCGCCGCGCCGAAATGGGAGAGAGAGAGAGGGAGAGAGATCTCACGGTGGGGAGGAAGAAGAAGAAGAAGAAGAAGAAGGGTGGGGGAGAGAGAGAAAATGAGTGGTATTTATAGAAAATCCGGAAATTCTAGAAAATACCAAAAAATAGAAAATTATATTTCAGGATCCTCGAACCCACCGATCGCAACGGTACCACTCTCGCCTAGGTGAACGGCCCGGTTCACCCGCAACGAGGTTCCGAAGGAATTGCCGAAACACACACCGAAAATCGGAAAATACACGCGGAAAAGCCACGGGACGCTTCCGGGCCTCCGAAACAACTCCGGATCGCGCCGATCAGAACACGAAAGATGTCCGAAACGAAATTCCGGACACATCGGAGCTGGACACTCCGAGAAACCTGATTCGGGACCCATGAAGAAAGATCCGAAAGGTCCGGGATACTACAGTTTCAGTGCAACTGCCCCAGTTACTTAGTGCAGTTAACTATCGTGCCGTATGGGAACCAGAGTTGGCCTACCACATCATGCCTGACCCGTTAGCACTTCTTTGGTGAAAGGGTGCAGATTCTCAGTGGGGATAGGCTATTGCTCTGACTTTTGACAAGTTTATTTCACATTTTTGTTTTTGTTTGTTGTTGAAGAACCAGAGCAGAGATAGTCAAGAGCGCGGTTGGACATAAGCCACCTCACGTCTCAGGTGGAGTGTACCTTGTTACTCAGCACATCTTAACCATTGCTCTGTAAATTAGTGCCTTGAACCAATGTCTCGTGAAAGATAATGGTGGACCACAATACAGAGGGTGTTAGCAAACAAAGGTCACTGGATGAGCATAAACAGACTGTGTGTCAGGGCATATCAATCATAGTTGATCGATGAGGTCCCCCTATCAAGGTTCAATGTCTCAAGGTGCAGAATGTTGTTGAGTTTAAGCCCTCTATTCAAGAGTTAGCCTCAATGCAAGGTGCAGGGATTTCTCCTGAGAGTGGTCAGTCAAGGAATGGATCTTAGAGAAGAATCTCTCATGAAATACCTTGCTCCCCCTGAGTCCATGCGTGCAAAAGGAGGAGAGAATGCAGTGCAAGTGAGTGTTTCCAGGCAGACTGAACCTGCCCTTCTCCACATCAGCATTTTATGTACCAAAGGGACACTTACATATGATGAGCATGGCAACATGTAGACACATGAGATGCAGCTAGCTAGACATGCAAAAGAACTTAAAAAGACCCCGTATGTGGGATGCACTTATTTCAAATGACAACAATCAGGTGGGAGGATGACACAAACCCAGTTTTCTTCTCAAGGTGGAGAATCTGTCACTGCTCAGAGGTTTTGTAAAAATATCTACCACTTGTCTTTCAGATTCAATAAACTGGAATTCAAAGTTTTTCTTGCTTACCTCATCTCGAAGAAAATGATGTCTTACTTCAATATGTTTTGAGCGAGAGTGCTGGATGGGATTTTTAGCCAGATTGATGGCACTAGTGTTGTCGCACAAGATGGGCGTGCATCTAAGATCTACTCCATAGTCCTGGAGTTGGTGCTTTATCCATAGTACCTGAGTCCCACAGCTGCCAGCCGCTACATACTCAGCTTCTGCCGTGGACAAGGCTACGGAGTGCTGCTTCTTAGACGCCCAAGACACCAGGCAGCCACCCAAGTAATTGCAATACCCACTGGTGCTTTTTCGATCAAGTTTGCACCCAGCATAGTCAGCATCAGTATATGAAATTAATTCAAAACAGCATTATGAGGGATACCATAGTCCTAGGTCATGTGTGTTAGCAATGTATCTCAAGATTCTCTTAACTGCAATCTGGTGAGATTCCTTCGGTTGTGCTTGAAAACGAGCACACATGCACACACTGAACTGTATGTCAGGTCGAGACGCAGTGAGATATAAAAGAGATCTAATCATACCTCGATATATTTTAGGATCTACAGATTTGCCATTTTCATCTGCATCTAGGGAGGCGTTTGTTCCCATGGGTGTGGTTATGGCCTTGGTATCCTTCATCCCGAATCTCTTCAGGATTTCCAGTATGTACTTGGATTGATTTATGAAGAGCCCTTCCTTTGACTGTGAGATCTGCAATCCAAGAAAAAATCGAAGCTCTCCCATTAGGCTCATTTCGAATTCTTCTGTCATGAGTTCAGCAAATTGGTTGCACAAGGCAACATTTGTTGATCCAAAAATTATGTCATCTACATAAACCTATACAACAATGATGTGGCCATTCATTACCTTTGTGAAGAGTGTTTGATCAATCTTACCTCTGATGTAGCCTTTGTCAGTTAAATGGGCGCTGAGTCTATCATACCAGGCCCGTGGAGCCTGCTTCAAACCGTACAGAGCCTTGTTCAACTTATAAACATGATTAGGCAAATTATCAAGTTCAAAGCCAGGGGGCTGTTCTACAAAAACTTCTTCCTTTATCAGACCATTCAGAAAAGCACTTTTGACATCCATTTGATATAATTTAATCCCTAAAGAACATGTAAAGGCTAGCAAAATTCTGATGGCCTCTAATCTAGTAACGGGGGCAAAGAATTCTTCAAAGTCAATGCCAATTTCCTGATTATATCCCTTGGCCACTAACCTGGCCTTATTTCTTATGATGGCTCCAACCTCATTGAGCTTGTTCTTAAACACCCATCTAGTTCCAATGACATGCTGGTCGGTGGGTCTAGGAACTAAGTACCAAACTTGACTCCTTTCAAATTGGTTGAGTTCATCATGCATGGCATTAACCCAATTTTCATCTAGCAGGGCCTCCTCGATGCATTTGGGTTCAAATTGAGAAACAAGAGCAGTGAGGTCTTCATTATGAACAGCATTATGGAAAGACCGGGTCCTAGGGGGATCATGAATGCTTCCTATGATGTTCTGAATAGGATGGTCTTTCAGAGTACGAAGGTTTGTAGAAGACTCACCTGGCATGATTGGTTGTGCAGGGACTTCGGTTGGCTGAACGGTCCTTTGTTCTGCAGGTTGTGACTGATCGTTCACCATAATATCTTCTTGGTGTTCCAGAAAGCTTCCGTCAGGATCCTCCCTTTCCCTGATCACAACACTGTCATGTTTGTCTGTTAATGTTTTAGAGAACACCACGTACATGTGGAGTTTCCTCCACAGTTTGATTTATAACGTTAAACACCCTATATGCTCTTGATGTCTCGGCATATCCCAAGAAAAAGCCAATGTCACTCTTAGCCTCAAATTTATCTAAATCTGCTTTGTCGTTATTGTGCACATAGCATTTTGCACCAAAAACTCTGAAATAGGCCAAGTTGGGTTTTTTACCTTTCAACATTTCATAAGGGGTTTTCTTACACTTTGGCCTTACCATGGCCCTATTGATGATGTGGCATGCGGTGTTTGCTGCTTCAGTCCAAAACTTTCTTGGGAGTTGACTCTCAACCAACATGGTCCGGGAAATCTCCATAATGGTGCGATTTCTTCTTTCCACAATCCCATTTTGTTCTGGAGTTCTGTGGGAAGAGAATCTGTGCGTTAGTCCTTCTTGATCACATAGTTCTGAGAAGGATGAATTTCTGAATTCGCCTCCATTGTCAGACTGGATGGTGGAAATTTTGAATTTACCTTCTTGCTTCACTTTTCTAAAGAATTTCTGAAACACAGTAAATACATTATTCTTGTTATTGAGAAAGAAGATCCATGTGAAATGAGTGTGATCATCAACAATTACATATCCATACCTTTTCCCATTAAGGCTAGCTATTCTTGATGGACCAAACAAATCCATATGTAAGAATTCAAAAGGAGTAAGAGATAGGGGCTCACTTCTTGATTTGAAGGTTTTTCTAGTTTGCTTGCCTCGGGAACACGCTTCACAAACCTGATAAACTTTTGAATAAGATAATTTGGGTAATCCTCTCACCATTTGATGTTTGGATAGTTTGTGCAGCGTGCCGTACCTGACGTGTCCCAGCCGTCGGTGCCACAGGCCTGCGTCACTGAGTTGACTGGCCATTAGGCACATTCCTTCAAAGCTAGGGGCATCAAGATCTATCATATAAACGTTATTGACCCTGTGACTTGTAAAGAGTATAGATTTAGAGTCTTTCTCAAGAATTCTACACTCATTAGCGTCAAACATCACCTTGTGACCTTTGTCGCACAGCTGGCTTATACTAAGCAGATTGTGCTCAAGACCCTCAACGAGCATCACACTTTCAATTGATTTAGAAGGGTTCTTACCCACGATGCATGTGCCAATTACCTTGCCTTTATCCTTACCTCCAAACTTGACTTGCCCTCCTTCCTTCTTGATTAAGTGGCTAAACTTGTTCCTGTCTCGCATCATATGCCGTGAGCAGCCACTGTCCAAGTACCAGCGGTTGTGATGGGTTGCTAGGCAATCCTGCATAGAAAATGTTAGGCAGATATCTTTGGAACCCAGGCACATCTGGGTTCATAGTCAGAGCTGAAAGTGTGCAATAAAATCTTTGGAACTCAAACTTGCCTAAACACTTTTGTTCTATGACCGAACCAGCGCAGGTTATAAATGTTACTTGGTTGGTTGCAGGCATGACAGGGATATCTCATGAAGTTCATGGGGTGTAAGTTAGACTGAGGTTGGTTTTGAGTTATTTCAAAACGGCCATGTTTCATATGGTAGCCACTCATGCTGGACTGACCATTGAACCTTCTTCCTTTACTGTGGTGATTTTTCTTGTCAGAATGGTAGGCTGTCCTGCGTCTAGGCATATTCCAAGTGCTTTGACCTGAAGGGCGTTGGGGGGTATTGAAACCACAGCCTGGTTGTCCAGACCATTGACCTCGCCTCTTGGCAGGCTTGTGCTGAGTTTGGGGCTTAGAAAGGTTGGATCCGGTCTGATGATTGTGGCCATGATCTGATTCAGTAGCATGATGGGTGGAAGTCTCTTTCATGGATTCATCAACAATCAATTTTCCCTTCCCTTTTTCAGGACAAAATGAAACAGTTTTGAACTCGAAAGGCCTCTTATTGGTAGGATTGAAACCAAGCCCTTCTTTTCTAAAGTTGACCCGGGTATCTAAGATAGCATCTAGATTAGATTTTCCCAGTGTCATTCTTCCAAGGGTAGATTGTTTGCCCTTCAACTCTTCTTCAATTTTTTCAAGGTTCTTTTGCATCACAAGGTTAATAGTGTTGACAGGTTCATATTTTTCAAGATTAAGCCTACTCTCGTTTTCCCACTCTTCACATTTTTGTTTAGTCTGGCTCAATTTTTCTTTAAGAACAACACTCTCCTTTTTTAAACTAACATATTTGAGCATGTGATTTCAGCTTGTTTTTTCAGTTCTTCATTCTCAGCTCTTATAGTTTCTAGCTCCTTGTTAACAGGAGCATTTTGAGCAAGAGAGCTTACTTTCTTTTTCAACTGTCTGTTCTCCTTTCTATATATTTCAAATTTCTCAAGAAGTTCTGCATAGGCATCTTCCCAATCTTCTATAGAAAAGGTCTTGAAGGGATTCCTTACCTGATCCTCGCTCTCATCAGCCATGAGGCAGTAATCATCTTCATCTTCATCTGAAGAAAGAGTTTCATCCTCCTCTTCTTCATCGCTCTAAGTGGACACCATGGCTTTGGGCTTCTTTTCCTTGGCCTTAGTCAGTTGCTTCATCAACTTAGGACACTCTCCTCGCATGTGACCTGGTTTCTTGCACTGGTAGCAGAACAAAGTATCAGACTTCTTAAGGTGGGTAGATTTGAAGAGAGGATTTTTACTTACCTGAGGGTTATTCTTCTTCTTCTGGAATTTACCTCTTCTTCTTAGGAATTTCTTGAACTGTCTGGTAAGCATAGCATGGTCGGCCAGAGATGTCTCTAGGACGTCATCTTCATCCTCTTCATCTGAATCTTCTATGTTCTCAGACACCTTGAGCCCAACAATCTTCTTGGGTTTAAAATCTTCCTCACTTCGCTTGAAGTTAAGCTCATACGTCATGAGTGAGCCTATCAATCCGTCAATGGTCAATGTAGACAGGTCCTTTGAATCCTCAATGACAGTGGCCTTTGTGTGCCATGCTGCGGTGAGAGATCTGAGGATCTTCCTAACAAGTTCAGTTTGATTGTATTCTTTGCCTAGAAGTTTCAGATTGTTTGTCAACTGAGCGAATCTCACATACATTTCAGAGATAGATTCTTCTGGCTTCATTCTGAACATTTCATATTCAGAAGTTAACAGATTGGCCTTGGTGGCCCTTACTTCAGTTGTCCCCTCATAGATTAACAGGAGTCTATCCCACATTTCTTTTGTTGATTTGCAAGTGGAGACTCTTGAATATTCTGTGGGGTGGATAGTGCATTGCATGATGTTCATGGCGCTCCAATTAGTGGTGGATTTTTTGATCTGATCTGGGGTCCAGGTATCGTCTACATCAGGTATGACAAACGGACCCTTACTAATCACACGCCAAATCTGGTGATCCTAGGCACGTAGGAAAACTTCCATTCGGTTCTTCCAATATAGATAATTAGTACCATCGAAAAATGGCGATTTGTTGATGGCTTGGCCCTCAGCTACATAGCTGCGAGGGACACTCCCATCGGATCTCCCTGGGTCGTTGGACCACATCTGTAAGAACCTGCTCTGATACCAATTGTTGGATGGTTAAGAGAGGATCTAGAGGGGGGCGAATAGATTCGGGTAAGCACAAAGAGCAATTTAAAACGTTTTAAACGATGAAACAAAACAAGCCTCAGATCTGAACAGTAAACCCGTGAGCTATGCAGTGGAAGGAAGATCTTGGTAACGCTGTGAATGGAGATGGGAGAGATGGAAGGAAAACATCACACCATAACACAAGGATTTAATGTGGTTCGGTTGTCCCAAGACAAACCTACGTCCACCCCTCTCCCAACTAGGAGAGGCTTCCACTCTTTGGCTAAAAGAAGTGTTACCACACACACACACACACACACACACACACACACACACAGAGACACACACACACACACACACACACACACACACACACACACACACACACACACACACACACACACGAGGAGCAGGCTCCTCACGAGGACGACGTCCTCACTACACACGGGGATGGGTCCCCCACACAGAACAAGCTAAAACATGAAAAGGAAAACAAGAACGCAAAAACAACAAGAACAGAGATTGATAGTGGAAGGAAAGGTAGGGCTGGCTTCACAGCTATTGATCTTCTTTCTTACCTTCCTCCTATTCTTCCATCTGGGCTTAGCAAGCGCTCTTCTCCCTTTTCCTTTCTTTTTCACTCTCTATCTTTTGCACTTAGAAAGGTTCACCCCATAACCCTTGCAGCAGCGACAGCAGTAGCATCTTCCTTCATGGAGTCCTTCTATTTATAGGTGCAATCACCCCTTTCAGAAGAGGTTCCATGCTGAGCGTGATTGACCCTTCATAAACAACCATTTGTCTTCAGGGACCTTTTGTCTTGGCAACTATTGGTTGGTCACGGAGGTATCAGACAATTTCCTCTCATTTTGTTTCTTTTGGTTGACCTGAGAGGGCGTGAGAGGAGCCTCCTAAGAAGGATCTATAGGATCTTTACTGTCTGGCTGGTAGGATAGCCAGGACGTCCTTTTGTCCTGAGGGATCTTACAGACAGAGCCTTTGATTGGGTGGAAGCAAAAAGTTACGTACCAGGAAAGGTGACTTTTCCTACGAAAGGTAGCTTACTTTTCCACTGACCAAAAGGACTGATATAGCAACCCATGATTACCAAAACGGTTGACTGACCAAGGAGACCTTTCCAGACCTCAAAAGATGTGTTTTTGGACACTTCCAGTTCCTATTTTTGCTCTCTGGATCACCCAATCGAAATGACATAAGGCTGCTTCAAACGGAGGTAGTTTGGCTCACTGAGACATTTCATCAAACACCTCTTGTTGATTCAATACGGTCGGTGCAGCTTCTGGACTTGAATAGTGAGGTCGGTGCAGATAAGATCCTTGGCCTTTGGCAAGGTCAGTGCAGCTTTGGATTTCTTCATTGGAGGTCGGTGCAAGTTACTGTTCTACCAGGCATTGGTAAATGCACATACGAAGCTTGGTCCTCAGCAGGGTCGGTCTACATCAGAAGCTTGGCCTAGGCAGGGTCAGTGCATATTAAGAGCCTCTTCAGTAGAGGTCGGTCCTTCAGATGAAGTCGGTGCAAGCTTCAAGTCCAGTGCACGCTTCAAGGTTCCTAGCATGCAGGTCAGTGCACATCTTGAACTTCCTCAGCAAGGTCTGTGCATATTGAGGAGCTGGGTCTGTGCACACTAGAACAAACTCGGTGAACATCTGGATGCTTGGCCTTCTCCAGGGACGGTGCAGCTTTGGATTTCCTCCAGTTGAGGTCGGTGTAGTTCTTCAGTAAAGTCGATGCAGCCTGATGAACCAGGTCTGTGCAGCATAGAAGTCGGTGCACTTCCTGAGCAAGGTCCGTGCACACTTTGAACTTCAACAAGAAGGTCGGTGCATATCACTGTTTGCAGCACACTTCACGGTCGGTGCATGTTTAGAGCTTAGCACACCAAAGTCTGTGCACATTACTGTTACCGCCCAGTCAAGGTCGGTGCATGTCTTCTCGGCTCGCAGCTAGGGTCAGTGCACATCCTGCCCGCTCGCAGCTGTTGCAAGCGTAGTCGGTGCACATCCTGCCCGCTCGCAGCTATTGCAAGCGTATGTAGGTCGGTGCACATTTTTCCGCTCTCTAAGGTCCGTGCGCATTGGAACAAGGTCGGTGCACACTCTTGCATGAAGGGAGATGCATATGAGCTGATTGGCAGAAAGTCTTTATACCTGGACACATCAAAAGGATGTCATGAGTTTCTAAGCCAATATACTAATTACTCATGATGTGACATCATCAAAACAGTATAATTAAGCATATTACACATATGCCCAACAGAGGGGCTCTCAGAAGTGGTGGGCATCCATGGTCTGGCAGGGCAGCCAAGTGGAGGTAAGGGAGAAGAGGAGGAGTTATCGCCATAGTGGTTTTGCTCATGGGTGGCCTCATGGGGAGGGGGCTTGTGCATATAGACTACCATTTGTATCCATTCCTCTCTTGTGTGGTGTTTATGTGGCGTAAGAGCCCATACCTGAAGGAAGCCATGAAGGTCTCCTTATATAGACATTTGGGGGTGCTGGTGTCAAGGAAGCTTATAGATCTTAAAAGGATTGCAAAGAATAGCTCGCATTCTGGAGTCGCGTAGGTTATAAGATACAAGGCGTATCATGACATTGAAAAGGCACATAGATATGCTGACCCGGGTAGGTGATAATGGCACATTGACTCCTCATAACCTAATGGATAGTCATAGCTATGTTCACATAGTCGCAACTATATTCACATAGTCGTAGCTATGTTCTCATTGTCGTAGCTAAGATCACATAGTCACAACTATATTTATTTAGCCGTAAACAATGAACTGAGTTCACATAGGCACAACAAATTTAGATAGGCACGAATAAACTCACATAGGCACAAACTGAGGTAAGCACATATAGGCACACAAAAGTTAACATAGTCGCACACAGTTTACATAAGTGCTGTTAAAATAACATAGTCACACTGAATTCACATAGGAGCAGGAACACATTTTGACTGTCACAATCAATCATCTTAAAACATAGTAGAACCCTTGAGAAATTAAACGATCGTCCATCATAACAGATAGCTAGACCAACATTGACAATCTTGTTGTCTAAGTGCCTATGAGATACGTAATCGATTATCTTAATCATTGACTATCTGCATAACATAGTTGCACAAAAATATCAGCTATCTATTTTATCTTCGACTATCACTATCTTTAAAAGCTAGCGCCTATATTTATATGACTCTGATAACTATAGTTCAACACCTTTGTAAAATATCACTTAGTTGATGATATAAATAAAATTTCACTACTTAATCGACTGTGACAAAATGTCTAGCGACTATCACAATGAAATTTAAAATTCTAATGCATTAAATGCAGTTGTGTAAACATTTAATGCTACTAATGTAACATATAAACAAACACATTATCCCTATTTCCTTTTCTATGAAAAACACTTATCTTAAAACTTGGAAAGGTCAGCCTTATTATTCTATTTTAGGAAGAAGCAAACAGGAAAGACACTGATGAAATAGTGGTATAGATACGTATCAACACTACCAAATAGAAGGGAGTATTTTATGCAGAAAAGTTTGACTTCTCTAACAGATAAACAAATACCTTCTATAGTGTTCACATGCTATCTTAGGAAGGATATGCTACTATCTTTTGGTACATATAAAGTGACATATCATTTCAAGATAGGAAGATCTCGTATGCATCTACACTATTCAAGAAATGTACAAGGCTCTCTCCAACAGATACCAATTTGTGTCTAACGAATACAAGATTGTATCTAACGAAACTAGCACAATGACAAGCCTATATATACATATGGGAGCTGAACATGCAAAGTAGCCAATGAGCCAAGCATGATAGAGCATAGTGCAGAGGGGTGTGTGAACCAAGTGCGAAGCCAGCACAAGCGCACATAGCTAAGAGTTGAGAAAAATAGCAAGCCAGATTCTTTCACAACCAATCTACTCCGAGTGCTCAAATGAAGGAGAATCATATGCACTATTCTTTTGCTGCATTCTCTCCTGATCCTTCATAAATGCCTTTCGCGATTCTCTGAGTTTTTTTTTGAAGGATTTTTCTTGATAGTTAAAGACTGTAGTGCTTTCATTCTGATTTCTAGTCTTGAATGATTTGTAATTATTGTACACAATATACCTACCAAGATGCAAACTCAGTGTAAACCCCACTTGTAAAGTGGTTGTCTTCTCCTTGAGGGGAGAAGCTCTTGCTCGAGGGCAAGAGAACCAAGACGAGATTTGTATCCTATTGCTAGGACCAGCATGAGGTCTATATCTTATGACAAAGACCAGCAGGTGTGATTTGACCGATACCTATTAAATCAGCTGGGGTTCTGTGGATACTAAAAAAAAAGGAAGAAGGAAGAAGAAGAAGAAAAAAAATTGCTCACTGATGAGCAGTGCGTCAACGCACCGAAGCTGGCGCGTCGACTCTCAAAGGCCAAAAAAAAAGAGAAAGAAGAAAAGAAGAAAGGAAAGGGGCCAAATGAGATAGAAGAAGAGAGGGGGGGAAGAAATCAAAGAAAAGAGAGAAAGAAGAAAAAAAAGAGAAAACATGAAGAACAAAATGCACAGGCTTGACTTCCCGTTACGTTTCCTTCTCCGCACGAGCATTGAATGCTCGAAGACATCCTCTACGCCTGCCGGCGACCTCGAACGGCCATCCCACCCGTGTGGTCAACGGAGCGAACGCCTCCACCTTCGATCGGAGAGGCCACCACGTCCACAGTGGAGCACCATTGCCCCTTCTCCGCCGCGGCCGTGCGAAGAAGCCACGCCAGCAGCAGCAACAGCAGCAACGAACAAAAGAAAAAAGGGAAAAGAAATATGGAGGTTTTCCCTCCGAATAGGGGCTCCAGCGCCCCTATAAGAAGCCCCCTCCGGTGGAGATTTGCCCCCTTCAGATTCCCTCTTGAAGCCCGCCTTCAACTTTTCCGGCTGCCCAGTTGTCTAGCCATTGTAGCAACGTGAGAAGAAGAGGAGAAGATTCAGGGGTGATCATGCATAGATAGAGATACAAGGTGTGAGGGAGAGAGAGGAAAGGATTTGCTCAAGGGTGGGTCCTTGTATTTCTTTTTCTTCTTCATTGTCTGATAAGGCTATGTCCGATGTATGCTCTTATATTGAATGAATGAAAGCATTGGATTTCGGTCCAAATTTTTTGTTTAATATCTTTGCAGTTCTTCTTCTTTCTAGTCTTCCAACAGATAGGTTGCTTTCTCTTCAATTTTTACCATGCCATCCATATGACGATGTAGTTGTTATCACGGTCGCCACTAGCCCGGGGTTTGCTCAAGCTCATGATTATGGCTCCGGGTTGCCAACCGCCGGAAGCTCATATGATTTCCATCTCTTCTTCGTAATGCTCCTTCTGATCTGTTGTTTCCTTTTAGCGAGCAATGATCAGGCCCAGTAGGGAGATTTTCTGTCACGCCCCGAACAAGACAAAATTATCAAGGCATGAACAGTTATACGGGCAGGTCGATCAAGAGACTCAGATGATGAGTATGAACAACAAATGGATAAAAACACATCTTTATTTTATAATCTGACATTTCCAACAAATATCCTTCAAGGACTTACAATACTATTCAAACTCGATACATTCATTTATAAGTAGACAGACTGGGAAAAGAAATTTATTAAAAACTCTCATCACTCCAGCCCATTCCCGTCATCTTCAGGATTTTCTAAAAATTAACAACAATACACAAGGTGAGCTAGAAAGCTCAGTAGGACTTATATCTCTTTACCAGGTCACTTTAAGTAATTAGCATTTTGGATCATCTATATGCTCTTGAATAAAACAAGTAATAAAATAAATGACAAATAGAGAACAAGAGCAGGAAGTCAAGAATTTCAAGACTAAATATTGTAGAACTCAAGTGTAAACATGAAGATCAATAACAAGTATAGAATTGTAAATATGGCCATGTAACAAGGATATTAGCCCTTCCGGTCAAACATGTCATGTATAGGAAGTTAAGCATGTAACGAGTCAAGCATGTAATAAGTGAATTGTCTAGTTCAATCTTACATGTCAGTTGGTGCAATGCCACACCTGATCATTCAACTCCCTCGGGCACAAGTACTTTCAGGCTTTACTCGCCTAGGACCAGATCAGGGCCCCTATGTTTGCCAGGCATTAAGTATCAAGTGGACCAAAGTCCCATGTAATTTCTAGAACAATTCATTTATAATTATGGCCAATCCGAGTTTCAAGAAAAGCTTAAGAAGCGTAGTATAGCGCATAACTAGTCATTTAGTTATGGAGGACTCTAGAGGTGGCCCCTACAGGCTCAAGAGGTGGCTCCCATTATGTAGCACTTTACGCCATTCCGGCCTCTAGAGGTGGCTCCCATAACATAGCACTTTGCTCTGTATGGCACTTATCTTCTACACTCCCAAATGGTAGTTTATGACTAAAGTACATATCTAGCAAAATTTCCATTTCCAAGGACATGTAGTATGAAGAAAGGACATGTAGTATGAAAAATAAATGAAGTTTATAAGTAAAGTTCAAGGATGATTTAAGGCATCATGTTTAACGACATTAAGACAATAAAGAGAATAAATTTCCGGTCAAGGCACGATCAACTCTCGCGGAAAATCTTGTAAAATAAGTTTAGATCAAGTTTTTCTTAGTCGGGTAATTAGCAGAAGACCAAAGAAAACATGGCTACGTAAGAGGTGGGACAGTGGGAGGCTCCCCTCGTATTCACGAGATCCTAATTAAGTAATCACTTATCCACTTAAAGCGTTTGTCCATGGACCTCTAGCCTTAGACACCGATTTTTCTTGATGAACTTGCTAGCTACACGATTTTTTGGAGACACAAAAACACGTAAATCGATCGAATGGAAATCATTCTTGTATATTCTAACATGTTCATTTGTGAAAGAATTTTAATGAAGGAAAAGACATTGAAAAAAGATGTCAAGCTTCCAATTGCATAATATGTTCATGTATGAAGAGAAGTTGAAAGGAGATGTCGAGCTTTCAGGTATAGCTTAGATAAAAGAGATAGGGTCAATCATGTATAGGAATTGTACGAAAGTTAGAGCATAGTTGTTTGAACAATTAACGATAGCTTTACGAGTTCATTCATCTAGTCATTTCTTTGTTAATAGTATTCTTAAGGCAAGAACATGATTTTAAAATTCAAATTTTAAGTTTTGAAATAACGCACATAAACGAGGTAAATCGAGCATGGTTACCGTATTCAAATCATGGTCCATATGTGATCCATGTTATTGAAACACGTTATGATAATGAAAACTCTCATTTTTGAACTTTAAATCTTAAAATAAGTCATAAATACATGATCATGAAAATTTTACATAGAATCAAAATACTCATGCAAAGAAACATATAGAGAGATCTAATTAAGTTTTCGCCTGAGAGAAAACCTACCTAGTTGAAGATCAAAGAAGAAAAAATTTAAGAACGAAGAACGCTTTCGAACACTCCTCCAACTTCGAGCTTTCTCCCTCTCTCCAACCAGCAATTCCACCCAATACATTTATGCTTTGAGTAGGGAAAAGCCCAACCCTATTTGTAGGCCAAAATCTCCCACCTAATTTCCCTATTTCACCAACCTTGTTACTATTACACCACCTTTATTACTATTACACTAACCTTGTTACTATTACACCAACTTTGTTACTATTACACCAACTTAATTCCAACATGTGAATGACATAATCAATGACCTCATTTATTCAATGATGTAAGAATGACCTCAACCATTAATTAGGATCAGATTAATGTTAATAATTTTCTCTAAAATCGGATGACACAATAATGCTATAGTACCGACGTCTTCGCCTTCTCAAAATCGTGCCGTGAATCTTGTCGTTCGTGTTAACAAGTGGAATAGGGTTCATGTTTATGTATTCTATACTTTTAAAGACAAAACTAAATAATATTCATAATTTATTTTATTTTCATCTTTCATTATTTCTTTTTACATATAAATACATATAAAAAATTTTGAGTTGCTACATTTCCCCTCTTAAAATCCCGCTTTGGGATTTGACCAATTTCATGGTCATGATGCCAATGAGGCGAGGAAAATGGGACTTAGTCCCAGATTACACGTTCGGCAATATTCCTTTACCACTGCTGTTTCGGGGTAGAAATGCAAGCGATGGCCTCTAGGAAGGGTCCCAGGTTTACACAACCCCATGAGTATGACTCGGGATCCACGCCCTCCCGGGCTCCTATTGGGCCGTTGTTGGCACTCAAAATATATTCAATGGCAATCAAGCCTCAAAGATAAATGATGCGGCCCACTGAAGCAGAGAAGCCGAAGAAGATCAATACACCGAAGCCTTCTCAAACTGCCAGAGCCTCAGGTCACCCAGTGTGAACACCGAGAATTTCACCTCAGGAGGATCAAGAAGAATACACCACAAGCCGATAGTGTCATCAGGACTGCCCAATAAACCGGTATCGACTCGGTCATACCGCGTAGACAATATCCATCGTCCGACCAAGGACGAGCATGCATCCGACGTCCGACCAAGGGCAAGGATGTACCCATCGTCCGACCAAGGACGAGAATGTATCCGTCGTCCGACCAAGGACGAGGATGTACCTGTCGTCCGACCAAGGATGAGAATATATATCCGTTGTCCGACCAAAGACAGCGGTATACTTGGTGACCCGCCACCTGAATGAAAGATCCTCCCGAGGTGAAAGAACGCCCTTGGCCCTTCCGAACAGGGGACCGAAGGCTCTGTCAGTAGAAGACCCCGATGACCCGGCATGGGTATGGCTTCTCAGCATATTGGGTCCGTTAGTGACCAAATGATCGCCCAGTCAAGGCAAAAGCACCACGGATGGTATTTCACCTCCCAAGAAAGCTTCGAGCACAAGATAAACCAAGCCAGCGGCACAAACCACACTGTAGAAGGCCGTGTCAGCAGAAAACTCGCGTGTTCAAACTGAAGATGCACGAGGTTCCGAAGAAGGTTGCACGTCGACCCGGGGGCTTCGTCAGGACTTCTCAACAAGGTTTTGCAAGACCACGGTGAGATGAATGGTCACGGTGACCCTCGGAACCAGTCCGGAACCACTGTCTAACCCGTGTTAAGCAAATGGGGCTTATCCAGCGCGCCCTTTCACCGGCGCGCCCCCTATCCCGGCGCCCTCCTGCTCAGCGCGCTAGCTGTAGGTGAGGCTTCCCCAGCGCGCATTCTCCACGACGGGAGAGCCTTCGTCTATATAATCCCACTTGGTTCGACCAAGTAAGGAGAGGCGAGCGAAGATATACAACACAGCCGAGAGAACAATCCGAAGAGAGGGAAAAGGGGGCAGAGTCTGAGATCTAATCAGAACCTATTCGTCTGAGGGAGAGAGGAGCCTTAGGGGAGAAGAATGGTTTCCACTGAGAAGGGTCCTCGCCGCCATCTTCCCCTGTCTTGCCTGAATAGCCTCGGAGCCGGAGAAGAAGCGTCGTTCCGATACTCTGTTTCCTGGAGTGAAGGTTTAGGTGGGTTCCGGAGCTTTCTCTCGACCGCCTCCTACTGTTCTTCTCTGATGTTAATGTAATGTAAATGAAGCGGGAGGGGCGATGATATAAGCCCTCCCCCCTTCATCATTTCCTTTCCCCTCCCTTTTCTCAGAGAACCCCTACGTGGGTACGATACTGCAGCATCTCGGGTGATGATATGAGCCTTGCGATGTTCTGCTTCTTTTAACTCTCGTCTATTCCTCTCATTCCCGGTTGGAATGCTGGCTATGCGATGTGAAAACACTTGTAATGATCTGTCTGGGCATTCGCCCTTCTGATATTTGAATAAAAGTACCAATACCTATATATATCTGGAGATTCATTGCTGTCTATTCGATTGCGATTTCTTCCTATGGTTTCTCCGATGCATATGCCCTAGTGTTTTCAAGGGCAACAGTGATATCATCACCCCTCTCCCCAGAGGTTTCTCCTCGCATCAGCTTCTACCGTCTCCCTGGAGGGTTTATTGGCCAGAGGAATGCACCTCGATGCTCCCCTGGTCAGAACCTTGGGACCTTCTCCCATCACCCTCCCTCCGTTCCCAGTCCTGAACGGAGGGGAATGAGGTTGTCCCTATAATCTAAACATATTGCTTGTAGGCATCATCGCCTCTCTGCTCGCCATGCCGACCGTTTAGTGGTTTGCCCTCTCTCGGTTATGGGAACCCCCACGCTAATAAGCTAACCCCTGTGCCAACAATCTAACCTCGGTGCTAACGTAAGCTAATCCTCCTCCAGACTAGTTAACCGATTGGTTTATCGTCGTGTATGGTCTAATCGACTCTTTTTGTCGAATGCATTCTATCCTGCTCTATTCATGACTGTTTTCCCAAATAATCTATTAGACGGGGAGAGGGGACATCCCTCACTAATATTCATGAACCACTGTCGGATCACAGGGTCATGCCCCTCGATGGCATGTACTACTATGATCCATTAGAGGTGAACATTGAACAGGGCTTTAGCCCGATATCAAATCCACTATCCTTAGGGATGTTGTGGTGGCCATGGGTCGTATGCCCCTCCAGGGATGGGGAGATGCTGCCCAATTTTCACCAGGTCTTAACTAATCAGTTACCTTCATGACTTGGACTTAATAAAACTCGTTTCTCAAATAATTGAACCTCCGTGCTTGAGTATGAACCTCGCACGAGCTTATGACTCTGCTCCTGGAGAGCCCGGGGCTCCAATTCAATAAACAATTAACTCGATCAACCTGAAGATCCTCAAGGACATCTTGATAAACCAATTAGACTCAAAATATTTCAAAAAATCAACTTAAACGGCGTGGCCTTAACCCAACGCGCCCTAATACGGCATGGTACCCCCCCCCCCCCCGCGCCGGATTAACACTAGACTCAAACTAAAAATTTTTCAAATGATCTGTACCCGGTGGGCCCTAATCCAGTGCGCCCCAAGCCGACCGCGCTGGGTAAACCACCTACCATGGCCGCGTCGTTTAACCCCCCTTTACCTACATTTGGCCGCGCCGAGGAACTCTTCTCCTACGCTACCCCGCGCCGGTTTTGGTCTATATCATTTCCTTCGCGCCGTTCTAATTCCCCACTCATCTTCTGGATGATTTTCGTCTCCCTCGGCGGAGATTAATAAACTTGATTAATCATTGTCTATCTTCATGATTCTATTATCATGCTCTAGTATAATCATGAGTGCCATGTTAGTGCATGCATGCTTGCATGGACCCTCGGTATATCAAATGGCACTGACGGAAGGCCGGGCTACGCTCGACTGGAAGTCCTTACTATGAGCGATGGTGGTCTTCGGACCTGTGTTCTCCGCCACGTATCAATGGTTTCCAACTCAATAAACCATGCCTCTATTGCATGATAGATAAAAGCATTTCATGTGACCTCGTCATATGCATCCTTTTGCATCTTATTTCGGCCTTGGACGGCTCACTATCTCAGCAATTAATCAAAGATTTTCTCCCTTATGGGGGATGTAATTAACGTCATAACCTTTATGGTATGACGAACTGCTGGTCCCGACCTGAATCTCACTCTCGCCCAACACGGGTCAGAGTGAGCGCATAATAAACCTGTCACTCACGTGACTGGCATGCCTGCGCGGTCAACTAATCCGTTGATTATTGATTAATTAATTGGTTGGTCCACCCAGAATAAAAAGAAAACAAAATCCCATCAAACAAGTCTGGCACGCCCGATGGGACCAATGTCACCTTTCATCTCTTTACCGAGATACATGGGCCCCAAGGCCCTCCCAAAGACTGCTGATCGTTTGTTTGTTTTATGTGGCAGGCAGACAATGGCATCATCGAGACTTGCTGCTATTACCTTTGGCCCCGCGATCATCGCCGGCCATGCTGAACATGGGTACGTGGCGGTGCCGACTGTCCTCGGGACATTCCCTGTTGCTGCAGGCTTCCCCAACTTTTTGGGGCTGGCCTTCGCTGATCTACTTCAAGTGGAGACCTCGGAGCCTGGCAAGGAGACTGCGAAGAAAGTCGAGGCCTTGAAGGCTCGATGCTTTGTGGGCTCGCTCAAGAGTCCGGTTCACGTCGCCAGCTGCCTGGTGCACCACATCACCAATGGGGCCCGCCCCATTCTTGACAAGAACTTCGGAGGACGCCAGCACGGGGGCTTCCATCGAAATACTGCTACTGTTACCGGACGTCTCTCCGTGTCCGGCAAGTCCATGCTGATCGGTGGAGTTCGCGTCTTCCTGGACGGACGCGACGCTCGGGTTGTCCCGGATCGGGTCATCCCTGACGTACCTGTTTACAACTCCTACCAGGTCCTCTCTGGGAGGAGAGCTGAGAAAGAAGAAGCCGGCCGCCATGGCCATGAGAAGTTGGCCCCCAGGCCGAAGAAGTTCAAACAGGTTTGGGTCCCTAAGAAGATCCAACCCGCTCACCAGGACGCACCAGTCCGTCACCTCCCTGCACGTGACGGAGCAGAAATAAAGAAGGAAAGTGGCCTGGCCCCAAGAAAGGAAGAGACGGTTGTGGACTCTCCACACCGTTGAAGTTTCTAGGCCTGCGCCCGACAAGCCAACGTCCCCACAGTGGGAAGAAGATTCTAGCAACTCACCGGACGAGTCCGGCTTGCTTACATCCCTCTCGTGGGAGGTCAACAATTATCCCCAGTCCTACATCAGGAACGAGGGCAAGAAGAAATGACCAACATGGTCAGAAGCTACTTCAGGGGTCTAGGCAACCCCTCACTGGGCCAACAACAATTACTGCAAGCAACCGTGGCTGAAGAATACTACTACACATCAATGGCAGTTAAAGAAGAAGAAGAAGAAAGAAGGATGACGTCGTCGATCGACGATAATGGTTATGAAGCCGATGAGACCGCCCCTCGGCGGGAAGAAAGAAAAAGAATCTCTGTGTTTGAGAGGTTAACCTTCCCGGAGCATGCAAAGAGGAAGGTTCATAGACAGAGAAGAAGAATGCAAATCTTTAACTACAACATGGCTGGCATATCTGGCCAATATGGAAGGCTTCCAAAGGATCCTCATGAGCTGGCTCGATTGGCCGGGAGGCCGGGGCCGAACACTCGAAGGGCAGAAGTCGCAAGAGAACTGTTGGCAGCGGCTAAAGGAAAGCAAGCCCTAGCCCAGCATCAACTATGTGATGAAGCTACTGTTCTGACCGCCAATGTGGTGACGGCAGAAGAAGAAGAAGAAGATGTCTTGCTCGACATCCTATCTGAGGGTGCGTCCGGTGAGACAACGGAAGCTATCCCCAGCACTGCAGCTATGGATCCGGCAGTACTAATGATGCTGCAAAGGTACCGCCAAGAGATAGAGCTGCTGAAGAAGCAACTGATAGAGAAGACAGAGGAGTCTTCAGCCTCCAAGCAACTCGAGATGTAGGGCGAATCGTCACGGGGAGCCGTCAACCGGAATGACCCCCCGCCACTTTATACCGTGCCACAGCCGACAGAACCAAGCTTGGCGACAACTCAGCAACGCCCACCATAGTCGCTGATGCCGCCGGTGCTGCCACAGGTGCACCAGACACCTCCACTACTGTGTCCTCCTCCAGAGGCGACCACCCTGGTCACCCCTTACCTACAGCCGGCACATTTCTACCCAGAACCGGTTGATCCAACCGTCATGAACAAAATGATGGTGGAGAGAATGATCGAGCTGAAGATCGCTGAAAGAAGTGAAGGCGACTACGTCACGTTTGATGCATACAGGGTTCCATACCCACCGCATCATGCTGCCAAGCGGCTCCCTCCTGGGATTAGCAAGCCGCCAAAATTCGACAAGTTCAACGGGAAGGGATCCCCAAAAGAACATGTCGCTTACTACATGAGCGTCATGGGTGATCTGGCCACCGACGAGTCATATTTGCTATAATTTTTCGGGTCCTCGCTGACAGGGCTCGCTTTTGAATGGTACTCTGACCTCCCGGCCGGGTCGATCAGCGACTGGTCGGACATGCAGAGGAAGTTCAGAGAAAGATTTCATGTTACAGAGAGGGAGGTCACAGTGGCCGAACTCTACTCAACAAGATAGAGGGCAGATGAGACAGTCCTTGATTATATCAAGAGGTGGAGGAACCTCGGAATGAGATGCAAGCGGCCCCCGCATCAGGAGGACGCTGTACAGATATGTAAACAGAACCTCAGGAGAGAGGTCCTGGAAAAGATGATAGGAATGGAAATCCGGTCATTCGACCGATTAAACAACGTTGTGGCCGAGGTGGAAGCCTTCCTGCCCAGACCCGCCCCTGCATCAACTACTGCTACTACACAAAAAGGCAAAGCAGTAAAACGGCGCCAGGCGCCTAAAGAAGCAAATGCCCTTGACATTAAGGCATTTGAACAACAGAAGGATAAAAGCAAGAAGGTGGTTGCCCCACAGCCCGCTAAAGCCAGAGATGGCAAAGAAGGTCCCTCATTGCGAGATAAAATGAAGAAGGCCTACTCTTTTCCAAAAGAGAAGACCAGAATTCTGTTCGACTGGGTAACCCAGTATGACAAGGTCACCCTGCCTGAGCCAAAGAGGCCGGAGGACCTGAAAAGAAAAGATAGTCCAAGGTTCTGCCCCTACCACCAGATGCTGGGGCATCCAATTGAAGACTGCTATGTCTTCAAAGATATTATTGAAGGCATGGTGAAGAAAGATGAGATTGACTTGGGAGAGTACAGGGTAGACCCTCCGCAGCCTCATAAAACTCCTCTGAAGAGAGCTGCAGTCAATATGGTCTCTGCATACCAGGCCTTGCCTGAGGAGATCTCTGAAGCCAGCACTCGGCGCACTTATGAAGTCTGTTTCCTAGCGCCCATAGAAGAACAACAGGGATGGCTGCAAGTCCCTGCAAAGAACAAGAAAAAGATGGCACCTCGCCCAAAAGTGGGGACACATGTTCGTGGCATCACACCATGACCTACCCCACCGGTGGAAGCACCTGTGTGGACCAACCCACCTGCAGTCATTAGAATACCTACACACAATCGGAGAAGACAGACTCCACTGCCGATGGTCAAGGAGATTAGCCCAGAAGCCCGGCGGCTGCAGGAGTACATAAATGGGCTAGATGAATATGTACAGCCCGAATTAGAACCTCTACTGGTACGGGATCATGTCCCATGGCAAGAACTAGAGCAGCTGTCGCTCAAGCAGGAGCAACAAGTTGACGCGGCATCCGACAAGGATGGCAGCCTATTCTGGGGGCAGGCGCCAACTGAAGAAAAGAAGAAAAAGAAACAAAAGAAGAAAAGAAAGACCGCCAAGGTCAACAAAGAGCAGATTGTGTCCTGCAATACCCTCTCGGCTCTCTTCAACTTGCCTGGTGAAGATGACAAGGAAGAAATATGCTTCACTCCTACCGCCGGGGCAAGCCAGGCTAAAGCAGCTACTGCAACACACGCAACCCGGTCAGGTCGGAAATGGGGGCGCCAGCCGCTTGCTAACCATAATATCATATTCAGGGGAGAGCAACCCTACAAGATACCTTCCCCGGAGGTCAAGGGAGTTCAAATCCCTCCTCCGTCAGGCCTGTACAACCAAAGTGGGGGCAGCACCACTACCCCTTCCTTCTTGGAATTTCTGAAGATGTCCAGGGGAAAGTAGCCGTGTCAGGATGCCGACCCTGCAATCGGGAGTACTTTCTCGCAGCCCCAGCAATCTTTCGAAGCTCCAGATGCAGATAAAGCTTGCCCGGCAGCAGCCAATGAAGGGCAACAAGAACATGGCAATAAACAAAAGGGTGTAGAATTTGAGCTCGATGAGGCAGGACCGTCAGGAACTGCAGTCTAAGACTCCTCCAAGCCTAGATGGGCAGATGAAATGAAGTTGTCCAATGTCCGAGCAGGGAGCCGGGTAGTTAAATTGTTGAAAAAGCTCCCGGCGTGATTTACTGTTTGGGAAATCCTCTCTCTTAGTGAAGAGACCCGACAGGCGATTATCACTGCTTTACAGACGCCTGCCCAATACGAGGCATGTTTGGCTAAAGCACTGCCAGAAGCCAATGTGACCTTCACTCAGGAGGACACACTGCTCCCCACTACCAGCCACAACCAGCCACTATACATGAGGGGACAGCTGAATGATCGGGAGCTGAGCAGAATCCTGATAGATCCTAGAGCGGCTGTCAATATTCTGCCCTACATAATATATCAGAGGTACCACTTCAATGTGCGCCTCGATAAAGTCAGAGATATGCGTATCGTCGACTTCAACCAAAAGTGTGAAGTATCACTGGGGGTAGCAGAATTCACACTCACTCTGGCGGACTTTACTACGAGGGTGTAGTTTCATGTCATCGACTCCCACACCTCGTACAAGGCGCTGCTTGGCCATCCTGGCTGCATGAAAATATGGTGGTGCCGTCTACACTCCACCAGTGCATCAAATACAGTCTCGAAGGGAAGGAATAGAGGATATTTGCCGACCTCCATCCATTCGAAGTGTCCGAGTGTCACCTGGCAGACGCTCATCTATATGCAGATCGGTCTCAAAAGACCTCTTAAGCTGAGACCCCTGCAGGGGCACCAAAAAGCACCTCCGGCGACGACTGGTTTCCACCACCACCGCGCGGATATATCAAGCCCACGGCGGTCTCTCATATCACCGTCACCGGAGACGTGGGCAGGATAGCACCTCCCGCTATATACCCCGAAGCCAATAAAGCCAAGGTCGATCCGCGACACGACCACATAAGGGTCCTAGAAGGCCTTACCAAGCCAATCCCAGGCCTCGAGAATGCCACTGTCGAGCCTTTCAAAGCTTGGGAGGTAGCGTAGATAGATGGCCCCAGCAGCTTGTTTTATACTGCTGAGGAGCACCCTACCCGGGAAGACACTGATTGTCATCTGCCCGAAGACATAGAGAACCCGTTGGCTCCCGTCCAGGGTCTAGCGTTCACGACAAGTCGGATGGCCATGATGTTCCAGAAGCAGTACATCCCCTCCGACCAGTCGCGCAAAGACAAAGAAGCATTCCAGAAGATGTGGTATCCCGCAAGTCTGGATAAAGAAATGAGACGTGTTTCTCAGCATCCAGGGTTGGGCTTCACCCTTGAAGAATATTATTACAGTGGGCGCTATGAGGTGGACACCATCTCCGCTTTCGATCCTGCTGAAAGTAATCTGCTAGGGGCAACTTTCGATGAATTCCCAACAGAAGCGGAATACGCTGAACCGGCTCGACCAAGAGACTCGAAAACAGATACCGTGACTCCTTGCCGATGTTGGGAGCAAGTCTATCCTGAAGAAGCGGCCCTTCAAGCCAGATTTGACACGGCCAGTAGTAGCGAAGCCGAAGATGTTGAAGAAACGGGGATGTCTCCCTCTGGCGGGCCTCCGCTAATGATGATCTCAGCACCTCTCGTGCCAATCGGGGAAGCTTCTGTCGAAACCGATCAAGAGATGTATGCTGCTGAAAAGGAAAAGGCCACCCCCACCAGGGACATAGCGATCCAAGAGGGAGAGACCTTCTCACCTTCTGTTACAAAGCTGCATTGCTACCCCAGCCCAGCAATAAACAGCCATCGGTCTTCCATGATCGCAAACCTGTCTCTAGGGGATGAAGTTGTCAACTCACCCCTCGAAGCTGCAACGGCGATGGATTCACTGATGGAACAGTTCGCACAGCTACTACTGGCCGGCACGGAGATCCCTGCTGAAGTTCAAATAGAACCAAATGAAGAGATCGAGGTTCTTGACCTTGAAGATGATATTCCAGACTTTGTCGACCTTCAGTCGGCACCCCCGGAGATAGAAGACGGAGGCCAAGCCACAGTCGATGAACTGATAGAAGTTAATCTGGGAGACGAGGATGACCGTAGGCCGACCTTCCTCAGCGTTCAGCTATCTGCTGAAGAACAGAAGTTGTATATCCAGCTACTGAAAGAATACCGGGATTGCTTTGCCTGGACCTACAAGGAAATGCAAGGACTGAGCCCCGCAGTTTCACAACATGAGCTAGCAATAAGCCCTGAAGTCGAACCGGTGAAGCAACCGCCGCGGCGCATGAGGCCAGAGCTCATCACTCAAATATGCAAAGAAGTTGACAAGCTCATTGATGTGGGTTTCGTCGATGAAAATCAATATACCACATGGCTGGCCAATATTGTACCCGTAAAGAAGAAGAATGGGCAGATCCAGATATGTGTTGACTTCCGAGATCTAAATAAAGCCTGCCCCAAGGATGACTTTCTGGTACCAATAACGGAGGTCATGATAGATGCAATAACTGGCCATGAGACCCTATCATTCATGGATGGGTCGTCCGACTATAACCAAATATGGATCGCGGAACATGACCGGGTCCACACCACCTTTCAAACTCCCAAAGGCATTTATCACTACAAGAGGATGCCGTTCGGATTAAAGAACGTCGGCACAACTTATCAGCGGGCGATGACTAGAATATTTGATGAGCTGCTCTACCATAAGGTCGAGTGTTACATAGATGACCTGGTAGTCAAGATCAGAAAGAAAGAAGACCATATGCAGGACCTCCGAGTTATCTTTCAGAGGTTAAGGCAGTATGAATTGAAGATGAACCCTATGAAGTGTGCGTTCGGAGTATCGAGCGGAAAGTTCTTGGGTTTCATTGTCAGATACTGGGGAATTGAAATAGACCCCGCAAAGATCAAAGCAATTCAGGAGTTACCCTCACCGAGGAACCTCTCCGAACTAAGATCTCTGCAAGGCCGCCTGGCATACATCTGGCGGTTTATATCCAACTTGTCAGGGTGATGCCAGCCCTTTCACAAGCTAATGATGAAAGATGTTCCTTTTTACTGGGACGAAGATTGCCAGACAACCTTTGACGAGCTCAAAGACTATCTGAAGACTCCTCTAGTGCTGGGCGCACCGGTGAAAGGATGGCCGCTGGTTTTGTACATAGCAGCCACATATAACTCCCTGGGGGCAATGCTAGCCCAGAACAATGAAGAAGGGAAAGAACAAGCCCTCTACTACGTCAGTCGAAGAATTGTCAGAACTGAGGAGAGGTACACCTATATCGAGAAGATCTGCCTGGCACTGGTCTTCGTGGTCAAGAAGCTTCGACACTATATGCTGTCGCATGAAGTTAAGCTAATTTCCAAGGAAGATCCACTTAAATATATCATGTCTCAACCGGCACTCAAAGGCTGCCTAGGCAAATGGGCTGTGATCCTCATGGAGTATGATACCTCCTACGTGCCGCAAAGGGCCATCAAGGGCCTGGCCATCGCAGACTTCTTTGCTGAGCATCCAGTGCCTGAAGACTGTCCGCTGGAACTAGAGCTTCCTGAAGATGAAACCCTAGAGGTCGACCAGGTGCGGCCCTCTCTATGGCAGCTGTATTTTGACGTCGCTTCTAGAATTGATACCTCAACTACTGGGTCAGCCAGAGTCAGAGCCGGGGCTGGCATAGTCCTAAAATCTCCAGAAGGAGAAGCCATACATACATCTTGTTCAACAAACAAGCCATGCACAAACAATGAAGCAGAATATGAAGCCCTCATAATCGGGTTGCAGATTGCTCTATCTATGGAGATCCAGATGTTGGAAGCATTCGGGGATTCCATGCTAGTCATAAAATAGCTGGAAGGAGAATTCGATGTGCGAAAGCAAGAGCTCCTCCCTTACTACCAGCTGGCACTCCGCTTGATGGCGAAGTTCTATTTCATCAAAATCAAGCATATTAACCGAGGACATAATGCTCAGGTGGATGCCCTCGTGAAGCTGGCTAGCTCTTTGGCAATCCCGCCAGACACAAGCCTGAATATAGTAGTAATCAACCGTCGACAGGTCCCCAGTGTAACAGAGGTTCCGGCCGATGAACAAGAAAATGAAGCGGCAGCTGTAGAAGAAGTTCAGCAGTCCGATTGGCGGAAGCACCTCTTACGTTGGTTTCAACACCAACAGCTCCCGCAAGAAAAAAGAACAAAGAATGAAGCTCCTGAGGGTCAAAGACTCTTACGAGATGAGAAGCGGAACCCTATTCCAAATAATGGCTGATGCCCGAAAGAAAGTTTTGCTCCGTTGCTTGTCTTCAGTAGAAGCCGGGCAGGTAATGCAAGAAGTCCATGCCGGGTCAGCTGGAGCACATCAGGTCGGGCCGAAAATGAAAATTGAAATAAAGAAATTGGGATACTATTGGCCCTCCATGTTTGATGATTGCTGTAAGTTCGCTAAAGCTTGCCAAAAATGTCAAGAGCACGCCAACATGTCTAGGAGACCGTCGGTGCCGCTACATCCCACCATACCAAGTTAGTCGTTCGCCCAATGGGGCACGGACGTGGTGGGGCCACTGCCAGCATCTTCGTAAGGATGCAGATATATCTTAGCAGCCACAGATTACTTCTCCAGATGGGCAGAAGCAGTCGCGCTAAGAGATGTGACGGGAGAATTGGTCGCAAGATTCTTCTGGCAGAATATTATATTCCGATTCGGGGTTCCCAGCTGAATTATCTCTGATAACGGCAGTCATTTCAGAAACCAGAAGGTTTATCGGCTGGCTGATAAATACAAGATTGATTGGAGGACCTCGTCCCCCTACAACCCTCCGGCCAATGGACTTGCAGAGGCCTTCAATAAAACACTATGCACGCTGCTAGCAAAGACTGTCAAGTGTAACAAAAAAGACTGGGAAGAAAAGATGTACGAAATGCTTTGGGCCTATCGTACGGTCTATAAAACCCCAACCGGCTGTTCACCATTCTCCCTCGTATATGGGTCAGAGGCTATGGTGCCGATTGAATTGGAGGTCCCCTCGATGCGAGTTGCCATCCAGCATGGATTGGCTAGCGGCGAACAAACCAACATAGAAAGAAGACTGGAAGAGCTTATCGAGCTCGAAAGAAAGTGTCTCCGCGCGCAACAAAACATTTAACTTTATTAAGCTTGCATGGCCCGTGCTTTTGACAAGCTGGTCAAAGGTCGAGAATTCAAGAAGGGTGACCTAGTAATGGTGAAAAGAAGAGAAGTGATGGCCTCCAACCCCAAAGGGAAGTTTGTTGAAAACTGAGCCGGACCATATGTCGTCCGCTGAGTATATGAAGGGGGTGCGTACGTCCTTGTAGATCACAAAGGAGTCGTCCAGTTCTCTCCCCTTAATGGAAAACATATGAAGCTGTATCACACAGCTCAATCGGTGTTCCCAGAATGACCGAAACCCACCTTGGTCTAGTGGCACTCCGCCCTGGCCGAGCTCTACCCACCTTGGTCTAGTGGCAGTCCGCCCGGGCCGAGCTCTACCCATCTTGGTCTAGTGGCACTCCGCCCTGGCCGAGCTCCAAAAATATATATAATACAATATCACCATTACGGGCCTTACGCCCGAATCAGCATGAAATCTATCCTTTGCGTTAGCATTCCCTTCTTGCTAACGAATAAACCCTTTTTCGACGCAAGACTTCATATCCTAGCCGACTCTCTTACAATATCGCCATTACGGGCCTTATGCCCAAATCGGCATGAAATCTATCCTTTGCGTTAGCATTGCCTTCTTACTAACGAATAAATTATTTTTCGGCGCAAGACTTCATGTCCTAGCCAACTCTCTTACAATATCGCCATTACGGGCCTTACGCCCGAATCGACATGAAATATATCCTTTGTGTTAGCATTGCCTTCTTGCTAACGAATAAACCCTTTTTTGGTGCAAGACTTCATGTCCTAGCCGACTCTCTTACAATATCGCCATTACGGGCCTTACGCCCGAATCGGCATGAAATATATCCTTTGCATTAGCATTGCCTTCTTGCTAACGAATAAACCCTTTTTTGGTACAAGACTTCATGTCCTAGCCAACTCTCTTACAATATCGCCATTACGGGCCTTACGCTCGAATTGGCATAAAATCTATCCTTTGCGTTAGCATTGCCTTCTTGCTAACGAATAAACCCTTTTTCGGCGCAAGACTTCATGTCCTAGCCGACTCTCTTACAATATCGCCATTACGGGCCTTACGCCCGAATCGGCATGAAATCTATCCTTTGCGTTAGCATTACCTTCTTACTAACGAATAAACCCTTTTTCCGGCAAAAGACTTTGTGTCCTAGCCGACCCTCACACAATATCACCATTACGGGCCTTACGTCCGAATTGGCTAAAGCTCCCCATTTGTGCTGGCATTGTTCCTCCGCCAATAAATAAACTGCCTCTACTGGCATAAGACCATGTGTCTCAGTCAGTAGCTATCTGCTGTCACCAAAGGCCAAATATCACATGTTGACCTGTCAGCATTCTCCTGTCATATGAATTGAACATTAAAAAAAAGAAAAAAGAAAGAAAGAAAGGAAAATGGGGCTTAAAATAGAGGTGCCCCGCCGGCCTTGTTCCTACATTAGGACAAGGGCAAAAATGGCTATAACCCGGCTGTGGCGAAAACCCGAAAGGGCGCCACGGGTAAAATCGGGTACCCCGCCACGTGAAAACCCGAAAGGGCGCGTGGGCAAAAGCAAGAGGGGCCTGGCTTTGGCGAAAACCCGAAAGGGCGCTTGAGCCAGTAATATGGTAATTTAAAGTTCCTCTTCACCCTCATCCCAATGAAACTCCGAAAAGGGTGATCACCACAGATCCCACCAGAGACCTTTTCCTCAACAAACTTGTGTTCGACCCTTGTCATCATCGGCATGGTCGGTCGACATTTTCCCTTAACTTGGACCTTCTGTCCTCGTTAATGAATAAACCTATCTTTTGCTTCGGCATTTAACCAATGTCGATGAACAAACTTATGTTCGACCCTTGTCATCATCGGCAAGATCGGTCGATGTTTCCCTTAACTTGGACCTTCCATCCTCGTTAATGAATAAATATATCTTTTGCTTCGGCATTTAACCAATGTCGATGAACACACTTATGTTTGACCCTTGTCATCATCGGTAAGATCGGTCGACGTTTCCCTTAACTTGGACCTTACGTCCTCGTTAATGAATAAACATATCTTTTACTTCGGCATTCATCCAATGCCGATGAACAAGCCACTGTCGACCCTTGCCACCATCGGCAAGACCAGTCAGTACTCCCTTAACTTGGACCTTCAGTCCTTGTTAATAAATCTACTTTTGCTTCGACATTTAACCAGTGTCGATGAACAAGCCTGTGTTCGACCTTTGCCATCATCGGCAAGGCTGGTCGACGTCTTGTTAGCCCGGACCTCGTCATCCGTTGCTAACAAACGAACCCACGTTCATCCCGGATTCGTTCCGTAAATCAAAAAGAAGAGAGAAAAAGAAGAGAGAAAAAAAGAAGAAGAGAAAAAAAATGAGGCTTAAAATAGAGGTGTCTCGCCGGACTTGTTCCTACATCAGGACAAGGGCAAAAATGGTTATAACCTGGCTATGGCGAAAACCCGAAAGGGCGTCGCAGGCAAAATCGGGTACCCCGCCATGTGAAAACCCGAAAGGGCGCATAGGTAAAAGTAAGAGGGGGCTGGCTTCGGCGAAAATCCGAAAGGGCGCTTAAGTCAGTAAAGTGATGATTTAAAGTTCTCAACTTTCCGCGACCCTTGTCATCATCGGCAAGATCGGTCAACCTCCTTGCGACCCTTATCATCATCGACAAGATCGGTCGACCTCCTTTTGGCCCTTGTCATCAATGGCAAGATCGGTCAACCTCCTTGCGACCCTTGTCATCATCGGCAAGATCGGTCAACCTCCTCGTGACCCTTGTCATCATCGGCAAGATCGGTCGACTCCCTTGTGACCCTTGTCATCATCGGCAAGATCGGTCAACCTCCTTACGAACCTTGTCATCATCGGTAAGATCGATCAACCTCCTTGCGACCCTTGTCATCATCGGCAAGATCGGTCAACCTCCTCGTGACCCTTGTCATCATCGGCAAGATCGGTCGACCCCCTTGTGACCCTTCTCATCATCGGCAAGATCGGTCAACCTCCTTACGACCCTTGTCATCATCGGTAAGATCGATCAACCTCCTTGCGACCCTTGTCATCATCGACAAGATCGGTCAAACCTCCTTGCGACCCTTGTCATCATCGGCAGGATCGGTCGACCCCCTTGTGACCCTTGTCATCATCGGCAAGATCGGTCAACCTCCTTTTAGCCCTTGTCATTATCGGTAAGATCGGTCAACCTCCTTGCGACCCTTGTCATCATCGGCAAGATCGGTCCACCTCCTTGCGACCCTTGTCATCATCGGCAAGATCGGTCGACCCCCTTGCGACCCTTGTCATCATCTGCAAGATCGGTCAACCTCCTTGTGACCCTTGTCATCATCGGCAAGATCGGTCAACCTCCTTGTGACCCTTGTCATCATCGACAAGATCGGTCGACCCTATCATCATCGGCAAGATCGGTCAACCACCTTTTGGCCCTTGTCATCATCGATAAGATAAGTCGACCTCCTTGCGACCCTTGTCATCATCGGCAAGATCGGTCAACCCCCTTGTGACCCTTGTCATCATCGACAAGATCGGTCAACCCCCTTGTGACCCTTGTCATCATCGGCAAGATCGGTCAACCTCCTTTTGGCCCTTGTCATCATTGGCAAGATCGGTCAACCTCCTTGCGACCCTTGTCATCATCGACAAGATGGGTCAACCTCCTTTCGACCCTTGTCATCATCGGCAAGATCGGTCAAACCTCCTTACGACCCTTGTCATCATCGGCAAGATCGGTCAACCTCCTTACGACCCTTGTCGTCATCGACAAGATCGGTCAAACCTCCTTGCGACCCTTGTCATCATCGGCAAGATCGGTCAACCTCCTCGCGGCCCTTGTCATCATCGGCAAGATCGGTCAACCTCCTTGCGACCCTTGTCATCATCGGCAAGATCGGTCGACCTCTTTGTGGCCCTTGTCATCATCGGCAAGATCGGTCTGCATCTATTGACCCTTGTCACCATCGGCAAGACCGGTCAACATTCCCCTAACCTGGACCTTTCGTCCTCGTTAACTAACAAGCCTCTTTTGCTTCGGCATTTAACCCATGTCGATGAATAAACCCTACCCTCAGTTTCTGTCACCATCGACGAATCCTATCGATAGGCCTTCTGACCTTATTCTTTGGCCCTAGGAGGCCTCTACACCCTCGTCCTTCAAACTTTCGGCCTACATTAGCCATATTTTGGCCCCGAGAATAGTTACACCGCGGTGGAGCGAACACCTCACCCCTTTGCTGAAGGCGTGAGCGCTCTCCTGGCCCTAGTAACTTGCATATTCGGACTAAGCTAACTAGCTAGAGAGAGAAAATTATAATAAGAAAATGAAGTCACGATTTGGCGACAAATAAAGATATTTCATTGCTATAAGGTAGCAAAATACATGATTACTCGAGGCATCCCCCGAGATACATAAAGGTCTACCAAAAAAAGGGAGGGGGAATCAACAAGGGGGCTATTGCAGTGGACGTCGGAAGATATCCTCCAGCTCCAAGATGCCCAAGGAAGGGTGGCGGGCCAGCTCCTGCAGTCAAGACTCGACAGCCTCCAGCTGTGATAGCTTCTCTTCGAGAGAAGTGGCTTGTCCTTTGGCCAACTCGACTTCCTCCACATTCTGGACTTCCAGATGCTCAGCTTCTTGAAGCTCGGCCTCGGCCCGGGAAAGTTCAGCACGCAGTTCTGCTATCCGAGCTGTAAGGAAAGTTCGGTGCTGCGAAGAAGTGCTGGCTGCACCTCTCATCTGCTCCACAGTCCCTCTCAAAGAGGCAAGAGCAGTTCGGCATTCAGCTCGCTCCAATGTTATGGCCGTCAGTTGATCAGCTACTTCTCGGCTGAGAAATTCCCTTCTATTCACATACTTTAGCAGCAATACCACCCGTGGCGTCCAATCATCCATGGGGCAGCCAAAAACCAGCAGTGAACGGGAAAGGTGCTCCACCAATCCCCTCAGCTGTACATAAGTCAAGTCTCGGCTGGCTGTTATGGTCTGCTGAAGGGTTCCCAAGAACTGCCATACCAGGTCGCTTGATGATTGCAGACCAAGTGGTGACGTCTCGGGGAGTTGAAAATCCACCCTGCTATCCACAGCAGCCCAGATATCGTTGCTCGTCTCAGAACACAACGACGGCATGATTTGTAGGGCACCTGCACTGGAACCAACTCCGGCAGCTGACGCAACGGGCAAAGTCTCGACGACGGCAACCTCCCCGCTAGCCTCTTGGGGTGGAGCTGCACCAAAAGCATCAATAGTCGAGGACACTTGCTCCTCGCACTCAGCCTGGCTGACCTCCACAGGAGCAGTTTCAGTAATAAGAGCCAAAGCCCTGGAAGCCCCGGCCTCTCCTTCAACAATTTCTCCCACTTCTATCTCGGGAGGCCTACTTTTCTCCGGGGACAGCTCTTTGTCGGCATCAAGTGGCTGAGGTTCCGCAACTTCTGTCGATTCATCAACCCCCGCAATTACCCCAGGTCCCTCTAGACCTGCTGCTGCCGCATAATCTTTGGGATATCGCAGAGCGATAGGCCGCAAGACTGGCTGGAATGTTGGTTGACCCGCACCTAAAGCCGGGAGAGGTATCTGCACCGTTATGGTCGACAGTGCCACCTTAGTTTGCACCATAAATATATGTCTCAGGCAGCTGATAGAAAAAGAAGGGAAGAGCGGTAAAGTGAAAACGGTAGAGGACTTCTCACCTCAACTGGCACTAAGCTCAAATCTCCAAGGGTGGCCTCCGTGGCTCCAGCCCCTTCACCTACAAGTGAGCCCGACGGCCCAAGGCTGCTCCATACCAACCGGGGTGGGCTGAAGGTTGTGTAATGGCTTTCATAGGCCGAAGACGTCCCGGCATCCTCGGTCTCTGTATCAACAGGTGGAAACTCCTCATCACTGGAGTCGCCACCGTAATCAACCTGTACGGAAGAGGAGGAGCCCTCTGCCCGTTCCTGGCGTTCCACCATCGGAGCGGATGTCTTGCTAATAGGAACGTCACCCTCGGCAAGGACTTCCTCGGTCGGCTCTATACTAGGAGCATCGACTGAATGAATCTCGGGGGTAGGCTCGCCCCCTGAAATGGCTTGTTCCCCAACAGCAGCTTCCCCCACAGCCCCGGCTTCAGGGAGTAATGTCGGTTGCATTTCAACGGGAAATTCGAAGTAAGAAACAATCAAGCCAACTGAAGACATCATGGTTCGGGGAAGCCCCATGAACAAATTGCGAATTACCTTCCATTTCCTGGCCGGGCGTCGGGGAAGGTAGATCTCCCTCCACAGAAGCTATGGAGACTTCCCCTGCTACTGCCTCTAGTCCGACGACCGTAGCAACTGTGCCGGCAACGGTAAAGAAGAATTAACCAAAGCGGCCAGAATAAGCAAATAAACCATGTAAGAATGAAGAGCTTACCTTCAGCCTCAGGCCCCTGCGCACGAGAAGCCTCAAATTCTTCGAAAGATACAACTGGAGGAAGGGTGATTGCTAGTTCTTGTTCTGCAGCCTTCTTCAGCGTGCCCGTGTCACCCGGGTCACGGCCTCTTTGGCTTTGCCAACGGCCTCTCTCAACTGGGACCTGGTTCACTTTCGCGAGTCACCAAGAGGCAATGGTGTCGTGGTCGGGGCCGGCTCGGGAATCCCGAAATATGTCGGCTTCTGAGCCTTTATTATTAGCTCCCTGGAGTGCCGAGTCTCCTCCAAAGTGAGTCGAACTGCATACGCACAAAGGTGAGAATGATATGTACTACAACAAAGAAAGGAAGATGGTCAAAGGGCCGAAATGAAGAAATGAAAGATACCTGCTGGCCCCGTATAGAAGGGGAAAAGAGGCCAATAGAACAGCGATGGCACTTTGTCTCTTGAAGCTGCCTCGCGAATGAGCCAACACACATCCCCTATCTTCTCGCTCCGCTCGGCCAGCGACGCCAAGTCTGTGTGGCCGCGAGAAGACAAATGATAATATAAGCTCAGATGATCCAGTCCCCATCCGTCAACATACTTGAAGGAGATAAGAAGGCGCTGATCCATAATAGCTTCACTTGGGCCACCCACTGAGAGCCCGTGGGAGCGGAGCAGTGCAAACAACCAAGGGGTATTGCTATACAAGGCATCCCGCCTATCTTCCCCTCTAATGAAGGTCCGATAAGGATGCAGTCTATCAATTTCGGGATGCCAATCAGCCACGGATGGGATAGGATCCTCCACCGGCAGAGGAAGTTGCTGAAGAACCACCCATTCGCTGCTCACACTGCACAATCCCCGAAGCGTCTTCACATAGTCATCTCTGTCAATTGCAGGCAGCTTCGGATCGACTCTGGATGAACGGCCCTTCGCAGTCTTCCGGGCTTCCAGATAAGCCCTCACCTCTGTGTTAGTCTAAGACTTTAGCTTCTTCAAATAAGAGGGCTCAATGTCAAGGACCGGCTCCTGTTGGGAGTCCAAAAACCTGTGCTCTGCGATAGCCCAGCAGTCTCGACGGGAGCTCCTATAAAATCATGTCCGCGCGTTCCACCACTTGATGTATTCAGGGGTGACGCGGGGAAGCGAGCAGAGGATGGCACCCTAAATGAGACCTCCTCTCGGTGGTGGAAGTAATCCCACCATATTCGGGCATCGTCATTGGATACCTGGCCGGCTCTATGCATGTTCGGCAATGCAAACTGCGAAAAGGAATGAGGGATGTGCTGGTCATAGCCAAAATTCCGACTAAATAGAAATGGATAGTATGGCTCCAGCCACAAAATGTCACTCTTCCGAAACACAAGGACGCTTGGTCTGATAGCCAGCGCCCAATCAACCAGCTCCTGCTCCAGAATGGGCCTCGTGCACTTGGCACCAGAGATTGGATGAATATATTCTTCTGTCACGAAGAGACGGCACTGCCGCGTCTTGTTCACCAGTTGGCTTGAATGGGCGGCCAAGCTCCAAAAATGAAGAACTCCGGGCGAATCCATGGGAACCCGTGTCAGCTTGCCTCGAATGGCGAAGAGCTATTCCGCTACTGATGTCGGTTCAGCACTCGCGAATTCTATCATCCTCGGAACAAGGAGAGCTGATTGTAGCGCCCGAGGAGCAGCCTCCGGAAATAGGGTGCAGACCCAAGCATTGAAAAAGTGTAACGGACCCACCGTCCGCAAATTTCTGGGGAGGCGCGACTTGTGCAAGTCTCCCAGCATTTTGAAGATAAGGCATAAAGCCACCGGGCAAAGGGATAACTTCATGCCCCAAGCCATCAAACAGGCAGGATAGATGGCCTCCGCTCTGACTACGCTCTCGTCGCCCTGCGGGAGAGCAAAAGAACAAATCCAATAAGTCAGATATGCAGCACAGTGCGTGACTGCATCAACGCCGGTAGGGTTCGGGTCTCCTTGTTGCCCTCCCTTCGAAGTGGACGAGACGGCGGCCTGTCGCCGGACCCTTTTCTTCCACCTCAAGGCAGTCGGCGCTACTGTGGGGAAGTTCTCGTACTTCTGCTTCCCACCGAAGAAATTCTGGAGCCAAGTGCCCATTCGCACGCGCCTCTTCTCTCCACGCTTTCGAGCCTCCCTCGTGTCGTATGACGATCGACAAAGTGTACGATACGCCTTCATCATTTAGCGATAAGCATAACCTGCCAAGTACCGACCCTCGCCATCGGTCTGGTCTTTCAGCCAGTCTCGCCAGCAAACTTCCTCATACGGTTCTCCGTCGATTGGTAGGCCGATGAGCTGCGAAAGGCTCCATAGATCTAAAGAAGTCTCTCCCTCCGAAGTATAGAAAGTACTGTAATCGGGGCAGAATACTTCAATCATGCCGCAGCACAAGCCTCTGGATATGGGGTAGCGGTACCTCGAGGCGTACACGCTTCGATATATGCCAGCCTTGGCCAAGATGGGAGCATAGTGTTGCAGCACATAGTCTGTAAACTCCACTGCTCCAGGTCTAAATGCATGGGCGTCGGTGGCCCTCAGCTCGGTAAACCACCCCACAGAAATATGATGTTTAAAACTGACCGCCAGGCAGTCCAGCAGGAAGGATTCTTCCCTATACCCCCACTTCAACGGGGCAAGAAACAAACCAAATACTAGCTTCTCCTGGTCAACACGGCCTGCGGTCTCGTTCCACCGAGCAGGCACAAACTCAGGGGCCCTGGTCAACAGCCCATCTTCTGGAGCCAGATCCTGCAGTCCAAGCACAGCGCTCCATTTCTGGACTTCCCCGGGGAGGTAGATAGGCCTTCCCCGCACCACACAGTCCGTCAAACTATCCCTCTCAATTAGCAACGCTTGCTCGGCTTTGCGAACGAGGAACAGATCTCTCTTCCCTTAAAGATTGAACCGCCTGAGGAAGGACATCAAGTGCTTGTCTTTGGGGTGATCCCTCCTAACGGCGTCTCCTCGGTCATACTGAAAAGAATCACCCCCGATGATAAGGAGGCGGCTAGTGTCTACTGTGTCGGTCTCGGAGTCCGAGGATTCCGCGACCACGGTAAACTGTTCGTGACCCCGGTCCAGGGAGTTCACATTCTCCCATGTTACCACGGCACGGGAAGCATAAGAAGAAGAACCAGATGCCATTTTATCTGCAAAAGGCGCATCAAGGAAAAATAAACAAGGTCAGAAAGCAGTTGATCAAGATAAAATTTCTGACAAAATTTCGGCAGAGTCTCCCCAGCTCGGGAGATTGCCAGAAAGAAGCGGGAACACGTCCACAAGGGAATGGTCCCTAAAAGCAGCCATGGGCATCACGCCAAGGCCAAAACGGAACATCCGGGGGAGTAGCTCCGAGGGCAAGCCCTACTAGAAGCCTCCCAGGGTCCGAAAATTGGGATTCAAATCCCGAACAAAAAAGACTCTCCCTCACCCGCTCAGGGGACGCCCTCTCGGCTCTCTCGGCACCGTGGAGAAGATGGGAAGGAAGAGAGAGAAAGAACTGTTGCAAATGAAGTTGGCTTGAAGAAAAAACAAAGAGGAAAGGGTTTATATAGGGGAGCCTCCCCTTTGTTAATCCAGCGTGCTAATTAGCGTGCCGTGTTAACTCCCCAAGCCAAAAGGGCGCGCCGGTTAAGGGCGCGCCGTATTAGGCTTCAAGTCCGTGGCGCGCCAGATTAAGCACCACGTCGGATTAAAAGCCATTCCAAGCCTCTGCCGTCCAGACGGGAAATCTGCCCAGACGGAGCTCATACGCTAGTCCTGCTTTGCTCGTGCCTCGCCCGCAACACCCACGGTTGGGGGGCATTTGTTGGCACTCAAAATATATTCAATGGCAATCAAGCCTCAAAGATAAATGATGCGGCCCACTGAAGCAGAGAAGCCAAAGAAGAGCAATACACCGAAGCCTCCTCAAACTGCCAGAGCCTCAGGTCACCCAGTGTGAACACCGGGAATTTCACCTCAGGAGGATCGAGAAGAATACACCACAAGCAGGCAGTGTCGTCAGGACTGCCCAATAAACCGGTATCGACTCAGTCATACTGCGTAGACAATATCCGTCGTCCGACCAAGGACGAGCATGCATCCGATGTCCGACCAAGGGCAAGGATGTACCCATCGTCCGACTAAGGACGAGAATGTATCGTCGTCTGACCAAGAACGAGGATGTACCGGTCATCCGACCAAGGACGAGAATATATATCTGTTGTCCGACCAAAGACATCGGTATACTTGGTGACCCGCCACCTGAATGAAAGATCCTCCCGAGGTGAAAGAACGCCTTTGGCCCTTCCGAACAGGGGACCGAAGGCTCTGTCAACTGAAGACCCCGATGACCCGGCATGGGTACGGCTTCTCAGCATATTGGATCCGTTAGTGACCAAATGATCACCCAATCAAGGCAAAAGTACCACGGATGGTATTTCACCTCCCAAGAAAGCTTCGAGCATAAGACAAACCAAGCCAGCGGCACGAACCATAGTGTCGAAGGTCGTGTCAGTGAAAAACTCGCATGTTCAAACTGAAGATGCACGAGGTTCCAAAGAAGGTTGCACGTCGACCCAGGGGCTTCGTCAGGACTTCTCAACAAGGTTTTGCAAGACCACGGCGAGATTAATGGTCACGGTGACCACCGGAACCAGTCCGGACCCAATGTCTAACCCGTGTTAAGCAAATGGGGCTTATCCGACGCGCCCTTTCACCGGCGCGCCCCCTATCCCGACGCCTTCCTGCCCGACGCGCTAGCTGCAGGTGAGGCTTCCCTGGCACGCATTCTCCACGCCGGGAGAGCCTTCGTCTATATAATCCCACTTGGTTCGACCAAGTAAGGACATGCGAGCGAAGATATACAACACAACCGAGAGAACAATCCGAAGAGAGGGAAAAGGGGCAGAGTCTGAGAGCCAATCAGAACCTGTTCGTCCGAGGGAGAGAGGAGTCTTGGGGGAGAAGCAGGGTTTCCACTGAAAAGGGTCCTCGCCGCCATCTTTCCCTGTCTTGCCTGAATAGCCTCGGAGCCGGAGAAGAAGCGCCATTCCGATACTCTGTTTCCTGGAGTGAACGTTTAGGTGGGTTCCGGAGCTTTCTCTCGATGCCTCCTATTGTTCTTCTCTAATGTTAATGTAATGTAAATGAAGCGGGAGGGGCGATGATATGAGCCCTCCCCCCTTCATCATTTCCTTTTCCTTCCCTTTTCTCAGAGAACCCCTGCGTGGGTACGATACTGCAGCATCCCGGGCGATGATATGAGCCTTGCGATGTTCTGCTTCTTTTAACTCTCGTCTATTCCTCTCATTCCTGGTTGGAATGCTAGATATGCGATGTGAAAACACTTGTAATGATTCGTCTGGGCATTCGCCCTTCTGATATTTGAATAAAAGTACCAATACCTATATATATCTAGAGATTCATTGTTGTCTATTCGATTGCGATTTCTTCCTATGGTTTCTCCGATGCATACGCCCTAGTGTTTTCGAGGGCAACAGTGATATCATCACCCCTCTCCCCAGAGGTTTCTCCTCGCATCAGCTTCTACCGTCTCCCTGGAGTGTTTATTGGCCAGAGGAATGCACCTCGATGCTCCCCTGGTCAGAACATTGGGACCTTCTCCCATCACCCTCCCTCCGTTCCCAGTCATGAACGGAGGGGAATGAGGTTGTCCCTATAATCTAAATGTATCGCTTGTTGGCATCATCGCCTCTCTGCTCGCCATGCCGACCGTTCAGTGGTTTGCCCTCTCTCGGTTATGGGAACCCCCACGCTAATAAGCGAACCCCTGTGCCAACAGGCTAACCTCGGTGCTAACGTAAGCTAATCCTCTTGTTGGCTAGTTAACCGATTGGTTTATCGTCGTGTATGGTCTAATCGACTCTTTCTGTCGAATGCATTCTATCCTGCTCTATTCATGACTGTTTTCCCGAAGAATCTATTAGACGGGGAGAGGGGACATCCCTCACTAATATTCATGAACCACTATCGGATCACAGGGTCATGCCCCTCGATGGCATGTACTACTATGATCCATTAGAGGTGAACATTGAGCAGGGCTTTAGCCCGATATCAAATCCACTATCCTTAGGGATGTTGTGGTGGCCATGGGTCGTATGTCCCTCGTAGGCTAGTCCTCGGGGCTCCTCTTCCCTATTGGTCGTCCCTTCTCGGATTGCGTTTGACCACGGGTTGTGTGCCCCTCGTAGGCTAGTCCTCGGGATTTTCCTTCCCTTATTGGTCATCTCATCCGATCGCTTTTAACCCACGGAACCATGGTGCCCCTCGTAGGCTACTCCTCGGGGTTTCCTATCCAATTGGGGTCTGCTGGCCGCCATTGAGCCGTCCGGCTTGTTAGAGGCTTACTCCGCACGTGAGTATGTCCCTGCTTCTCCCCTGCAATCCTCCAGGGATGGGGACATGCTGCCCAATTTTCACCAGGTCTTAACTAATCAGTTACCTTCATGACTTGGACTTAATAAAACTCGTTTCTCAAACAATTGAACCTCCGTGCTTGAGTATGAACCTCGCACGAGCTTCTGACTCTGCTCCTGGAGAGCCCGGGGCTCCAATTCAATAAACAATTAACTCAATCAACCCAAAGATCCTCAAGGACATCTTGATAAACCAATTAGACTCAAAATATTTCAAAAAATCAACTTAAACGGCGCGGCCTTAACCCGGCGCGCCCTAATACGGCGTGGTACCCCCCCCCCCCCCCGCGCCGGATTAACATGGCCGCGTCGGGTAAACCCCCTACCATGGCCGCGCCGTTTAACCCCCCTTTACCTACGTTTGGCCGCGCCGGGGAACTCTTCTCCTACGCTACCCCGTGCCGGTTTTGGTCTATATCCTTTCCATCGCGCCGTTCTAATTCCCCACTCATCTTCTGGATGATTTTCGTCTCCCTCGGCGGAGATTAATAAACTTGATTAATCATTATCTATCTTCATGATTCTATTATCATGCTCTAGTATAATCATGAGCGCCAAGTTAGTGCATGCATGCTTGCATGGACCCTCGGTATATCAAATGGCACTGACGGAAGGCCGGGCTACGCTCGACTAGAAGTCCTTACTATGCGCGATGGTGGTCTTCGGACCTGTGTCCTCCGCCACGTATCAAGGGTTTCCAACTCAATAAACCATGCCTCTATTGCATGATAGATAAAAGCATTTCATGTGACCTCGTCATATGCATCCTTTTGCATCTTATTTCGGCCTCGGACGGCTCACTATCTCGGCAATTAATCAAAGGTTTTCTCCCTTATGGGGGATGTAATTAACGTCATAGCCTTTATGGTATGACGGACTGCTGGTCTCGACCCGAATCTCACTCTCACCCAACACGGGTCAGAATGAGCGCATAATAAACCTGTCACTCACGTGACTGGCACGCCTGCGCGGTCAACTAATCAGCTGATTATTGATTAATTAATTGGTTGGTCGACCCAGAATAAAAAGAAAACAAAATCCCATCAAACAGCCGCTCCCCGATTTTCTTTAATTCTCCTTTGCCCTTTTCTCTGAAATTTCTTGACCACTCTTAGATCTTCGGGGTATTGCTTCCTTGTAGCATGGTCCTCGGGTGACCTCCCTTAAAGGGGTGAATATTAATGGCCATATAGTTTGGCAATAATTTAAGCCCACGTCTTAGAATCAAGATTGTGGTAGCCCTTGGGTGATTGGAGCCCCTTGTAGGCTAGTCCTCGAGGTTTCCGTGCCCAATTGGGATCATAGGATGATGCCGCTTCCGTGCGCATCCTTCTTATTTTGGGGCCGTCTCGGAGTTCCTCCGTAGACGTGTACCTAATTAACACCCCCTCAAAGCTCCGGGTCTAGGGGAGGTGCTGCCGGATTTTCACTAGAGAACTTGAACAAATTGCAAAATTAATAACCCAAAAAAAATAATGATGAATGTCCTGAATTAAAAATCATCATGACAGATATGCAACAGCCATGAAGTGGATAACAAAAATGATGCAGTGATGATCAGGACTTTGAAGGACTGCTAAAGACGAAATGAACATACAAAAAAATTAAGAGCAAGAAACAAGGATTTCCATATCATAATAGAAAATTTGTGAATGGACATTTTGCATGAGCATGTATGCATATATGTTTGTAATTCTTGATAGAAACCCCTGCTGGGACTATTGTCCAGGGCAGCCGGACCTGCTCACATGTCAGGTACTTGCCCATAACAGGTCTGCATGATAAACTCACCAAGATTGCATGAAAATGATCAACACTGCATATGCATATTGAATTGTACTGAATTTTCACTGCAATTGCATGAACCCAAGCATATTTGCTCCTTCATGCAGTTCAGAATTGAACAACACCCTTGTGCATGTTTTGATTCATGCGTGCATTGATTTATGAATTGAAATTCTATACCCTCGCATTCGTTAGGGCCATAGATTCCTCGACACACGAACCATGCATGGATTCATGATTTCCTGTCATATGTCTCATTTTCAGACGTGAATAGCAGAATTCGGCTTGCTGGCGGCTGACAGTGTGTCGACGCACCCTGAGGGCTGCATCGACGCACCCTTAGCCTATTGCCCCCTTTGTAGCCAGTATGCTTTCGTATATATTCGTGCACACATGCATAATCATGCACCACCATGCGTAGATAAAAAAAAGGGAAAAGAAGAATAAAGATCAGAAGAGTTCGCACTTAATTTCAGAAAATGAAGTTGCATGAGTCTTTACTGAAATTGCACCCATATGCATCATTTGAAGCCCTACCGCTGAGAGGGTCGACCCCTCCTACCGTTGAGAGGGTCGACCCCAGGGGTCAACCCCTCTTGGTGAGGGTTCTGTCCAGGGGTCCCCTGTGTAAAAATCTGCACAGGGGTCAACCCCTTTATCAAAGGGGTCGACCCCCCCCCCCTTTTATTTTTCTTCAAGGCTGGCCTGCTCTATGATAAAAAAAGAAGGAATACCCAAAACATTTGCACTTGCATGATATTTCTTACATAAAAGAAATTTTTGTTAGATTGCATGAGCATGATAGAGCCTTATTGAGTTTTCATGAAAATGATCACATAGGATACATTCTCATTGAAATGGCATTTGTATTCTCACATATGCATTCTAAGTGCAGACCAAACCTAATATGCAATTTTGTTTCATGTTTTGAAATTGCACATGATTTGTATGAAAATCTCATGATCCAAAATTGCACTTGCATGATAACCCTGCATAAGAATTTCTGACAGATTGCACGAGCATTAAGTCCCCAAGATCATGCTTGAACCCATGTTTTATGCCCTTTTTCTCATAAGCACTCACATACATATGCATGTGCATTATACATGCTTCGCCCATGGGCAAGAAGAGAGTAAGAAGACCAAACAAAGAAAACGAAAAAAATGGAAACAAGCTTCTATGGAAAGATGAATAAGATAAAACAAAGGAAAGTCAAAGAAGAGGAGGTTCTTACCCTGACGCAGGCTGCACCGACGCAGCTTGGCTCTACGTCGACACAACTTGACCTGGGGCCCGTTTAGCGCGTGCCCTGCGCCGACGCGGTGCGGAGCTCGCGTCGACGTAGCGCGATCTCGGGCGAAGCCCAGTGCGCTGGGTCGATGCAGCACAATCCTGCATCGACACAGAGCGGATCTGGACTAAGCCCCGGCATGCTGCGTCAACGCAACCAATGCTGTAGGTCGATGCGACCAGCCCCTCCCCCTTTGTGCGTTGCGTCGACGTCGACTCAACCTTTAACAAACAACCACCAAAAAAGGAAGGAAGGAAAAAAAGAGAAAAACTATAAATCATAGATAATAGCATCAAAAAGAAAATGATAATCCAATGATAAGAATAACGCCATGAGAGCGCAATAAACAAACAAAAAAGAAGAAGAAGAATCATAATAACAAAGTAAAACAAATAATTGATCAACAAACCAATAATAAACAAAAAAATCAGCATAAAAAATGATGAACAAAATAACAAAAGAGTGAATGACAAATCATGAATAACAATGCTTACAAAGGGGAGATAACATAATAAAAGAAGTTCCACGAAAACATGATAATAAAGAAAATAAACCTAAATGTCATCCTTAAGGAACTAATGGTGTTTGATTCGGAGTCCTTACCTCTCTAAACCCAGTATAAGGGATACATTAATGATGCCCCGGCTAGTCGTGCTTGGACCTTGGGGACCATCCCCATAATGGCCATGGCCCGACTTTGCCCCGGGCCGATAACCCACTAAATATAACCCACTTTCACTAAGGTCTAACCCTGATTCCTTTATATATATCAAACTTGCCGTGATTCGGTAGACATTGGGGTTACCCCCGATTCTTCATCGTCATCTAAATATCAAACTTGCCGTGCACTCGGCAGACATTTGCATGGGTCTTATCTTTGCCTTTGTTACGATTAAAACAAGAACTTCTGGCCGAACATGAAATGGTCAATATATGACCGACATGATTTTAAATATCCCTTTGCACCCTAATGTAGGGGATGTTAATGCTCTTCAACACATCTTTCATTCATTTCATGAAATTCCATTTTTAGGCCATGGGGCCCCTTATCTTGGCGATTAATCAAAGATTTTTCCCTCTCCGAGGAGATGTAATTGATGCCATGACCTTTATGGCATGGCGGGTCTTAGTCCCGACCCGATACCCACTTTTGTCGGATTAGCCAGACGGCGCGCACCATTGGCTCTGGACCACTCCAGCCTCTGAGCCTAAACAATTATCACTATGTGATTGGCACGCCCACGCACTAGTAAACCTATATATAATATAAGCAATATAAAGATAAATGATTTTAAATAAAATGATAAAAAGTGCGTCCACAAGTCTGGCACGCCCGGTGGGACTGAACCACCTTTCATCTTTTCGCCAAGATTTGGGGCCTCATGGCCCCCTCCTAAAATTCTAACATCCTCAATTTGAAATTGCAGGGGGTTGAATTCCGAAGGGCTCGATGGCTGTTACATTCGGGCCACTCGTCGTCGCAAGCCATGCTGAGCATGGCTACCTCGCGGTGTCAACCCAGTTCAGTGATTTCCCTCCCGTGGTTGGCTTCCCCAACTTCCTGGGAGTTATGTTCGTGAACCTCCTGGAGGCCTAGGAGATAGAGCTTGTCGCCGCTGTGGAGGTGACGCCCGAAGGAGCAAGGGTGCAACACGTTGATACCAGAAAGAAGCGGACGCCGGTTGCCAGGCGGGTAGCCAAGAAGAATGCTGGTATGTTGTAAGGCCGGCTCTCCGTGTCGGGTAAATCTGTTATGATCGGAGGAGTCCGGGTATAGCTGAATGGCTGCCAGGCCATGATCGCGCCTGATAGGGTGATCCCAGCAGTGCCTGTGCACAACCAGTTCCAAGCACTGGCTCGAGGCAAAGCGGACCGCACCGGGTCCAAATTGAAGGAAGGGTTGGCCTCTAAGCCGACCAGATTCAAACAAGTGTGGGTGCCCTAGCGGCGGGCCCCAACCCCAGTTCAGCCTGAGCCTGTCATGATTGACAGGTTCAAAAAAGAAGATGAGAAAGAGAAGACTGAGGCACCAGCTCGAGCGTCTCGAAGACCAGCCTTCTGAGCTTATGGCCAGTAGGTGAACATTTACTCAAATGATGGGAGATATGGTAGGATGTCTGAGCGAAGGTGCCTCGCCTACAAATCGCCGGCACAAGCTAAGGTGCCACCGCCAATGGTCCGCCCTAGTAATGGGCGAGATGATGTTACCCGGGCTGTACGGGGATACCTCCGTGGCCTCGGAAACACCCTTTTGGGAACACAGCGGCTCCTAGAAGCTGTAAATGGCATAGAAGGAAGTCGGGGGCAACCAGTCGACCCGGAACACAGAAGATGCGAAGTTGGGATGCTATGGGCCGCCCTTCCATGATAAAGCTACACCAAGAGTCTCGGTATTTGACAGATTAACTTTCCTTGGACAGCCAGCCAGAAAAGTGATACGAAGGAACAAGAAGCTGCAGATCTTCACCTATAATATGGCCGGAGTGGCCAGCCATTATGAGGCCCTCCCCGAAGATCACGAAGAGGTGGTCAGGCTCGCTGAAAGGCCAGGTCCCGTCACTAGGAGAAGGAGAGCCGCAGTTGAGATAGTACAAGCCCTCGCCGGTGAAACAAGCTCAGATGTGGTCACCATGGCGGCAAACGTGATTACTATTGAAGATGAAGGAGAAAGGCCGACACATTCTCCAGATATTTCGTTGGAAGGGGGAGGCCAAGTTCCCAGCCCATCTACCCCTGATCTAGCAATAATGATTCTGTTCTAAAAGTATCAACAGGAGATTGAAGCATTGAAAAGGCAAGTAAGCGAACTGGCCATGCATACTTCTGCCTCAAAGTAGGTCGATGCCCCTCCTGAAACGTCTCGACGAGTCGTTGATGAATTCGAGGGTTCACCTCAAATCACTACAGGAAAACTGGATTTTACCTACGGCAAATGTGGTAGGTAAAGGCCAAAAAACCCGTAGGTAAAACCTTTACCTACGACATTCCCTACAGTGTGGTGTCGTAAGCAAAAATTGCGTAGGTAAACTTTTTCCTACGCGAAATAATACCGTAGGTATAGTGTGGTCAATACTTACGGCAAAGTAGTAGAGGTATAGGGGTGCTCATTACCTATGGAATTATGTCACGTAGGTAAAGATTTACCTACATAGTTTTTGCTTACGACGTATGTCATAGGTAATTACCTACGAGTTTTGTCGACTAGGTAATTACCTACGGCGTACATGGCATGCCAACACAATTTTATACCTACGACATATGTAGTGGGTAATATCCTACGATTTAACTCGCGTAGATATTTTATCTACGATTTATTTTGCGTAGGTGATTGTTGATAGTTACTTACAGTTAATGTTGCGTAGGTAATTTCCTACAGTCATGATCGTGTAAGTCGTAGTTAGTATTTACGTACGATTTATGTAGCAACCCTAGTAAAATAAAAGGAAGATTTCAAGAAAAATTAAGTAAGTAAATGATAAGAACCAAAATGAATAAATAATAAGTTAAATGTAAATAACGTCTCTCAACAAGGCGCGATTTAAATAAGAAACGTCTTCACCTGAGGCGTTAATTCAAAAAGTGACGCCTATACCAAAGGTCGTCAAATTTCAAAACGTCCAAAACGAATAAAAGGAAAGGGAAAGAAACGCCCTCTTCTTGGGCGCGAATTACAAAAGAAACGGTACAGGTCAAGACGTCAATTAAAATGCACGCCCTAACCTAAGGCGTTAATTGCATTTGTGTTCCATTCGAACCAGGAGACTATCCAGGGTAAGTTTTAGGATTGGTATGTGTTTGGTTGAATATAGAAGGACTCTATCTAGGAAATATATCTTCCAATCGAATTCTAACTCCATTGGGATTCCAAAAATCCTATAAATACCCCTTACAATCGAACCTATTAACTATTTGGTCAAGGGCGTTTTGTTGTTGTCTCGTGCGTGAAGAACAGGTTATTCTTCTTCCTCTACCTTCGGTTATGGATATGGATAATATTAATGTTCTTCATCTTCTTCTTCTGTAGGTTGCCTGCAGCAAGTAGTAACTCTCTTGTCTAGTTGAAGAACGTGGGCTCTTCATCAACATCCGCTTCTTCTGTTTTGAACAGAGTGTCGTAATCTCTTCAGTTTCTTCACGTATTTTCACCCAGATCATCATCAGGTAGGTTTTCTCAAGAATTGTAGCCCAAACTAGCATAAAAATTTATGATAATATCATATGTAATTCATGCATATAGTTTTATTGCGTTTTAGAGGTTTTCTGTGAAATTTTGGCAAGAGGCGACCCATGTCAGGGCGCTAATTCATGATCTGACGCCGAACTAAGAGTCGTCAATTTTAAGAAATTGATAAATACGCACGTTTGAAATTTAATATCTATGAAACCTGTAGTTAAATCTAATGCATGATCATATATCTCGAATCTTGATATTTTTATTGTCCTGACCATGTACTTTGTTTCCTGAAAATTATTATCTTGGAAATTACCACTGTTCAGGATAAATCCTGGAAAAGAATGAATTAACGTCCTCCAGTAGGTCGTCTTTTATGAAAGTGACGCCCCTGGCTAAGGCGCGTTTAATCAAAATTACAGAATAAAGAAAATTTCAGCAAAATAGAAATTTATAATGGACGACGGTTACAGAAGTCGTCAAATTTAAAATAACGACCCAGTGAAGGGCGTTAATTTAATAAGTAGTGACTTATGTTAAGGCGCTAATTTCCTGTGTAATTATTTTATACTGTTTACTGTTAACCGAGGGTTTTATATAAATATATATGTATATATCGGCACTATATTTCCATTCTGTGAATATAGTCCCATGTTCTACGATGTTTTATCGATTACCCCTCAACTCTCGGTGACATACAAGCTCTCCCTTGGACATTCCGTTCCTTTGGACTGGCAAGTTAGTCATTGGGACCTCCGTAAGTCTCCTCGTAACCTTGGATTCCCTCAAGGCCGACTGAGCGGGTTGTACCATAAAAACCCTTTACACTATTTTGCCATGTCACTCTATAGAAACATGGTATACCGGCCCTCATGATATGCTATGTGGATATCATGAGAATATTCTTAATGGGATGTGGAAATCATGCCATTATTATGATGTTCTTGTGGATCTCAATTCTATATCAAATGACATGACCATCTATAAATGGACACTTAATTATCATGGTACCCAATTAGGGAACCAACTCCACCCAGTTTTATCGATACTCGTGTTTATATCGTTATTATCGTCCTTATACATCAAGTTCAATTTTGAACTCTACTCTATCTTGAATATCCACAAGCTTTTTCTTGAAATTCCATATTGGCTATACTATAAAGTGGATGTCTAGATCTATCTTTAATGCTGTGCATATAAGGGCCCGATCTGGTCCTGGGAGGAACACCCAAAAGTACTAGTGCCCATGGAAGTTGTAATGATCACGGTGTCTAGCATTGCACCGAAGTACTTTCTCTTTTGATCTTTGACATTCCACACACTCTCTTTCCTGCATGCGTGACTCGACTTGCGTGACTTTACTAGCGTGGCCCGACACGGGCAAAGTACTTGCGTGAAATAGCCAATAATCTATAAAGTCTCTCATGAATATCTCTTGTTTAAGACTCGCTTGGAAGTTTTGCACGACATGTTATTCTATTATTAGTCTTATTTCACTTGCTCAGTTATTTCTACATGCATATTGCATTTACATGTGAAAAATTGTAATTACTTAAACCCATTGCTAGTTCTTGAGATATAATTTCCTACTGAGCGTTCGCTCACTCAGTGTTTCCCTACTTTTCAGGTAAGTCCGACGACGAGACTCAATCGGACAGGGAAGGTCAAGAGTGAAAGAGATTAGAGCTTCTCAAAGCGTCAACTAGTCTTGTCTTTTTCATATTTTCTTGAGTCAATTTTGTACTTTTCTTTTTATTAAGTTTAGCATTTTCAAGGGATTGTAATAGAAATACTTTTGTGAAGGAATAAAAGGATTGGGTTATCTTTGTTCTTGCGCATCTCTGATTTGGTGTCGAATACACTAATACTCTGATTGACATGATCGATATAAACTCGTCACGCATCTCCGGGTATCTTCCGCGCTCGGGGCGTGACAATTTTTGTGGTATCAGAGCCTAGGGTATTCAATTCCTAGGAAACCCAAGTCCAAGGATAAGTCTGAACCTCTAACCAGTGAGCTTGGGTAGAACCAAGGGTTAAAGTCAACATAGAATTAAAAAACCTTTTAACGCAATCACATACTAATATAGCTATCGTAATTGTAGGACAATGGCTGCCGAACGTCCTCAATGGCGCAACATGCAACGCACTCTTCAAGACATGACCCAGGCACTTCAACAAGTGGCACAAGGAGGTGCACATCGTGGAGCAGGAAATCTCCACCAAAGCTTCAAGAACATGAACCCTCCTAAGTTCATGGGATCCACTGATCCAGATGATGCCGAGCACTGGATCCAAGAGACGGAACGTGTTTTTAGAGTCATGCAATGTTCGGACCAAGAGAAGGTCCTGTTAGCCACATTTCAACTAGAAAGAGACGCCCGATGCTGGTGGGAGTCGGTAGAAGCCACATTAGATCAAGGACAAGTTACTTGGGAAGAGTTTGTTGAACATTTCAACAATAAATATTTCTCAGATCGAGTTCAAGAGAAGAAAGCCGCTGAATTCGTCGCACTTAAGCAACGATCTTTGTCGGTGGCTGAATATGAAGTGCAGTTCTCAAGGCTGTCTCGGTACGCTAAACACTTAGTTAGTACTGAGAAGATGAAAGCTCGAAGATTCCTTAATGGGCTCAGGCCCCAATATATCACACAACTGGCACCGATGGACATACAAGTCTATTCGGAGATGGTTCGACGAGCCCAATTACTAGAAGATGCCACGGAACTATCTGATAGGATCCGTGGGAAAGACAAGAAGGAGAATGTTACTAGCTCCGGCACCTTCAAACCCAATTTCAAGAAGAGGCCAAGTAATGGAGGTACTCCCTCCCAGGAGCAAAAGTTCAAGAAGACCAAACCTTTCTCCATCACCACTACACCTTCTAAGGTGGTGTGTAAGCACTGTGATAAGGCCGGGCACAAGGCCGAAGAATGTTGGAGGAAACTTGGAGCATGTCTCCGTTGTGGGATCCGTGATCATCGGATTCCCGACTGTCCCCTACTCAATGATCAAGCCGATGACGGAAAGCGCCCGTTGACAAAGAATGCTCGTCTCCAAGCTATTAAGGAGGCGGAACAAGACGAAGGCGGACTAGTAGAAGGTACACTGAAAGTTTGTTCCAAGTCTGCACATGTCTTATTTGATACGGGTGCATCACATTCTTTTATTTCCAAGAAGTTTGCTGACCCACTACCTATGGAACCGGAATGGATGAAAATATTTTTATCTACTCCTCTCGGAAACGAAACCGATATTACTCACCATTATCAAAACTGTGAAGTCTTGGTAAAAGGAAGAAATCTTCCTATCAACCTCATATGTTTAGACCTAAAAGAATATGATGCCATATTGGGAGCAGACTGGTTATCTAGGTATCAGGCAACTGTGGATTGCCGTAACAGCAAAGTTACTTTCAAGGACTTTCCAGAACTAGTCTATTCTAGCCCTAAGAGTCGGAGCAAGTCACCTCTTATTTCGGCTCTCCGAGCTAGCAAGCTAATAAGGAAAGGATGTGTATCTTTCCTTGCATTTGTCACCATTAAAGAGACTAAGGAGACTAAGCTAGAAGACATCCCAGTTGTGCAAGAATTTCCGGACGTGTTTTCGGAGGATTTGCCTGGATTACCTCTACAAAGAGAAGTGGCCTTCACCATCGACTTGGTCCCTGGTGCTGGACCAGTTTCTAAGGCACCATATAGGATGTCCCTTGCCGAACTCAAGGAGCTGAAGGAGCAATTGATGGAACTTCTCAAGAAGGGATTTATTAGACCAAGCACTTCCCCGTGGGGAGCACCTGTGCTATTTGTAAAGAAGAAAGATGGATCCATGAGGTTATGCATTGACTATCGACAGTTGAATCATCTCACTATCAAGAACAAGTATCCACTGCCGAGAATCGATGAGTTATTTGATCAAATATCTGGATCCATGTATTTTTCGAAGATTGATCTCAGGTCGGGATATCACCAACTAAGGATCAAAGATGAGGACATTTATAAGACCGCGTTCAGAAGCAGGTATGGGCACTATGAATTTATTGTTATGCCTTTTGGACTAACAAATGCCCCTGCTGCCTTTATGCAGTTGATGAATAGTATATTCAGGCCTCATCTAGATCAATTCATAGTGGTTTTCATTGATGATATACTGATCTATTCAAAGGCCAAGTGAAGAAGCACGAGGAGAACTATCCAGTTCATGATTTAGAATTGGCTGTGGTAGTATTTGCACTAAAGATATGGAGACATTATCTATACGGAGTGCAGTTTATTGTATACTCTGACCATAAAAGTCTTAAGTATCTCTTCTCTCAGAAGGAATTAAATATGAGGCAAAGACGTTGGCTAGAATATCTTAAGGACTTCGACTTCACTATACAATATCATCCTGGAAAGGGTAATCCTGTAGCCGATGCCCTCAGTCGAAAGCCGAGAGCACTATTAGCCAATTGTATGATTCAGGAGTGGAAGTTGCTAGAACAATTCTCTAAACTTAATATAAGCATGGACAAGGACAGTAGGTGTGTCACCTTATCCCATATAAGCATACAACGAGACTTGCTATCCGAAATACAATGACTTCAAGGTAGTGACCCCGTACTAGTGGAAATCAAGGGCAAAATGGAAGAACAACCTGATTTCAAATTAGCACCAGATGGAAGATTGATGTTCAGAAATAAAACATGTATACCGAATTACCCAGAGCTAAAGAAGAAAATCTTAGATGAAACTCACAGATCAAGGTACACGATTCATCCAGGATCAACTAAGATGTACCAAGATTTGAAAAGGACCTTTTGGTGGCCCAATATGAAAAGAGAAATAGCGGATTTTGTGTCTCGCTGTCTCACATGTCAACAAGTCAAGGCAGAACACCAAAAGCCTGCCGGTAAGCTACTTCCTCTAGATATTCCCAAGTGGAAGTGGGAGGATATCGGTATGGACTTCATTATGGGTCTGTCCAAATCAAAGGGAGGATATGACGGAATATGGGTTATCATCGACCGATTGACCAAATCGGCACACTTCTTGCCAATCAAGAGTCGATGGTCAGTTGATGTTCTTGCTGCATTATACCTTAAAGAGATAGTCAGGTTACATGGAGTACATGTCTCAATCGTGTCTGACAGAGACCCCCGTTTTACTTCTCACTTTTGGAAGGGTTTACAACATTCACTGGGGACGAGACTTAACTTTAGTACAGCTTTTCATCCTCAAACGGATGGTCAGACCGAGAGAACTAATCAGGTAGTGGAAGATATGCTCAGAGCTTGCATCATTGATTTTGGTGGAAGCTGGCATGATCACTTGCCGTTGGTTGAATTTGCATACAACAACAGCTACCAGGCAAGTATACAAATGGCATCTTTCGAAGCTTTATACGGAAGGAGTTGCCGATCACCCTTATGCTGGGACGAAGTTGGGGAGAAACAACTATTAGGTCCAGACATGGTAAGGGATACCACTGAGAAGATACAGTTGATTAGAGAAAGACTACAAGTAGCTCAGTCTAGACAAAAGACTTATGCGGACACACGAAGAAGAGATCTCGAATTCCAAGTGGGAGATCACGTATTTCTCAAGATATCACCTGGACGTGGAATAAGGAGATTTGGTGTTAAGGGCAAGCTTACACCAAGGTTTATCGGACCTTTTGAGATACTAGAAAGAGTTGGCGAGGTTGCTTACCGCGTCGCTTTACCTCCTCAATTGTCCGAAGTTCATAATGTATTCCACATATCAATGTTGAAGAAATATGTGCATGATCCGTCACATATCATTGATCATGGAGACCTGGTGATTCAAAGGGATCTCACTTATAAACAAAGGCCCATGAAGATCCTCGATCGCGAGGTACGAACATTAAGGAACAAAATTATTCCCGTGGTTAAGGTGCAATGGAGTAAATGTTCAGAACACGAAGCCACATGGGAGATCGAGGAGTCTATGAGGAAACGATTCCCATACTTATTCTAAAAAGGTATGTATTCTACACTCTCCACGTTTATATGTGATGGAATTTGGGGACCAAATTCTTTTAAGTGGGGGAGGGTGTAGCAACCCTGGTAAAATAAAAGGAAGATTTCAAGAAAAATTAAGTAAGTAAATGATAAGAACCAAAATGAATAAATAATAAGTCAAATGTAAATAACGCCTCTCAACAAGGCGCGATTTAAATAAGAAACGCCTTCACCTGAGGCGTTAATTCAAAAAGTGACGCCTATACCAAAGGTCGTCAAATTTCAAAACGTCCAAAACGAATAAAAGGAAAGGGAAAGAAACGCCCTCTTCTTGGGCGCGAATTACAAAAGAAACGGTACAGGTCAAGACGTCAATTAAAATGCACGCCCTAACCTAAGGCGTTAATTGCATTTGTGTTCCATTCGAACCAGGAGACTATCCAGGGTAAGTTTTAGGATTGGTACATGGTTGGTTGAATATAGAAGGACTCTATCTAGGAAATATATCTTCCAATCGAATTCTAACTCCATTGGGATTCCAAAAATCCTATAAATACCCCTTACAATCGAACCTATTAGCTATTTGGTCAAGGGCGTTTTGCTGTTGTCTCGTGCGTGAAGAACAGGTTATTCTTCTTCCTCTACCTTCGGTTATGGATATGGAGAATATTAATGTTCTTCATCTTCTTCTTCTGTAGGTTGCCTGCAGCAAGTAGTAACTCTCTTGTCTAGTTGAAGAACGTGGGCTCTTCATCAACATCATCTTCTTCTGTTTTGAACAGAGTGTCGTAATCTCTTCAGTTTCTTCACGTATTTTCACCCAGATCATCATCAGGTAGGTTTTCTCAAGAATTGTAGCCCAAACTAACATAAAAATGTATGATAATATCATCTGTAATTCATGCATATAGTTTTACTGCGTTTTAGAGGTTTTCTGCGAAATTTTGGCAAGAGGCGACCCATGTCAGGGCGCTAATTCATGATCTCACGCCGAACTAAGAGTCGTCAATTTTAAGAAATTAATAAATACGCATGTTTGAAATTTAATATCTATGAAACCTGTAGTTAAATCTAATGCATGATCATATATCTCGAATCCTGATATTTTTCTTGTCCTGACCATGTACTTTGTTTCCTGAAAATTATTATCTTGAAAATTACCACTGTTCAGGATAAATCCTGGAAAAGAATGAATTAACGACCTCCAGTAGGTCGTCTTTTATGAAAGCGACGCCCCTAGCTAAGGCGCGTTTAATCAAAATTACAGAATAAAGAAAATTTCAGCAAAATAGAAATTTATAATGGACGACGGTTACAGAAGTCGTCAAATTTAAAATAACGACCCAGTGAAGAGCGTTAATTTAATAAGTAGTGACTTATGTTAAGACGCTAATTTCCTGTGTATTTATTTAATACTGTTTACTGTTAACCGAGGGTTTTATATAAATATATATGTATATATCGGCACTATATTTCCATTCCGTGAATATAGTCCCATGTTCTACGATGTTTTATCGATTACCCCTCAATTCTCGGTGACATACATGCCCTCCCTTGGACATTCCGTTCCTTTGGACTGGCAAGTTAGTCATTGGGACCTCCGTAAGTCTCCTCGTAGCCTTGGATTCCCTCAAAGTCGACTGAGCGGGTTGTACCATAAAAAATCTTTACACTATTTTACCATGTCACTCTATAGAAACATGGTATACCGGCCCTCATGATATGCTATGTGGATATCATGAGAATATTTTTAATGGGATGTGGAAATCATGCCATTATTATGATGTTCTTGTGGACCTCAATTCTATATCAAATGACATGACCATCTATATATGGACACTTAATTGTCATGGTACCCAATTAGGGAACTAACTCCACCCAGTTTTATCGATACTCGTGTTTATATCGTTATTATCGTCCTTATACATCAAGTTCAATTTTGAACTCTACTCTATCTTGAATATCCACAAGCTTTTTCTTGAAATTTTATATTGACTATACTATAAAGTGGATGTTTAGATCTATCTTTAATGATGTGCATATAAGGGCCCGATCTGGTCCTGGGAGGAGCACCCAAAAGTACTAGTGCCCATGGGAGTTGTAATGATCACGGTGTCTAGCATTGCACCGAAGTACTTTCTCTTTTGATCTTTGACATTCCACACTCTCTCTTTCCTGCATGCGTGACTCGACTTGCGTGACTTTACTAGCGTGGCCCGACACGGGCAAAGTACTTGCGTGAAATAGTCAATAATCTATAAAGTCTCTCATGAATATCTCTTGTTTAAGACTCGCTTGGAAGTTTTGCACGACGTGTTATTCTATTATTAGTTTTATTTCACTTGCTCAGTTATTTCTACATGCATATTGCATTTACATGTAAAAAATTGTAATTACTTAAACCCATTGCTAGTTCTTGAGATATAATTTCCTACTTAGCGTTCGCTCACTCAGTGTTTCCCTACTTTTCAGGTAAGTCCGACGACGAGACTCAATCGGACAGGGAAGGTCAAGAGTGAAAGAGATTAGAGCTTCTCAAAGCGTCAACTAGTCTTGTCTTTTCCATATTTTCTGGAGTCAATTTTGTACTTTTCTTTTTATTAAGTTTAGCATTTTCAAGGGATTGTAATAGAAATACTTTTGTGAAGGAATAAAAGAATTGGGTTATCTTTACTCTTGCGCATCTCTGATTTGGTGTCGAATACACTAATACTCTGATTGACATGATCGATATAAACTCGTCACGCGTCTCCGAGTATCTTCCGCGCTCGGGACGTGACAATTTATCTCACGTAGGTAGTTTCTCCTACGATTTTTTATCATGTAGGTACCTACACAGTTTTCACTAACAATTATAACATAATTACCTACGACTCAAATAAGTAATTTCCTATGATTTTTCGAGCTATTAATAAAATGTAGGTAACGTGAACGAACCGTAGGTGAATGTTTTTTTTAATCTTAATCTTGAATAATCTATATTAATAGTAGATAATCTATTTGAACCATAGATAACCTGAACTAATTATGTACATAATAAATTCATCTATAATGCCTATATGAACCGTAAGTAACATGCAACTTGTACACATTCACAAATTTTACACATTCAAAACTTGCACATTCACATATCATATATCAAGAAATCTGCACATTCACATTCAAATCATAACTTGTACACATTCAAAACTTGCACATTCACACCATTCACATAGATCAAGAAATCTGCACATTCACATTCAAACCACATCATTCACATAGATCAAGAAATCTACTCATTCACATTCAAACCATAACTTGATAGTATATACAAAATACCATCATCAAGTATGATTATGACAATGTATCAACATTGCAATCATAAAAAATATAACAAAGTTTCATGAACAACAAACAAGTGTAAACATATATCATTATATATATCAAAAATGAGGGGGGCGGTCTAACATATATCACCATGTTAGTAAGGGAATCAAGAGCTAGGAGATGAATTGTTCCGTGCATCGACCATGACCTGCAAAATAGTTAAATATTTATAAGTAATTTCACTTGAAAGTTAAACATGACAACATTTTCTTAACAAATAAGAAAGATACTTTACATATTCTATGAGCCAAAGAATATGGCTCTCAAGTGCATCTCTAATTTTCCTTCTTTCTTGATCTTTAATAAAAAGGGGGGCTTCAAGCTTGTCTGCATGTAAAACTGATACTTCATAATAAGCATTTCCTATCTGTCGCCTCGTCACAACTTTATCTTTATCAACACTTATTACAAGACCAGTTGCCACATGCTCTCCTTCTAGATCTAACAGTTTCACCCACTTCCCTTGCAACTGTGCAACAGAAAAAATTAGAAGCATCAAATAGAACTTCAAATAGAACTTTGTACAAGAATTGCAGCAATACATAGATGCTTAAAAAAGTAGTAGCAGCATTTTAAAAGAAAAAATAACATAAACAATTAGGAAGTTAGTTTATAGCAACAATTAGCAACAAATATAAATTCTTGAAAGTTAGTCAATAATTTAAATATATTGTAAAATGCATGCCCTCTCTAAGATTGCAATAACTTAAGTTCAAATTAGTAAGATTGACTGCAGATATGAAGCGATCAAAGATCTACATTAAGAGGAAAAAGGTAGTTGAAAGAGGACATGTTCCTATGTAAACAACTTAAGTAAAGATGGGAGAGATGGGAGAGATGGGAGAGACGTAAAAAATGAGGGAGAGAAGAAGCATGTGATTATATCTTGTTTAAATTTAAACATAGAAATTACATTAATGGGACTTTCTAGTCCCAAGGCAAACTCAATTTGATAGGGGAAACGTTTGTTATGTCAAAAGGTGATGATGGTGATGGTGATGCCATTAGAGCACATAGAATTAGATCCCCTGTGAGTCAGTCAGGGTACTTGAACCCAATCATGAGCCCCCAAAAAACCAGGCATCAGTCATGAGACATAGGTCAGTTCGCTTAGCCTCTAGAATGAAGCTTTCAATGAGTATAGCTGCTCCCCCGACCCTTCCTTTCATGTTGTGTATAACTTCCACCTTCCCACTACTATGCACTTTACTCCCCAAAAAAATTATGCTTGATTCATATACAGTGTTTGCATCTTCACCATTGCCCCCCCTACTACAAAAATGTTGAAATATCTCTTTTTAGGTCTGCCAAATGTCAAACTCCTGAGGTAACACTATCCATATTCACTTTAGACTGCCCCTCTATTTCAAAGCCAGACTTTCCCTTCTAGTCACATCAAAAGATGTTCCACTCAAAGTTAACTCAAACATATGGTGCATTGGTTGCCATCTCCCAAGATTTCTTCAATAACTCTCTCTACCCAAGGGCTCAAAATATGGTGCATTGGTTCATAATGTACAATCCCCTCTCTCACTTCCAGGCCCTTACTGTCCTCCATCCTCTTCACCCTTCATCACAAACAAAACAGCACTCTAATTTCATGTGGGGGTATGAAATGTCGACTTACTGTCCTCCATCCCATGCATTCATACAAACCTCATCCAAATCTTAAGATAGCTTTCAAATCACCACCTTACAACCATCTCTTTCCTATAGATCCAAAGTGGTTACCATATATCTAGCCTGGACCAATATTTTGTACCTGTACCAAAACAACAAAATGCACAGATAGATGTACTGCAAGAACACAATCTAAATTTATATCAAGATCTCCATAGCAATACACAGTTATGTAGGCAGTCATTGTTTCACCATCTTGTTCCTAAAAATCTTCTCAGACTTTATCTCTCTTAGAAGTGGTGCCAGAAAATAGCGAATCTCAAAGAGGATGAATGTGCAAGTTTAAAAATGCTAGAACAAATTTTCTAGGCATACAAACCATCCATACATAACCAGATATAAAGTGATCCACAGAAGGGACATTATTAACAGATCTTTTTTTGAAAAGTGGATGGTACCAAAAAGGGATATACAAGTGCACAGTTTCAGCTCACCGCCTACGCAACCCCGAACAAAGATATCTTAAAGGTGGATGTTGCAATTTCATGTGAATGTGCAGGTTTAGTAGCTAAAGTCAGGAAGCAATTAGAATAACTTTTCCCACTTTCATTAAAGGTGGATATTGCAGTTTCATGTGAATGTGTGGGTTGATGCAATTGCAATGTCGTGTCATGAGTAAAGTTGAAATTTGATAGCATAGATACCTGCAATTCGTTCAACACATTCTTTAATCAATTTGGTGAATCTTGAATCTCCTAGTGCCAAAGCCATCCCCGCCTCGAGCAGTTTTTGTAGTCTGGTATTCCTCCAGATTCATGCAAGCAGTTTTGTCAATAAAAAATAGATAAACTTTACATTTTTCTATTCCCTTCTTGTCCTCGGGGTTGGACTTTTTTTTTGACAAAGCGAATATTCAATATTTTTGGAAGGTCATCAAAATCCCACATTTCAGTAAGGATATGGAAGGGCACATCTATGCATTATGATAACAGGAGAGACATAAATTCATATACACTTACCACAAGAGAAACCCATATTAAAAGCCAGAGTTTGTGGGGATAAAATGAACCATGATCAGTATGCCTCTTGTTCTCCCACCAAAAGCAACCATGAAAAACCATCAGCAAGTGGCAGGACTGACAAGCCTTAAACTTGAAGCTCACCATGAACACATACATATATTTGTACTCAATATGTATATTCGAATTGCACCCAATCTAACATGTCCTGTCTGTCAAAAGGATGGATAAGGGACAAGAACTTGCTGCATCTAAGGAAAACCCGACGCCCAATCAGCCTGATTTCAGATCTAATCAGGAACTGAAATATGCTATTGTGGTGATGGTCTGATCTTTATTGACCATGGAACTTTGATATTATTGGATATTTGGCTGCAAATTGACCAATCTACCTATATAAATATCTACTACTCAATGTTGCTTGATATTTGCTGAGCGCTCATTTGTCGAAGTTGATTTTTTGTGCCAAGTATCCCCATCAACTTCTTGTACATGCTTTGATATCAGCGCTGATGGTTTGATTCCAAGTTAGACTTACATCCAAATCAACATGATCCATAATGTGGATCATTGATCTGCCCCCCTCACAGGGTCTGATGAGATAACCACTAGGCAAAATTTCAACTGTAATAGAGTTTGAAGCAGGTGCCCCAGCAAGACCTCTAGTTGTAGAATTCAAAGACCACTCACATATCTACAAAACATATGAAAATAATACATCTAAGAAAATGTTGTGACACCAGCTATGAGAAGATTTCAGGAATGAGCAATTCATGCCTCTGCATTTAAGATCATTCCGATAACCCTGAGAAAACAAACACCCCAAAGCCATTACATGGGGGGGGGGGGGGGCAAGTTGGGTAAAGCGTGAGTTCAGAAAAAGGGAGGGATGTTATGATCTCTAAATTTAGATATATGTCTTCTCTAAAAGCATGTTCAATTCCTCATTTGCACATTTCTATAACATCTAAATCTGCTCCATTATTTTACCTACAACATTTTAGTAATGAATAGACATGTTCTTACTCCACGTGACACGAGGGAAAAGATTTTGGGTATGCAATAGCTGCATTCAAGACCACCACTCATAGGGTAGTTGGCCGTTTCCTAGAAAAAAAAAAGGAAGGGCAAACCTGATTTGGTGCCACCGTCCCCCAAGTTAAAGGACGATTTGATGTCGGCCATAGAGAAAGGGCTTCTGTATACGTTGTGCCACAATCTATGTTAGGAACCTGTTAGTGAATTGATTTTCTTAAGCCAAGGGCACATGTCTACTAATTTCTGACATTTGAAGGACAGGGAATGACAGTCAATAGCAGGACATTATATATAAACCCTGAAGCGCATGATGGGTTGAAATATTTTTCAGAAATCAGAAAGTTGATAAGGACCTAACGATATGGAAACCAATTTAGCACCTAATAAAGTACTCGATACTAAATCCAAGAAAGCAAGCAGAAACCTCATATTCCACAAAGTGATCAAAGAAGGACGCAGTCATCCAAGTCGGAGGTCTCCTCTTTCATGGTTGGATTGACGGATGAATGGCAACCACACCCCCACAAAACTCTCAAAGAAGACTGGAGATTGATAGATAGCAAAACAACTCGAAGAAGTTCCACATATTCACAAAAATTTTCAAGAAAACAAAATCTGAAGATTGTTGCAACTTTGCAACGGATGTGAGAGCAAAGAAATGCTGTAAATCTACAATAGCTCTCAGGGTAGAGGTTGAAGCTGGCCTGAAGGTGGAGCAACATTTGGTTGCAGAAGATGTATAGTTGCCAACCAGACGGATGTTCTCTATATGCAAACAATATCATATTTAAGACCAACTTCCAACAGAAAGATGTCGGGTAGGTACCAATTCACCAGGCAGTTCAGTAGCTTACTGAACCTAAGTTAATGCATCGTTGCAGGAGGAACACAAGGCCTCACAGGTGTCTTTGAAGGACTCACCCAGAAGTTATCAGCAGAACTGTCATGATATAACCAATGTCAAACTGTCATAAACAGGGGGAGAACCGACAGATTTGCCATACTGGATAGGAAGAGTTCCAAGAAGCATCCCACTGCAATTCAGTGCATTAAGGGCACCTTCTGCCTGCCATGAGAAAAAGGTGGAAATTTTACAAACGAAAATGCACCAATGGTGGTAAGAGAAGCTACATTATCCACATGAAACCATGTGTTAATGTTATGTGCATAAGAATCTTATGGTAGAAATTCCAGCTATGGAATATTGGGATCAAGTTTGATGTTTTGTCACATTTGGGCCAATCTAATGTTCCAAGAGAGAAGTTAAAGACCATCATTTCTCTGGAAAACACTGTTAAAAATACAGAGTACAAAGGCATCAGGTGAATCTTCTGAGCTTCCTAAATTTCAGAAGTCAACCATTCGTTCATTGGTAAATAATAGTATTACACAAACAAGTGGCTTAATTACTTCCTGAACCGTCACTATTCAATAACTTAACTTGTAGCTTCTAGTACCATGCATAAAAATGCCACTACATATTAACCATGTCAATCAAGTAAGCACTTAGGTCAGCACTCAAATATATTGAAAGTTCCTAAATCTCATTTTCCATGATGGAACTAAGGGATGGAAAATAGATAGATCTAGGTTGGATCTGACCTTGGATAGACATAGCGCTATGAGCTGGATTCATAAGGTCAGGCCCCCATGCAGGTCTGTACATTTTCTTATCAAGTGTGCGGTATCCAAATCTGGATCTGATGGAGTCTTTGCAAATGCTCAGATCTTTCATTTATTAAACATGACTATGAAACTTTCTTTAAAACCTTTTAAAAATAGGAAAATGGTGATGACTTCACAATCCCTAATACATGGGAGCACAAGATGACAAAAGGATGGGCTCCACAACATCAGTGGAGAAGATGGCTCCAGATTGGCTCCTATTCCCTCTCCTCAGAACAGGCTGCTCTCGTCAGTCAGGTCCATCAGAGCACTAGTGATGGCCCCTAGAAAGAAACTCATTATTGCAACAGGAGAGGAGGAAACAAATGAGGAATCTAGAGAGATAGCTTGAGTAAATTCACAAAGAAACATAGAAATGACATAATCTATTACAGCCTAAAAATTCCTCAAAAGTAGAAGACTAATCTAATAGAGGGGAAGCAGCAGCCTGCCATCCTTTATTCTCATCCAATCCATGACTGCTTAGTTTCTTAATGTGCTGGAATGAGTAAGCAGCAAAGAAGAAATACAACAAGCCCGTGCCAAGGACTAGGTCAGCAGATTGGAAACGAGCCACCTCCTATTTGCATCAGACCGCCCATGTGGCACAGTCAGTGCCTTAGCAGTTCGGGTAGTAACAAACAGATGGCAATGTGAAGTGGCGGTGTTTGTTTATCAAACATGATAGGGCTGTGTAGGGCAGTTCAGCATTGGCTTGCAGCAACAGCATCAGATGATGGATAGAAAATTACGGAGATCATAAGGGGACGTTTCTGGAGGGTTTTTGAGGGGATGCAGAAAGGCTTTGGCATTACCAATCAGGGTTTAAAAGCATCTGAAATGGAGTTCCAGTGGGGGGTCCATTTGAGAAAATGTGGACATCAGCCAGGACCCGATTTTAAAATCGGGGTGGATGGGAAGGTCCAGATTCAAATAAAAGTACAGCTCTCAAGTAAAGTTTGGGTTTGCAGACCTGATTTTGCACTCCTATAGGGGACTGATTTAATGTCATGTAGAACAAAAAGCAAGAAAATTGGACTGATTTATTTGGAATGACAACCAGATAATTCTGGCCACTTCCACATGATTCAAATATCTCGTCATGCTTCCTCTCAAATATAGGTAGGATTTCAGTTGACTACAACATTGTCAGAAAACTATTGAAGCAATTTAATATCTACTGAACTAAGCAACCACATAATGGGGCTATTTTGTTCCAAACATCTAGGTGTGTAAGCAATCTCTCCCTGGAAAGTTCTCAAGAAATTAAAAGATATATGTATCAATTTTCTCTCAAGAGTCAGGATACAACAGGTCTGAACTGTAGAATGTCTTAATGATGAGGGATGCAGACAACAGTCAAAGAATTGGTCGAAATGAAAAGATACATGACATTGTCTTCGCCTCGTAGAAAAGATCACATGTTCAGATACAGAAGAGTTGCAGTGATAATTACTAAGGGGCTGTTCAATGCACATATTTATTAAGTATCATCCTAGGACATTGTATGTGTATGCTAGAGTTCTGGTCATGTCTCTACAAGTGTAACTTAGTAATTTGGTTACACAAGGTCAAACATATAAAATGATACACAATACTAGACATTATATTTTTATATGTTTTTGGCAGATTCTAAAAATTGGGAGATCAGATCAGCAGTGATTTGGATTTTTGTTTTCTACCAACATCTCCCGCCCCCAGCTACCCAATACCATCAACATAGACAGGACTTGTCTATTGCAGTTGGCATTGTTGCTCCATCCCAAATCAGGCTGGAGAGGCCTAGAACAGAGTTAATGTTGAAGTATGAATAGAATTTTTTGACTTGAAAGGGAGTTAACTATTGTCTTATGAGCATAAATATGTAACCTGTCTTAAGAGAATGGTTTTCTTAGGACTTCCAGGTAGCTCAGAAACATGGACTATAGAATATAATAGTAAGATCCAAGAAAAAAAGCAAGAAAGAAAAACATTATGCATTTCGGCAGCTTAAATTTGGAATGAATGTCAGGAAATATGACTATCAGTCTGCCACTTCTTTATCCTTACCAGAAGAAACTCAACAAATGCTATGCGTGTTGAATGCATATGGTCTCCTAGAAGCCTCAAATGAGACACCTGTATAGGCCATAATTATGTTCACTCAGAAAAAACTCCACTCAGTTTAACTCTCCTTATGAATTATGAGTATCAGTTGGGAGGCTGCACTTACTTTTCACCCAAAAAAAAAAGGTTGGGAGATTGCACTTACCTTACCACAATATGCTTCAAAGAATGCTTTTACATTAATTTCTGTCACCTGTATAAATTAAGATATACTGTTACAAAATAGAGAATAGGCTTCAGTAAAGTAAGGTAAAGTTACTAGGAAACCCAAGGAAAAAGATCTTGTACCGTCTTATCAATATTTGTACAATAAACTGTCCTTGAACACATTTCTTGTTCATTCTCAGACTGTTTGTCAAGTCAATCATCAAAATTCCACCACAAATTTGAAGCACTGGTGCTTCTGATATGGAGGAAAATGAAAGAGAACATCCAGAATGTAACTTGTGCTTACCTGAGGAAGAAATATGGGATTCACAGGCAAGATAGCAGTTTTTGATGGTAGAACTCGTACTGGATAATAACCAAGCACTGTCCCACCAAGGCTCAGTGCTGATACTGCACCTTTTGTTCGGGAGGGGGGGCCACATAGTATAAGCAATAGGAAGAAGAGTAGGACTATGCCAATAATTAAAGGTGCATAAAAAAGGTAGTTACTAGCTGAACTTACGTTCATCAGCAAACTCTATAAAGTCAAATCTAAGAAGTGAGTGAGGGTCACCACAAATACGGCAGTCAACTACCTTCAACATGATTTTCCAAGACATCAGAAAACACAGCAGAAAAGTACATGCCATAACCAGAGACAATGCAGAGAAGAATCCACTCCACTATTCATATTTTCGTTTGTTTCGACCAGTAACAGATACAAGAACAACTAGTGTCGTACCTTTTCATGCTGAATTAAGCATAACCTAGACCAATGGGAATTGAACAACGACAATGGGATGTAGGCTGAGGAAAGGTAGCTTTAGAAACTCAATTGTGTTTCAACTTGAGGATAAAAGGCTGAGAATGGATATTCCAATTCCTTTATATTCAATCAGATAGTAGTAGCAAACCACATCATTGACATTTATTTTTTATTTTTCTCTCCCTTCCCTACCCCATTTTTCTTCATCCCTCCTCATCTTTTTTCCTTCTTTTTTCTTGTGTTTGCTCCTCTTAAAAGCAAAAATTATACAGAAAGAAAGCTGTAAAGAGAAGGCAAAGTTTTTTGTATTACTATTTGCAGACAACTTTTACTTGACCCATCCATTTCAAATAAGTGCACTGAATTATCATGACAACTATCTAGGTACAGGAAGCATGTCAAAAGCAACCCTTCCCTGGAACCATGTCTCATGCTCCACTAGTACCAGGGAACTTATAGATGATCCATTAAGTTCTTCACTTCCTCTAATCAAATTTATAAGAGAAATGCTATGGTGCCTCACTTTTTACCACACTTTTGGCCACACTCTTTTCCCACCATCTGATGTGAAAATCAGATGGGTGGAAAAACTGAACCTAAGTTCAGTGCTCCTAAGCTCAGGCACCGAACTTAAGTCTGAGATAAGACAGCCAAAAGAAAGTGGTAAAAATGGTGGCATTGTAGCATTATTCAATCTATAATGGTGTATAGTATTAGCTTCCATAGGAACAGCTTCCAATTTAAAGCACTTATAATTGGAGGTATGTTCAGAAATCAAGTGTAAGGAGAAAGTTGAAGATCCAAATGGTACAACCTTTAAGGCCCTTCCATGTTTCAATGTAGTCTTCCAATCAACAAGCCTATTGATCATTCTCTTTGACTTTGCAGTAATTTGCAAAACTTGGGTAATGAAATATTTAAAGAGTGCATAGAACTTCCATAATATACTAAATTCCTTCTTAACAGGAAAGATTCACATTTATGTTTGATTTTTCAAGGCAAATTTGTTGTTTGATAAAACATTTTCGATTGTTTCACAGCAAATTAGGAACACCATCAATTGAACGTATGTTCTGTCTTTGGCTCCCTCCATCTATCCTGTATGAAAGAGAAACCTAAAAGACCCCCAATTAAATGGGCACACAAGGCACCCCAAGGACACTATGGATCACTTCATGTTGACAGCTACATTTATATTATGCATGTTATTACATGAGATATTTCTTCCACATATCCCACTGAATGCAATGGCTGGAAGTAATAGAACCTACCACCTAGGATACCTAAAATAATTATTTACTTCCTTTAAATGTTCCAAAGGGAAATAAAAAATAAATAAAAAGGAAAGTCACAAAATGGTGGGACTGTTGAAGGGTGACTTCAGAAATGAACTATACAATCAGTAAATAAAATGGTCCGAACTGCCAATTCAGTTTTTAACACCATGAATAGGTCAGAATATAATCTAGATTATGTGCTGGCCTCTTTGATAACAGAATAAGGAAAACCGTGTGAGCTTAAACCTAGGTAAGTTATTCCTACTTTTTTAACTTTTTACTTTGATACGTATCCTAGTTAAGGTAGAATAACTAATTCTACCTTTTGGCTAGAATTAGTTATTCCAGGAAAAGCCGGGTTAGGGGTGAGAAAACCTACCCGCCTTACCAAACTGTATTTTTTTCTTATTCTTCGGGTTAAGGCCCCTTATTCCTCCCTTATTCGATTATCAAAGAGGCCTTCAAGATCAAAGCTGAGTACAGCTTCAACAAGAGGTGTTTCATGAAGACATTTTGTATTGACCTAGTGCAAGTAGGTTGCGGTATTATTTAAAAGACATGCCACTACAAACCAATGCAATTGTGCGATAAGTTCTAAATAGCAGTAAAACCTCTTTGATTGATTATGCTATATAGTGTCAAATATTGATTAAGCAAGAGAAATATATTAATGAGCATGTTTGGTTTGAAATGAGAGGCTGTTGGCCTCCAAAATTTTCATGTCTAGTTGCAGAAAAAGAAAAGTTAAATAATTCCGCAACGGCATTATAGACGCCTAATTTTGGACACCCCGCAGATCCCCAGTGGACCTTCATGTAAGTGATGCATAGTCGTTACACTTGGTTTCTCGATGTTTCATGTTTTAAAGCCCAGCCCGTAACACAATTGTTATTGGGCCACACTCATTAGAGGGGCCCAAGCTCCATGGGTTGGGCGGCCAGAGCAATGGCCGCCCTCATCCCTGGGCGACCAGGGCGATGGCCGCCTTCCCCAGTTGGGTGGCCACATGTTTGGCCGCCCACCCCTTGCAGAAGGCCAGTACCCTGGCCGTCCTCCTGGCTTTACCGGGTCAGAAAATGTAGTTCGTTCCTCTAGCACGATCTCTCCTTCGTCTAGCACGATCTCTTCCACGTTTTCTTTGGCTTGGAGGTCTATCTCTCAAAGAGGGGAATTTCTCACTTCGAAAGGGGGGGATTCAGTGAGAGGAGAGGTGATTCGAGAGAGAAAAGAGGAGGTTCGAGTAGAGTTGGAGAAGGAGAGTAGGGGTGAAGAACACGAAGGAGGCACTTCTTCTTTTTCACTCTCGGTTGTCCCCTGGTTTGAACTTCTAAACTCTGATTCCCTGTCTATTGTATCATGGCTCCCATCGCATGCACATTCATCATGGTATAGTTTCCTAGCTCCTATTTTAGAGGTTTTTTTTCCCAAACAACCGGAAGGTGGGTGGTCGAAAGTCTCGACCATCCTCCCTTCCCACCACCTCAGGTAATCACGCCACCATTTCCTATTGAGTTGGTTTCATTTAGAGCAGATACTATACTTCTCTATGCTAATGCCTTTTTATGTTCTTCTATTTTCGTGAGCTTCATTGTTTGCAAGACTTGGGCGTCGTGGGACGTCACAGGGTTCCTTGTCCTTGGCCGGCCGAGGATGAGGAAGAGGGGACCCCACCTTCTCCCTGTTTTGAAATCATCTCTCCGCGATCTCTACACCCTGTGAGGTTCAGGTAAACACATCTGGCGATCACGTATAATTCTAAATTCTGAAATTGTGCATTGTAGGTACCTATGGCTTAGTTCGGAAGATCCAGTCCAACCACCAACTTCCGGCACCTACAAGCGGAGTGGCGATCACGGTGGGACCTTCTACTGCCTACTATGAGTTCCTGATGCCTGAAGTCCAAGGCTTTGAAGCTTGCATTTTTTTTATTAATACATTAGTTCAATTCCCGTTTAGTTCTATTTTTTCGGAAAAAAAAATTATGTTACAGAAGAAGGCCAACCACTTGGCCGCCTGGGCCCCTGGGAGTCCCACCCAGTGGCTGCCTAGGTACTCTTCTGGGCAACCAGACTGGTCGCCCTCCATCCTGGACGGCCCTCAGTCTGGCCGCCCTTCCCCTTCCCAGAAGGCCCACGAGTTGGCCGCCCAAGTCATTGAACGGCCAGGGATCTGGTCGTCTTCTGTTTACTTCCTGTGTTCCCCGTAACTTGTCTTTCTCTCTGTTCTACTTTGCTTGCGTGTTGTATGTATGAGACTCTCTACAGGTTTGCGTGTGGTTGGGTTTAGGCAGAGCCGGCATCACACTTGATAGGAATCCCCTCCCGTTGGATTTGAACCCTTCATCTGAGAATTCCCACTCGGGTGCAATTGGTTCGGTTCAATCGGGAACCTCCGTGAGTCCTCACGAACCGTGGGTTCCCACACGATCGCCAGGCAGGTTGTACCACTTGGAGACCCGTATAGTTAACCCTGGGGCATTGAGTGAGTCTTCTGCTAGGATCCCCGGAGAACACCTTCACACCATTTAGCTTCCCTCTCTCGTCCGAGTGAAAAGAGGCCAAAAAAGAAAAAAAAAACAAGAAAAAAAGAAGAAATTGGGACGTTGCTTGTGGTTAACCTATTGTTTGATTGCCATATCTACCCTTTCAATCTCCATTTTCCCTTTCCTACACCAATTAAGTTTGGTTAAGAATGGAGAAAATTTTCACTAACCCGGATTATGAGGAGGAGTTCCCTCCCCAATATGAGTCCGGGATTAGGGGCAACCCCTTATTTCAAATGGAGGACAGTCACCTGGTTGCCTTTATAGGCATGTTTTCGGCTACGCCGAACGAGGCCGTCCACGCCGATTCGGCATCATCCCCAAGTGAACATGACCGTGGTAGCCCTAGGGCTCCTACCTTGTCTCCGCACGAAGATCAAGAGTTGATCAGCGTGCTATCTCGCTACGCTCCCGCGGATTTGGTCACGATGGCTTCCCGTGGGAAGGCTCCGCCATCCCGCACATGTCCCCCCACTCCACACCTCCTTGGGTCCAAACTCCCTTTCAAGGGTCCACAAGCCGGCCCTTTCCCGAGAATCCACTTCAATCCAACTATCCAATGGCACCACAAAGGGTTCCTTCACCCCCGATTCAACCAACCATGGGCGCCCCATCAAAGGGGATAGACCCGGCATTCAAGCAGGAAATCCAGAGCTACATTCGGCAAGCGGTGGCCGAAAGAATGCCTAATTCACGTCCACACTCGCTAGCCCAATATTGCAAAGTCCCCACTGCTCATTTCCCGCCTAGCTTCAAGGCTCCTAAGTATAGGAGATATGATGGTACCACAGACCCCCATCATCATCTTTCGGATTTCTTATGGATTCCCATCAATGGCTATATGATCGGGTCTTGTTAGTCCATCTGTTCCAAAAATCCCTTGAGGGTGAGGCCCTACGTTGGTTCTCCTCCCTACCAACTATTGATCTCCTCAACTTTGATATAGTCTCCGAGCGATTCTCGCTCACTTTGGTCACATGTCTTCCATCGCTCCTACATTGTTTAACCTGGTCATAGAGAAGATGAAGCCCGACGAGGACTTCATTAATTTTGCCAATCGCTGGAGAATCATGGCTTCTAGGACAGAGGTCCCTATCCCTGAGTCTCAGGCCGTCACCATGTTGGTAATAATGCCACTCCTCTGGTTAGGGCCATTTTAATGCTCAGCGAGCTCCACACTTTCCATCAACTCTATAACTGAGCTCAGATAGTTCAGGCCCAGGTAAGGGATTCCACCCTGCCTCCTTTCTTTGAACCTCGCACCAAGAGTAGAAAGGCTCTAGCCGTACCTACCACCGAAGGTGTCACAATGACCGAACAAATCAATGCAGTTGGCCCACCCTTCAAGCCTAACAACCGTTAGGTCTCACGTTCCAATCAGGCCGGTGCGAATCAGGGTTAAGGTAATCCCAAGCCCTACTCCAACATCCCTCCACCGCAGAATTGCAATCACACCGGACCGAGAAGGGCTTCTTATCCTCCGTTGCCTGAAACCTTGGGCGACATATTCTTTGCCCTTATGTCTAATGAAACCATTCAGCTTCCCCCTCAAAGGGATTGGGTCCACCCAAATGCTGACACTTCCAGGTACTGTCCTTATCACCGAGCTCCCGGACATGACATCTTCAATTGCTTTCAATTCGGGACTGGGTATATGACATGAATGACGAGGGGAGAATTAATTGGTCCGATATTAAGCTAGCCATTGCTAACCTCAAGAAACCTAATCGGGACCTCGGTATTGTGCAAAATCCACTCCCAACTCATCAACCAACCAAAGATCCCTCAAGCTCGAGGCAAAATGAGCAGGTGAATACGGTGATTGGAATGGAACCCCGAGTGCTCAAGAGGACGCAAATGTGGAGTGTCTAAGGCTTCTCGGGGTGGTACGGGAAATTAGAAGTGGAGGCCAATGAACCCTGGACGGATATCAACATGGTCACTCAATCTCGGAATCTGATCTCACCTCCTAGCCAACTTTCAGGCGCTACTCAAAATCCATTCACCTTGATCAACCCTCCTCAAGCGCCGTGTCAAGAATCCCATGTCCCTCCAAAGGCTCAGTCGGGGCAAGAGCGCCCTTTGGTTCTCCTTAAGCCTCCCCAGCCAAAATCAGTCCCTCCTCCTCCTGTCATTTCTGGAGATGATTCGGCTTCCCTTTCATACATCTTCAGATCTCCAGCTCCTTTACGGTTAATTCGCCCAAAACCTTTAGAGTCGGATGACCCAAAAGAAGCCTCCGTGAATGTCACCCTCCGCAACCGCATCATTCCCCCATCCCAAAGGCAATCTCAGCCTGAAGAACGGGTCAATTCCCAAGGTCCCCCTGCGGAATATGACATCCTCCAACATCTAGACAGGACACCTGCTAAAGTTTCCATCCTGGAGCTTATTAAGAAGTCTCCATCACATCAGTCCACCCTACTTCAATTCCTCCAAAAGATCATGGTCAATGAAGACCTTCCGGCAAGTGGTGTGACCGATGCCATTATGGCCCTTACATGTGGACCATCTATCTCATTCTCGGATAAAGACCTCGCTCCGCTAGAAAGCAGGTCACTCCCGTTGTGCCTCACAGTATCTCTCAACGGAGTCAAGGTCGACTCCACCCTCATTGACACGGGAGCTTCAATCAATGTGTGTCCCATGAAGACCATCCAAAGGATTGGCCTCCAAGAAGAGAACTTAGAAGAGGTGTGCACCACGATCTCAACATATGACAATTCAAAACGGTGAGCAAAAGGAAAGGTAACCCTGAAGCTTGGCTTAGGGCCGATGATCAAGACATCAGACTTCTTTGTCCTGGATGTCGATCATGCATATAAGGCCATCTTAAGGCGGCCATGGATCGAACAAACCCTTGGAATCCCGTCAACGGCCTACCAATGCTTCAAATTTCCTTACAATGGTAGGGTGATCAAAATAAAGAGTATCCCCCTGGTGGAAACTCTTAACGCCATCACTTCCAAACAGATCCCCTTCATGACCATCCCAGATAAGGGCAAGAAATCAGTTCTCTCCATAGGAGACGCCGTAGGGCCTTCCGCCTTAAATTCACCTGATTCCCCTGTGCTTCCCCGGCCAGTCACGCATTCCAATATCCCCCTCGGTAAAGGATGGGAGATCATGGCTAGTATGGGCTTTACCATGGGTAAAGGTTTAGGTCAGCATGAACAAGGTCCCACAAGTAGGGCAAAACTCAAGGTCTCTAAGGGACGCACAGGTTTAGGCTACTCCGCAGAGGAGGCATCCAAGACCATTCGCGTCAAGGGGCTGATATATGATCGCTTTGTCATAGGACCGACACAACTAGGAACTCGGCCGGAGCCAGGAGAAAGTTCTGAAGTTCCCAAGAAAAGGAAATCCCTCCCAATCCCTCGCTCGAGGAAGATTTTGGGCTACTTTCCCTGTTCCACCTTGATAAACCTCCTGATAATGCCTCTTCTACAGGCACCTTCCTCGCTTTAGACAGGCCTACTCCCTGTCTCTTCATTCCCGTCCAATTTCATCCACCCTCTCTCCCTCTTCTCACTTATCCGGTTGTGGGGCGATCCACCCATGTGATCTGCACATTCACCCATGACCATAAATAAACGAAAAAAAAATGCCGATTCTCAAATGTGGGCCTGCGAGCTCACTATTGAAGCAACAGCCTCCCTGGAACAGGGATCCCTCGGCCAAGGGCCGACACTTTCCACCTTGAACTCCCCTTCACAAGCTCCCCTTGTACATAGTAGAGTAGAGTCTAAATCGAGTCAAGGTCTGTACATAGCACCTCTTTCCTCCAGAAAATCTAGTGTTCGTCAGGTTCCCGCGCGTTACATCAGCCAATTGGCCTATAAGTGCGCACAGCTTTGTCAGGTCTCTGAATTCACATCCACTCCCATGCCTCTAGGGGCAGTTGAACTAGAAGGATCTTCTGTAGACGATGGCCTAGGGGTATATGTGTTAAAAGAAGATGATGATGCTGAAGTAGAAGAAGAGCCATTAGAGGATGGCAGTGATCCCATAGCTTCCTTCGTCGACGGAACCAAGACATTTGATGAACCCAGTGTTTCCGTCGACGAGTCTACCAAGGAGATCAATCTCAGCACCAAGGATGACGCCAGGATCATATTGATAAGTGCCAATTTGAGTGGTGAAGAGGAGGCTTCCCTTGTGGCGGTTCTTAAGGAATTTCCCGATGCTTTTGCTTGGTCCTACGAGGACATGCCAGGTTTAGATCCATCACTAGTGAAGCATCATTTGGTTCTGAAACCCGATGCTCGAGCTGTCAAGCAGAAGTTAAGGCGACTTCACCTGAAGCTCGCACTCAAGGTTAAAGAGGAAATTGACAAGCTCCATAAGGCCAAGTTCATCAGGGTAGTCTTATATCCACAATGGGTAGCTAATATCGTCCATGTTATGAAGAAGGACGGTAGAGTCCGCATCTGCATAGATATTCGTGACCTCAATCGTGCTTGCCCAAAGGACGATTTTCCTCTCCCATACATAGATGTCCTGGTAGACAACACCGCCGGCTACGAGATGCTTTCCTTCATGGATGGTTTCTCGGGGTACAACCAGATCCGCTTAGCGGAGGAAGACCGGGAGAAGACTTTTTTCACCACTCAATGGAGGACTTACTGCTATGTCGTCATGCCTTTCGGCCTCAAAAATGCTGGGGCAACATACCAAAGGGCGATGATGGCCATCTTCCATGACATGATGCACGTTTATATGGAGGTATATGTGGATGACATTCTGGTTAAATCCAAAACCAGGAGTGGCCATTCAGAGATCCTCCGGGCAGTTTCCAACGGTCTCGGGAGCACCAACTCAAAATGAACCCCAACAAATGTGTATTCGGGGTGTCTTCAGGTAAGCTTTTAGGGTTCATAGTCAGCAAGAGAGGGATTGAGATCGACCCTAACAAAGCTAAGGCCATTGCTGAAATGCCTCCTCCCAAGAACATTAAAGAGGTCCGTGGCCTAATCGGGCGTTTGCAATTTATTAGGAGATTTATATCTCACCACTCGCAGCGATGCAAGCCCTTTTATGACATGTTGAAAGGAGAGGCTAAATTTGATTGGAATGATAAGTGTCAAAAGGCCTTTGATGACCTAAAGAGCTATCTTCTAAATCCTCTCGTTCTGGCACCCCCGGTCCCGAGTCGGCCTCTACTGCTTTATGTATCCACTACGGAAGAATTTTTCGGAGCAGTTTTGGCCCAATATGACGACGTAAAGAGAGAACACGCAGTCTATTACTTGTCCAAACTATTCAATAAAGCTGAGAAGAAGTACATTGTCATGGAAAAGACTTGCGCGGCTGTTGTCTGGGTCGCCCAAAAGCTAAAACACTATTTCTTGGCACATGAGGTGAAGCTCCAGGCGCGAATGGACCCAATCAAATACTTGCTGGAAAAGCCTGCCTTGACTGATCGTCTGGTGAGATGGAAAAGTTTTCTCAACCAATTTGACATCACCTATGTCAGTCAAAAGGCGGTCAAGGGGCACGCAATCGCCGAGCACCTTGCCCATCATCCACTCCCCATATTTTCCCCTGCCGACGAGAGCTTCCCGGACGAAGAGTTAGGAGCCATCATAGATGGTGAACCTTCGTCGATCCTCTACTTCGACGGTGCACTAAATTCCAAAGGTTGTGGAGTTGGAGTCGTTCTCCAGTCTCCGGAAGGTGTCCTCATCCCACGTGCATGCCAGTTGACCTTCCCTACCACAAATAATATGGCAGAATATGAGGCACTCCTCGCATGCTTAAAAATGGCATTGGCACTCGGAGTTAAGGAGCTCCAGATCATCGGAGACTCCCAGCTTATACTCGGCAATCCCTCAGCAAGTACCAAACCCGGGACCCGAAACTAATGCCCTATCGGGACTTGGTTAGCAGGGTAGTCCGGCGATTTAGGAAGCTCACCCTGGTACACACCCCTAGGGCTAAGAATATTCTAGCCGATGCCCTAGCATCTCTAGCCTTTTCTCTCCCAATTCCTGGTGAAAAGCCGTCAGCTACTGTCATGGTGCAAAGAATGCATATTCCTTCACATTCAGATCCTTAGTTCCAACAGTTCTCCAAGTCCTCTCTTCAAGTCCATGTCATCTCTCATGAGCCCGAAGTCGACCTCGAAGATGGTAATCCTTGGTTCTTCGACATTGAGAACTATCTCCAGACGGCTCCTTCCCTGATTATGCTACCGCCCCCGATCTACGAGCCATTCGTCGAGCTACGGAGCGCTTCGCCATTGTAGGTGGTCTCTTACATCGCAAGTCTCTCAGTGGAGTCTATCTCCGCTGCCTCAACGAGACCGAATCTTGTGCAGTTGTCGAAGTTGCGCACTCCGGTGAATGTGGTGGCCATGTAAATGGTCGTATGCTCGCTCAAAAGCTCCTTCGGCAATACTATTGGCCTACCATGCATGAGGATTGTTCCCGTTATGTCCGTCATTACACCAAATGCCAACTCCATGCAGACAAGCTCCACGCTCCCTCGTCCTCACTCCACCCTCCTATAGCTCCATGGCCTTTCGTCATGTGGGCATTCGACGTAGTCGGTCCCCTGGAAGATAGAACCGGAGAAATCCGAAGAAAATCCTTCATCCTCACCGCTACGGAATATTTCACGAAGTGGGCGGAAGCTGAGGCATTCGCGGAAGTCAAAGCATCAATGGTGGTGAAATTCATCAAGCGCAACATCCTCGCCAGGTTCGGTGTTCCCCATGACATTGTCACCGACAACGGGCCGCAGTTACATCTCAGGAACTCCGCGACATGTGTGGTAAATATGGCATCAATTTGAATCATTCATCTCCATACTACCCACAAGGAAACGGACAAGCTGAAGCTACAAATAAAACCCTCATCATAATTATTAAGAAAACTTGCAAATCTCATCATTATTCAGACTGGCCAGATCGCCTCGTTGAGGCCTTTTGGGCTTACCGCACTTTTGTCCGAACTCCCATGGGTCAAATCCCGTATGCACTTACCTTTGGGACAGAAGCGGTGCTTCCATATGAAATATTCGTTCCTTCACTAAGAGTGCAGCTGGATTCCGAGCTTGATCCCGAGCAACGCCGAGAAAATCTTTTGGCCCCGCTGGAACTATTAGATGAGAAATGAATGATCGCGGCCGATCACGCTCAAGTTTATCGCCAAAGAATTGCACGTTATTACGCAAAGAAAATTCTTGAGAGGAAATTCAAAATTGGTGAACTGGTTTTAAGGAGGAAACTCACTAAAGCCACCGGCCTTAAAGCAAAACTACAAGAAAATTGGGAAGGCCCTTTTGTCATCAAGGAAGTCTACTCAAGCAATGCTTAGTTAGTAGACTCCAAGGGAGTAGAACTCACATATCCATGGAATGGGGTTTACTCAAGAAATTTTATTCGTGAGGCTTTGTACATAGCTATTTCAAAAAAAAAAATTCTTTTTCTTGTATAGAAACTCCAAAAAAAAAACACTAAACGCTTGGTGTCCATCATGAAGTCCAAGTTTATTGCATCTACCCTTCGTGCTAGAAAAAGGGACCGTCAAGGTTGGTAAGTTCCGGGTCTTGGTCTGCCAGAGCCGTGGAGATCCCTGTCCGGCCACGTCGGCCTATGCCTATTAGAAAGAAAACAACATGCACACACTCACGTGTTTTATCCAAAATAGGTGGCATCACCTGTGATGAGGCCTCACCCCGAAGGTCCCCAGAAAGCCACAATCTTTGTTCTTTTCCTTTTCGACCAAATGAGACAGCCGGCGCCCTTAAAACGCTGAGCATGTGAGAGCCGAAGTACAAGACCCATAAGGCAAGAGTAGGATCCATCCCCTTGAGCCTGGATCAGAGCACGAGAAGAGGGCAATGTCCCCGCAGACGTACAAAAGAGGGAATCCAAAAGTCAAAATGATGATATCCCTCCAAAAAAAAAGGAGAAAGGAAAAAAATAGAGAGAAAAGAGAAATGCACGTATGTGTGGCAAAGCCACATGAAAAGCCTGGTCGTAACCGTGCCTGATCTCAGTAAACGAAACCCCTTTCAAACCAAAAGCCAAGATTTTACAAAAGAGGCATCGAGACATCAAATACTCGAGGATTGGTCCAAAATTACCCGAAAGGGGAAAGTCGAGTAGGTCCCCAAACTGGCGTGCTGGGTTAACGGTTTTGCCGATCCTCTCAAGAGGTTTACCCCTTACATTCTTCCTTCTCCCTCCAAAAGATGAAAGCTCGATGGAGATCCTGAAAGGTGAACCTCGTCAAGGTTGCAACCTTGCTTAGCAAAAACACACATATGGTTGTCCACTTCGCAAAGCAAAAGTCATTGCTGCGAAGGGGTCTCTGTGTTTCTGGCCGGTCAAGACCCCTATTTACTACCTTAAATGCCTTCTTATATTACCTCGGGCTTAGGTCAATGCAAGCGCGTCACCTATGGGTGCGATGGCGTCTGATTCCGGGTCAGCGTCACGCGGTTAACCATTAGGGTTCTAAGGTGTTCCATCATATACCATCTAGAGTTGTGAGGAGATAGACCCGGGTCAGGAAAATCATTTATCTCGAATACTTTTTGGGTGTATCCCTGTGGTTGAAAGCAACTGGGAGCCTAAGCTTGGCATGACGGTATGGTTATCAGGATAAGACTTAACCGGCGGGACTATCATTCGAGGAGTCTAGAGGCCCAAATCAACCTAAATGTGCGCTCAGGATACCTGGGAGGTCATTAAGAAAATCCCGTCTTCATGTAGATCAGGTGCCATATGGGTGGTCACCAGGAGTTTAAAAATAATAATAATAATAATAATAAAATATAATCATATAAAAGTAAAATCCCACAAAAAGTTTAAAACAACTATAAAACACCAAAAAAATGTGTAAAAACCCCCAAAAAAGCCAAAAAAATAAAAACATATATATAAGTTTTGCATCCGCTTGCGCATTTGCATCATCATATTTCCCTTTCCGTTTGCATCCTGCTTGCATGCATGTGCATCGTACGCTTATTTTCCATTTAAATCTTGTTAATAAGATTTAGCCCTCTGACCCTGCATTGAGGAAGGTACTATCTATCTCGGGCAGGGGGCTAAAATCAGACTACACTAACCTTTTTTCCCTTTTAAGTGTAGTTGAAACAGGTGAAAAGGGAAGACGACGTCAACCAAACCAAGCCAAGTACACTAAAGAAAGCACACTTCATTTCCAAAACATGTCCATTGCATCCCATCTGCTACAGCATTCTAGGGGCATACCCCTAGTGTACAAAAGCAGCTGCTATCCAGCTCTCTCTCTCTCTCTAATCTCCATCAGTGCGAGGCCAGCTACGCCAACTATCGGCCTCGTCCCCATCCCTGCTCCTTATGTCTCGCGACCTCGACGGCCGTGAAGCTCTCGAGCTCGACGCCCCTAGCTGGGCCGCTCTTTGCTCTGCAGGGGACTACGTCATACCCATCAACTCTTCAATTGTAAACTCAACTCCCCCAAAAGACTGCATTGACTCTGAGGGAGTCACATGTCTCGCTCCTGCTCCTATGGCGCCTCTGCTCTGATATCTCCGCAGTACTCGACGCCTCAGAGTCTCAAGCTGGTCGAGGGCTCGCTGCTCCCGTATCGCCATCGCCATCTCTCGAGCATGTGCCTTGACCTCCCTCTCCTTCGCCTCAGCAAGGCGTCCTTCAAGTCTCTCCACAGCACTCGTCTCTCCTAGGCGGCGTGTCAGCTCCTCAATGCGCGTATCCTGCTCTCGCCGAGTTGCCAAGGTGGCTTCTAGCTCCTTCTGCAAAATTGGAACCATCACATGAGTCAGGCAAAGATGGATGAAAAGAGGATCGCTCCTGATCCAAGTGCTAGGGTCTCACCGTCTCAGCTAACTCAGCCTCCCGCTCCTCAACTCGTTTGAGGGCCCCTGCCAGGCAATCCTCTAACACCTCTCTAGTGTCCACCTTGGACGAAGGTCCAGCCTCTTCGGCCATTCCCGCCCGAACGCGGACGTACGCCAGCTCGCCTCGCTGATTAGTCAGGAGCAGATGATCAGTCAAAATTCAAGAATTCTCAAAGCCTTAAATTAGTCAAATCAATTTTGGCTTACCATTTCTCGGATCTCGTGCCTCAAGTTCACGATTGTCTAATCAAGGATAGCGATCCGATTTTGAAGAACCCGAACAGCTTCCACCTCTGGCATCTACTCATCAAAATCCACTCAGCTACATTCTTTTAAGGAAATGATTCATTTTGGGTGGCTGGGTGTAACTTACCGTCCGAGTGTCGAGACGAAGTCGCCTGGCGTACCGCTCCTGGTAGTCCGCCAGGTAGGTCTCGTTGTTCCTCAAGGTCCTATCCTGCTCCAAGGAGGGTCCCCTCTGCAACGCCTCTGCTTTCGCACGGTAGCGGGAGGACCAATCCTGGTCGCTCGCCGAGGTCCGTCAGCGTCCCTTGTCTAATTCATGCTGAGTGGGTACCACCACTGGCGGTTGGTGCCATCCCAACGTCCTCTGCACTAGACGAAGGTAGAGCAGCGCTCTCAGGTTCACGCAAAACAGCACGGTATCCCTGTGGAACCAAGCTCGCCCCTCCTTCACCCAAGGTTGAGGGGTGATGTCTTCTGCCGTGTAAGGCGTCCAGATCACCTACCACATCAAAATGGAAAATTTAGGTAAATCTAGAGTTCATATAATAAATGCTGAAAATGTCATGTAACTCTTTTAGCCGAACACTCACTTGGTAAGGTGGAAACTCGTCCAGGGCTATCCGAAGGTCCGAAAGCCTAGTGGCTACTAGGCGCCGATCCCGAACCATCTCCCATCTCGCCATGAGCGGGACCATCTGCATCAGGGCTCGCGGGTTCGTGCCGCGACCTAGAGGGAACCGAGTGTATCCCCAAATTTGAAAATACATAGAACAACAATCAATCAGTCAAATCGAGAATCAACACAGTTTAAAAGGTAGACTCGTACCTATAGATAAGGTGTGAAACCGCCAAGGTTCTCCGAACCTGGGCATACCGGATCCATGTGGGCAAAGAGGTGCGCCAGCATCGCTCTTCCCCATGCCAGCTGGGGTCTCCGCTCGAGATCCCGTATCAATAGTAGGTACTTCAGATTCACCTTGTTCGAAGCAGTTGTAATCAGTAGCCTCCCGAAGAAGTAAAGAAGGAAAAGCCGCAACTCCTGCTGATCGCTCCTCTCTCGGGTTCGGAGCTTCTGAGTTACCCGTCCCATATACACATCTAGATCCTCTAGTGGCCCTCGGACCACCCTGGCTAATCCCATCGCGGCACTGATCCTCCCAAGAGGGAGGGTAGTCACTGGCCTCTTGGTCCGGGCCATTTGCGGACCGAGCAAGCTCTCAACCTCCTACTGATAATTCTTCAACTCTTGGCCCAACACCGGGTTCCCGGCTATTGGCATTCCAGTCAGATAGGCCACGTCCTCGAGCGTGGGGATCATATGTCCCCACGGCATCACAAAAGCCCTGCATCCATCCACCCATCTCGCGTAGTGCCACTAGGAAGCTCGCATCAACAGTGAAGGGACGAATCCTGAAAAATGGGCCAAATCCCATTCGGTCCACTCTTCGCCGCTGCTCAGGAGGCAATGCGTGGTACCAAGCCCACACTAGGTCCCATGACACCCGGGCTCTGATCCTTCGTCGGCCCTGCACACAATAGAAAGAAGACAATGGCTGATTAAATCTTCTGATCCCCCAAATCAACTTAACCCACATTCCATCCCCCATAAAATCTCAAAGTTCACTGCCCTGAGAGGAGGGCGGCCAATGTATTGGTCGCCTACCTCCCTAGGCGGCCAAACCTCAGGCCGCCTAGTCCCTTCGTGGACGGCCAGGAGTCTGGCCGCCCAGGTCTGTGGACGGCCACAACCCTGGCCGCCCACAGACCAATCCTCTACCCAAATCAACTCAAGGGGCATTCAGAGGTCATGGGACTTACCGGTTTACGCGGTGCCTCCTTCTCCTTGTTGGCTTCAACGTCATCAGAGCCTTCCTCGCCCTCCTCTTCCTCATCATCGCCTTGGTCGGCTGGCCCCTCTTCGGGAGCAGCCGCGCCCTCATCTCCTTCCTCTTCTCCGCTGTCTTCACCACCTTGAGAGGAAGATGGACTCGCAGGGGCCTCCTCCTCCACACACTCTTCACTCTCGCTCGAGGACGGGGGATCTTCAACAATGTCATGCCGAGCTCGTCGCCGCCCTATCGCTTGAATCTTGATGCTTGGGCGACCCAAACCTCACCCAGAGTGGAGGAATCACCCTCTCTAGCTCTGGCTCTTGCAGGCTCTCGTCAAACGCCAAAACCGATGGCCGTTCAAATGAAGAGGCCGGCCACCCTCTTAAAGCCCTCCAATGCAGAGGGCAGCCAAGGCCTTGGCCGCCCATTTTAAGTGGAGGCGGCCAACACCCTGGCCGCCCTCCCCCCTGTTCAGCAAAAAAAGAAACAAAAAAAAGAGAGAGAAAAAGAAGTAAAAGGCAAGAACAAAAATTCGTGTTCATTCAGTTAGATACATTCATTTAGCATTCAAGCATTCATTCACTTCATCAAACATTCAACATCAAAAAAAAACAACAGTTTATTCCCATCCATTTCTTTCCATCACAAACAATCAAAATAAAATGCTGAACAGACACTAATACAATTAAGTGCGCCGCCTCATGAAGAACTCATTCACGGCTGGCCTGAAGCCCCGCAAGTAGCCTAGATAATGCTTTAACTCATCTTTTTCTTCTTCTACATCAGTTCGAGCTTTCACCACGGTGGCATGGCGTCTCCACGTCTTCCTAATCCTTTGAAGCCGCCGTCTATTTGCATCGGTTCCCAGAAGGCGCTTTGTGATCAATGTTCCCTTTGAAGCGGCCCATGGGACCCGTCTGGGCAGTCCCACCTGGCCATGGCAGCGGTGGGCCTGGTATAGCACCAAGTCCTCAGCCCCCACAAGCCATAACTCATGCTCTGGCGATCCTCGCACCTTGAATTCCTCGCGTCGATACATCATCGGCACAAACACAAACTCATCCTCGGGTAGGAAATTCAAGTAATCCCGCCAGTCGTCTCTGGTCTTCAGCAGCGCCGTCTTGCATATCACCTGATCCACAGGACCAAAGATGGCCCTAGCTGGGTAGATCGCGCTCTTCTCGAAGATTCGGGAAGTAGTGGTCGCTGCATCATCAAAGTCAAAGCTCAAGTGGATCTCCATCCACATCTACAGAAGGTAAAGACTCCCCATGGTGCTACCACCCAAGCTCATCTGAGTAAGTCCACAATACAAGTGAGCCAGCACCGCCAGGGAAAGAGAGCGCCCCGTCCATAAGAGAGTAAGTGGTCCCACATACTCTCACCTCAGCACATCTCCTGATGTAGGGAAGAGCAATGCCCCGCCCAAACACAAGGTCACACTACGCATCAGCCGATCTGTCTCCACTGCTTTGTCTTTTACCTGGCTCACGAGCCGACCGGCTAGGCGGTCGACTAAAATTCCTCGCTGGTCTGTCATCCGCCGAACTTCACATTTATCCCTCACTATCTCAACCAAGATTTCATCCTAGGGAGGAAGGTCAATCAACTCGCCTATCTCCAAATCACTCCACTGGAAGATGAAGTCAAGCTCTTCCACCAGCACTGAGGCCTCGAACTCAGGAAAAACAAAAGTATGTGTATCTGGATGCCACAGCTCGATCAGAGCTCCCAAAGAATCCCAATTCCACCTCATGCTTTTGAAACGTTTCGCCATGATGACCAGACGGATGAGATCCCACTGGTGCATAAATACCCTCATCGCGGGCGTGATTGCCGCCGTTAAGTCGTGAAGCCAACCGTAGCGGCGGGCATGTCTTGCCCCAGGGAAGGTAGATACAGGCTGCACCAAAAAAAAGAGGAAAAAAGAGGAAAAAAGAGAACACAAAAATAAATAAATAAATCCAATCCTTCAAAATCCATATATATATCTCACACAAACCATACCTTGCCCCGCTTCACAAGGCCACTTAGGTGGCCGGGCACGTCGGATAGAACACCTAGCTCGTGGTGTCCCGACGGAGTGGAAGAGGATGCCATGCTCGATTTCTTCCTCAGAGCTTCTCTTCTAATACCAAGCCCTTGGTTCAACAGCGGAGAAAGAGCACCCCGACTGGGGTTTTTTCTTTGAAGATTAGAGTCCCATCTAGCTCGGACTCCCGCTTCGATCGGCATAAGAGCAGATGGGCGGCCAAGTTCCTGGCCGTCCATCATTTCCCTGGGCAGCCATCGCCCTGGCCGCCCTCCCCTCAAGGGAGGCCACATATGTGGCCGTCCAACTCACGAGAGAGGCCATTAATATGGCCTCCCTCCTCTCCCACTTGTGAACGAGGTATGTTTGGTCATCTGTGGCGTATGGTTCATTAAATGCAATGCTCGTTGTTCCTTACTGTTATCATTTATGAACTTGACTAATGTGTTTTCATGCAACCACAGATCTTCACAGCAATACGATCACAATGCGGAGACACCTTATAACTATTGCATTATAGGTAGAATGCCGGAGGCTAATAGCTTCGGGCGTATAAACTCCGAGTTCCTCTCTAATAAAAACCGTGAAGAGTTTATACTCCTTAAGCTATTCGATGGCCGCCTGCTGCCTAACTCGGGATGATGGACTTCCCGAATTCTCGACTATGCTGAAGTACAATGTGGGAAGATGGATCCCCACCAGGTTCCGGACCACGTTTGTCACCAAGCACAGGTTGACAGACTTATTGAACTCTTGACCGATCGACTCGGAGATAGGCAAATAAACCCTCCAACTTTGCATTAGATAGGTTTTTTCCCTTTAAACCCAGCATGCATCATATAGGCCCTTTTAGTCCCACTATCCATCCAAAATCCAAAAAAAAAATTTCTATGCATGATAAAACAAAAAAAATGCATGCATCTCATCTTGGGAGCCACGATGCAAAGCAAGAGGAGCCATGCTGCTTTGACCAGCCCATGGACCTTTGGCCCCCGCATCGATTTTCCGAGTTCCTTGATTTTGCCAAACTTGTATGAACGAGTCAACGTGATTCCACTCCGATTCGACCAGCAGAGAATGTGTTTTATGTAGACCGTTTTGAGTATTATGTGATTCGACAAGTCATTGATTCCTATACCCTATTTTTTCTTATCCTTGTTTTTAGGTCTTGTATCTCCTTGAGCCTGGATTGTGTTCATCCCCTCAAGTCCCGCAGCGCTATGCTAGGGAGTCCCATGTGACCGCAGATACAAGTCCTCTTAGTTTAATTATCCTTTCTCCCCTTGCCAATGGCTTATTTGATCGCTTAATGCTCATGCGGCCCTACGTGAAGCTTGTTTTCCACTCAAGAATCCCCTTGAGCGTGTTGCCCTCATTAGGCTTATTTCTTTTCCGAAACACCCATTTATCAGTCCACCGGGCTCCCTTGCAAAATGGGCGTTCCGGAAGGGCATTTGTAGACGCCTAATTTCGGACACCCCGCAGATCCCCAGTGGACCTTCATGTGAGTGACGCACAGTCGTTACACTTGGTTTCTCGATGTTTCATGTTTTAAAGCCCAGCCCGTAACACAATTGTTATTGGGCCACACTCATTAGAGGGGCCCAAGCTCCATGGGTTGGGCAGCCAAAGAAATGGCCGCCCTCATCCCTGGACGACCAGGGCGATGGCCGCCCTCCTCAGCTGGGTGGCCACATGTCTGGCTGCCCACCCCTTGCAGAAGGCCAGTACCCTGGCCGTCCTCCTGGTTTTGCCAGGTCAGAAAACGTGGTTCGTTCCTCTAGCACGATCTCTCCCTCGTCTAGCACGATCTCTCCCACGTTTTCTTTGGCTCGAGGTCTCTCTCTCAAAGAAGGGAATTTCTCACTTCGAAAGGGAGGGATTCAGTGAAAGGAGAGGTGATTCGAGAGAGAAAAGAGGAGGTTCGAGTAGAGTTGGAGAAGGAGAGCAGGGGTGAAGAACATGGAGGAGGCGCTTCTTCTCTTTCACTCTCGGTTGTCCCTTGGTTTGAACTTCTAAACTCTGATTCCCTGTCTATTGCATCATGGCTCCCATCGCATGCACATTCATCATGGTATAGTTTCCTAGCTCCAATTTTAGAGGTTTTTTTCCCAAACAACCGGAAGGTGGGTGGTCGAAAGTCTCGGCCATCCTCCCTTCCCACCACCTCAGGTAATCACGCCACCATTTCCTATTGAGTTGGTTTCATTTAGAGCAGATATTATACTTCTCTATGCTAATGGCTTTTTATTTTCTTCTATTTTCATGAGCTTCATTGTTTGCAGGACTTGGGCATCGTGGGACGTCATAGGGCTCCTTGTCCTTGGCCGGCCGAGGATGAGGAAGAGGGGACCCCACCTTCTTCCTGTTTTGAAATCATCTCCCCGCGATCTCTACACCCTGTGAGGTTCAGGTAAACACCTCTGGCGATCACGTATAATTCTAAATTCTGAAATTGTGCATTGTAGGTACCTATGGCTTAGTTCGGAAGATCCAGTCCAACCACCAACTTCCGGTGCCTACATGCACAAGATTACATTAAATCATCGTCATTATGTTGCCAGCATTATGTCAAATACTTACAAGTGTGTATGTTCAAGGCATTATATACATCGGAATCTAGGGGGATCCGCCTCCACCTTTCCTATCCTCTTACCTGTTCACAAGTATCGGGGGGACTGGGGGGCTTATCTTCCACCATTTAATACCACCGAGGGGATCCAAGGGTCCACCCCCACCACTTACATCAACCAAGGGAACCCAGAGGTGGGGGTTCCACCGCTGGGTGGTACCTACCGGTGGGACCCTCAGCTTGGGTGCCACCACCGACAAAGAAGGTAGTTTCGATTTCGGTGTCGATTTCGGCCGGATCCGAAACTAAATAAAATATTATTTTTTACAACTGAAGGAGTTTCGATTTTGTCTGGTTTCGGCTGGTAGGTTTCTGATCGTTCCGGTCTGAAACCGTTACGTTTCGGCCGAAACTGCCATCCATGACCACCGGGTACCGGTGGGACCCCAGCCTGGGTGCCACTGCCAGATACTACCGGTGGTGGAACCACCCCCCCTTTCCTCCTCTCACCTTCCTAAAAAAAAAGAAGAGAAAGAAAGAAAAGAAAGAAGGAAGAAAAAAAGAAAGGAAATAAATGTAAGAGGGTTTAAATGAGGAGGTGAGCTTACCTCCTTTGTCTCATTGGCAGGGGAGGCTTGCCATGGAGTCATCTCCATCGGTGGAACATCATGCTGACCTTCTACCTCTCAATAGGTGGAGGGGGAACCAAAGGGATGGTAAATGCATCATCCATTAAGGCTCCAGGAGGTTCCCCCACCTGGGTGCGCCCTCTTATAAAAGGGGAAGAGGAGGAGGAGGAGGAGAAGAGAGGAGAGGGAGAAAACACTCGGGAGAAGAACAAGTGGGAGCTCACAAGGCCCAGGGCGCAAGGAGCTCCAAAGTACTCTTGTTATCAAGAACTCCAAGAAGACTTAGGAGGAATTTGAAAAATTGGGTGAGGCTCCACCCCCAAATTTGTATGTTTTGATCTGAAAATTCCCTTTTGGGAGGGGATGTTGGTGTTTTTACACTTAAACCCTTACACACAAAAATGCTTTGCAAATAATTTAAATTCTGTAAAAAAAATATAAAAATTCGTGTAGAAAATTATGAAAAGTTATAAAAATACAGTTGGAACTAGTTTTCATGTGAAAAATTATGCACAAGTCCCTGTGCAAAATTATGGAAAAGACCCCGTAAATGTATGAAATTGTTCAAATTCAGAAAAAATCCTGAAAATTCAGAAATTGAACAAGGAATATTCAAACTTCCTCCGAAATTGGGAGAAAACCTCTATTTTGTCCAAAAAGTTAGAAAAATTACAAAGAAATCCCTGATTGAGGGGAAATTGCAAAGAAACTTCTGATTGAGGGAAACTTACAAAGAAATCGAGGAAAAATTACAAATAAATCTTGACTAAGAGAAAATTACAAATAAGCCCCAATTACTAAAAAAATTATAAATCAATCCTAGTTCATGCTCTAGGGCATGGGGGTCCTTTTGGACTTGAATTTTCATATCACGTTGTAATGCGAGGATAAAGAATTTCTTTGGTAGTTACTCAAAGGTGTTTGGACTTACACCGATATAAATTCACACCGACTGCGGCCAGTGGAAAAATATCCAACGCTCGAACACTAACTCGTCTGATAAAAATATAGCGCGGAAACAATCATGCACATGCTAATTGATTAGCTAAACAAAAATGTGCACCTTCATCCCAAAATGGATAAATCAAACCAACCTTTCAAAAACTTTCTAGTTTTTTCCACATGGTAAACATAGGAAAATACAACAAACAGAACTGTGGAATGAATGAAAGAGCTGATGACAAGATCTAACTTTTCTAGTTTTCTTCCAGGACAAAAAGGATAATTAAACAGTTCCTAGATGAGATGAGCAGCACAAAAATGAGGTTCCCAGAAGAGACAAGCAGGATTTACAGAAGGAGAAAATTAGCTTTCCTTGGCATTCATTTAGGAAAATCTCGACCTAACATGAAGAGAAAGGAAAAAAAGTTAAAAGTTTAATTCAAGAAACTTACTTGTCCGCAGTTGGTAAATATTGCAGCGAGCTACTCCTCAGTTACCTGCCATTCACAAAAGTATGGTGGAGCTTAATTAGAATGACCAGTAACCGGAACAGAATGTGTAAACCATCACACAACAAACATTACTGAAAGCCACTATTTGACATACATGTATGTCGATGTCGGAGACAAAGATGGTGCGTCGAATACTGTCTTCTCTCTGATCTCTGAACATATTCTCATTCATCCTTCTCCTCCCTTGTTCACAATAATTCCTCTTCTGCAAGATAAGATCATCAATCAGACACATGTTTATTATTCTATCTGAAGAAAGGAATGCCCCAATTTTGTTCACAAACTTTGCCACCATTTACTGCCTCTTTGGATGGGAGGCATATTTTTCAGAATCCACCTCAAAATGCAACTTTTTGAAACACAATTTGCCACTTGCTAGAATTCAAGACAAAAGGTTTGTAAATCCCAATAGACAAACTACCATAAACAAACATCTATCTGAAATCATCAAGTCGACCGATCGAAATGATAGAAGCAAGGAACTAAGGTAATTACTCTGCGGAAGTTGTTCTGGAACCCCTTGTTACTGGGGCCCTTGGGCTTCACATACTCCATTCCATAGCTTCCGACGGAGACGAACATCGGCACGCTCGCGGAAAGGGAGCCGCCCGGCTTCCGGCCGGCAGACTTCGAGGAAGGGACAAACTCCTCGGCCGAGGGGTTCAGTTTCGAGAGGAGATCTACCAGCTTCCTCACGTCGCTCTTGAAGTCGGGCTTGGGATCGGGGGACGGCGACGAACATGGCGACGGGGGCGAGGAGGGGGCCTGTCGATGGGGGAACTAGCGGCTGTGGCCCGATGCCGTTCTCCGCGAAGGCGGCCATTCTTCCCCAGAAGACAAAGATCACTCCTCTCGTTAGAGAGAGAGATACCGATAACAAAAAGATCACGCCTTTGGGTCTCTGCGTGCAAATAAACTGAATAGAGATGGAAAAGATCACGTCTTTGGGTCTCTGTGCAAATGCCCAGAACAAAAAGATCACGCCGCGAGAGAGAGAGGTGGTGTGATCTGGGTCTCTGTGGCTCTGCCGGTATATATAAACTCAAACTGGAGTATGTCACATAGAGGAGACCTCAGAATCCATTAACATTAATAATTTGAAAGGAGAAAAATTGCATACAAATTTGATAAGAGAGAAATTTGATAGATAAAGTGGATCAACTTTTTATGGTTTTGGCTTTCGTTTCTCCTTCTGTTGTGATGTGTGTGCTGTTTCAGGGGGAGCTTAGGGAGGAGAGAGAACACAGATGGAGAGAAGAAGAAGACGATGACGAAGACGGCGAAGATGAGAACGTGAGTGTCGGTGCGGGCTGGGGGTTCCGAAGGCACGGCTGGGGAGTGAGAAAGAGAGGGAGGGTGGCGGGAGGGTGGCGGGCTGGGGGTTCCAAAGGTGGGCTGGGGAGTGAGGAAGAGAGGGAGGGTGACGGGCTGGGGGTTTCGAAGGCAGGAAGGCGGGCTGGGGAGTGAGGAAGAGAGGGAGGGTGGCGAGCTGGGGTAAGTTTGCTGAGTTCATTTTCGAAGGCGCGAGAATCTTTAGCACCGAAAGTTTTTAGTCTGTCCCAACCACACATTGTAATATATATGAAGATAATAATTATAGTATCGTTAAATATAAGAGATATATATTCCTCCTAGAATAAAAATGAGTATATATTTATCTATAATAATATTCATATGTAATATAAAAAAATAAAAAAAATATATACCCACACGAATTATCAGTAGGTAATGAATAACAAATGAAAGATATTAAAATATACGAATGATCTATTCCTACAACTATTTACCTTATGATATGGTACGTAGGTAATGTATAACAAATAAAAAATTTAGACACCGATCACTCTACGAGTGACTTATTCTTACGACATAAACAATGAGTAGGTAACTACTTACGATATTTATCGTAGGTAATATATAACAAATAAAAATTGATGTCATCGATCACTCTGCAGATGACCTACTCATATGACGGTAACGAAGTGTAAGTACGTTCCGAGGACCATATCCATAGATATTTTATTGCAATTATCTATTCCTATGGCTCAACTGGAACCGTAGGTATGACATACCACTTACCTACGGCATTGTCGATAGGTAGTTCAATATGACTATCTATTCCTACGACTCAACTGAAACCGTAGGTATGACATACCACTTACCTACGGCATTGTCGGTAGGTAGTTCAATATGGCTATCTATTTCTACGGTGCTACCGAACCATAGGTATGACATACCAATTACCTACAACTTTATCAGTACGTAGTTCAATATGGCTATCTATTCCTACGGTGCTACCGAACTATAGGTATAACATACCAATTACCTATGACATTATCAGTAGGTAGTTCAATATGGCTATCTATTCCTACGGTGCTACCGAACAGTAGGTAGTGTATGACATATACCTACGACAGTGACAATAGGTAACAGAATATCCTAAAAAACCATAGGTATAGGCCCATAAATACTAACGACTTACAAAAGTGTAGGAAATGGTCATAGGTAAAAACTAATTTTCTCGTAGTGGATGATGGCTTCTCAACCGATACCTAATTACAAGGGGGGCACGGCCCCGGTACCACTGGCTCCCCAGCACCAAGGAACTGCCATTGTACCTCAGGCGACGGTGTTGACAATGCCACAGATGCAGCCAGCTCATTTTTACCCGGAGTCAGTGGACTCGGCAATGGTGAATAAGCTGATGATCGAGCAGATGATCGAGATGAAGCTGGTAGATCGGGACAGTGATGAATATGCTTCTTTTGATGTATACAAGGTGCTTACCCTATCCATCATGCATCCAAGAGATTGCCTCCCGACGTCAACAAGCCTTCGAAGTTCAACAAATTCAATGGGCAAGGCTCGCCGATGGAACATATAGCCTATTACATCAACGTGATGGGCGATCTGGCGACCGATGAATCATACCTGTTGAAGTTCTTTGGGTCCTCGCTCATGGGGCTCGCCTTCGAATGGTACTCAAACCTGCCAGTAGGGTCCATCACTGGCTGGCCGGATATGCAACGAAAGTTTCGGGAGCGGTTCCACATTAGTGAAAGGGAGGTCACCGTAGCCAAACTTTGTGCTTCCAGGTAGAAGAATGATGAGACTGTTCTAGAATATATCAAGAGATGGCGGAACCTTAGCATCAGGTGTAGGCCCCCGCCACATCAAGAAGATGCAGTGCAAATCTACAAACAAAACCTAAAGCGGGAAATCCTCGAGAAGATGATCAGTAAGGAAATCAGGTCTTTCAACCGATTGAACAATATGGTGGCGGAAATCAAGGCTTTCCTCTCTAGATACTCTTCCACCCCAGCTTTCTCAAGCCAGAAGGCAAAGTCGACTGATAAAGGGCCTGCGCCCAAAGAAGTCAACATAGTTGACTTTTAGGACTTCGAGCAGCAGAAGAATAAGGATAAAGTAGTCACCAACACTCCTCCTGCCAAGCCGGTTGAAAAGAAGGCTCCTCCTTGCGAACCAGAATGAAGAAACTCTATTCCTTCCCAAAGGAGAAGACCCGGGTCCTCTTTGAATGGGCCACCACATACAACAAAATCACTCTCTTGGAGCCGAAGAGACCCGACGATGCCAAGAGGAAAGATGATCCTCGATACTGCCCATACCGCCCATACCATCAGATGCGCGGTTACCCCATTGGAGACTGTTACGTGTTCAAAGACACCACTGAAAGTCTGATCAAGAAAGGGGTGCTCCAAATGGGCGAATACAAGGTAGATCCACCACGGCCTCACGAGATGCCTGTGCTGGGGGCAACAGCCAATATGATTTCCTTATATCAACAATTTCTTGAAGAGGTGTCAAAAGCTTGTATAAAGCACACATACGAGGCATTCGTTCTGGCCCCTGCAAAGGACCAGGGAAATTGGCAGATGGTGCGAAAGAAGGCAAGAAGAAAGCTGGCATCCCGCCCTACCCCGAGAGTCCGAATTCATGGTGTCACACCTCGGCCGGCTTTGCCCGCCATGACCCCAGCTTGGTACGAGACGACCCCTCGCATGGTCATTCGGAGGCCAGCCGATAACAAGAAGCAGATCTTGCTGCAGATGCACGGAGAAGCCAGCCCGGCAGTCAAACGACTACATGCGATCATTGATGGGTTGGAGGAATATGAACAACCCAAGATCCGACCGGTGCAGCTGAAAGAGTATGTCCCATGGGAGCACCTAGAGTCCCTCAGACTAGATCAAGAAGCTACGGATGAAATTTGGGGGGGGGGGGGGAGCTGCCCCGAATGATGTTCCATACGAGCGGATGCCAACTGAAAAGAAAAAGAAAAAGAAAAGGCTAAATAACAAAAGAAAGGGCAGCATTGTATCCTGCACTACTTTTTCAGCTTTGTTCAACTTAGCCCAGAATTCTGAAGAGGAAGATGAAGAAATAGGCTTCATCCCAACCGAAGCAAATTAGGCCGAAGCTTCCACCTCCCAACACGCCACTAGATCTGGGAGGAGGTGGGGACGTCTACCTGCGGCTAATCACAATATTATGTTCAAGGGTGAACAGCCATACCACATCCCCGAACCTAAAGTCAAGGGAGCAAGAGGCCCGCCCCCACCGAGCCTCTACTCTGAAGATACAACCGGCCAGGGAGTCCCCTCATTCGCCGAATTTCTGCTTGCACAAAAGGGTAAACAGCTGAGCCAGTAGGCCAATTCAAAAGCCAAGAACGCCCCTACCTTGGCCTCAGATGCGCCATCCCCGGTAAACAAAGATAATGAGGGCACTGCCCTTGCGGCTAAGCTCGTACATATCAAGGAACCAGCCGACCAAGTATGTCGGTATCGGGCGACCCCCGAAGAGGAAGATAAACTATCTTTTTCGCCGACCCCTACGACACCAAACCGCGGCAAGCATAGCAAAGCCTAGGAAGCAAGATTAGCCGTCTCGGAGATAGTTCTCAATTACAAAGAACCAGGGATTGCCGTCCTCGAGGTCGACATCTGGCTCGTGAGAGATGGCATGGACTTGAAGAGAGGGCCCTAAGAATTGTTGGAACCAAGGATCTGAGTGTGAAGGAATGTGCATCCTTTGCACTATGACAGTAGCTGATGGCTTTTTGCCAGGAATTGGGAGAGAGGATGCTAGAGAAGCCAGAGCATCGGCTAGAATGTTTTGAGCCCTAGGAGTGTGTACTAGGGTTAGCTTCCTAAACCGCTGGACTACCTTGCTGACTAAGTCCTGGTAGGGTTTTAGCTTCAGGTCCCGGGTCTAATACTTGCTGAGGGATTGCTAGAGTATAAGCTGGGAATCTCTGATAATCCGGAGCTCCTTAACTCCGAGTGCCAATGCCATTTTTAAGCCCGTGAGGAGCGCCTCATACTCTGTCACATTATTTATGGCAGGGAAGGTTAGCTGACAAGCACGTGGGATGATAACACCTTCCAGAGATTGGAGGACAGCTCCAATTCCACAACCTTTGGAATTAAGTGAACCGTCGAAGTAAAGAATCCACGAAGGTTCACCATCGATGATGGCTCCTAACTCTTCGTTCGGGAAACTCTCATCGATAGGGGAGAATGTGGGGAGCAGATGATAGGCGAGGTGCTCGACGATGGCGTGCCCCTTGACCGCCTTCTGACTGACATAGGTGATGTCAAATTGCTTGAGGAAACTTTGCCACTTCACCAGACGATCAGTTAAGGTAGGCTTTTCCAGTAAGTATTTAATTGGGTCCATTCGCGCCAAGAGCTTTACTTAATGTGCTAAAAAATAGTGTTTCAACTTTTGGGCGACCCAGACGATGGCCGTGCAAGTCTTTTCCATGGCAGTGTACTTCTTCTCAGCTTCATTGAATAATTTGGACAAACAGTAGACCATGCGTTCTCTTTTTGCATCATCATATTGGGCCAGCACTACTCCGACAGATTCTTCCGTGGTGGATACATAGAGCAGTAAAGGTCGACTTGAGGCCGGGGGTGCCAGAACAGGAGGATTTAGAAGATAACTCTTCAGGTCATCAAAGGCCTTTTGACATTTATCGTTCCAATCAAACTTAGCCTCTCCTTTCAATATGTCATAAAAGGGCTTGCATCGCTGAGAGTGGTGAGATATAAATCTCCTAATGAATTGCAAACGCCCGATTAGACCTCGGACTTCCTTGATGTTCTTGGGAGGAGGCATTTTGGCGATGGCCTTAGCTTTGTTAGGGTCGATCTCAATCCCTCTTTTGCTGACTATGAACCTTAAAAACTTACCTAAAGATACCCCAAATACGCATTTCTTGGTGTTCATTTTGAGTTGGTGCTCCCGAGACCATTGGAGAACTGCCCGGAGGATCTCTGCATGGCCACTCCTGGTCTTGGATTTAACCAGAATGTCATCCACATATACCTCCATATGAACGTGCATCATGTCGTGGAAGATGATCATCATCGCCCTTTGATATGTTTCCCCTGCATTCTTGAGTCCGAAGGGCATGACAACATAGCAATAAGTCCCCCACTGTGTGGTAAAAGAAGTCTTCTCCTGGTCTTCCTCCACTAGGCGGATCTGGTTGTACCCTGAGAAACCGTCCATGAAGGACAACATCTCATAGCCGGCGGTGTTGTCTACCAGGACATCTATGTGTGGGAGAGGAAAATCATCCTTTGGGCAAGCACGATTGAGGTCACGGAAATCTATGCAAACACGGACCCTACTGTCCTTCTTCATAACAGGGACGATATTAGCTACCCATTGCGGATACAAGACTACCCTGATGAATTTGGCCTTATGGAGCTTGTCAACCTCCCCTTTGACTTGAGTGCAAGCTTCGGGTGAAGTCGCCTTAACTTATGTTTGACAGCTCGAGCGTCGGGCTTCAGAACCAAATGATGTTCTACCAATGATGGGTCTAACCTTGGCATGTCATCGTAGGACCAAGCGAAGGCATCTGGGAATTCCCTAAGAACTGCCATGAGGGAAGCTTCCTCTTCACTCTTCAAATTGGTACTTATCAAGATCATTCTCGGGTTATCCTTGGTGCCGATATTAATTTCCTTGGTGGACTCATGAACGGAAATACTAGGTTCATCAAATCTCCTGGTTCCGTCGACGAAGGAAGCTATGGGATCAACGCCATACTCTAGCGACTCTTCTTCTTCTCCAGCATCATCATCTTCTTCTAATACATATACCCCTAGACCGTCGTCCACTGAAGAGCCTTCTAGTTTAACTGCCCCTAGTGGAATGGGAGTGGATGTGAATTCAGAGACCTGGCAAATCTGCGCGCACTTATCGGCCAGCTGGCCGAGGTAACGCGTGAGAACCTGACGGACCCTAGACTGTTTGGAATGAAAGGACGCTATGTACAAGCCATGACTCGATCTAGACTCTATCTTCCTATGTACAAGAGGGGGGGTTCAAGGTGGAAAGTGCCGACCCTTGACCGAGGGATCCATGTTCCAAAGAGGTCATTTCTTCAATAGTGAGCTCGCAGGCCCATGTTTGAGAATTGGCATTTTTTTTGTGTGGTCATGGGTGAATGTACAGACAACAGGGGTCGATTGTCCCATGACCGGATAAGTGAGGAGCAGAGGAAATTGATGAGGACATCTCATGACACTCCCTCTGGCTCTGGTCGCCTGCACACTCTTGATATGGGCTGATTATGATCTACACATGTTATCTTCATTTTCTAAGTCTCATCTTATGTATTTTCATTTTATTAAGTCCTATCTTATGTATTTTCCTTTATTGAGTCATGCTGTGCTAGTCCATTTCTCTTGTTATGCTTAATTGGGCCTTAGTACCTTATTTTTGGGCCTAATAGATTGAGTCTAGGACATGTTGGGTCTTTTGTCTTATTGTCAAGGTTATTTTGGTCATGTAAAGAGTGGTTGCCTATAAATAGGCCCCATCTCTCCCCATGTAAGCACCTTTGCATGAATATTGAAGAAAGCATTCCAAATCCCTCTATATCTCTCTCATTCTCTCTCTCTCTCTCTCTCTCTCTCTCTCTCTCTCTCTCTCTCCCTCCCAACAAGAGGGCTGCGCCCCTCACCTTCTCTCCCCTCTCCCACCTACCTCTTAACTCCCCTCCCCTCACTTAAGACCCTCCCCAACCACCCACCACCCCATTAACTCCCCCTTAGTCCCAAGAAAGCTTCCACCAATCCTAGCTCCACCACCCAACCACCACCTACCTAATACCATTCCCCAAGCACCCCCTCCCTCTCCCAAGGCTGAAGGGGCTCCTCCCTAGGCCAAATTTCAAACTTCCCTCCCTTAGGGCTATGCCCCCTCACCTCCCCCACCTCCCCTATCATCCTTGTGCGCCCTCCCCTTCCCCACCATCAAGCCAAATTCGCCCCCCTCCCCTTGCTCTCCCATTGCTCACCAAAAGACTCCACCATCCCCTCCACTCAACTCACAGCTCTCTCCCGCCCCATTTCGCCCCCCCCCCCCCCCCACCCTCATCACCATAGCCCTCACAAACCTCTAACACATCCCATCTCCTTCCCACAGCCACTAATCACCCCATCCACCCCATAATCCCTTGGCCATCCTCTCCCCCACACTCTCTTCTCCACCATATTCTGTCCCTGTCGCAGGCAGCATAGTTGCTGTGTCTTGCAGAGGCAGCCACGACTTCCCCTCAAGGATTCAGGTGGCAAGTCTTATATTGCTGGAATCGTCTTCGAGTCGGATTTCCAACGGTGGTGGTCCCGCCGACTTCCAAGGTCGGAGATGTTCGGTGGAGCAGATCTCGTCCGACTGCGCACTCAGCCCCTGTCTGAAGACCTGAAGCTGAGAACTGAAGCTACCACGACCAGTACAGGAAAGCTCTGGGCACCATTTTCGGAGGGCAGGAACCACATCCAGTTACATTTCATTTCCAAGAATAAGGGAACCAATCGACTACTGGAGCCCCCAGTTCCAATTTTCTTCGCCAGAGTGTGCAGACAGCTCCCTGTAGTTCCAGGTTTGACCTGTCCCCACTCATCCGACTACTGCTCTCTTCTCCGACCTCCGATTGTGGCTCCACCAGTTCCTGCTCAAAGCTACTCCGACCACGGACGCGTCATCGCCAGTCTCGTCTCAATTGGAGTTCAGGAGTGCCCGGGGCAGCTCTGCCACTCAGCCCCTGCGGTTCTGCACCTGTCAATCCAGGTTAGACCGACCTCCACTCAGAAGCTCTTCATTTTCTTCTCCGACCTCTGATTGTGGCTCCGCTAGTTCCTGCTCGAAGCTACTCCGACCACGGACGCATCGCCGCCAGTCTCGTCTCAATTGGGGTTCAGGAGCGCCCGAGGCAGCTCTACCACTCAGCCCCTGCGGTTCTGCACCTGTCAATCCAGGTTGGACCGGCCTCTACTCAAAAGCTCCTCGTCTTCTTCTACAACATTCGATTGCGGCCCCGTCAGTTCCTGTTCGAAGCTGCTTCAACAACGGTCGTGTCGACCCCAATTTCGTCACAATCGGAATTCGGGAGAGTCCGCAGCACCTTCTGCAACAGACTGCATCAGTTCCGCACCAACCCGAGATAGAACATAGCTGTCCTGCTCCAGTCACTGCCCCGATCAGCACGGAGTTTCAGAATTTCCCCAAAAATTCAGACATCATCCTCGACCAGTTGGGAAACTTTTGGCACCAGTTTCGTCAAGATCTGAGTTCAGTTGAGTCCGTGGCGGCGCCATCACCGACACCCTGTCCAGTGATTCTGAAGATTGGCAGAACCGGCGGAGCTTGGAAAATCGGCTTTCTATCATAATTCCTCCACCCCGCTTGGCCAGATGAAGGCCCCTCCCTGTGTGGAGGTAGTTTTGGTTGTAAGAAGTTTAACCCCCACCCCATGAGCCCCCCTCCTGCGAGAGGAGTAGTGCTGTACTTCATTTAAATTTCAGGTCAAGCGTCATCGCCGCAGCGTTCGGGTGTATACCCACGCTTCCCGGCGCGCCCTTGTCTCCGAGCGGGATCGGTGTTTTCACACCGATCAGGTGAGCATCTGATACTACCCTTGATGGCCTTTACTTTGCAAATTTAGTATTGCCTCGCATGCCCGTCGAACGGTGAGAGAGTATCCTATCCCGCAATTAGTCAATAGTGTGCCCACCGCGGTTCGTGAGCGAGTGTCACCCAATCCCACGCCCCGGCGTGCCAGCCTCCCACAAAGTTGGGAATCCCAGGCCCTTTGGGGGTCAGCCTAAGCCAACAAAGTCACTTAGGATCATTGGGTCTCGCCTCGGACCCTCGCCATCATCCCCCGGTACCTTCGGGAGATTGTATGCGCCTTGCGAGTGAGCCGCTAGTGTAAGTTCGTTGATTACTCTTATATGCTTGCGGGTCTAGGTCCTAGGCTCATCAATTCATACTTAGTCAACCTTGGGCTGTGACACATCAAGTGGTATCAGAGCGGTCATAGGCTTGTTCTTACAAGTTTAGTCTTGGGTCGTCTTCACACTAAGTCATTCATAGGTGCATTCGCACACCCGTGCATAGCCCACCCAACTTTGCATGACCACTCGTAGTGGAACTCATTATCAAACCAATCCATCCTCTTCCAATTCCATAATGAATCCCAATCCCCAAGGGAATCCCGCCAACAACGAGCATGAGCTCCCCGATCATATGAGATTCCTAGTGGAGGGTACGGCTAGTATCTTAGGACGGCTTGATGACATAACAACCCGGCTTGAGCAACTTGAGGAGAATAGGCCCTCCCCAAGGGTAGGTGATAGGAGGGCACCTCCCCCACATGAGGAACCAGCCATAGGAGAGCTCAACCTTGACCCTCCTCCCGAATTGGAAAGAGACCCACCTCCAAGGAGAAATGAAAGACCCCCCCGGGACAACCCGGATGACCACCTTATGAGACTTGTGAAAGTAGATGCCCCCACCTTTGATGGATCACATCACCCAAGCATCTATTTAGATTGGGAGGCAGCTATGGACCAATATTTTGATTGGTACCCCATGACCGAGGATAGGAGAGTCTGGCTTGCAAAGATGCAACTTACCAAGTTAGCCAAGACCCATTGGATGAACATTGATGCTTTAAGGATAGTTAGGAGAGAAGCTCCCATCACCACATGGGGGGCCATGAAAGAACAACTCAAACTCAAATATGTTCCTCCTTCCTATCATCAAAACCTCTTAGATGAGTGGCAAGCCTTAACCCAAGAAGTGAAGACCGTTATGGAATATATTGAGAAATTCGATTACTACCTTCTCAAATGTGGAGTCCAAGAGGACCCCGCCGTCACACTCTCCCGCTTTAGGAATGGGCTCCAATTACACATAAAGAAAGAGCTTTTCATGCGTCAAGTAGCCACTCTAGAACAAGCCTACCAAGTGGCCCGAGATGCCGAGAAATTTTCACGATACTCCCGCATGGCTCCCCCTCGGGGAATGGACCCAAAATTCATGGCACCTCGAACCAACCCCCCACCTCCACAAAGAGGTCTCCTTCCCACACCCATGGGAGCTCCTCCCACCTGGGCAGCCCCTCCTAGTGGCACCCCACCCCCTCGCCCCACAAACGGGCCCCCCAACCCCACTCCCAATAGACCAAATCCGGCACCCACTCTCCCTCACACTAGGGCTGCCCCAAACCACCAAAGTGGGCAGCAATGCTTTAGGTGCCTTGGGTATGGGCACTTCGCCAATCAATACCCCACCAAGGGCACATCTAGCTTGCTCATTGAGGAGACAACCTCCTTGCCCCAAGATGAAGTTATAGAAGAGGTTGAGGTGTATGAGGTCTCTCCCGATTGGGAGGAGGAGTATGAGAGTCATTACATGGAGACCAATCAAGAACAAAACCCTCCATCCACCGACCCTCCCCTTGGAGTGGTTAGGTGCACCCTCACCCAAGCCCAAGAACATGATTGGAGGAGAAACACCATTTTCTATACCTACATCCGGATAGGGAACTATGCTAGGAAGGTCATCCTAGACAATGGGAGTAGTGTGAATGTGGTGTCACCCGACACCGTCAAACTTTTAGGCCTTACCATTTCCTCCCACCCACACCCATATCGGGTAGCTTGGATTGATGCCACATCCGTACCCGTAAGCACCTGTTGCCTTGTCCCCATCACCTTCCAATCCTACCAAAGTCAAGTATGGTGTGACATTCTACCAATGGAAGTTGGGAGCATACTTCTAGGATGGCCTTGGATCTACGATGTAGATGCCACCTTTCTTGGGAGGACGAACACTTGTATTTTCACCCATGAGGGGAAGAGAATCCAACTCAACCCCTCTCCACCCCGCTCCATTCCCAAGAAGGCATCTCCCTCTCTTGAGGGATCCCCTATCCCCCTCATTCCAAACCCACCAAACCCCATCCCATCAAGCCCTAGTTTGACCAATGAGACTACTAAGGACCTTCACCTCATCACTAGGCAAGAACTTGAGGAAGAAATCATCCAAGGAGGTCAAGTGTGTGCCATTGTTATTTGCCTTGGGGACTCCACCCCAACCAACCCACACCCAATAAAAATTCAACAAATCCTTGAAGACTACCATGATGTCTTCCTCGATAAGCTACCAGATAAGCTACCACCCATGCGCGATGTGCAACATGCCATCGACTTTGTGCTCGGGGCTACCTTACCCAACCTTCCCCACTACCGCCTCAACCCCACCGAGCATGCCGAGCTTAGGAGGCAAATTGAGGAGCTCATCAAAAAGGGTTTCCTCCGCATTAGCAAAAGCCCATGTGCCATCCCGGCTCTCCTCACACCTAAAAAGGACGGAACTTGACGTATGTGCATTGATAGCCGAGCCATTAACAAAATCACCGTCAAATATAGGTTTCCCATCTCTCGGCTAGATGACATATTGGACATGCTTGCTGGAGCCACCATCTTCTCTAAGATCGACCTCAAAAGTGGCTACCACCAAGTTCGCATTAGGCCCGGGGATGAGTGGAAGACCGCCTTCAAAACTAAGGACGGTCTCTATGAATGGCTTGTCATGCCATTTGGCCTTTCTAATGCACCAAGCACATTCATGCGCCTCATGACCGAGGTCCTCTGGCCCTTCATTGGCATCTTCCTTGTCGTCTACTTTGACGACATTCTCATATATAGCCAATCCAAGGAGGCTCACTTAGAGCACCTCAAACAAGTTTGCACCATCCTAAGGAAAGAGAGTCTCTATGCCAACCCCGGGAAGTGTCACTTCTTGACCAATCAACTAGCCTTCCTAGGATTTATTGTTTCATCCCTAGGGGTATCCATGGACCCCGAGAAGGTCCAAGCCATCATTGAATGGCCCGAACCCAAGACCCTCCATGAAGCCCGAAGCTTCCATGGGTTAGCCACCTTCTATAGGAGATTTATCCGTGGATTTAGCACTATCACCGCTCCTATCACGGATTGTCTCAAGAAGGGTACCTTTGTGTGGACTAGGGCAGCCTCTAAAACCTTTCTAGAACTCAAGGACAAGATGACTCAAGCCCCGGTCCTTTGCCTACCCGATTTCTCTAAGGTCTTCGAGGTCACTTGTGATGCATCCGGGGTAGGAATTGGAGGAATCCTTAGCCAAGAAGGTCACCCAGTAGCCTATTTTAGTGAGAAACTTTGTGAGGCTAGGACTAGGTACTCCACTTATGACAAAGAGCTATATGCCGTGGTTCAATCTCTCCGGCATTGGAGGCACTATCTCCTACCCAAGGAGTTTATGATATTTTCGGACCACGAGGCCTTGAAGTACCTCAACACCCAACAAAAGCTCAATGTTCGTCATGCCCGTTGGGTGGAATACATTCAAGCCTATACCTTTGTCCTCAAGTACAAGATGGGTAGTGAGAACCGCGCCGCCGATGCGCTAAGTAGGCGGGTAGCCTTACTTTACACTATCCAAGTGGAAGTCACCGGATTTGAAAGAATCAAAGAAGAATATCCGAATTGTCCCGACTTTGGAACTCTCTACAACACTCTCTCCACCCAACCACACAAGGAACATGAGGGATTCATACTCCAAGAGGGGTATCTCTTCAAGAGAGCTAGGCTATGCATACCCCGGACTTTCCTTCGAGACTTCTTGGTTTGGGAGTTACACAGTGGTGGCCTAGCTGGTCACTTTGGGGTCCAAAAGACCATAGAGCTAGTAGAAAGGCAATTCCATTGGCCTAGTATCAAGAAGGATGTGGCCAACATTGTGGGGCAATGTCGCACTAGTGCTTCAGCCAAGCAAGTAAGACAAAACACTGGGCTTTACACACCCCTTCCCATCCCGGACCGACCTTAGGAGGATTTAAGTATGGACTTCATCCTAGGCCTACCTAGGACCTTGCGCAAACATGATTCCATCTTTGTAGTGGTCGATAGGTTCTCTAGGATGGCCCACTTTATCCCATGCTCCAAGACTTCCGATGCTTCTAGGGTCGCCCGCTTATTCTTTGATGAGGTAGTCCGCCTCCATGGGCTACCTAAGACCATTGTATCCGACCGGGATGTCAAATTCACCAGTTACTTTTGGAAAACTCTCTGGCATCTTTTGGGGACCCTTCTCAAATTCTCCACTGCTTACCACCCTCAAACCGATGGCCAAACTGAGGTCGTTAACCGAAGTCTTGAGAATCTGCTTCGTTGTCTGGTCGGGGATCACCCTGGGAATTGGGATCTTCTCTTACCCCAAGCCGAGTTTGCCTACAATGACTCCGTCAACAGATCCATAGGCAAGAGTCCCTTTGAGGTCGTGCATGGTTATAGACCTAGAAAGCCTTCAGATCTTATTCCCCTTCCTCCACATACTAGAGTGTCAGTCTCAGTTGAGTCCTTTGCACAGCATATCAAAGAGTTGCATGATGACATCCGCAAGTATATAGGAAAGAGCAATGAGGCTTACAAAAGGCATGCAGATGCTTGACGACGCCACTGCGAGTTCCAAGTGGGAGACTCGGTGATGGTGAGGACGGAGCGGCTCCTTCCGGGGCCTGCCTCCAAGTTGAGGGCACGGGGTTCGGGACCCTTTCGAGTTCTGAGACGACTTGGCAGTAATGCATATGAGCTAGACCTACCTGAGGGTTTTGGGATACACCCTACTTTCAATGTGGCGGACCTGGTACCCTACAAGGGCCCCGTGGTGGGACCCAGTGAGGAGCTCGAGCATTTACCCCCCTTGAGAGAGACACTCACGGTGGGACTCCACTTTCTAGCTTGAGAGGCCGACGAGAGCAGGTAGAGGCAATACTGGATGAGCAAAGTACCATTACTAGGCACAAGGTGTATCAGCGCTACCTGGTTAGGTGGAAGAACCGTCCCCCGATAGAGGATACTTGGGTGAGTCGGGAGGACCTGCTGCGCTTGGACCCCGACATTCTGGAGCGTTACTATAGCCAGGTAGACCCATACTCGACGGGGTCGAGTTCTCCCCACCCCGGGGGATTTGATGAGGACATCTCATGACACTCCCTCTGGCTCGGGTCGCCTGCACACTCTTGATATGGGTTGACTATGATCTACACATGTTATCTTCATTTTCTAAGTCTCATCTTATGTATTTTCATTTTATTGAGTCCTATCTTATGTATTTTCCTTTATTGAGTCATGTTGTTCTAGTCCATTTCTCTTGTTATGCTTAATTGGGCCTTAGTACCTTAGTTTTGGGCCTAATAGATTGAGTCTAGGACATGTTGCATCTTGTGTCTTATTGTCAGGGTTATTTTGGTCATGTAAAGAGTGATTGGCTATAAATAGGCCCCATCTCTCCCCATGTAAGCACCTTTGCATGAATATTGAAGAAAGCATTCCAAATCCCTCTATATCTCTCTCATTCTCTCTCTCTCTCTCTCTCTCTCTCTCTCTCTCCCTCCCAACAAGAGGGCTGCGCCCCTCACCTTCTCTCCCCTCTCCCACTTACCTCTTAACTCCCCTCCCCTCACTTAAGACCCTCCCCAACCACCCACCACCCCATTAACTCCCCATTAGTCCCAAGAAAGCTTCCACCAATCCTAGCTCCACCACCCAACCACCACCTACCTAATACCATTCCCCAAGCACCCCCTCCCTCTCCCAAGGCTGAAGGGGATCCTCCCTAGGCCAAATTTCAAACTTCCCTCCCTTAGGGCTATGCCCCCTCACCTCCCCCACCTCCCCTATCATCCTTGTGCGCCCTCCCCTTCCCCACCATCAAGCCAAATTCGCCCCCCTCCCCTTGCTCTCCCATTGCTCACCAAAAGACTCCACCATCCCCTCCACTCAACTCACAGCTCTCTCCAGCCCCATTTCGCCCCCCCCCCACCCTCATCTCCATAGCCCTCACAAACCTCTAACACATCCCATCTCCTTCCCACGGCCAATAATCACCCCATCCACCCCATAATCCCTTGGCCATCCTCTCCCCCACACTCTCTTCTCCACCATATTCTGTCCCTGTCGCAGGCAGCAGAGTTGCAGTGTCTTGCAGAGGCAGCCACGACTTCCCCTCAAGGATTCAGGTGGCAAGTCTTATATTGCTGGAATCGCCTTCGAGTCGGCTTTCCAACGGTGGTGGTCCCGCCGGCTTCCAAGGTCGGAGCTGTTCGGTGGAGCAGATCTCGTCCGACTGCGCACTCAGCCCCTGTCCGAAGACCTGAAGCTGAGAACTGAAGCTACCACGACCAGTACGGGAAATCTCTGGGCACCATTTTCGGAGGGAAGGAACCTCGTATAGTTACCTTTCATTTACAAGAAGAAGGGAACCAATCAACTACCGGAGCCCCCAGTTCCAATTTTCTTCGCCAGAGTGTGCAGACTGCTCCCTGTGATTCCAGGTTTGACCTGTCCCCACTCATCCGACTACTGCTCTCTTCTCCGACCTCCGATTGTGGCTCCACCAGTTCCTGCTCAAAGCTACTCCGACCACGGACGCGTCATCGCCAGTCTCGTCTCAATTGGAGTTCAGGAGTGCCCGGGGCAGCTCTGCCAGTCAGCCCCTATGGTTCTGCACCTGTCAATCCAGGTTGGACCGACCTCCACTCAGAAGCTCTTCATTTTCTTCTCCGACCTCCGATTGTGGCTCCGCCAGTTCCTGCTCAAAGCTACTCCGACCACGGACGCGTCGCCACCAGTCTCGTCTCAATTGGGGTTCAGGAGCCCCCGAGGCAGCTCTGCCACTCAGCCCCTACGGTTCTGCACCTGTCAATCCAGGTTGGACCGGCCTCCACTCAAAAGCTCTTCGTCTTCTTCTCCGACATCTGATTGTGGCCCCGTCAGTTCCTGTTCGAAGCTGCTTCAACAACGGTCGTGTCGACCCAAATTTCGTCACAATCAGAATTTGGGAGAGTCCGCAGCACCTTCTGCAACAGACTGCATCAGTTCCGCACCAACCTGAAACAAAACATAGCTGTCCTGCTCCAGTCACTGCCCCGATCAGCACGGAGTTTCAGAATTTCCCCAAAAATTCAGACATCATCCTTGACCAGTTGAAAAACTTTTGGCACCAGTTTCGTCAAGATCTGAGTTCAGTTGAGTCCGTGGCGGCGCCATCACCGACACCCTGTCCAGCGATTCTGAAGATTGGCAGAACCGGCGGAGCTTGGAAAATCGGCTTTCTATCATAATTCCCCCACCCCGCTTGGCCGGCTGAAGGCCCCTCCCTGTGTGGAGGTAGTTTTGGTTGTAAGAAGTTTAACCCCCACCCCATGAGCCTCCCTCCTGCGAGAGGAGTAGTGCTGTACTTCATTTAAATTTCAGGTCAAGCGTCATCGCCGCAGCGTTCGGGTGTATACCCACGCTTCCCGGCGTGCCCTCGTCTCCGAGCGGGATCGGTGTTTTCACACCGATCAGGTGAGCATCTGATACTACCCTTGATGGCCTTTACTTTGCAAATTTAGTATTGCCTCGCATGCCCGTCGAACGGTGAGAGAGTATCCTATCCCGCAATTAGTCAATAGTGTGCCCACCGCGGTTCGTGAGCGAGTGTCACCCAATCCCACGCCCCGACGTGCCGGCCTCCCACAAAGTTGGGAATCCCAGGCCCTTTGGGGGTCAGCCTAAGCCAACTAAGTCACTTAGGATCACTAGGTCTCCCCTCGGACCCTCGCCATCATCCCCCGGTACCTTCGGGAGATTGTATGCGCCTTGCGAGTGAGCCGCTAGTGTAAGTTCGTTGATTACTCTTATATGCTTGCGGGTCTAGGTCCTAGGCTCATCAATTCATACTTAGTCAACCTTGGGCTGTGCCACATCAGAAATGGTGGATGGAACTGAAAGGGAATGAAACAAACAGGAGCAGGCCTGTCTAGAGCGAGGAAAGTGCCTATAGAAGAGGCATCATCAGGAGGTTTATCATGGTGAAACAGGGTAAGGAGCCCGAAATCCTCCTTGAGCGGGGAATTGGGAGAGACTTCTTTTTCTTGGGGAACTTCAGAACTTTCTCTCGGCTCCGGTCGAGTTCCCGGTTGTGTTGGTCCTATTACAAAGTGATCATAAACCAGACCCTTAGCTTGAGTGGTCTTGGATGGCTCCTCCGCGGAGTAACCCAAACCTGCGCAGCCTTTAGAAACCTTAAGTCTCATCCTACGTGTGGGACCTTGCTCATGCTGACCTAATCCTCTACCCATGGTAAAGCCCATCCTGGCCATGATCTCCCATTCTTTGCTGAACGGGATGTTGGAATGTGTGACTGGCCGGGGGAGAGAAGGAGAACTATGCGGATTTAGGGCGGAGGGCCCTATAGCACCTTCTATGGAGAGAACGGGTTTCTTACCCTTATCTGGAATGATCATGAAGGGGATCTGTTCAGAAGTGATGGCGTTGAGAGTTTCCACCAGCGGGATACTCTTAATCTTGATCACCATGCCATTGTAAGGAAATTTAAATCATTGATGGGCTGTTGACGGGACCCCTAGAGTTTGTTCAATCCATGGCCGTCCTAAGATGGCCTTGTATGCGGGATCGACATCGAGGACGAAAAAATCTGATGACATGACCACTGGACCTAAGCCGAGCTTCAGGGTCACTTTACCTTTTGCGCACCGCTTTGAATTGTCATAGGCCAAGATTGTGGTGCACACTTCTTCCAAATTTTCTTCCTATAGACCAATCCTTTGAATGGTCTTCATGGGACAAACATTGATTTACGCTCCCGTATCAATGAGGGTGGAGTCCACTTTGACTCCATTGAGAGTGACGGTAAGGCACAATGGGAGTGATCTGCTTTCAGGTGGAGCGAGGTCCTCATATGAGAATGAAATAGAAGGTCCACATTTGAGGGCCATGATGGCATCAGTCACGCCACTTGCTAGAAGGTCATCATTGACCATGATCTTTTGGAGGAATTGAAGCAATGTGGATTAATGTGAAGGAGACTTCTTGATGAGTTCGATGACAGAGACCTTGGCCGATGTCTTATCTAGGTGTTGGAGGATGTCATACTCCGTAGGAAGAAATTGGGAATTGACCCCTTCCTTGGGCTGAGATTGCCTTTGGGATGGGGGGACGATACAGTTGTGGAGAGTGACGCTCACCGAGGCTTCTTTTGGGTTATCTGACTCCGAAGGTTTTGGGCGGATTAATTGCAAAGGAGCTGGAGATCCGAAGATGAATGAAAGGAAAGCCAATTCCTCTCTGAAAGTGATAAGAGTTGGAGGAGGGACCAGTTTTGGCTGTGGAGGCCTTAGAAGAACCAAGGGGCACTCTTGCCCTGACTGAGCCTTCGAAGAAGCATGAGATTCTTGATAAGGTGATTGAGGGGGATTGATCAAGGTAAGAGGACTCTGAGTAGCAACTGAAGATTGGCTAGGAGGTGAAATCAGAGTCCTGGACCGAGGTTCTTGGGTGAACATGTTGACATCCATCCATGGCTCATTGGCTTCCACTTCCAATTTCCCATACCACCCGGGAAAGCCTTCGATGCTCCACATTTACGTCCTCTTGAGCACGCGGGGTTCCATTTCGATCACGGTATTCACTTGCTCATTCTGCCTCGAGCTAGAAGGATCCTGGTTTGGTTGATGAGTGGGCAATGGGTTTGCACGATGCCGAGGTCCCGGTTGGGCTTCTTGAGATTGGCAATCACTAGCTTGACATCAGACCAATTGATTCTCCCCTCATCGTTCATGTCGTACACCCAGTCCCGAAATTGGAAGCAATTGAAAATATCATGTCCAGGAGCTCGATGATACGGACAATACTTGGAGGTATCGGCGTTGGGTGAACCCAATCCCTTTGAGGGGGAAGCTGGATGGCCTGAGAAGACATAAGGGCAAAGAATATGTCACCCAAGGTTTTGGGCAACGGAGGATATGAAGCTCTTTTCAGCCCAGTGCGATTGTAATTCTGAGGTGGGGGGACATTGGAGTATGGCTTCGGGTTGCCTTGACCCTGATTAGGACCAACTTGATTAGGATGTGAAACCTTACGGTTGTTGGGCCTAAAGGATGGGCCAAAAACATTGACTTGTTCGTTCATCATGACACCTTCGGTGGTGGGGATGGCTGGAGCCTTCCAACCTTTCGGGCGAGGCTCAAAGAAAGGAGGTAAGGCGGAGTCCTTCATCTGGGTTTGGACAATCCGAGCTCGATTATAAAGTTGAGGGAACGTGTGAAGCTCGCTAAGCATTAGGATAGTCCTGAGCTGAGGAGTTGCGTTGTTCACTAGCATGGTGACAGCCTGGGATTCGGGGATGGGAACCTCCGTCCTAGAAGCCATGATTCTCCATCGGTTGGCAAAATGAATGAAGTCCTCTTTAGGCTTCATCTTCTCCATGACCAAATCAAACAAAGTGGGAGAGATGAAGGACATGTGGCCAAAGTGAGCGAGAAATTGGTCGGAGACTATATCAAAATTTAGGAGTTCAACAGCTGGAAGCGAAGAGAACCATCGTAGGGCCTCGCCCTCGAGGGATTTTTGGAAAAGATGGACCAATAGCACCCGATCATATAGCCATTGGTGGGAGTCCATAAGAAAACCTGAAAGATGATGGTGCGGATCGGTGGTACCATCATACCTCCTGTACTTGGGAGCCTTGAAACCTGGTGGGAAGTAAGCAGGTGGGAGCTTGCAGTATTGAGCCAGAGAATGAGGACGTGAAGACAGCATGCTTTCGGCCACCACTTGTCGAATGTAGCTTTGGATTTCTTGCTTGAATGTAGGATCCACCACCTTTGATGGAGTAATCGAGACAGGAGGAACCGGGGATTGAGGAAGCCCTTGAGAAGCCATGGGATGGCTAGTTTGGAATGGAATCTCCCAGGCGGGTCGGCTAGTGGACCCTTGGAAAGGAGTTTGGACCTGCGGAGGTACAAAGTGTGAAGACATATGTGGAATAGCGGGGGCTTTCCCTCAAGAAGCCATAGTGACCAACTCCTCGGGGGCATACCGGGACAACACGTTGATCAACTCTTGATCCTCGTGCGGTGACAAAGTAGGAGCCCTAGGGCTAACATGATCGCGCCCACTATGGGATGATGCCGAGTCGACGTGGACGGCCTCATTTGGCGATGCCGAGAACATGCCTATGAAGGTGGCCGGGTGGCTGTCCTCTATTTCAAATAGAGGATTGCCCCTGATTTCTGATTCATTTTGAGGAACAAAATCCTCCTCAAAGACCGGACTATTAAAAACTCTTTCCATCTTTACCGAGACTGCCCAGTATGAAAAATAGGAAAGAGAGCAGGAGATTTGTGAAACTAAACCCAGCAATTAAACACAGCAAGCGCCCCAGTAGGCTTGTTTTCTATTTTTTTTCTTTTTTTGGTTTTTTTTGTTTTTTTTGTTCTCTTAGGAAGAGAAGAGAATAGCTACAGGGAAGGTCTTCTCCCGGGGTCTAGCGGAAATCTCACTCAAGCCCAAGGGTTGCTACAGGGTCTCCAATTGGTACAACCTGCCTGGCAACGGTGTGGGAACCCACGGTTCGCGAGGACTCACAAAGGTTCTTGACTGAAACAAGCTGATTACACCTGAGTGGGAATCCTCAGGTGAAGGGCTCAATTCCAGCAAGAGGGTGTTCCTATAGAGTGTGATGCTGGCTCTTCCTAGTCCCACCCGCATGTAGACCTGCGTAGAATATTAAAACACCTAGATACATGCAAAACAAGCAAGCTATAAACAGGATACAGGATGCAGAACAGGGAGCACACAAAGGGCGGCCACAGTAGTGGCCGTTTAGATCCCTGGGCGGCCAGGTCGATGGGCACTCAGGGGAAGTGAACGGCCAAAGTGCCGGCCGTGGGACATGGGGGAGGACGGCTAGAGATTGGGCCGTCTCCTACTGGGGGCGGCCAGACTGGTGGTCGCCTACTAATGGCCTGGGTGGCCAGCAAGTTAGACGTCCAAGATTCTAGAAGGCCAGGAGTTTGGCAGTTTTCTGAGAAACGTAGAAACATAGACTAAAACAAAAGACTAAAACAACAACACAGTGACCTTGATTTCTTGGATTTTGGCATGAGGACTCACAGTTAGCAATAGCCGGTCCCACTGTGATCGCCAGTGTGTTTTAGGTGCCGGGCTTTGGCAGGCGGGTCTCGCCGCCGTGCTGGCTTGCGGCAAGGGAAGGGTATGAGAAAGAGATGATGTGATGATGATGTGGACGGCCTCCCCTCCTCCAAACTGTGCTGCTGCGACCTACAACGTACATGTTAGAGAGAAAGGAAATAGAGTGATCGTCAGAGGCTTTTACCTGAGCCCCACAGTAGAGGGATGATCGCTTGAAAGACGTCTTAGGTGGGGAAAAAGTTAGGTCCCGGCTTCTCCATCCTTGGCCGGCCAAGGGCGGAGAGCTCTGCTTCATCCTGAAATTCCAAAATCCTGCGAACAATGACTAAAACTCATAGAGACAAAGAAAAGAAGGCCATTAGTACTGCGTTGTGTAGCATCAATCCTAAGAACCAGTAGGAAATAGACTATTGCACCGTGATTACGTGGGGGGTGATGGGAAGGGGGGATGGTCGAGACTTTCGACCGCCCGCCTTCCCGTTTGTTTAAAAGGGAAAACCTCTTGGCAGGGTTCTAATAAATCCTAGCGTGCTATGAATGCAAGTAGGGAAGTAACATGCAAAATGAAACCAAGAACAAGGGATGGATGAATCAAACCTGGGACGGCAGAAATCCTCGGCCGACCAACGAGGGTGCGAAGGAGATGGAGAGCGGACTCCCTGGGAAACTCAGCTGAGCGTAGGCTTGCTCCTCTCACTGAGGGTGATCTCCAGTCCCTTCTGCGAACCTGCAACACAGGTGAGAAGAAGAGCCCAGAGAAAGCACACACACACCCACCTTCTTCGACTCCGTCGAACTCCTCTCCACCAACCAATCAACCAACCCGCCAACCCCCCGCTCAGTCCGACTGGGGATTGGTTTTGTACTCCAAGGTTCCATCTAGAAGCCTTGGATGGGACGTGCGGGAGGATCGTGGGGAGATGGGAGAGGTGGCTCCGGACATGGTGGGAGGACAACCCACGTTCTTTGACCAGCAGTTACCAGAAGGCGGCCAGATTACTGGCCTTCTACCAGGGGATAGGCGGCCATCGGAGTGGCCTTCCAAGGGCCTGGGCGGCCAGGGTAATGGCCTTCTAGATGGAGACATGTGGCCAGCACTTGGGCCTTCTAGGAACCTAAGCGGCCAACATAGTGGCCATTTTGGTGTGGAGTGCGGCTAGTCATGTGGCCTCCTAGGGGGTAGAGGGCAGCCATCGCCCTTGCCTTCTAGGGAAGTGGACGGCTAGAGGTTTGGCCGCCCAGCCCATGGGCCCTTGCCCTCCTCAAGTGGGGGCAGCCCAATAACATGAGGTGTTTGGGCTGGACTTAAAAGCATAAATGACGACAAACCCAAAAAAATCGACCGCATCACCTATACGATGGTCTAAATGAGGATCCACGAAATGTCCGAAATTAGGCGTCTACACCGGTTAGAGTAAACATCCTCACTTGTCACCTGATTACCTGAAAAATATTAGAATATAACTGGATGAGCGAAAAGCTCAATAGGAATTTGAAGAGGGGCGATCTCGCGCTGGTCCTGAGCTAGGGAGATAATCACCGATCAGTGAACTGTAAGGAAGGGAAACGGATCAGGGGGCCCAGGGGTGGTTCCCTGGGATAAACCCTCCGATGCCTAAGTCAGTAGAGCAGTGGTGGAAGCTATGAGAGGAGGAGCAGGGAGATGCACGAGATCCCTCTCCACCAAGGTGGTGAAGTGGTTCCTGCTCAGGGAATTTTAGGCGGGTGTAGGCCCTTACCATTCGCTGGAGGGAGTCCTCAGTTTAAATAGTGTGCTATCCTCATGAGTCCCGTAAGCTGAGGAGTTTCAGGCGGGAGTTACGTCCTCAACGTGGGCTCTTTACGTCCTCATCGCGAGATCTTTATAGCCTTGAGGAGTCGTGGGTCCCTTATCTTTGTGAACTCCTGCTCATAAAGGGCTCTCAACGGCAGCGTGAATAAACAATCACCGCTCGACCCAAGCATGAAGAGTGCCAACCCTGTCCGGGCGATAGGCATAGCTCGGATGAGGCTCGATCGGAGTGGGCGCGGGGCGCTAGCCTTTATCCCGGCGAGGGGGATAGGTTGGGATTGGGTCTTCCTCCGACCGGACCGACGCTCGGGCCTTCCGAGCCTAATGGTCACCGAGGAAGGGCTTGATCCCGAGTGAACTTATTGGGCTTTGATGCTAAGTGGGCCCTGTGGGACCGTCACTTAGATGAGCTGGGTCTCGTTTGGTCCTGATAGACCTAGTTCGGCCACTCTTAGATGGGCTACAGAAATCCCCCTCTCCACTTGTCCCCCTCCTACTCCCGAGCCTTGGTAAGCTCGGAAGAGTAGCCGTTAGGGTTTTGGACCAGTGTGGCTCGGATGGGTGGAGATCTGGCGCTGTTAAGAAGCCACGTGCCGTGGTCACCTGGGCCCGTAATAATGATGATCCTGACGGATTTAAACTGAAGGGCCCCCCTTTTATTGGAGGTCGGGACGACGCGCCGCCTTCAGCATGGGAATATAGGCGTTGTGTGCTTGTCGTCGCTCCAGACTCCCTCTGTTTTTTAGGTTTGGCTCTCCTTCGTGCTTGCTTTGGGGCTCTTTGATGCATCGTGAGGACACGATGGAAGAGCAGAGGCTTGCAGCGGCGTTCGCAGAGTTGGCGGAGATAACCGCGAAGGTGGTCCGAAAGCTTCCTCTTCCTCCAGAGTCTTCAGAGTCTCGGGAGCATTTCTCTTCAAGTTCTTCTCCAGATTCCAAGGCGGATCAGCGTCTGGAGGTCGAAGAGTGGGAGGGCAAACCTGCGGCGAGGGCGACGGTGATACCGCCGGCCCCAAACTGCAGCAAGCTGGGGGAGGCAGAGGTGAAAAGGCTGGAGCACCAGTTTCGCCTGCCCTATAAATTCTACTTCACTGTGGCTGTTCCGCACGAGACGAGTTTGGATTCTCGTACGGGCCATATCTGCACCTTTCTTCTATCATGGAAGGGTGGGTTCCGCCTTCCCTTCGAGCCCTTTGTTCTTAAGCTTCTCAATTTCTTTCGGTTGGCACCCGTACAGTTGGTAGCCAACTCTTATCTTCTTCTTTCCGCCTTTCGCATCCTCTGTCACCAATGCGGGGTTCCTCCTTCCTTGGACCTCTTCCATTATTTTTTCGAGTTGAAGGCGCACCCCTCGGCCGGGAAGGGCTTCTATTTCGTCCAGGCGAGGCAGAATAGGAGCTGTGTTTCCTTGGCCGCGAAGGATTCTTCGCACAAGGGATGGAAACCTCAATTCTTCTGGGTGGGGATTTCTTCGGTGGAGGAGACGTGGAGGTGTCCCGTAATCCCCAATTTCCATCCGAACATCCCTCCGAGATAGGACGAGTTTTCTTCGGATGTGGAGGAGTATGCGGTCATTTTGCTGAAGCATCGCCAGTCCACAGAGGAGCTGATTACCCCGGAGAACATCGAGCGGTGCTTTCTCACGCGGCTACATCCGACAAGTTCAGATGCTACGAATCAGCTTCTTCGTCGGATGACGAGACCAATTTCTTTTCCTGATCACACCTTCTTCTACGCAGACGTCAGGCGGCCAGCTGTGGAGGAGGAGCCTGCGACCGAGCGGACGGTGATCGATCTCGATGATGATTCGGCTGCCAAAGAGCCGATCGCTCCCGCGGGTCGCTTCCGAGCTCGAGATAAGGGCAAGAGGGCGGCCCGGGGTGAATCTTCCGGGCCGCGGGGGTCCAAGCGCAAGGATCCCTTGGAGGGCATGATCAGGGATGCCGTGAAGGCCAGGAAGCGGGCCGAAAAGGCCGGGGCCGTCCCCGTAGTTTAAGGCGACTCTGACTCGGCTCACCCCTCTGCCGAGCATGATGGGGCCGACCCAATTGGGCAGGCTCTTCCATCCACCGAGCAAGAGGGGGCCGAGGAGGTCAGGGCAGCTTCTGCGGTTGGCGGTGATGTTGGCTCGGCTCTCCCCTCTGCAGGAGCCGAGGGGGCGGGGGACGAGGTGGACGTCTCCAGTGCTACGGTCGAGGTTGGAGCGTCGATCGAGGTAGGCGACGCTCCGGGCGATGGCGTAGGGGCCGAGTCGGTCGAGGTCGGGGGGTCACGAGGGGAGGCGACACAGCCCCAACCGACCGAGGAGAGAGGGACGGATGAAGCAGCGGCTCGATCCGGGCCGACCGGCGGGACGTCGCTCGGAGGGGAGGTCCCTCTTCCGGCGGCCCTGGAGAGGCTGGGTATCCAGGGTCCTCTGTATCAGGTATGCCATGGCATACCTGCAAGGGTGAAGGGAGGAGACAGGCAATACTCCACACCCGTGGCCCTCGAGATGATTATGGAGGGCGGCTTGGTCCTGGCCTAGATGGGGGCCACTCTGGTTGAAGCTTACGCCCGGTCGGAGTCGGAGCGGTCGAACCTTGCCTGGACCTTTGGTGGGTCTGACAGGAAGATGACTCGGCTCTCCGAGGAGCGTGATGGGCTTTGGCGGAAGCTCTCTTCGGTCAGGGAGCAGGCGCGGGTGAGCCAGATGGAGGCTCGGACACTGTCCGAGCATCTGGCTCGGGCCTGCGGGTTGCTTGAGAAGAAGAACAGGCTTCTGGAGGAGGAGCGCGAGGCCCGCGTAGAGCTGGATGGCCGGTGGGAGGCTGAGCGCGCCGAGCTGGTGGACCGAGCTGAGGAAGCCGTGCGTCTTCGAATGGAGGCCAAGGCAGATCGGGCCGAGGCAGAGAAGCAGACGGTCGAGGCCGAGCGGAGTTTAGCCGAGGCGGAACGGGAGAAGGCCGAACTCGTTGGTAGGTTGGAATCGGCTGGGGCGGAGGCACTCGAGCAATACAAACACTCGGAGGCCTACCGAGTTGATCTTAAGGAGGCTGCCCTCCCCTACTATGAGTCGGCACTTCGCCAGGGCATCCGCAAGGGATTCAAGCAAGGCTATGACCGGGCCATCTCTTACGCGGAGGAGCAGGTGTCCGAGACAATCAATTTCTCGTCTGGGCAATGCTATGACTCGGATTTATCATCCTCCAGTTCTTCTGGTTCGGCGTCGGAGGAAAAAGACCAGGTGGAGTCTTCGTCCGAGGGGTCGCCAACTCCGGATGCCTCGGGAGGGCACGCAACCGAGGCAGTTCCCACGCCAGTGGGGTCAGTGCCAGGGTTGGCCGTCGCCAAGGGTGCTGGGGGCAGACCATCCGAGCCTCCCACTTCCGAGCCTCAGGATGGGCCAGGGGCCTAATGTATCTGTTTGGCTTTTTCTCCTTGTATGTTTTCCTTTTTCCGAAGAATAGCTTCTTTTTTTGTATAAAGAACATAAGGCAGTAGTGTTATGATGAAGACTTAACTCTTTTGTACCGCCATTGCCGTAGTTTGGCTTGCGTATCCGCAGTAGATGGAAAGTACCGATACTTTCTGCGAGGATCCCGCACGATGAATGGACGGGCGTCTGACAGGGTGTCTTTCCATTTTCTCATGCTTTGAATACTTGGCCGCTTCGTGTGTCCCGCTGGGGCGGAGCCGAGGAGTCTGAGGTGACCGTTCGTAAGGAGAAGTCCCTTTAGCATGTTTTCGAGGGGAGAATCATTTAAGGCAAATAACCTCCCTTCGTCTATAAAAGGTCTGAAGGGCGTCTCTCCCTCTCCATTGCTTAAAGTCTTCTCTGACAGTCTTCCCTCTCTCTTTCTTCATAAAGCGTTGTGCCGTCGAATTTGAAGCATGGAAGACGCTCCGGAAGACGAAGCTGCCGATGATGGAGTGCAGAGAGTCCTTGGAAATAGGGTTGGAGGCGCTTGGCTGAGGTGACCAACGCTAGCACGAGTTTCTCGGTTGCGGGATGCCTTCTTTCAGTCTCGTTGAGCACCTTGCTGGTGTAGTAGACCGGTCTTTCGATTCCCGAGTCATTTCTGACCAGGACCGAGCTAACTGTGGATGGAGTTGCCGAGAGATAGAGATGCAAGGATTCACCTGGGACAGGCTTGGAGAGCACCGGGGATGAAGCCAGGAACTCCTTAACCTCGGTGAAAGCTCTTTGGCATTCCTCGTCCCATGCAAATGTAGCATATGCCATTTTGGGTCCCCTCAATAGTTTGAAGAAGGGTAGGCATCGTTCGGCCACACGGGACAGGAATCTGCTGAGCGCAGTAATGCGCCCGGTAAGGCGTTGAACATCCTTGATGCAGGTGGGTGGGCACATGTCCAGGATGGCCTGGACTTTGTCGGGGTTGGCCTCGATCTCACGCTGGGTCACCCAGAAGCCCAAGAATTTCTCGGATCTTACTCCGAAGGCACATTTGGTGTGGTTGAGCTTCATGTTGTACCTCAGGAGGGTGTCGAAGGTTTCAGCTAGGTCGATGAAGTGGTCTTCGGCCTTGGGGGTCTTGACGAGCATGTCGTCAATATAGGCCTCGACATTCCGGCCGAGCTATCCCTCGAACATATGATTGACCAGCCTCTGGTATGTGGCCCCAGCGTTCTTCAACCCTAAAGGCATCCGGGTGTAGCACTATACGCCGAAGTCGGTGATGAAGGCGGTCTTCTCGATGTCTTCTGGATCCATTCTGATCTGGTGGTAGCCTAAATAGGCATCCAGGAAGCTGAGTATCTCGTTGCCCGAGGTTGAATCAACCAGTTGGTCGATGCTCGGCAATGGATAGCAATCCTTTGGTGTGGATTTGTTCAAGTTGGTGAAGTCCACACACATTCGCCACTTTTCTGAAGCTTTTGGCACCAGGACAACGTTAGCCAGCCATGTCGGGTATAGGACAGATCTAAAAAGACCAATCTTTTGCCCCCTAGTGACTTGCTCCTTGATGATCACCTGCTTCTCTGGCGCGTGCTTTCTTCTGCGTTGTTGTACGGGCTTCATGGTCGGGTCGAGGTTGAGTTTATGCATTACCGTCTCTCTCGGTATCCCGGGGAGTTGATCATCAGACAATGCAAAGACTCGGATGTACCCGGAAAGAAAATCTTTGTATTGCTGCTGAACCTCAGATGGTAGGTCGGCTCCAATCTTTACTCCTAGGGTCGGGTTGTCGTTTAGGAAAACTGTTAGCAGCTCGCCTCCAGGCTCGGAGGTTGCGGGTTTTTCCTCGACTTCCCGGGGGCCCTTATTTTTCCTGTCCGGCCTTGTGGCTTCAACCGAGATATTATAGCACCTTCTGGCCATCGCCTGGTTACCCCGGACTTCCCCCACCCCATTTTTAGTGGGGAACTTCATCTTTTGGTGATAGGTAGAGGGCACCGCTTTCGTTCGGCTAAGGATTCCTCGGCCGAAGATCACATTGTACGCTATCATACCCTTGATCACTATGAAGTTCACCATAACCGTAACGATTTTGATTGGGGTGCCGAGAGTAATCGGCAGGATTAGGGATCCCTCGGGATAAGTGGCCTAGCCATTGAACCCGCAAAGGGGGGGGTTCAGATCGGGCGGAGTTTAGACGGATCCACCCCCATCTTAAGGAAACACTCGTAAGATAGTACATCAGGGGCACTTCCATTGTCAATTAGAATCCTATCTACATTACAATGGTTTATCATGGCCGATATGACTAGGGCGTCGTCATGCGGGGTGGTCAGCCCTTCCAGGTCTTGGTCGGAGAAGACTATAACTTGGGGCTCACTTGGCGGGGCCTTGGGGGGCTCGATGGCTCGGCTCGCCCGCTCAGCATGATGCTTCCTTCCTCGGCCACTGTCTCCTCCTGATGCAGCTCCTCCAGCGATGACGTTGATGTGGACCCCGCGAGGGGCGTTGTCGATTTCCTCTGGGGCGCCTCGGTCTTCTTTATGCCCGACCGCGAACCGGGATAGGTGTCCCTGTTGTGTCCCTTGTGCTTTGTTGATGATGTGGTGTTTTAATGATAGCAACATAAATGAGTCACCACATTGTTTTGAATATATCTGATCTATTCTGTGGAAGAATGCATGAGTGTGTTCTATCTGATCTTTTATGTGCATGAGTGTGTGCATGAGTGTGCCAGCTCTGTGGGTCGACCCCCTCAGATTCGCATGTCTATACATTCATTGCATATGAGCATCTGTATAGTGTTTGGCTAGCAAGTCTATACATCGTCAGGGCTCTTCATGCATGTGCATAGTCTATACATTGTGCATCTCGTTGACAAGTCTGCATAATCATGAAGTATGTACAGCCATCCACTTGAAGCATTTCTTAAAGTCTACACAGCCTTTTGCATTGGACTGAAAGTCCATACATTGGCAAGTCTGTACATCGGCCCTGTAGCATGCACGAAGTAAAGTCTATACAGTGGACCGTCTCATTCAGCGTCTCACGCCTTGAAGTCCACACATCGTTTATCAAGCCTAGACATTGCACTGTAGCATGTAGAGCACTAAGTCCATACATTGGACTGTAGCACGCATCTCTGATGTCTATACATTCTCACTCACATCCTCCAAGTCTGTATAGAGTTGTCTTTGCATTGCACGTGTTCTAAGTCTATACACTCTCCTGTGCAATGTCTACACATTCAATTGCTGTGTCTTGCTCAAGTCTGTACAGCCCTTTGGTTGTCAAGTCTATATATTGCTTTCGAATGAAGTCTGTACACTGGTCTTCACTTGAAGTCTGTACAGCGCCATGTTCATATTCTTCAAAGTCCATACATTGCACTGTAGATGCTCGAGGTGAAGTCTATACATCCATCAGTGAACTTCCAAGTCTGTACATCCGTTTGCCTGATTTCATATTCAAAGTCTGTACATCCTTCTGTTGAAATTCCAAGTCTATACATCGGATTGTTTGAGCAAGTCTGTACAGAGTTTGCCCAGTCTGCTTTTTCAAGTCTATACATTCTTACCTTTCCCTACGTTCTGGCCAAGTCTACACATCGTTTGCCTGGCTTCTACCTCAAAGTCTATACATTCGTTTCTAAGGCAAAGTCTATACATTCCCAGTCTTTACCTACGTTCAGAACTCCAAGTCTATACACTGGTAAAGTTTGCACATTGTGCCTTGAAGTTGTTCAAGTCTATACATTGTCTCGAGCATTCAAAGTCTATACAATGCTGTTGAGTGGAAGTCTGTACAACCGTTGGGTTGCCAAAGTCCATACATTGTGAATCTCAAAGTCTGTACAGACTTTGCCTTGTTCAAGTCTGTACATCGCCCCTTTGGCAAGACTATACATTGAAAGTCTATACACTCGATTGCCTTGCCTTGATCAAGTATGTACAGAGCTTCCTGGTTCAAGTCTGTACATCGCTCAGTTGGCAAGTCTATACATTGGAAGTATATACATTCCTTTGCCTTGCATCGCTCATCAAGTCTATACAGCCTTTCTCTTTGCATGTCTGTACATCGTCCATGAAGTCTGAACAACGAGCAAGTATGTACATCGCTCATTTGTCTTGGCAAGTCTACACATCGTTAAGTCTATACTTTGTCCAGTGCATTGCATTCGTCAGTCGTGAAGTCTATACATTGAGTTGAAGCCTGCCTAAGTCCATACACTGGCTGCTGTTCTTCAGAGTCTGTACATTGCATACTTTGAAGTCTATACATTGGCTTTGAGCTGAAGTCTATACATTACTTCAGGCTGAGCAAGTCTATACATTGCATGCTCGTTCATTCAAGTCCATACTTTGTCCTGAAGCATGTACAAGTCTGTACATTGTCTGCCTGTCGATTGAAATGTCTATACATTGCTGTTTGCATTGTAAAGTCCATACATTGAACAATGTCTGCACATTGCATTACACTTCAGCAACTCTATACACTACTTCAGCTCTGATTCATGAAGTCTATACATCGCTACAGCTTTGTCTTCACATAGTCTGTACAATGCAATTGTCCTGCTTCATGAAGTCTATACATTGCTTCGTCTTCACAAGTCTATACAGCGAAGTCTATACATTGCAATGTATATACTTAAACTGATAATGTGATTCTCTGTCTGACAGGCACCCTTCGTGAAGCCTAATGAAGGCACGTGATCCAAGGAAGGACGAGGTGCCCAGATGAGGACACGTGGATGCAGCCCAGCCAGGATGCTGCCAGGTGGTCGAAATGCCTCGGTTCTGGCGAAACTCCTTAGGGCGGGAAATGTGGAGGTCACACGCCCAACCTGCTGCTGTATATATACTAAGCTTCGTCTTCAGATGAAAGTGATCGAGAGTGGGAAAGTATATACAGAGAGTGAGAGATCCACAGAGAAGAAGAAGAAAAGGAAAGCAGCAGAGAGCCACGATCCACAGAGAGAAGAAAAGGAGAAAAGAGCAGAGAAGAAAAAGTGAAAGAAGAGAAAGAGAGAGATAGAGAGTTCTAGCAGAGTGTGAAGAGAAGAAGAAGAAAGAGAGAGAGAAGAGAAGATCAGAGAAGACCGATCCTGCTGGAAGTTGGATCAGATCCACTCCAGTCAGCTCTTAGGAGCCACATTTGTGCTTTCATTATTTACAGCTTTCAGTTGCTGTTGCTACTTATTTTTGTTTTCATTTTATACTTTCCTTCAAGCTGTTAGTCAGCGATTGCAGTGGTGGACTCCACTGGATGGCTAAGCTGTATTGCCCAGCGGTTTACAGAGGTGTTGCCTCTGGTCGGGTAAGCTGTAATCCCCAGCGTTGCAGTGGTGGATTCCACTGGACAGCAAGCTGTGTTGCTCAGCGGTTGTATGGCAAGCTGTGATGCCCAGCTGTTCAAGCTGTGAGTCAGTGGAATCCACACTCTGGTTTGAGTGTGGGGTGGATGTAGGTCTGCTGGACCGAACCACCTAAAAACCCATTGAGCAGTGGTTTGAATTCTTTGTGTGTTTGGCGCTAGATGAATGCATAGGGTCGAGATAGGTTGATCTTCTATATGTGTTCATTTCATTGATGCGCACACTATATGCTTGACAGTGGTATTGTGTGTTTGTTTGATCTGTCTAATTGCTGCCCACATTAGATGTTTGCTTAGGAGCACTCTTCATATTTTTCTACAGGTTCAATAGATGACTGGAGTAGTTTTTCTTAGTTAGTCTTAGTGCTTTTATTCCGCAGTTCTGAGCACTAGAATTTTAATTGGGTGAAAGTTTTTAAAGGGTATTCATTCACCCCCCCCTCTGAATACATAGCACCGAACCCAACACTTGGTATCAGAGCGGGTTGCTGTGCATAGGATCTAACAATCCGCAGCAGATCCTGCTAGCTGTTGGTGCATTTCACAGTGGGTCTTTTAAGATCGTGTTTTGTTTCACTGAATTAGTGCTTTGCTTTGCTCATCTATTTTAGTGCATCTCTTGTCAATTGTCCTGTGCTTTTGATCTGGTTGTTATCTGCTTCGATGGCTAATCCTCTGATATTCAGAGGTGATAACTTTGATTCTTGGTTAGAAAATTTCCATCGGTATGTAAAATCTACTGATCCAAAACTTTGGAAGGTAATGACTCACGGTCCATACAATTTATCAAAAGATAAATCTAGATGGACTGAGAAGGATAAATTGAAAGATTCTGTCAATACTAGAGCAGTAGTTTTACTAAAAGAATCAATTAACAGAATTCTAATCTCATGTATTTCATCTTGCAGGTCAGCCAAAGAGATGTTGGAAAAACTAAAGCTCACCAGGAATCACAACAAATGCTTGATGGCTGATCGGAGAAATGATGATGATGAGACCTCATCTCAGGTAAGCTCCGAATCAGATGGGTACTCTTTTGATGAATTGATAGTGATGTATGAAGATTTGTTAACTGTATCCAAGAAATTAAAATCTGAGAATAAAAGGTTGAAAAAGAAAATTGAGAAATGTGATTCTAATTCATCATGTGAAAAGTGCCCGAAGATAAATGAATTATATGATAAATGTCTTTCAGAGAATCACATGAATATGAAACAAATGTGCCTATTGAAAAAGGAAAACCAAGAAGGTTTCAATAAAATATCTAAATTAGAAAGTCAGCTGAAATTGAAAACTAATGAACATTTGATGAATCTGGAAGAGCTGGAAAGGATTAAAGTTGATCTGAAGAAATCAAAAGTTGAGAATGTAGAAATTCAGTGGAAGAATAAAAATCTTGAAGCTGAAATAGAGAAAATCAATAAGGAAGCCATGCATATCTCTTCTGTAGAGTCAAACTATGATATGTGCTCAGCTCTAAGAGAACGTAATGAAGATTTTTATAGTGAGAATGAATGGCTGAGTAAACAAATTGTCTCACTTAAAGATGATCACAAAAACTTGGTGGCTGAGAAAATTAGAGTGGAGGAAAGAGAAGAGGAGCTAATTGAAAAGCTGGAGCTGATGTCTGGAAGAGAAAACTGTGATGAAGAAGTTAAGAAACTGACCAAAGAAAACACTGAACTGAAGGATAAAGTTGAAAAACTAAAGCTATTAAACACTGGCTTGTCTGAAAGACTTCTCACCATAGAAAAAGGAAAAACTGCTTGTGATGAAGAATATGAAAAGTTAAGCAACTTGGAACAAGAAATTGAGAAGTATAAAACTGCAAACAAAGTTCTAAGTGAATGTGTCAACTGTAGTGAACAGGAGATAGCCAGCTATGAGCTTCACATAACATCTTTGGAAAATAAGATTCAGGATCTAGAAGAATTAGCATCCAATTCTGCTAAGAATGAAAGAAAAATAAAAGCTGTTGTGAAAAGGAAGGATGATAATTCAAAAGGGGGAACAAATTGCACTTCTGATGTTAAGGAAATCACTAAAACCAGCTATATGCCACTTTTATCCAAAGCTTTGATGTAGCCGGTACCTCAAAGCAGTCCCCAAAACAAAATGAAAATCAGAAATCACCTTCAACATCTGTATTTCAGTTCAAAGCTCAGAAAAATGAAAAACAGACGAAAACTGTGAAAGGGGGTAATAAATTGAAAAAGAATGGTCAAATGAATAAAGTCAAAATTATCCCTGCATATGCTGTGAATTCTGCTAGCAGTGTGGAGTCTGATAGATTGACGCATGTCACTCACAATTCATCCACTCACTCGCATGCATCTGAGAAGGAATTCTCATGTTATTATTGTGGCAAGGTAGGGCATATCATGGATGATTGCAGAATATTAAAAGAAGATGAGCATGCAAATGAAACAATATATTCAAGGAAATTATTTGATAGAAACCATGCCACTAAGAAATATAATGCATCTTGTTATTACTGTGATAGGCATGGTCATCTAATGAATGCATGTTTTAAACTGAAGGAAGACAATAATGTGAATCTTAGATCTTTCACACATGCTCATGACCCACATAGATATAGATCTACTTCAGGCCAGCATATCATTTGTTTCACTTGCAACAAGCCTGGGCATAAGGCTAATGAGTGCTGGTCAGGAAATCATTGGGGTAAAAATGAATCAAGAAGCAAGCATTTTAAATGTTTTGAATGTGGTAAGTATGGGAATGCAGTCAAAGACTGCTAGCATGCTCAGGGAAATAGATTGAACTCTAAATCTGTAAAATTCCCTGCTTTCTATGATTCTGCTAGAAATAACTTGAGTGATAAAAGGAAAAACTCTGCATGTTTTGAATGTGATAAGTTAGGCCACAAAGCTGCCAACTGTCGGCTGGCTAAGTATGGAAAGAAAAATTTTCATGTTAATAAAAGAAATACTCATGCTCATACACATAATTTTCATACTCATGTGCATGCACATGAGCATCATGTTTCTGCTAACATGAATAATAAAAATAAAAATCTTGTGGCTTCATGTTACTACTGTGGAAAATTTGGACATTCCATGTTTGACTGTTATCTAATGGAATTTGATGATCATACTGCTAAAAGACTGTTTAGAACACCTGATAGGGGTAATTCAGGACCCAAGACTTCTTGGGTTCCTGCAAGATCAAAGTGATTGATTTGCTGCAGGTGTGCCTTGGAATGAATAAAGGGGGATTAATAAGTCAAGGCACTCAAGAATGAAACCCCCAAGATCTTACAAATCAAGTCAGTTCTGAACTGTGCTTAAATTCCATTAAATGAAATTGTGAATTTGAAATGATTGCATATCATGTTAACTTGTTGATGCTGAAATTGAAGTTTTCTGAATTAAGAATTGCACAATCATGTTTATGGTAACTCTCTTCTGTCTAATCTGCATGAATCATATCTGAATGCAAAACTTATATCATGTGATGTGCTTCAATACATTTCATGCATATAGTCATGGGGAGTCCAATTGTTTTTGATTAATGCATATAGGACTGCTTTGCACTGCATTTCTTGCATTACCCTGGAATATCAAATAGTAAGCTACTAAAAGGCAGGGAAATCTACTTGGAGATTCTTACTATGTGTGAGATGGTCCTTGAGACCAAGTTCTCTGCCAAGTACCAAGGGGCATGGCCCATATATAACTGTGTACTGCATATCATCAATTTGAAGAAAATTAAATTTGAAAAGAAATGATTCATTGCATATCATGCATTTTGTCAGGGGGAGCTTGTTTGCTGTTGCTTGGTCATCATGCTCTCCTTATCAGATATGTTGCATACTTCTCATATGAAGGGCAGTGCATATCATAATTTTTTTTTAAAAACCTAAAAAGAAATTTCATTGCATCTAGACAGGGGGAGCATTTAGAATTGGTGTTTTGATTGTCACATCTTGAACACCTCTTGTCTAAATTGATCAACTCTCATCTGATGTCATATTTCTCTCTCTTGAAAAAGGATTCTGCCTTCTATTTGTTGAGCTGTTAAAGAAAAGTTTCTTTCAACTCCCTTCATGATACTATCTGTCAGCTGATCTGTCTGAATTCCAGACTCAGCTACTGTGTGTTGATGTTCACTCTATTGGTGATTTACTCTTCCACCAGCTTATACTCACCTTTCACATTCTTCTCAGCTGGTGTGACTGATTTGTTTCTACTGTTGATTGTTGGGTGCTGAATTTATTGTTCTGATCTGAGGAACTTATGCTGCATGTCATGCAATTCAGTCTGAGAAATTGGTAGAAACTCCTATCATATAGGTTTAAGAATTATCACTGAATCAGACTGATATAAGATTAATGTATTCTCAGATTTGTAGTTAAATGAATTGAAAATATCTGAATGATAAGGTTTAATAAACTTTAACCACTTGTGTCATGTAAACCTTAGACTCTCTCATCAGATATCTGAAAATTTGAATTCAGGGCTACTTTGGTTAAGATGCATATAGTGTGTATTGTTGTTAAACATTAACTTGAAAAATGTTGACTAAATGAAAAATTATGAATTCAGAGCAATGACTCGGTCGCTGAGAAACTGAGCTCTTTATCAATGAAATAAAGTAACTCATGTCATGGGGTGCCATAGTTATCTCTGGTGAAAATTTAGTAAAAAAAACCTGACAGAGCAATGGCTTATTTGTGTTGAGTAACTGGGGAGTCTGGCCTCTAATCAAGGTTCTTCTCATGTAAAAAGACACTCATACTGCTAACTCTGTTCTCAAAGTGAGAGGCAATGACAGTTATCACACTGAGTAACTTGGTCACTTCACCTGAGACGTGTTGTGCCTCATGTAAAAAGGTGTTGATCAACCTAAATTGCTCAGGAAAAACATAATGTGCTTCAAATGAAATTATCTTGAAAAATCTGTCAACTCATGTTCTTGAAAAAGTGTTTAACTTCAATACTAATCTGTGTATCTTTCAAATGTGCTATTGAGATCATATGTGTAAGATAAAAGATGATTGATTTTGAGTATTATCTGAATATTTGGTTCACCTTTATTAAAACTTGGATTCAGATATGAGTATTGAGTTTAATTTGACAAATTTGGTATACATCAAAATTAAATCAGATTGGTTAAGTTGCCACTTCATAACCCTTTATGATAGAAGAGTCTACACCTTTTAAGACTTATTGAAGTGATGTATGCATTAAAATCCCTCATGATCAGATTTTCCAGATAGCCTGATCAGATTCAGTTTGATTATTCATTGAGATGTCTTGTGATGATTGTTGTCTATTGTTGCCCTTCTATCATCAATCACTTTACTCTCCACACTGTTGGAATCTTCCATCTTGTTCTGCAATAAGTTCTGATTCTGCGGTCTTTTTACCTGTTTCATTCTGTTCATGCATATGTGACTTATTGCATATGTCGTCTTTTCACCAGAATTCAGATTCTTTGTAATGGCTGATTTCAGATTGATTTATTGGATAACCAGAGTCCATTCCTGTGCTTTAGGAGGAGTTATGATTTATTTGCATCTAAGGGGAGAGTAGTCAATCATACATGTTGATAGGGGGAGAGCTGTTTCATTATCATAAGGGAGATCTTCATTTTAATGAACCATGATTCATTCTCTGAATTTATGTGCTGTCTTTGTGTGCTGCATTTGACTCTCAAACCATTTCCCTTCTTTTTACTTATGTCAAAGGGGGAGAACAGTTTGATGAGTCAGTGTGACTCATTATGTTGCCATCATCAAAAAGGGGGAGATTGTTGTGCCCCTTGTGCTTTGTTGATGATGTGGTGTTTTAATGATAGCAACATGAATGAGTCACCACATTGTTTTGAATATATCTGATCTATTCTGTGGAAGAATGCATGAGTGTGTTCTATCTGATCTGTTATGTGCATGAGTGTGCCAGCTCTGTGGGTCGACCCCCCTCTTAGATGGGTCGACCCCCTCAGATTCGCATGTCTATACATTCATTGCATATGAGCATCTATATAGTGTTTGGCTAGCAAGTCTATACATCGTCAGGGCTCTTCATGCATGTGCATAGTCTATACATTGTGCATCTCGTTGACAAGTCTGCATATTCATGAAGTATGTACAGCCATCCACTTGAAGCATTTCTTAAAGTCTACACAGCCTTTTGCATTGGACTGAAAGTCCATAAATTGGCAAGTCTGTACATAGGCCCTGTAGCATGCACGAAGTAAAGTCTATACAGTGGACCGTCTCATTCAGCGTCTCACGCCTTGAAGTCCACACATCGTTTATCAAGCCTAGACATTGCACTGTAGCATGTAGAGCACTAAGTCCATACATTGGACTGTAGCACGCATCTCTGATGTCTATACATTCTCACTCACATCCTCCAAGTCTTTACAGAGTTATCTTTGCATTGCACGTGTTCTAAGTCTATACACTCTCCTGTGCAATGTCTACACATTCAATTGCTGTGTCTTGCTCAAGTCTGTACAGCCCTTTGGTTGTCAAGTCTATACATTGCTTTCGAATGAAGTCTGTACACTGGTCTTCACTTGAAGTCTGTACAGCGCCATGTTCATATTTTTCAAAGTCCATACATTGCACTGTAGATGCTCGAGGTGAAGTCTATACATCTATTAGTGAACTTCCAAGTCTGTACATCCGTTTGCCTGATTTCATATTCAAAGTCTGTACATCCTTCTGTTGAAATTCCAAGTCTATACATCGGACTGTTTGAGCAAGTCTGTACAGAGTTTGCCCAGTCTACTTTTTCAAGTCTATACATTCTTACCTTTCCCTACGTTCTGGCCAAGTCTACACATCGTTTGCCAGGCTTCTGCCTCAAAGTCTATACATTCGTTTCTAAGGCAAAGTCTATACATTCCCAGTCTTTACCTACGTTCAGAACTCCAAGTCTATACACTGGTAAAGTCTGCACATTGTGCCTTGAAGCTGTTCAAGTCTATACATTGTCTCGAGCATTCAAAGTCTATACAACGCTGTTGAGTGGAAGTCTGTACAGCCGTTGGGTTGCCAAAGTCCATACATTGTGAATCTCAAAGTCTGTACAGACTTTGCCTTGTTCAAGTCTGTACATCGCCCCTTTGGCAAGACTATACATTGAAAGTCTATACACTCGATTGCCTTGCCTTGATCAAGTCTGTACAGAGCTTCCTTGTTCAAGTCTGTACATCGCTCAGTTGGCAAGTCTATACATTGGAAGTATATACATTCCTTTGCCTTGCATCGCTCATCAAGTCTGTACAGCCTTTCTCTTTGCATGTCTGTACATCGTCCATGAAGTCTGAACAACGAGCAAGTATGTACATCGCTCATTTGTCTTGGCAAGTCTGCACATCGTTAAGTCTATACTTTGTCCAGTGCATTGCATTCATCAGTCGTGAAGTCTATACATTGAGTTGAAGCCTGCCTAAGTCCATACACTGGCTGCTGTTCTTCAGAGTCTGTACATTGCATACTTTGAAGTCTATACATTGGCTTTGAGCTGAAGTCTATACATTGCTTCAGGCTGAGCAAGTCTATACATTGCATGCTCGTTCATTCAAGTCCATACTTTGTTCTGAAGCATGTACAAGTCTGTACATTGTCTGCCTGTCGATTGAAATGTCTATACATTGCTGTTTGCATTGTAAAGTCCATACATTAAACAATGTCTGCACATTGCATTACACTTCAGCAACTCTATACACTACTTCAGCTCTGATTCATGAAGTCTATACATCGCTACAGCTTTATCTTCACATAGTCTGTACAACGCAATTGTCCTGCTTCATAAAGTCTATACATTGCTTCATCTTCACAAGTCTATACAGCGAAGTCTATACACTGCAATGCTTATACTTAAACTGATAATGTGATTCTCTGTCTGACAGGCACCCTTCGTGATGCCTAATGAAGGCACATGATCCAAGGAAGGACGAGGTGCCCAGATGAGGACACGTGGATGCAGCCCAGCCAGGATGCTGCCAGGTGGTCGAAATGCCTCGGTTCTGGCGAAACTCCTTAGGGCGGGAAATGTGGAGGTCACACGCCCAACCTGCTGCTGTATATATACTAAGCTTCGTCTTCAGATGAAAGTGATCAAGAGTGGGAAAGTATATATAGAGAGTGAGAGATCCACAGAGAAGAAGAAGAAAAGGAAAGCAGCAGAGAGCCACGATCCACAGAGAGAAGAAAAGGAGAAAAGAGCAGAGAAGAAAAAGAGAAAGAAGAGAAAGAGAGAGATAGAGAGTTCTAGCAGAGTGTGAAGAGAAGAAGAAGAAAGAGAGAGAGAAGAGAAGATCAGAGAAGACCGATCCTGCTGGAAGTTGGATCAGATCCACTCCAGTCAGCTCTTAGGAGCCACATTTGTGCTTTCATTATTTACAGCTTTCAGTTGCTGTTGCTACTTGTTTTCGTTTTCATTTTATACTTTCCTTCAAGTTGTTAGTCAGCGATTGTAATGGTGGACTCCACTGGACGGCTAAACTGTATTGCCCAACGGTTTGCAGAGGTGTTGCCTCTGGTCGGGTAAGCTGTAATCCCCAGCGTTGCAGTGGTGGATTCCACTAGACAGCAAGCTGTGTTGCTCAGCGGTTGTATGGCAAGCTGTGATGCCCAGCTATTCAAGCTGTGAGTCAGCGGAATCCACACTCTGGTTTGAGTGTGGGGTGGATGTAGGTCTGCTGGACCGAACCACCTAAAAACCCATTGAGCAGTGGTTTGAATTCTTTGTGTGTTTGGCGCTAGATGAATGCATAGGGTCGAGATAGGTTGATCTTCTATATGTGTTCATTTCATTGATGCGCACACTATATGCTTGACAGTGGTATTGTGTGTTTGTTTGATCTGTCTAATTGCTGCCCACATTAGATGTTTACTTAGGAGTGTTGACACCCGTTTTATACCCAATAAGTCGGGTCATCTCCTTATTTCATTCTATATGATGCTCCGAGTTGTTCATTCTTTGATTAGTCTCTTGATCAGTTAAAGCCTGTTTCTTGGGTCTTAATTCCTGGATAAGATGTGGCTCCCGGTGGCATTTCGTTGGATGAAGCTTAACAAAGCCCTTCACTCTATTTTTGAACCTCAATGTTAATAACGGTCCCAGTCAGGCGCGTTGCTTCCTTATGACGGATAGATCCTGGGCCGTTACTTTTTGAAGAGCCCTAAGGCTTAAGGCCTCGTTTTTCAAAGCTTATCCTTTTTGATTACACGTTGATAATAACGGTCTATCGTGCAGCCGTTGTTTCACTATGACGCCCTAGGCCCTGGCCGTCGCTTCCTTGAAGAGCCCTATTGATTAAGCCTTCTTCCCGTTGATCTTATCCTTTGGGATAAGGTTGACAGTAACGGATGATCCTTGGTGCGTTACTTCCAAGTGGCGGTCTGTCGTGCAGCCGTTACTTCCTTCCGAGAGTCCTGGCAGTTCAGGCCTTTTCTCTGCTACTCTGTGGTCGAGATAAGAACTTGGGTTGACGTTATCTCTTTCAAATCTGATCCTCAGGACCCCCCGTTTGTTTCTATGGACTCTTGGTGATATTATCTTCGAGGATTTGCTAAGATTTATCCCTCTTTCCTGCTGAATTATCCTCTGCTCGACCTAAGAGTTTGAGGGTCTATAAATAGAACCCTTGACTTCATGGCCAAAAAGGAAGAGATTTGAATTCGCGACGAAGTGCTGCCGAACTCAGGAGCCATCTTCATCCAGGAAGAGCTGCTTCCCACGTCCATCCATCTTCTAATCAAGGGAGTACTTTAGTTTTATCTTTCAAGTTCATCCTTGCATGCTTGAGTTCTTCCTTGGTTTTCCTCAAACAAAGCATTGTCCCTCCTCTTCCTCCACGTTTTTCACTGTTCTTTAAGCATACAAACATCCTCCCAAACTTTTAAAAACACCCAGAGGGGTTAAAAAACCAAAAACTCCCCGGTAATTCCCTCTCCTTTTGATGTTCTTAAACTCTTTAAGAATTGATGCTATGCTTGTGAAGAGGGCTAATTGAGGTTGTCTTGTCTTGTCTTTCTACATCTTTGGCAGGTTTACAGGTTCATTAGCACGAGGCCCAAGTCTTCTAGCCGGCTGGAAGAGTTGGAGTTAAAAGGATTCAAGCTTTACTACTGCAGGTTACCTGACGGTCTGGTGCAGGCGCGTCACTCTCTTCCGGCGGTCTATCGTGCGGCCGTCGCTTCCAAGCGACGCACGGGGTTCTGGCCGTTACTTCCAAGTTGATCTGCAGGCTTTCCTTGGTTTTCTCTCCCGCGGGCGGGTGTTTCATCCACCTATTTCCAAGGTACATTCGAGTCTTTGACTTGTGTTTACTTTGGTGGCGATCACGTCTTTCCTTGGTATTGGGCATTAGTTGTCTTCTTCATCACATCTTTATTTCCCTTGCTTGTTCCACCCCTAGCGGTGTGTTTTTATTTATTCCTTGCTCCACGCTCCGGCGTGTGTTTTTTCCTTTTCCTTAGCGTAATTTGATTGAGATAGCATGCCCATGCTAGAGCTAGCTATGATTGCCTAGGTTCATGTTCACATGTTCATAGGTTTGAGTAGATCTTTGATTGCTTGTTTGTCATCTTGCCATATTACTTTGCAAACCTCAAAAGTAAGATAAAAGATAGGCAAATAAATATCAACAGATAATTTTTTGGCGATCACGGTGGGACAACTTGTGCCAATCGTGCTTCTGATTCTTGTTTAAACCTGCCATCATCTGTTTGTTCAATTGTCTTTTATTTCCTTCGTATTCATTGCTCATTCTGGTTTTCTGAGTCCTCTGACGGTCCTGTGTCCCCGCGTCACAGTCGTCTGACGCAGGGGCATTAGGCCGCCACTTTGGTCCTGCTGTGTGAGCTTTCACGGGCTTTCCGGTTACTTCGGTTAGTTTTTGGTTCCCTGGCTCATCTGACGGTCTCATCCCCCCGCGTTATATATTATCCGGCGGTCTAGCCTTCGACCGTTATTGTTCTCTGACGCAGGGGCCTTCGACCGTTACTCTCCTGGCAGGTACGCATCCGAGGTGCATTTATTTCCACAGTTTTTGCTGTGATTTATTGCTTGGGTGACACTTGACCCTCCTCTTGCTTTGCTCATATCTGCATATCATGGTGTGCACTATTGATTGTTAGATTGTTAGGCTAGACTTTGCATGCACTCTGGTGCACCTAGGGTCATTCATCTTTCCATACATTAGATTGCATTTTCCTACCTTGTTGTGAGGACCTCTCGTCTCCATATTCCTTGGGGCCGACTAGGAAATCACAACAGGGACCTCCATAAGTCCCCGCGAGCCGTAGATTCCCACACGGACGCCGGGCTGGTTGTACCTTTCCCACCCCGTGTCTAGGGTTGCATAAGTGATTGAGTGGTTACACTTAGAGTCAAACCAAGTCCCATATCCATCTCCTATTAGGAACCTATTGTTGAGAGCGCATATCGATCAATTCACTAAAGTTCCGAAAGAGAAATCATAAGAATCTTGTCGCATCATTCTAAACAACTTGCTTGATTTTTGAGTGTCTTCATCTTTTATCACTTGCATCTTGTCAGAATCACCTAAGTTTGATTGCTTATTGTGTGTTTTGTGTTGGTTGTTTTTGCGTTTCGTCAAGGTTGTCCGTTGCATGTGGAGTTATTTTAGTCCGTCTGAATCGTCTCCTCGAGTCACTCCCTCCTTCACGTTCTATTCCAATCCCCTCTTCGAATCTACCATGGCATCCTTCAATCCTCCGCGCTCCCAAGAGGACTCTCTTCCTCAAGGGCTCCTTGAGAACCCCCCTAGGGTTGCCACCTTTCCCTCCGGAGAAGGGACTGCCCCTCTCCCGTCCTCCACATCTGTGGGAGGTAGTCAAGGTACCCCTTCTCTTTCTACTCCTTCCGCGGGCTACGTCCTTCACATGATGGCCCAATTGGACCCGACCCAACTTCAAGTCCTATATCAAGCTATGCAAGGGTCCAACGCTTCTCCCTCCGCCGCTGTTCAAGGTCAATCTAATCCTTCCATTATCGGGCCGTCCGTTCAGCCCACTCCGATTGACCTCACTCCGGTCCAACCCCGGACCATCACTTTCGCCGGCATGGAGATAGGCCAATCTTCCAATTCAGCCCATCAGTCTTTTGATAAAGGGAAATCGTCTATCCCTGCTTTTGTCCAGGTGGATCATCACAATTCTGGTTCGGTGGCTTCACAGCTTCTCATGAACCCTTCTGATTTCTTACACCCTCAGCAAGGGGTGGCCCAAACTCACTCCCATCCGGGCATATCTCAGGCCCAATATCCTTCCTACGGGCCCCCTATCTCCACTGTCTATGGGCCTCCCCCTTCTGCTACAGTCATTCCATCCGCTCCTCAAATACAATCGGTGTCCTTCACTACCCCTGCTCCCTCCCAAGAGCAGGACTTGCTTAACAAGTGGGCCGCCATGCAGCAACAACTCGACTTCCTCCAGAAAAGGGTTAGCCCACAATCCTTGGCCGATATTCCTATTCCGAGCTTCCAGAACATTCGGTTCCCTCCGCAATCAGAGCTCCCCAACTATCGCAAGTACGATGGGAACAACAATCCCTTTATCTATGTGAGGGATTTTCTATATGAATCGGCGCAGTTCCAGTATGATGATCGCCTCATGGCGTATTTATTCCGCCGATCCTTAGATGGAGTTGCTCTGGAATGGTTCTATTCTCTGCCGCTGGAAGAGGCCGAGAGTTTCAAGGTAGTTAAGGATAAATTCATTTAGCGGTTTCAGGACAGGGTCGGACCAGAATATTCATTTACAGATCTAGTAGCAGAGAAGATGAAGCCAGAGGAAGACTTCGCCACCTATGCAGACAGGTGGAGACAAATGGCCGCTAGAGTGCCCGGCCATATTCCAGAGGAAGAAAAGGTCAAGCTGCTAATTTCCAATGCCACCCCGACCTTCCGCAACATCCTGGCAATGAATGATATAGCTAATATGCATCAACTCTACAGCCGGGCGTGCTTCATACAGACTCAATTCAAGGACTCCCCTATCCATTCTCTTTTCAAAAACCAAAAGCCCAAGTACCATAAGAAACCGCAAGGGCCGGTTACCGAAGGAGTCCAAACAAACGAGCAAGTACAGGCCGTTGCTATTCCCTTTCAAGCCGCACCCTTCCGCTACAACCAAAACCCCCGCTATCCACAAAACCCCTCTCCACAAAACTTCCAGGCCACTCCACAAAACCCTCCCCCCGCCTTCACCATTCCACAAAACACCTTCGCCGCACCACAACAACCACCGCCACCATCGCAATATCATAACGTCCCTCCACCCAACGGCTACAACAACAACAACCCTAATAGCAAGCGCCCGGCTCCCAGGAGAGCCCAGTGTCCTCCATTGCCAGAGACACTTACGGATATTTTCTCGGCACTTATGTCAGTAAATGCAATCCAACTTCCTCCGGAACGGCCTGTTTGGAACCCGACGGTTGATCAGACTAAATATTGTATGTTCCATAGGCAGCCAGGCCATACCATAGAAGGATGTTTTTAGTTCCGAGATCTGGGTATATGACCTTCATGAAGGGCAGAGAATCGACTGGGCCGAAATGCATAGGGCCATTGTGGAGATTAAAGAGAAGAGAAGGCAGCCGCAGGGGCAGCAAGTGCAGCAGCATCAAGCACCGCAGCCACAGCAGCCGCCACAATAGCAGCAACCACAGCAAGTACAAGACCTGGGCATCCACCAGAACCCGATGCCGAATCATCCACCCGCCCCTCAGCAGCAGCCGCCGGCACCAGCGCAAGTTAACGTGGTTCAACCACCGGCCCCCAACGCCGGGTGGTCTTTTGATGATGATGGCGCCGCACCTCAAGTAATGGCCTTCCACCACAACCCCCGCAACCCTTCCTTCATCCTCCCTACACAACCAACACCTTCTCCGCTCGTCCTACCATCCACACCCGCTCCAGCAAACCATCTACCACTCTCCATCCCATCATACCCTCCAACACTTACTCCCCTCGCCATCATCACACCACCACCTAATCCTTCGCCCACTCTCAAACATCCACTAGCCTTCCCTCCACCCGCATCGACATTCATCACCACTGTACCTTCCACCAATCCCTCACCTATCATCCGCTCACCCTCCATTAACCTCACCAACCCTACGCTCCACCAAATCACCTCCCCCGCACCACCTGTCCCACTCATCCACCCTGCAGGGCCCATCATACTATCTTCGGATGCTGCGGCAAACTGTGCTTTAAGGAGCGGGAAGATGTTCCATCGGAATTACGTTACTACTTCTAATCCCCAGTCCTCTCAGCCGGTGGCCAAGCAAGAAGAAGCTGAACCTCTGTCGGGTACCCAATATGACTTGCTACATCATCTGGATCGGGTACCCGCTAAGATATCAGTGCTGGAGCTGATCAAAAGGTCTACCCTTCATCAGGATGCACTGAGGGATTTCTTACAGAAGGTAATGGTTAGCGAAGACATGGCAGTCGACAGTCTACCAACGGCATTAGCAACTATCTCCAAAGGGCCAGCAATTACATTCTCAGAAACTGAGCTTGCACCTTCGGGGGCTCGGCAAAAGCCGCTCTGCATAACAATTACCCTGAACAAAGTCGATATTGAAGCAGCACTGGTTGACACGGGGGCCTCAATTAATATTTGCCCACTTAGTACCCTCCGAGCATGCAACATATCTGAAGAGTTACTACGGCCTACCCCCACTACTATAGCAGCATATGACAACTCAAGGCGAGCATGTCACGGGATAATCACCATTCAGGCAGAGCTCGGGCCCCTTACTATGGCCGTGGAATTCTATGTTCTCGACATCGACCCTATGTTCAAGGCTATCTTGGGTCGTCCCTGGATTGACACGCTTGGCGCCGTACCCTCCACCGCACATCAGTGCGTTAAATTCCCCTTCCAAGGGAGGGTCGTCAAAGTTAAGAGCTTGTCCACGGTGCAGACAGTCAAGGCCATCTCAGATCAAATCCTTCCCACACTCTGGCCGAGCAGCCGACCCGTTCTGTCGGTGCTTGATTTGAACTTTCCTTGGGCTTACACATCTCCTAAACCCATCACTACTCCGGTTAACGTCAAAGTGAAGCCGCAGATTCGAGATTCGAAGGGGTGGAACATTATACTAAAACTAGGCTATCAATCGGGGAGAGGCCTCGGAGCGCAACTGCAAGGAATGACTAAGCCTATACCTAAGGGAAGGAAAATGGGCAGAAGAGGCCTCGGTTACAAGGAGACAGCATTATCGATGATGAGTGATTCTGGGCCACTCACCTGGGATTATCGTCAGCACTTTGTTAGAGGGCCTCTCCAGCCCGGCACATTAGCTCCAAAGCCGGTTCAGCCAAAAAGGGATATAGTTTGTCCGATTGCCAGTCCGCCTTCCTTGCCAGGAGGGTCAGATGATGACATGCTCGACTACAGTCAGGCCTTGCAGAGGCTCTTTCATGAGGAAGAACGCCAGAAGCAACAAGAGGTTCGGCTCGTGCAGTGGAGGCCGAAGAAGCAGCCCGCGGTTAAATTGCAGGAGGAGGAGAGCTCTCCAGTTATCTTCTCTTGGTCCCCCTCACGCTTCCAATCCATCTTTCAGCAAAGGGAGTTCATACCCCGCCTTCCTCCTGTCATGATAAATCCATCCGTCATTGATCCACCGGAGATTCTATTCATTCCTTGTGCTTGCGGGAAGTGCCCGCGCATTGATCTATCCACTCTATTCACTCCTCCTTCTCCCAATGCTCAACTGCACGAGATGTGGTTCTCTTCTTCTGACCCCTTCTTCGATTGCATCTTCCCCGAGCTGTTCCCTATGCAGCTCCCACCTCCTCCGTCTTGCTATGTAGTCTCTACTGATCTCCAAAAAAAACGTCAAATTTGAAACGGAGATTTCAGTGGAAGATTACGCTATCCTGTCTCCGTCCTCCTCCTCCCAGGGGCACGAGTCCCCTGCTCCTTCCCTTCCACTAAGCCTTCTCTCTCCTAAGTTAGGGTTAGGGTCTAGCGAGTCTAAGAAAGTAGAGTCAGTTAGGTCTAGAGAAGTCGGGTCTTGTTCTAGGTCGTCCAACCCTTCCCATTCTGAGCCGCGCTCGCTTGCGCATCCTTCCCGATCTGTTCCTGATAGGTTCTTGCAAGATTTAGCTCAGCGGTGTCATGCTCTTTTGAAATGTCCGGAATTCGTCGCCACGGCAATTGTGATTAAAGACGAAGAGGAAATAGAAGGGGAATGGAGCGACGACGGATTAGGCGTCTATGAGGTTTTGGATGAGAAGGATCCAATGGGTGAAGACAGCGATGTAGAGGACACTGCCGATTTATATGCACAAGGATTAAAGAGATTCGACCAGCCGTCGACGGCAGTGGATGAACCTACAAAGGAAATCAACTTGGGAACAGAAGAAGACCCAAGGCCCATCATTATTTCTGCTGGTCTCCCTTCACAGGTAGAAGAAGATCTAATTAAGGTATTAAGGGAGTATAGCGATTCTTTCGCTTGGTCTTATGAGGACATGCCAGGTCTTGACCCCTCCTTAGTGGAACATCGGCTTGTGCTTAAACCAGGGGCAACACCTGTGAAACAACGGTCAAGAAGATTTCACCCCCACATGGCCTTAAGGATCAAAGAAGAGGTCGACAAGCTATATAAGGCCAAGTTCGTCAGAGTAGTCTTATATCCCCAGTGGGTGGCGAACATAGTCCCTGTTCTCAAGAAGGATGGAAAAGTGCGCATATGCATTGATTTCAGGGACCTAAACAAAGCATGTCCCAAAGATGATTTCCCGCTACCTCATATAGACGTCCTAGTGGATAACACTGCCGGGTACGAAGCTCTATCGTTTATGGACGGGTACTCGGGCTACAATCAAATCCGTCTCGCTCCGGAAGATCAAGAGAAAACTTCCTTCACCACGCCCTGGGGCACGTATTGTTATGTGGTTATGCCATTTGGGTTGAAGAACGCAGGTGCCACCTATCAAAGGGCGATGATGGCCATTTTCCACGACATGATGCACATATACATGGAGGCTTACGTGGATGACATCTTGGTGAAATCAAGAACAAAAGAAGAACACCCCTCTATCCTGGCTAAGGTGCTGCAGAGAGCCAGGGAGTATAAGCTTAAGATGAATCCGAAGAAGTGTGTATTCGGAGTCTCCTCAGGGAAGTTGTTAGGGTTCATAGTGAGCAAACGGGGGATCCAGATTGATCCTAATAAAGCACAGGCCGTCATGGACATGCCTCCGCCAAAGAACATTACGGAACTTCGAGGATTGATTGGTAGACTGCAATTCATTAGAAGATTTATATCTCAGCATTCTCAGAGGTGTCGTCCGTTTTATGAATTGCTTAAGGCGGGGGTCAAGTTCGAATGGAATCAAGATTGTCAAAAGGCCTATGAGGACCTCAAAGAGTATCTGTCCAATCCCCCGGTTTTGCAACCTCCTGTCCCTGGGAAACCCCTAATCCTATACATCTCGGTTATTGAGGACTCCCTAGGGGCGGTCTTAGCACAAGTAGATGATGAAGGGAAAGAGCGGGCTGCGTACTACCTCTCTCGACTATTTAATCCGGCTGAATCCAAGTACACCGCTATGGAGAAGACTTGTGCCGCCTTAGTGTGGGTAGCTCAGAAGCTTAAACATTACTTTCTCGCCCACCCAGTTAGGTTGATCTCCAGAATGGACCCGGTCCGTTATCTCTTAGAAAAACCCGTCCTTTCTAGTAGGTTAGCTCGCTGGCAGAGCTTCCTCTCTCAGTTTGACATCACCTTTGTCGTTCAGAAGGCAGTCAAAGGATATGCCATTGCTGAGCATCTTGCACATCTTCCCATTCCTCATACCGATTCCATTCAGGACGATTTCCCTGATGAGCATCTCTCTGTCCTTTCTCATCATCCCTTCTGGTCTCTGCACTTCGACGGTGCACTCAACTCCCAAGGCCAAGGGATCGGGGCTGTCTTGCTTACTCCAGAGGGAGTAACCATCCCCTTCGCTTATCAACTTCGATTTCCTGCTACCAACAACATCGCTGAGTATGAGGCTCTCCTGGCCGGCTTGAAGCACGCCTATCTCCTAGGCGCGCGCTATTTGAACATCATAGGAGACTCTCAGCTCGTCCTACGGCAAGTTCTGTCAACTTACCGTACTCGTGATCCTAAGCTCAAGCCTTATCAAGATTTGGTCACGCTCATTGCTAAGCGATTCCGTAAGCTGATCTATATTCATACTCCCCGTTCTTTGAACATTCTAGCTGATGCTTTGGCATCTCTTGCTTCCTCCTTATCTTTCCTCTCAGTCGTAGTACTGAGACCATCGTCGTCCAGAGATTGGACGCACCCTCTATTCAAGATCCCTGGTTCGTCAACCTCAGGAAATCTGTAGAGGCGAGAGTTAAGAAGGAAGATCTCAAGGAAGTTTCATTAACAGAACTAGAGGAGATTCTGGACGAAGAAGAATTACCTTGGTATCATGAAATCGAATTGTTTTGCAAAGAAGGGTCATTCCCAGAAGGGGCAAAGGCCGAGCAACGTAAGTCAATAAGAAGAGCCGCCGCAAGGTACACTATCATCGCAGGAGAGCTGTATAGGCGCGCTACTAATGGAATGCTCATGAGATGCTTGGATGATGTAGAAGCTTGGAAAGTGGCTGAAGCGGCCCATTCTAGCGAGTGTGGAGGTCATGTCAATGGCCAGGCTCTAGCGAAGAAGATCCTTAGGCAGGGCTACTATTGGCCCACTCTAGAGGAAGATTGCTCCCTCTATGTCCAGAGGTGTCTTAAATGCCAACTCCATGCTGATAAAATTCACTCTCCAGCTTCGTCCCTCCATCCTATGACTGCTCCTTGGCCATTCTCTATGTGGGCTTTCGACGTTGTCGGCCCGCTCGGTGATCCTAATTCTCAGATCAAGCAAAAATCCTTCATCCTCACCGCTACTGAGTACTTCACCAAATGGGCCGAAGCCGAGGCGTACGCGGAGATCAAAGCTACAACGGTGTGCCGCTTTATCATGAAGAATATCATCTCGCGGTTCGGAGTGCCAAGCAGCATCATCACCGACAACGGACCCCAGTTCGTCTCCCAAGAGCTTAAGGACCTATGTAAGAAGTTCAATATTGCACTGCATCATTCGTCTCCATATTACCCTCAAGGCAACGGTCAAGCCGAGGCCACTAATAAAACCCTTCTTAAAATCATTAAGAAAACATGCGAAGCACATAAATTTTCTGATTGGCCTGAAAGATTGGTGGAAGCTCTGTGGGCTTACCGCACCTCCGTCGTACCCCTACGGGGCAAACTCCCTACTCTTTAACTTACGGGATGGAGGCGGTGCTCCCATACGAGATCTTAATCCCTTCCCTTAGAGTGCAGCTCGATAAGGAACTTAATCTCGATGAACGTCGGGAGGCGTTGCTGGTCCAGTTGGAACTCTTGGATGAGAAGAGGATGAATGCGGCTGATCACGTTTCTGTTTATCAAAAGAGGGTTTCACGTTATTTTCAAAAGAAGGTAATTGAACGTAAATTCATGACGGGTGATATTGTTTTGAAACGCAAATTCGTTCGGTCTGCAGGTCCTAGGTCCAAGTTGCAACCTAATTGGGAAGGGCCGTTTGTGGTAAAGGAGGCTTATCCAGGGAATGCTTATCGTTTAGTAAACGCGGAAGGTGAGGAGCTCTCTCACCCGTGGAATGGGTTGTATCTTAAGCGTTTCTTTCCTTAAAATCTCAACCATGTGCTTCTCCGGCAATAAGAACTTCCTCCCAATCTTCGAAAAGAGGATCCCGAGTAAGGCAATCACACACTACATGGCATCCCTGGTCGGGCTCTTTGCTTATAAGACACCGTTTTCCTCGGGCATGCTTTAGGGGAAAGTCGAAGTCCCTGTCCGCTTCATTCTTCGGCTGAATCCAGGGGCAAGGAGTAAATAAGGAGGAGACCACCAATCCAAGCTCCCTAACGAGAAGAGGTCTCAAATAGGGGCAAGTCCGTTATGACCTGACGCCACAAGGAAGAAAGGAAAAGAAAAGAAAAGGAATACTCTTTACCAACAAAATCAAAAGCATCATCTCAAAGTATGTGAATGAAATTTCAAAAGCTCCAAAGGAAAAAGAAAACTAGGCATGACAAGAGTGGCAGTACAGTTCCCCGCGGGACGTTATGAGCCCGGTCGCATGCATGCCTAAGTGGACAAAGGTTCGATGACGGACATAAAAGCCCCGGCACAACAGACCAAATCTCTAATAGGGTTGTACGGTGAGGGAATCAAGTTCTAAAACTCTACATCTGGCCAAAGCTTACCCCCATGTTCCTTTTTTCTTTTAGGACTGAGATGAGTACCCTAGGTATGGCATTGGTAAAAACACCGTCACAATGATCAGGTCTCGGCCAGGGGTTGTCACACTATCGCACGCCGGTCTCAAGACTCAACCTAAAACGAGGAAGGTCTCGCGTTGCTAGAGAGGCACTGGTTTTTCAAAATCCAAAAAAAAAAACATCAAATATTTTCAAAATCCAAAAACATCAAATATTTTCAAAATCCAAAAACATCAAATATTTTCAAAATCCAAAAACAACAAATATTTTCAAAAATCCAAAACAAAACAAATATTTTCAAAAATCCAAAAACATTAAATATTTTCCAAAACTCCCAAAAATACCATCATATGCATAGCATGCATCGCATTTTCATTATGTTTTCACCTATTTAATAAGGCTCCACCCCTTGACCAAATATCAAGAAATGGTCATTATCTAACTTGCTTTAAGGCAAGGGGTTGAGTCTAAGAACAGATCTAACTTGTTTCATGTTTGAGTGTATGCAGAATACAGGGACAAGCCCAAAAGCAAAAACTCACAACTATGCAGGTTCAGAGTGTATAACGCGCCAGCATCAGACCGTTACAGTCATATAACGGGCCCATATTTGACCGTTATTTCCCTTCAGGCATGGGCCTTCTTCTTTTTTTCATTGAACCATCACTTTAACGGTCTGAGATCTACCGTTACTTGAATATAACGGCTCACGACCCATCCGTCATATCCTTCAGAGACCGGGCTCTTGTTACTCCCATTCTGACGGACTGTCGCAGGACCGTTATTTCCTTGTGGCGGCCCGGTGCATATCCGTCGCTGACTCCAGAAGCCCTGTCTGCTCACATCAGTATAGCCTTTCAAACTATGGAACTCAAGATCATTCAACTATGGCAATCTCATCTCATTCAAGCAAAGATTAATGAAATATAATTCTTGATAAATTCAACTTCGATTGTCAATTACAATATCTCTCTCATGAACAAACAGAAAATCAAAATACATTCAATTTCTTATCCGCAAGAGGGCGGATTTTTCTCAACTCTTTCATGTAATCTCGGCGTGTTTCGTCGTTCTCTTCAACTTCTGCTTGCCACGGGCGCACCTTGCTGATCTCCCACATGGTCAGCGCGTTCCGGACTGCTCGATCATCTTCCTCGGTCCCCATCTTCCTAGGTAGAAGGGGAGGGTAGTGTGATAGTGCAGAAACGCTGATTCGAGGTAATCCAATCTGAAGGTGGCATCGGTGCGGGTTGTAGATCGTCATGGTAGTGTTCCCAACTAGCTGGAGGTCGAGGCCTTGACGCCGCGGTATTTTAAGAAGAGTGCTTCGGAGGACTCTTGGTCGCATGATGAACTTGTCCATTGGAAGAATGTTAAGGAAGAGGCGCCATTCGTCCCGAGTTTTCTTATCCGTCGTCTTGCATTCAACCTGAGGAGAATATCCAAATGCCCCTCCAATAAAGAAGAGAGGGTGGCTCCCGAAGATCCGGCTTGCTGAAATCATGCTTTCCTTAGGAAGGAATTTGATTCTTATACCCATCCAGCATTCAAGAAGTATCATGGAACCAAATAAGGGGCCTCCTATGCAAGCCGAGCTTAGTCCTTCATAAAGGTATGAGAGGACCGCTTGAGAGATAGACATACCCCGCCACAGCCCACTAATAATACCAAGGTTTTGGATATCTAAGAGGTGGTCGGTCGTGGTAAAAAGGAAGACTCCACCCAAGCAAACCGCTACCGCCTTGGCTATTGCTTCATGTCTCTCCCACTTATTTTTACAATGAGACACTATCCATTGTGCCAAAGGAATCAAGTGAATGTGGTGTGGGCTGATCATGGTCCTCACGTCCTTCGGGTTATGAATGAAGTCGCTTAAAATCAAGGACGGATCAATAGCTCGATTGTGTAGCAAACCCGGTCTTCATCCCCCACCTTAGTCTTAGGAAGGGCTAGGTAGGTTTCTACCTCCTCCAATAGGACGGTTGCTTCGAAGGAAGGGAAGATGAAGGTATGAGTTTGTGGATGCCATAATTCCACAAGTGCTGAAAGGCTTGGCCAATCAAAGGATAATTTCTGGAAATTCTTGCCTAAAACCAAGAGAGGTTGGAGGTGCCATGCTTTAAGGATTGATGTGACCTCTATGGGGAGTGCCTTTACCATGGGAGCCACCCACTTCAGATTGGAATAACACCTTGGGCCAGGGAGGGGCTTGAAGAAGGAAAGGAAGAAAGAAGGAAGTCATGAAAAGAATAAGTGCAGCAAAATTCTGAACTTTGGATGAGTTGTGAGAACTTACCACTCTTTGGACGTTGGAGCTTAGGTGTTTGGGAATTGAGGTTAGCCGTTGAAGCTCTCCATGTTCCCTCCTTGCAGCCTTAGGGCCGGTGTAAACCTTCTCCTCCATAGCCATCATCTCGAAGCTCTTCTTCATCTTGCTTTCTGCTCTTTGGAAGAGCTCTTCAAACCCTAGAACAGAGGTTTCAGCAAAGCTGCGATTTTGATTAAGGTTTCAAGTTGCTAAGGCTTATATTTAACTTTGAAAGGATAAGACTTGAGCTAGAAGGCTTTATCTGCGATCAGGATAAGTTCTAGTAAGGGATTAGGTGGCTAGACCTCGGATTTTAACTCCCACGACTCAATCCGTCTTGGAATACGACCCAGGCTCTAACGGTCTGTCGTAGGGCCGTTACTCCACTCCGACGCGCCTACCCTAGGCCGTCATATTTCCTGTGGGTTTGTTTTTTCTAAAACATGTTCTGTGGCGATTAACGGTCCTAGGGCAGACCGTTGCTCTTTGTAACGGACGAGATATGATCCGTTATATTTTCAGTCACTCGGGTTTCTCTCTTCTGGGCTAAACGACGGTCAGGTTAGGACCGTTTCTTTACTCTGACGCGCCTCCCTCAGGCCGTCGCATTTCCTGCTGGTAATTCTAAAATCATTGTTCTGCCATGATTAACGGACTAGCAATTGGCCGTTATTTTCCTATAACGCACCTTCAATAGACCGTCACTTCGCCTGCAGTACCTCCACTAAGTAAAGCTCTGTGATGATTAACGGCCTTTGGTCTGCGCGTCATTTGATTATGACGGTCCGAGCCACGACCGTTACTTTCTCTGCTGCTGAATTCAGGCAATTCCTTCTGCCCCTGCCTAGACCTGGCGGTCTTTCACATCTGTACACAACATCTTCTCCACAGGTGCTGCACATGTTCATCCATTCATGTCTTAGTCCACACACACACACATTAAACAACCATCCATTCATTCACACATTCACACTCACGCGTGAAAAGAGAAAAGAAAAAAAGAAAAGAAAACACAGAAAACCAAAACAAAGGATAATTTCATTCCATTTTGCTAAAAGTTATATACAAATAAAAACAAAAAACACAGAAATAAATACATCACTCGGCCGGCTTATCCACCGGGCCGCCCTCATCCTCTCCACCCTCGGGTCTCCTAGCCGGAGGCGCTATGGAAGCGCTCTCCTCCTGATGACCCCTTTCCGCCCTCTCATTCCTCCGCTGACCAGAGGAACTGACAAGGTAGTCTGCCGCCGATCTGGTACGGGCAGCACTCCTTGGCGCTCCGCTATGGGAAACGCTCCGCTCCGGTCCTCGGCCCATCATCCGTATGGTCCTCTCCAAGGTCCGGACCTCGATCTTCATATCGTGGGCCTCGAGTCGCGCAGCTCGTGCCTCGGACCGGTATCTCTCCAGGTCTGCCATCTGCATGACAGTCCGTGCAAGCTCTCCCCTCAGACGAGCTGTCTCTGCTCGGAGAACCTCTATCTCTGCTTGGGCTTGATCGGTCTCAACCCGACTTCTCTCTACCTCTGCCCTCGCCCGGGTGGCCTCAGCCACTGCTGCTGCTAGCTCTACTGCCTGTAGATTGCATTGCATTGCATATAGTTAAGTCATATGAATAGGCATAGTCATAAGCATAAGCATGTCACATCTTACCCACTCTGCGAGGGTGGCCTCCGCCTCCTCGGCCCGGGCAATTGCCCGAGCAAAATCAGCATCCCGCTCAGTCCTGTCTCCCGCAGGCTGCGAGGACGACGACGGGGCATCTGGTCCTGCTCGTTGGGCTCCCTCGGCCCGCTGTATTATCACAGTCAAAGCATTAGCATCATTCATAATCATGTAGAAAGTATTTAGAGTCTTACCAAGAGCTCCAAAGCAGTCCGGTACCCGTCCCGCTGTTGGATGGTGGAGTGGAGTAGCCCTTCCAGCTCGGCTATCCGTCCTTCAGGATCTAGCTGCATTTAGAAAGCATAAGTCAGCATCCATCATCTTGCATTTTCATGTAGAAAGGTTTTTTAGGTTTAGAATTGCATACCGGTCGTCGGGTACCTCGGTACACCCGGTCGCCGTAGAATCGAGCGAAGGCCTTCAGGTAGGCCTCGTCGCTCTCATCCCGATCCTTCACAGCCCTTCCTCGCTTCCTCCAATCGAGGACGTACTTCACCTTCCGGGCGCGCCAATCCACATTTTCACTGATGCCCCTCGCCGACTTGCCTGGGTGGTCATCATTGCGATGCGGAAAGGTCACCTCGGGCTGGTGTAGTCCCCGAGTCCGTAGGATCAGCCTGTAGTGCAGAGGCTCGATGATATGGATGCAGTGCAGCCATATGTCTCGCCCCCGATACGATAGAGACGCCTCTACCCACGGCTGTCCCGTGTAGCCTTCGCCGCGGTACGGGGTCCATCTCACCTGAAAGCATTCGTCAGCATTTGTCAGCATTAGAAGCATATAGAAGCATATAGAGGCATGTAAAGCACATAGAAACCATTTTGAGTCCCGGGCTTACCGATGTATGTGGGTAGGAGTCGAGGTCATCCTGGATCGTCCGGGTCAGTCTAAGGATCGATCCCGTGTCCCTCGCCACCGACCATCTCCTCGCGATTGGTATGAGGCCGGGATGGAGTAGTGCGCCTCTCCCGATGCCTGGGAGGTACATGTAGCTCCAGATCTGCATTTAGAAATCGAGTCAGTCGCATCATTTGCATAAATCATTTGCAAAAATCACAGCATAATCATAATCATGGCATAATAGAAAGCATTTAAAATGCATTTACCTGTAAGAAAGGCGAGAAGCCGCCCAGCCTCGTCTGCCGATCCGTGGTGCTCAGGGAGTCGAACAAGAATGCGAGTACTGCTGCTCCCCATGCGTACTTCTTAACTCTGCTCAAATCCTCTATCATCGGTAGCAGTCTGCAGCTGATGACGTCTGCCCGAGTCGCGAACAGGAGCTTCCCGAACAGTAACATCAGGAAGCGCCTGAGCACTCTATCTCCCTCCTGTCCTGCCTCTGCCGCCACGCGAGGGCGCACCTGGTCGATCACTCTGCCCAGATGCTCCTCAGGCAGCTCTCCCACGGTGATCGCCGCTCCTCTCAGCCCCAAGCTCTCCTACAGCACTGATCTCGCAAGCTGGGAGGAAGACTGTCCCGGCCTGATCAGATCTAGCCCGAGCAACTGCTGCGCTATCTCTCGGTAGTCGCCGTATGTCCATCCGGTCACTGCAGAGCCATGGACTCTCAATCCAGTAATCCTCGCCATGTCTTCTAGTGTGGGGATCATGTGGCCCCATGGGAAGATGAACACCCTGCTGATCGGGTCCCATCTCTCATGCAGTGCATACAGCAGTGGCGTATCCATCCGAATCACCTCGATGCTGAGCACCTCGGTGAATCCCATCTCGGCAAGTCTCTCTCTCTGGTAATCGGGCAATGCCTGGTATACTGCCCAGATCTGAAGCCAGGAGATCCGTGATCTTCTCTTTCCCTGCATTGCATGTTAGATCATTAATTAGTCCATTTGCATCATATGAACGTTGCATAAACATTAACAAGTGAAAAGAAAATAAAAATTTGAATCCCTGGCAGAAGTAACGGCCCTGGGGTGGGGCGTCGCTTGTCTCTGACGCACTCAGGGTGGAGCGTCAGGGGAGTGACGGTCGCTGGCAGGACCGTCACTTCGTCTGCTAGTTGGGGTTTTTTCCCCTGCATTCCCATGGCTTCCCATGTTGGCCAAATGGCCTACAAAGCTTCCTAATGGGTTCATAAACCCATTTCTATCCTTATTCCCCACATGCATTCATGAATTAAAAACAAAAAAATCAAAAAAATGAAATCTAGGGCAAGGCGGCCTACCTCATGGTCCGTGCCTCTCTTCTTTTTCTTCTCTGGTTCTCTGGGTTTCTCCGCACCCAGTGGAGCTTCCTCTCTGTCCTGCGCGACCGTGGGGACCTCTTCTTCCTCTCGTGGGCTTCTCCTTGTCGTTTCTTCCTCCACGGGTGGCGGAATTGCCTCTCGTTCGAGCCGGCGGTGGAACCGCCGTATCGCCATTCTCTTCCCTCTCCCTCTCTTCTGTGGAGGCGGCTGAGGAGCTTCATCGCCGGCCATGGTGGTCGTGGAGGTTGGGGTCGCCAGAGCTCTCCTTGGTTTGGGGTTTTTGATTGTTTGAAATGGGGTGAATGGGCCGTGACCGTTCGGTGTTTTTTTTGGAAACTCAGGAAATGCGACGGTCTATCGCTAGACCGTCACATCCTCCTGACGCTCCTGTTTGAGGCCGTTACTTATGAGGGACTATTTTATTGAAGAATGTGAACCGCCTCGTTTATGATGGACTAGGTATGGTCCGTTATTTTTATGTGACGCCCCTGCAGCAGACCGTTATAGACTTACAAGTTTCTTGATGAATGAATAGTCTAATTGATGCTTAAACAAACCTATTTTTTTTTCATAATATCATTTGAGGATGATGTTCCTTGCACGTACAATGGTTATGCCTTGATTCTTATTTTGATTGTTGTTTGGCTAACCTATCTTTCATGAAAGGAGTTACGAACAAAAGTCACGCTTTGCCGTTCGTCAGGCAGGTAAGTCAGGTATTGTATCCCGCTCCCTCATCCTCTTAATGCATTACTATATGTTATCTATGATATATTACCTCGAGAACCGGCTGGTCATTCATGTGTCCTGGGATCTGATGTTCCCCTTAAACAAAAATGATGATGATCTAAGTTCACATGATTAATCGTTGGATGGGCCGTTAGATTGGAAAATTTGGGGATGATGGTTCTATCTTGCACGCCGTGGTTGCAGATGGTGTCCTGACTCTGATTACTCCGATCTAGCAATATTATTCTCGAGTATTTGATATTTTGTCTTTCTTTGCATTTGTTTTGATGATTTCTCTTTTCTTTAGCCCAGCATGCATCATGCGCATTCTTTGAGCATTCATGAGTTTCATTTGTTCAAGATATCTCAGTGATGGTGAACAGCTATGTTCTTAATCCCGAATAAGGAGAATCATTCCACTCCGAATTAGAAGGCTTCCTTCGATTTGCTCGCTTGATCTGGTTCGCTGAAGATTCCTGTCTGGAGTTTAGTCTCTTTCCTTTCCGTTGCCTCCGGCGGCTAGCCGTGTTTCTTTTCCTTAGTTAATTCCTCCAGACTTGCGTCCTTTGGTTGGCTATTTCCTTGTGATCAATTTGAGGTTTTCCAGAAAATTCCTATCGCTTGTTAGTACAGAACGGGTGTCGTTTACCTTAACGCCCTCTTTTTGATACACTCCGCTTCATTTCCGCTTCATCTCCATGTTCCATTTCACTTCTGCTTCACCTCCGCTCGCTCCCCTGCAAAGAAGACGTTAAGGAGGGGCATCTGTTGACACCCGTTTTATACCCAATAAGTCGGGTCATCTCCTTATTTCATTCTATATGATGCTCCGAGTTGTTCATTCTTTGATTAGTCTCTTGATCAGTTGAAGCCTGTTTCTTGGGTCTTAATTCCTGGATAAGATGTGGCTCCCGGTGGCATTTCGTTGGATGAAGCTTAGCTAAGCCCTTCACTCTATTTTTGAACCTCAATGTTAATAACGGTCCCAGTCAGGCGCGTTGCTTCCTTATGACGGATAGATCCTGGGCCGTTACTTTTTGAAGAGCCCTAAGGCTTAAGACCTCGTTTTTCAAAGCTTATCCTTTTTGATTACACGTTGATAATAACGGTCTGTCGTGTAGCCGTTGTTTCACTATGACGCCCTAGGCCCTGGCCGTCGCTTCCTTGAAGAGCCCTATTGATTAAGCCTTCTTCCCGTTGATCTTATCCTTTGGGATAAGGTTGACAGTAACGGATGATCCTTGGTGCGTTACTTCCAAGTGGCGGTCTGTCGTGCAGCCGTTACTTCCTTCCGAGAGTCCTGGCAGTTCAGGCCTTTTCTCTGCTACTCCGTGGTCGAGATAAGAACTTGGGTTGACGTTATCTCTTTCAAATCTGATCCTCAGGACCCCCCGTTTGTTTCTATGGACTCTTGGTGATATTATCTTCGAGGATTTGCTAAGATTTATCCCTCTTTCCTGCTGAATTATCCTCTGCTCGACCTAAGAGTTTGAGGGTCTATAAATAGAACCCTTGACTTCATGGCCAAAAAGGAGGAGATTTGAATTCGCGACGAAGTGCTGCCGAACTCAGGAGCCATCTTCATCCAGGAGGAGCTGCTTCCCACGTCCATCCATCTTCTAATCAAGGGAGTACTTTAGTTTTGTCTTTCAAGTTCATCCTTGCATGCTTGAGTTCTTCCTTGGTTTTCCTCAAACAAAGCATTGTCCCTCCTCTTCCTCCACGTTTTTCACTGTTCTTTAAGCATACAAACATCCTCCCAAACTTTTAAAAACACCCAGAGGGGTTAAAAAACCAAAAACTCCCCGGTAATTCCCTCTCCTTTTGATGTTCTTAAACTCTTTAAGAATTGATGCTATGCTTGTGAAGAGGGCTAATTGAGGTTGTCTTGTCTTGTCTTTCTACATCTTTGGCAGGTTTACAGGTTCATTAGCACGAGGCCCAAGTCTTCTAGCCGGCTGGAAGAGTTGGAGTTAAAAGGATTCAAGCTTTACTACTGCAGGTTACCTGACGGTCTGGTGCAGGCGCGTCACTCTCTTCCGGCGGTCTATCGTGCGGCCGTCGCTTCCAAGCGACGCACGGGGTTCTGGCCGTTACTTCCAAGTTGATCTGCAGACTTTCCTTGGTTTTCTCTCCCGCGGGCGGGTGTTTCATCCACCTATTTCCAAGGTACATTCGAGTCTTTGACTTGTGTTTACTTTGGTGGCGATCACGTCTTTCCTTGGTATTGGGCATTAGCTGTCTTCTTCATCACATCTTTATTTCCCTTGCTTGTTCCACCCCTAGCGGTGTGTTTTTATTTATTCCTTGCTCCACGCTCCGGCGTGTGTTTTTTCCTTTTCCTTAGCGTAATTTGATTGAGATAGCATGCCCATGCTAGAGCTAGCTATGATTGCCTAGGTTCATGTTCACATGTTCATAGGTTTGAGTAGATCTTTGATTGCTTGTTTGTCATCTTGCCATATTACTTTGCAAACCTCAAAAGTAAGATAAAAGATAGGCAAATAAATATCAACAAGGAGCACTCTTCATATTTGTCTACATGTTCAATAGATGACTGGAGTAATTTTTCTTAGTTAGTCTTAGTGCTTTTATTCCGCAGTTGTGAGCACTAGAATTTTAATTGGGCGAAAGTTTTTAAAGGGTATTCATTCACCCCCCCTTTGAATACATAGCACCGAACCCAACAGTCCCTGGCGGACGAGGCGCTCGATTTCATCCTGGAGCTGGTGGCAATCGCCGGTGTGATGCCCGTGGTCACTGTGGAACATGCAGTGTTTGCTGCGGTTGCGGCTTTTCGACCTCATTGGCTCGGGTTGGCGAAGGAGGCCCGAGCCTTTGATGTCTTTATATATCTCGTACACCGGAGTGGTTAAGATAGTGTACCGCTCGTATTTTTGGGACGGTTCTTTGTGCTCCCCGTCTCGGTTCCGCCTCTTTCCTTGGTCCGAGCTTGACTCGGGTGCTCGCTTCTTGTCCCCCTCCCGACCAGAGCCGGTTGCGCCTCGGCATGCGCTGAGAACTTCTTCGCACTCAGCATGGCGTAAGGCCAGAGTCACTAGCTCGGCAAGGGTCGAGGGAGGGTGGAGGACAAGTTCGCGGCGGAGGTTCTCATCCCGGGTGCCTCCGGTCAGCGCGGTTATGGCCGAGGCTACATCCAGGCAGGAGATTCTCAGGGCTTCCGATTTGAATCGGTTGATGTAAGCCCGGAGTCTATCCCCTTGCGCCTATTTGAGAGCCAATAGCCCCGCTACCCACCTTGGGGGGCCGCTGCCGGTGAAACTCTCCTTGAATACTCGCCCAAACTGCTTGAAGTCTCGGATGGATCCGGGGGCGAGGGCCCGGAACCATGCTTGGGTGCCTTGGACCAGGGTGGTCGTTAAGGCTCCGCATTTGATGGCGTCGGACGCCCCGTGGAGGGTCATCAGGGCGTCGAAGCTGTCGAAGTGGTCGGCCGGGTCGCCCTGGCCGTCGTAAGGCTTGAAGGTCGGAATGGAGGTTCTGGGAGATACCTCTGCCTTCAAGATATAGTCGGAGAACAAGGATCTCTCCTCATTCCTCTAGTGGGGAGGTCTTCTGCAAGGCGCGTAAGGCGCGCTCCTGCTCTGCGAAGCGCCTCTCAAACTCTCGCAGACGGAGGGATAACTCCGACTGCTATTGTGCCGTGGGGCTAGGGGGACGCGATGGCAGGTTGTCCTGGCGCTCCCTGGGGACTTCGGTCTCCGGGTGCGGACGGCGTGCCCCAGGTTTCCTCCGTTTCGGTGTGGAGGATGCCTCTTGCTCCGGAGGGGGGGCTTGGGAAGGTCCTCCTGACCTGTTGCGAATAAGCTGCCGCCCTCGGAGGGTGAAGCGACCTCCGGTAGTGTGTTGGGACGCGTCTCCGCGGGGAGGGCTTTCCGGAGGGGCGCGTGACCTCCCTTCCCTGGCCGCCTGGGTCCTCATGAGTTCCACGAGGACATCCAGTTTTGCGTTGAGGGCTTGGAAAGCGTCAGCGCCCTTGTTGGATGGTTGCCCTACTGCCGCTGGCGGAGGTAGTTCGTTGGCTGGGGTGCTGGCGTTGGAGGGGGGGTCTTGCACGGCCTGAGAGGGGCCTTCTCCCCCCACTACCATGGCCTTCCCCCTATCGCCGGCGGACCTCCTCCCTGTACTTCTTTGCACCATGCTGGCTCTTTGCTCGTTTCCCACAGACGGCGCCAGATGAAGAGAGGCGATCTCGCGCTGGTCCTGAGCTGGGGAGATAATCACCGATCAGTGAACTATAAGGAAGGGAAATGGATCAGGGGGCCCAGGGGTGGTTCCCTGGGGTAAACCCTCCGATGCCTAAGTCAGTAGAGCAGTGGTGGAAGCTATGAGAGGAGAAGTGGGGAGATGCACAAGATCCATCTCCACCAAGGTGGTGAAGTGGTTCCTGCTCAGGGAGTTTTAGGCGGGTGTAGGCCCTTACCATTCGCTGGAGGGAGTCCTCAGTTTAAATAGTGCGCTATCCTCATGAGTCCCGTAAGCTGAGGAGTTTTAGGCGGGAGTTACGTCCTCAACGTGGGCTCTTTACGTCCTCATTGCGAGATCTTTATAGCCTTGAGGAGTCGTGGGTCCCTTATCTTTGTGAACTCTTGCTCATAAAGGGCTCTCAACGGCAGCGTGGATAAACAATCACCGCTCGACCCAAGCATGAAGAGTGCCAACCCTATCCGGGTGATAGGCATAGCTCGGATGAGGCTCGACCGGAGTGGGCACGGGACGCTAGCCTTTATCCCAGCGAGGGGGATAGGTTGGGCTTGGGTCTTCCTCCGACCAGATCGACGCTCGGGCCTTCCGAGCCTAATGGCCGCCGAGGAAGGGCTTGATCCCGAGTGAACTTATTGGGCTTTGATGCTAAGTGGGCCCTGCAGGACCGTCACTTAGATGAGCTGGGCCTCGTTTGGTCCTGATAGACCTAGTTCGGCCGCTCTTAGATGGGCTACAGAAATCCCCTTCTCCAGAATTACATCTCAATAAACAAGCTTGCTTTAAGTGATTATACGTTACGTGAAATGCAAGTGTAACTATGCATGAATGATTATAAGACAGAGACAGAATAATCGACAAGTTATGAAACAATAGCAAGAGAGATTTGAGTAAGGTTGTGAGGAATTATCAAGCAAAGTCAACAAGGCTATCAAGCATGTACTATCAAGTCATGTCATGAGATATTGACTATTTAAATTCTAGCAAGTACCATGTCGAGTCAAGCACGTCAAGTAATGTCATGTATTTTCATGTCACGAGAGAGAGTGGAATGTCATAGACTAATCTAGAAAGTCATGCACTTCGGTGCAATGCCACACCGTGGTCAATATAGATCACATGGGCACAAATACTTTCGGGTGCTCCTCCTAGGACCAGACCGAGCCCCATTAACGCCAAGCATTGAGTCATGTAAATATCTAGACATCCACTATAGTTTATAGCCAATAGAATTCTAAGGAAATAAGCTTATGGAAGAATAATTAAGGTAGACTTGTTGAGTAAGGAGTTCAAGGATGAAAAATTGAGTAGGGACACTCTATCGATAAATCACTCATAGAAATGTGAATATTCGTGAAACTGGGTTAAATGGCGTCGACACGGTCGCCGCGGATTAAAGAAATAGCATCACCTGTTTGGAAACTAATTCCTATGAACAATAGGCACGAAAGAAAATTGCATCACCTATCAGGATGCTATTTCAAAACGGCGTCAACTGTCTGGACGCTAATTCCAAGCATTGACTAGACTCTCATGGAAACCCATCGGGGCGATCCCTGAGGGTTAGGGCGTCATGTTTCTTCAGAGTGACATGACAAAAATACAGTTTCCAGGTTTTTAGGGTACAATCAGCTTGGCAGCTTTGAGGGAATCCAAGGCTTCGCGAAGAGCTACGAAGGTCTCAATGAAGAAAGCACCGGTCCAATGGAAGGAGTATTCGACGGAGGGTCCAATCCTCACCAAGAGATAGAGGGGTACGCGGTAGAATACAAAACGGGGACCATGCCTCGGCCTTGAGACGATGGTGCCAAGATCCAGCGGTATTGGATCGAGAAAACGTGATTAGAAATAGTCGAGAAACGACGTCTGAACAGTGGACGCTAATTAAAATTGGCGTCTACCGCTTAGACGTCAATTACTTACATTTCTAAAAATGAATTATTTTTCACGAATATGTGTCTCTTTGGAGAGGCGCAAATTATTAAAATAGCATCAATTCACAAAGACGCTAATTCTTTATTTTATTTAATATAACGAATTTTCGTTAATACGCGTCTCTTGAAAAAGACGTCAATTCATATTTTATTTTTTATTTAATTTAATAATTTCAATAAATAGCATCTATTTAAAAGGGCGTTAATTTTTAATTAGCATCATAGATGTGGACGCAATTTTTTCTATATATATTTGAAAAAATAGAGGAGAAAGAAAGGATTAAAGAAGAAAATAAAAAATATAAGGGCATATAAGATCTCGGAAGTTTTACGGGGTGAGGGAAACTTTTCACTGGGGAGATAACCTCAGAGCCTTTGACATTATTTCTTTAGGCCCTCTTTGTTTGGGGGATATGGTTGGATAAACCAGGATAAATCATTAAAAGTTAACCTAATCTATTTGATTACTCATACATGATATTCCATGGGATAGGCTGTTATTCTGGTTTATCTCAAGATTACTTGTTCCACCAAAAAGTTAGAACAAGGACAGATTTAACTTTTTTCCAATTCTCAAGATAATTCTTATTTTCCAATCAAAGCAAAATGATCTACTTTTTAGAATACTCAACCCTTAGTTAAGTTATTCTCTTTAACCTACCCTCCAAACAAAGAGGGCCTTAAGGTATTACGACAGCGTGAGTAGTGCCATTTTTTGTTTAATAAGAATTTAGTGAAATAAAATATATGATAAATAAGAGAAAAATTCAAAAATTTTAACCATATGCATATCATAATTTTATTTGACATAGTTTAAAAGATAAAAATCTTTAAAGTTCGAACGAGATTTTAACCGTATAAACATGATCACTTTTATTCCGTCGAGATTTTAACGAAAGAAGGTCATGAAAAATATGATAAAAATCTAAAGATCATAAAAATATGTATTTTACTATTTTTATTATCATAATTTAATAGATATTAAATTTTAAAGATTATAATAATTAGCCTTTAATTAAAGAATTCGAAATTTTGACGAAACAACAACCACAAGAACATGCAAGAATGGGGCGGGCGACTAACAGGAACATGATTTCAAGAACATGGAGAGAGTTACATGCATGCTATATCATTAGCAATCGTGTTATGCTTGAAGTTATTGAGATAACCTATCTTTGGACGCGAAGAGAAGAATACGGAAACAAGGAATATGAAAGCAGAGGAAGAAGATGCCCCCTCCTCCACGTACTGGACTCTGGAGCAACAACAGCACGTAGCAATTCCCCCTTCAAACGCACGGGCAGTAATACGTTTGATCGGGCCATTATTTATAGGGAGGAATCCTACGTGAGCCAAGATGTCCTCGTAGGCTTCACGTTTCTTTGATTAGAATCCTATTAATATAGAAATTTCTGTTTCCAATTCTCCGTGCCCAAAACGCAGTCGTCTCCCATGTTGATCCTGTAAAACCCTAAAGCCTCTCATACACGTCTTCAAACGAGATATGCAGATGCCCTCCAAACTTTTCCATGTATGTGTTAACATAAGGCCCAAAAAGCCTTTCAGTTCCTTCAAAGCCCATCAACCTTTTGCTTTAGTGTTTAAAATGCCATTATCTAAAGGACTTTGCGTTAATGCAAAAGGCCGATTATGTATGTATACATGCCTAATATAAGCTCTAACAGGGTGTTTGAACGGTCATGGACTTAATTGTTGAAGCTCCTTCACCGTTGGGTTGAAGGATTTTAGAATTTATCTACGGCGGATATTGGGTTCCACATTTAGAAGATAATAACCTTTCTTATTATTATTATTATTTGCTATTAGGCCCCAAGCCCATCAACTATTTGTGTTCTCAGTTAAACCCGTTCTAATCTCTTTGGTTATAAATTTTTTATTTAAGTAGAACTATAAATATATTATTATTATTATTCTAATCTTATTTATTTACCTACCTTATTAATTTTTTATTTTATTTTTATCTCGGGTATCAGAGACATGTTTCGATCCTGTAAAAGTTTTTATTTTATCTTGTAAGGGAACATTCGTTAGCTCGGCATATTTATTGGATTTATTCTAAAGACGAATACCTGAGTTTTATATTTTCAATCTTAAATATAAAGTCACTAATGATTTCTTAAAAAAAATTGAGATGACATATCTTAATATCCAATTGTCTTTTAATCTTCCCTAGTAAATCTCCATTTTTTATATCTTAATGACCCTATCTTATTTTATGTTTCATTTTATTCCTCATAAAAATTTACAAGATTCTCAAATATCTTTTCCACTTTCTAAAATATAGATGATTATTCCTATTTTAACCTTTATAATTTGCGGGTGTTACAATGTTCCTCGTTGTCAAGCTGTGCGACTGCTGATGTATGGGGTGAGATCTGCGTGTGTGTGTGGTTCTTCTTGCGCAAGAATGAAACTTCACCGGATTGATAAGGGGTGGACGTAGACGTGTAAGGTTACAGCCAAACCACCTTAAAAACTCTTTGAGCAGTGGTTTACCTGTGTGTTTGTTCCATTTCCTCAACCTCTGTTCACAGGAGTCTAAGTTGTTTCCATCATTGAATGCACTGTAGAGTCTTTGCTCAGGTTTCTACACACACTTAAAAATAGTTTTCTGCACATCGATCTAAAAGCTTTTGTTCACTATTCTGGGTAAGGAAGGCTGTTAGCCATGTGCGCTAGCTTACTTCTTGCTTGTAAATTTTTTTTGAGGGGTAAAGATTTTAGAGCTGATCTATTCACCCCCCCTCTATATCTGTTCATATCATCCAACTGTTCCATATGGCACCATGATATCAAATTATTCTAGTCCGAGAGTCAAAAACTACGGTCAAAAGGACTCATGAAGCGGCTCACAACTACCGGGTTCACTCCCTTTCTAAGGGAGACTAGAAAGCCCCCAACCCCTGGCTGGGTCACGGGACTCACGTTTGTTGGCCATACTCATGGCCCACACGGAAATCGCTTCCCAAAAACACTAACATAGTGTTGGGATAGCCCTCTGTACGTACACGGGTACACGGTGACTCGATCTAGCACAACAAGAAAGTCCGGAACACACGGGGTCACTCAAACCCTCTAAATCACACGGGCATGCTAACTGAGATTTAATGAATCCTCCGGACACCCAAAAACATCGTCGTGGTCCCCACGGGGTGTCTGGGACGTCCATGGGGCCAAAGGTCTACCAAAGGGTCTCGACCGGGTCGACCGGAGGCCAAGACGGCAAAGAGAACGTGTTTAGATCGACCTGCCCATTGGGTTAGTCGACCAACACAGGGGCTCAGTCGACCGACCCAGTGGGTTGGTCGACCAGACCACACCAGCCCACCTGCTGGACATGGGTCGGTCAACCGAAATGTCAGGCCAGTCAACCGAACCCTGCCAGCCTGTCATGCCCTGAGATATGCAGCAGAATTAAGTCAGGAACGTGAACAGCCGGCAAATAAGCCTCAAGCTAGCATGGTAATCAGAGCGCAACATTCACACAAGAAAGAGTGAACACCATATATAATGTAACACCTCGAAAATTTATGTGGAATTTTTTAGATTTAAATAGAATTATTAAGTATTTAAAAGGCTTAATGGGCTATTTAATGAATGATGGGTGGATCAATTAAATTTAAAAGCCCAATTACTTGTAGACCACTAATCCCACTTTAATTAGGCCCAAAAACCTAATTCCAAGACTTATAGGCCTATACTCACTTTTAGAGACGTAATTAGGGATATTTCCATATTTAAAGTGGATAAATAGGTCAATTAGGGGATAAATAGCTGATAAATTAAAAAATCTGAATTTTTCGAATCAAGCGCCAGAAGGCGGTCTATCGCAAGACTACCACCTAATGAAGGCAGTCGCGATGTGACTGCTACCTCCTTCCGAAAATGAGGACTCTAGAAGCATGGAAAAATGAGATTTTTACCACCCAATCACCATGGATCGATGTGATCTGGCTTGGGGACATCTCTAGGACTCTCGAGGATGGATTCTACTCCAAATTAGAACTCTAATTTTATCAAATCCCTCAGCCCTAGTTCAAACCCTATAAATAGACCCTAACTTCGTTCTGCGCGAACCCTAGTTTTGGAGCGCATAGTTCGAAGGTAAGACGTCGTCATCTCAGGTTAAGTCTTCAGAACTTTTCGTTCCTTCTCGTATTGTCTAACCCTCTGTCAAATTTCATGATAGAAGACCAAGCATCCAAGGAGATAGAACGTTCACAAGTTGTTGTTCCTCTGAAGAGCACTCAGGAACCAGCGTGTCTGTCCGGTGAAGATCCGAGGTTTAGGAACCCTACCAAAGGTAATTTCGTTTCTAGCCTTTAGACTTTATTATTCACCCTTATGTCTTCTAACCACCCTCCAAATTTCGTGAATTAAGGTCAAGCGGTTAAAGGTTGGAAAATTGTTGGTTCCACGCAGGACGTGTAGGAACGGGAGCATACTTCCAGTCAGGAATTCTAACTCTAGGAGCATTCCCAGATGTAGGTTATCTCATGATGGCTTAAATAACCTGTTATGAACAAAAGTCCTCTTCTATATCTGGATTTCATGCATTATACATAGAGTATTTTACGTTTTCCCATGATTGCACATGCATGTTCTTCACTGCATAATGTCCCTGCACCTTTAATTAAAAGATAAGAATTTTAGCTTGATTCATTCTTTTCCCATGCTTTTCTTCATTCTAAACATGTTATTATGTCCTCTCCTTCTATTTTTCTTTACGTTGCTATTCGTTATACTTGCACATGATAGGAACACCTCTTGGACTTGTGATCCTCTCCGTTGGATATTCCTTCCATCGGACTAGGTGATCATGTTTCAAGGCCTCCGTAAGTCTCCGAGAGCATGGGATTCTCAATAGGACGCCGAGCTGGTTGTACCATAAAAACCCATTGGTCTTGAAGGCACTTGATGAATTTCACATTTTTTGTAAACTGGACTAGACGTGGCCTTACTAAGACCGCTACTGCATATTGGTGGTCGGGTCATGACCGCGTTCTTCCGGGACTGATCCCTGCATCGACCCTTTCTCGCTCTGGCGTCGATTCTACTTAAAAGCGGTCCTTGCAGGACAGCTACTTCAAAGAACGGTCCCATACTGAGCGCGTTCTACCTACATGCTGTTCAACTCAAGGTTTGACCCAAGGGTTGATTATATTTTGTTCCTAGATGGTCTATGGATTATCTGGAACCCAAAACCTTATTCAATAAGTTATTAATGACTTATGAAAAATAGTAAATGTACCGTTATGCTGCCGGATTCCTCCCGTAGCATGACCTTGTCCTTAATTCATCTTTGAACTCTCATGAGTCATTTTGGTACGTTCTTACCTTGATGTAGTTATAATGAACCTATTGTTTGAACTTTACATTATTGGCCTACATTTATATTACTCATGAAAATAGCTTGATTTATAACTTGAAGATGCAAGAGCGGGCACAGACAGTGTCCAAGGGCTCCACGCTAGCCCCCTCGACGAATGGCCGGAAACGTACTGTAAACCATGGGGTATGATGAACACTGACGTCGCATTACGTCGGGAGTACTTTTTTTATAAACGGGTGAAATCCACGAGACTCATGATGAAATTATACATGCTTGCTTGTTACATGACTTTCTAGTGCATAGTCTATATGGTTATGAAAAGTACATTCTCGATACATTCTAGTACATTCTCGTTAATGAAAGGTCACATTATATTCTTACTTGATCTTGCTCTCATGAATCTTATGTCTCTCCATTTATCTTGATATCTTGTTGAATACGTTGGTTTTATACCGCATGTTTTAGTCGTATTTTCTTTATCTTATCTTCTAGAGCTAAAATGTTAATTACTTAAACTTGCCTTCATGTTAATGCGAAGATACCTACTGGGCAAGTGTGCTCATTCCCTACTTTTCTAATTCTTTTCGGGAAATTCTAGCGGGTCGGATTCAGATTATTCAAGTGGTGGATTCGAGAATGATTGATGCACGAGAGGAACCATAGTTATGAGTCCAATAGTTAGGCATGAGTCGTATTGTAATAAGTTCCTTCACTGTAATAGACGGTGAAGTTGATCATGTTGTGTAATTTTCCCTTTTCTTGAGTCTAGAATGTAAAGAGTCAAAGTTAAAAGGTCTTTTGTAAAGTCGATTATCATTATTCAATAAAGTGGAAGTTGACTATATTATCCTGTGCATTCCTCTTTATATGTGAATGTTTAACGCTCTTATTATCATTCTCGCTTGAGGCTTTATTTGTCAGCTGTTCACGTTCTTGACTTAATTTTGCTGCATATCTCAGGACGTGACAATTAAAGTGGTATCAGTGCCTAAGCATAAGTAAGTCCTAGGAAAAATGTCATATCATAGATTAAGTCCAAGGTGTAAGGACCCAAACCTATGAACTAGGAAGGAAATTTTCAAACCCATGTGAGATTGGGTAGAGCTGGGATGAGCTAGTTTTATAGAAATTAATCTCTAGGTTAATCCATATAGATTTCATAGAAAATAACTAATTGTTTATTTTCTCAGGCGCCTTACTTTCTCACAATGGCCGCTAACCGTGAGAATTGGGAAGCGATGCAACAAACTATTGCGGGTCTTACCCAGGCCCTTCAAATAGTGGCTCAGGCTGGCGCGCAAGTAGGCGCAGGTGATCTACATCGTAATTTCCGAAGTATGAACCCTCTGCGATTCTCAGGGTCATCTAATCCTGATGAAGCTGAAAATTGGATAGATGAAATAGACCGTATATTCAACGTTATGCAATACACGGACCAAGAGAAGGTTCTTCTTGCTACGTTCCAACTCAATAAAGATGTCCATACATGGTGGAAGGCCACCTCGGCCCATCTACATAATGCTCAAATCACTTGGGAAGAATTCCTTGAACTCTTCCTAGAGAAATACTTTTCCGAGCATGTCTGTGAGAGAAAGGCCGCGGAATTTACCTCCCTTCGGCAAGGGATGATGTCCGTGGCTGAGTAAGAGCTACAATTTTCAAGATTGGCACCCTATGCCCCACACCTCGAGGCTACGGAGATCTTAAAGGCCAACAGGTTTATGAATGGGTTACGTCCCATCTTTGTTCAACAACTTGGGCCTCAAAATATCCGCACTTATATAGAGATGGTCCACCGGGCACATTTATGCGAAAGGACCTTGGAGAAGGTCGAGAAGTTCAGGGCCAAGGGCGAGGAGTCAAGCCGAAAGTTTGATAAAAGAGGACAGAAGGAAGACAAGTTCAGCAACGCGGGGACCTGCAAATCCTGTGAAAACAAGAAGTGGTCCCGTAATGGCAACGGGAACGGCAAGAACAAGAAGGTCAAAGAGGAAGAGAAGCATGTCATGACAGCTTGCACATTCTACGAAAAATTTGATCATTCGGCTTAAGAATGCTGGAAGCGTCTCGGTGCTTACTTACGTTGTGGAAGCCGGAAGCACCACATGCCGGATTGCCCCCTTATGAAAGACCAATCTTCTAATGGCAGACGTAGGCGGCAGGCTCATCTTAATGCCGTACTGGACGAAGAAGCACCCAAGGATGATGGATTAATGGAAGGTACCATCCAAATTTATTCGCATCCTGCTTTTGTACTATTTGATACTGGTGCTTCTCATTCTTTTATATCTACTATTTTTGCAAAAAACTCTGCCAGTTTCACCTTCCCTCTACTTTCGGACCTAGCTATCATAACACCTTTAGGTCTCGGAACTAAACTTACAACCCACTACCCGGATAGTGAGGTAACCATAGAAGGCCATAACCTCCCTGCAAATCTCGTACGCCTTGACATGGAAGGCTACGATGCCATATTATGCGTAGATTGGTTATGTGACTATTATTTCGACATCAATTGTCACAATAGGAGGATTTCTTTACACAAACCGGATCTTCCACGATTTTCTTTCCTTGGTATTAAGTATAGGAAGCATCCTGACTTATTTCTTCTCTTTACGCCTGCAAACTCATCTCGTAAGGTTGTGAAGCTTTCCTTGCTTCCGTGATCATTTTCGAGTCCAAGGAAATCATCCTAGAAGAAATCCCCATTGTACGAGACTTCCCCGATGTCTTTCCATCCGAACTACCAGGTTTACCACTCGAAAGGGAAGTAAACTCCTCTATTGAACTCATTCTTGAAGCAGCACCTGTTTCAAAAGCTCCCTATAGGATGTCCCCTACGGAACCTAAAGAATTGAAGAAACAACTTCATGAATTACTAGAGAAGGGCTTCATTCGAGCCATCACTTCCCCTTGGGGTGCGCCGGTCTTATTTGTCAGGAAGAAGGATGGATCCCTCTGGCTTTGTATCGATTACCGACAACTAAATCAACTCACCATCAAGAATAAATATCCGTTGCTGCGTATCGACGAGTTGTTCGACCAGATTTCTGGTGTAGAATATTTCTCTAAAATCGATCTCAGGTCTGGTTATAATCAACTAAGGATCAAGGACGAAGATATTTACAAGACTGTGTTCTGTAGCAGATATGGACACTATGAGTTCGTAGTGATGCCGTTCAGCTTAACCAATGCCCCTGCAGCATTCATGCAACTCATGAATAATGTCTTCAGGCCTTACCTTGACCGATTTGTGGTCGTCTTCATTTATGATATTCTTATGTACTCTAATACTAAGGAGGAACATGAAGAGCATTTAAGGGTAGCTTTGTAAACACTAAGAGAACATCAACTCTACGCGAGCTTAATAAGTGCGAGTTCTGGCTAAAAGAGGTCTCTTTCCTTGGTCATATCATTTAAAAGGAAGGTATCGTTGTGGATCCTTCTAAGGTCGAAGTTGTCAAGAATTGGAGCCAACCAACGACCGTATCCGAAGTCAAGAGTTTTATCGGCATGGCTGGCTACTATAGGCGATTCATAAAGGACTTCTCAAAAATCACCGTCCCTTTGACCTGACTCACAAGCAAGGAGAATCTCTTTATATGGTCAAAGGATTATGAAAAGACTTTCCTAACGCTTAAGGAACACCTCACAACTGCTCCTATTCTGGCACTACCTGTCAAAGGTGGTGGCTTTGAAGTCTATACGGATGCGTCAGGTATTGGCCTTGGTTGTGTCCTTATGCAACACGGCAAGGTAATCTGCTATGCTTCAAGGCAATTGAAGCGACATGAAGAAAACTGCCATGTGCATGATATGGAATTAGCTGCCGTTATATTTGCCCTAAAAATATGGCGACATTAACTCTTTGGGAAAAAGTCACTATATTTTCGGACTACAAGAGTCTAAAGTACCTTTTCACCCAAAAGGAATTAAACATGAGACAAAGAAGATGGCAAGAGTATCTTAAAGACTTCGACTTTACTATTCACTACCATCCTGGCAAAGCAAATGTTGTGGCTGATGCGCTCAGCCGAAAACCCCTGGCGACACTAGCAAGCCTCAAGAAACGTATGACTTATCTTATTGGAGATTTTGCACAATTGAACTTAAATATTAACTCATAAAATGAAGGTTATATGATTGCCAATATTTGGTCGCAACCCACATTCATAGATGATCTAGTTAAGTTGCAAGAGAATGACCCCATGTTAATGGAGATCAAAACCAATATTGATCAACGGCCAGAATTTACTATTTCAATTGATGGAATGCTATTATTTAAAGATTGCATTTGTGTGGCAGATCATGCCAACACTAAGAAGATGATTATGAAAGAAGCTCATAAATCAAGGTATACCATTCACCCTGGTGCTACCAAAATGTACCAAGACTTAAAGAGAAATTTTTGGTGGTCCAACATGAAGAGAGAGATAGCGGACTTTGTATCACGCTGTCTTACTTGTCAACAAGTTAAGGCGGAACATCTAAAGCCCACTGAAAGCTACATCCCTTAGAGATTCCCGAGTAGAAGTGGGAGAGCATAGGGATGGATTTTATCATGGGTCTGCCTAAGACAAGAGGAGGACATGATGGTATATAGGTGATCATAGACCGATTAACAAAATCTACCCACTTTCTACCAATTAAAAGTAGATGGTCTATGAAAATATCAGCAGCTTTGTACATGAAGGAAATCATCAAGCTATACGGAGTCCCTGTCACTATTATTTTTGATCGAGACCCTCGCTTCACATCATAATTCTGGAAGGGTCTACAACATTCATTGGGGACCCGACTCAACTTTAGCACTGCTTTCCACCCACAAACTGATGGTCAAACGGAAAGGACAAATCAGGTGATAGAAGATATGCTCAGGGCGCATGTTATTGATTTCGGAGCGAGTTGGCACGATCACTTGTTTCTAGTTGAATTTGCCTACAATAATAGCTATCAAGTTAGCATCCAAATGGCACCATTCGAGGCATTATATGGAAGAATTTTCCGCTCACCTATATGCTGGAAAGAAGTTGGGGGAAAATAATTTCTAGGCTCTGAACTCATCCGGGAAACCACCGAGAAAGTAAAGCTTATTCAAGAATGACTCTAGATGGCTCAAGATAGACAAAAGTCATATGCTGATAATAGAAGGCGAGGCCTAGAATTCCAAGTAGGAGACCATGTATTCCTCATGGTTTCCCCAAGTCGAGGTATTCGAAGATTTTGCATCAAAGGCAAGCTCACTCCGAGGTGTATCGGCCCTTTTGAAATTCTGGAAAGGGTTGGCGAGGTAGCATATCAGATTGCCTTACCTCCTCAATTAGATGGAGTCCATGATGTGTTTCATTATCTCGATGCTTAAAAGGTATGTCTATGACCCATTTCATGTTAAAAGTCATGACGACCTGGTGACTCAAAAGGATTTGACGTACGAGCAAAAGCTCATCAAAATAATTGATCGGGAAGGGCGTCAACTTCGGAACAAAACCATTTCAATGGTAAAAGTCCGATGGAATCAAAATACATACCAAGATGTGACATGGGAGACAGAAGAAGCTATGCGCAAGAGATTCCCTGAACTATTCGATTGTAAGTATACTCTCCATAAATCCCATGCAATGAATTTGGGGACCAAATTCTCTTTAAGTGGGGGAGAGTGTAACACCCCAAAAATTTATGTGGAATTTTCTGATTTAAATAGAATTATTAAGTATTTAAAAGACTTAATGGGCTATTTAATGAATTATGGGTGGATCAATTGAATTTAAAAGCCCAATTACTTGTAGACCACTAAGCCCACTTTAATTAGGCCCAAAAACCTAATTCTAAGACCTATAGGCCTAAGCCCACTTCTAGAGACGTAATTAGGGCCATTTCCGGATTTAAAGTGGATAAACAGGTCAATTAGGGGATAAATAGCTGATAAATTGGAAAATCTAAAATTTTCGGATCAAGCGCTAGAAGGCGGTCTATTGCAAGATCGCCACCTGATGAAGGCGGTTGTGATGTGACCGCTACCTCCTTCCGAAAATGAGGACTCTAGAAGCGTGGGAAAATGTGATTTTTAGCTTCCCAATTGCCATAGATCGATGTGATCTGGCTTGGGGACATCTCTAGGACTCTTGAGGATGGATTCTACTCCAAGTTAGGACTCTAATTTGATCAAATCCCTCAGCCCTGGTTCAAACCCTATAAATAGACCCTAGCTTCGTTCTTCGCAAACCCTAGTTTTAGAGTGCGTGGTTCGAAGGTAAGACGTCGTCATCTCAGGTTAAGTCTTCGGAACTTTTCGTTCCTTTTCGTATTGTCTAACCCTCTGTCAAATTTCATGCCAGGAGACCCAGCATCCAAGGAGATAGAACGTTCGCAAGTTGTTGTTCCTCTGAAGAGCACTCAGGAACCAGCGTGTCTGTCCGGTGAAGATCCGAGGTTTAGGAACCCTACTAAAGGTAATTTCGTGTCTAGCCTTTAGACTTTATTAGTCACCCTTATGTCTTCTAACCACCCTCCAAATTTCGTTAATTAAGGTCAAGGGGTTAAGGAGTTAGAAGGTTGAGAAGTTACTGGTTCCACGTAGGATGCGTAAGAACGAGAGCGTACTTCCAGTCAGGAATTCGAACTCTAGGAGCATTCCCAAATGTAGGTTATCTCATGATGGCTAACATAACGTGTTAGGAACAAAAGCCTCCTTCTATCTCTGGATTTCATGCATCATACATAGAGTATTTTACGTTTTCCCATGATTGCGCATGCATGTTCTTCAATGCATAATGTCCCTGCACCTTTAATTAAAAGATAAGAATTTTAGCTTGATTCATGCTTTTCCCATGCTTTTCTTCGTTCTAAACATGTTATTATGTCCTCTCCTTCTATTTTTCTTTAGTTTTACTGACATAGAATAGGCCATGTACATCGGTTTTGTTTCTGTCTGTAGCAGACTGAAAATGGTCTTACAGAGACCGCTATCATCATATAGCGGCCCCCGACAGACCGCCATTTACAATAGGCAGCCCTTTCTGGACCGCAATCTGGTTTTTGAATCCCAGTTGAATGCGGATTATTTTCTTTATATACCTAGTGCCATATATGCCTTAGTCTAGTTATTATAACCCCCTGATCATGGCGAATTACATACTGTATGTTTTAGGTTTGATTTCATGTGGTATTAGCATGCGTTCAACTTATTTTCCATGTATATTAGTTTCAAGCCAAAACATTATAGTTTTGTACTTAAAGAAATTTCCATGATTTGATTGCACTTGAACTATGATTTGGCACGTTCCTTGTCTCACCTTATTTCTATTTTTACAAGTCACATATAGCGCGTATTCCGATACGTTGCTATTAGTTACACTTGCACATGATAGGAACACCTCTTGGACTTGTGATCCTCTCCGTTAGATATTCCTTCCACCGGACTAGGTGATCATGTTTCAAGGCCTCCGTAAGTCTCCGCGAGCCTAGAATTGCCACTAGGACGCCGAGCTGGTTGTACCTTAAAAACCCATTGGTCTAGAAGGCACTTAATGAATTTCACATTTTTTGTAAACTGGACTGGACGCGGCCTTACTAAGACCGCTACTCCATGATAGCAGTCGGGTCGTGGCCGCGTTCTTCCAGGCCTGATTCCCGCATCGACCCTTTCTCGCTCTCGCGTCGAATCTACTTAAAAGCGGTCCTTGCATGACCGCTACTTCAAAGAACGATCCCATACTGACCACGTTCTACCTGCATGCTGTTCAACTCGAGGTTTGACCCAAGGGTTGATTATATTCTGTTCCTAGATGGTCTATGGATTATCTGGAACCCAAAATCTTATTCAATAAGTTATTAATGAATTATGAAAAGTAATAAATGTACCGTTATGCTGTCGGATTCCTGCCGTAGCATGACCTTGTCCTTAATTCATCTTTGAACTCTCATGAGTTATTTTGGTATGTTCTTACCTTGATGTTGTTATAATGAACCTATTGTTTACATTATTGGTCTACATTTATATTACTCGTGGAAGTAGCTTTATTTATAACTTGAAGATGTAAGAGCGGGCATGGACAGTGTCCAAGGGCTCCACGCTAGCCCCCTCGACGGATGGCCGGAAATATACTGTAAAGCATGGGGTATGATGAACACTGACGTCACATTGCGCCGGGAGTACTTTTTTTATAAATGGGTGAAATCCACGAGGCTCATGATGAAATTATACATGCTTGCTTATTACATGACTTTCTAGTGCATATAGCCTATATGGTTATGAAAAGTACATTCTCGATACATTCTAGTACATTCTCGTTAATGAAAGGCCACATTATATTCTTACTTGATCTTGCTCTCATGAATCTTATCTCTCTACATTTATCTTGATATCTTGTTGAATACGTTGGTTTAATACTGCATGTTTTAGTCGTATTTTCTTTATCTTACCTTTTAGAGCTAAAATGTTAATTACTTATACTTACCTTCATGTTAATGTGAAGATACCTACTGGGCAAGTGTGCTCATTCCCTACTTTTCCAGTTCTTTTCAGAAAATTCTAGCGGGTCGGATTCGGATTATTCAAGTGGTGGATCTGAGAGCGATTGATGCACGAGAGGAACCATAGTTATGAGTCCAATAGTTAGGCTTGAGTCGTATTGTAATAAGTTCCTTCACTGTAATAGGCGGTGAAATTGATCATGTTGTGTAATTTTCCCTTTTCTTGAGTCTAGAATGTAAAGAGTCAAAGTTAAATGGTCTTTTGTAAAGTCAGTTATCATTATTCAATAAAGTGGAAGTTGAGTATATTATCTTGTGCATTTCTCTTTATATGTGAATGTTTAGCGCTCTGATTGTCATTCTCGCTTGAGACTTTATTTGCCGACTGTTCACGTTCCTGACTTAATTCCGCTGCGTATCTAGGGGCGTGACATATAATGAAAACTCTAACTTTATTGAATAATAATTAAAAGTAACAATGACACTTGACTTCTTCCAGCATAATATTTCACTAGACTCAATAAAAAGAAAAATTACATGGACACGAGTTTTAACTAACTTAAACAACTCATGACAATCTAAGGCTTCGTTCATTCTTCATTCGCTCTCGGACCCGTCACTTGAGTAGTCCGATTTTGACCCACTAGAGTTTTCTGAAAAGATTGAAAAAGTAGGGAAGGAGCGCACTCGCCCAGCAGGTATCTTCGTATCAACATGATGATAACGTTTACATAATTAATATTTTTGGCTCTAGAAGGTAAGATAAAGGAAATGTGATAAAACATGCGATAAAACCAAGGTAGCAACGGGTAATAAGAACTATAGAGATATGAGAATTCAAGTACGTATAAGAGCATGATCAAGCAAGATGGTAATATGGCCTTCCAATAACCAGAAGGTACTATCATTTAACAAGAATGTACTTTCATAACCTTGATAAAGGCTATGCACTAGAAAGTCATGTAACAAGCAAGCAAGTAATTTCATAAGATTATCTCGTGGATTTCATCCGTTTATAAAAAAATACTCCCAGCTGATGTGACACAACGGACGTGGGCAGCGGTGACCGACCTAATGTGCATAGGACCTATGGAAGCAACCACATCGCCTCGAATACGAAATCAAAATCGGCGGGCAGACTCGCACTATGCAACCCGATCCGAGGTGACTCGGGGATATCGAGTCGAGATCGAGGATGGAGCCCCTTGCTAGGAGAGGGCTAGCAGTGCTCAGGTTGACCTCCCAAGGGTGTGATTGCCTAATTCAATAGGGCGGACCTCGCGCCGAGTGGGCACGAGTGACACTCTGCTCACTTCCCGCGGTGGCCACTCGACAAGGGTAGATCCTCGGGGCCGGGCACTCTCTCCCTTGTCGACGGAGTATACGTAGAATACAAGATGAACAAAGTAATTCAGAGCAAGGGTCGAGTGCTTACCTGGCCGGTTGAGAAATCGACCCCGGTCGGAGACGTGAGCGAGCGGGGAAGCGTGGGCTCGCTACCCGCACGCTACGTCGTTGCCGCTTGACCTGAAGTTCGCTCTTATACCACTACACCTCACGCAGGAGGGTTGGATTTGGGGTGGGGAATTGAATATTACAACCAAACTTTACCTGCACGCAGGGAGGGGCTTTCAATCGGCCAGGCGTGAGGCGAGGGATGTGCGGGAACCGGTTCTGTCCGGTCTGAATCGGTAGGACAGTAAGCCGGTTCGGGGTGCCACAGCCTTCTCCGAGCATTACAGGAGGTGGGACCGGTGCTGAATTGATCGGGGATGAGTTAGGATCCTGCTGTAGAAGTCGCGGATCATCCGAGGGTCGGCCTTGGTCGCTGCAGATCAGATATCGTGAACTGGTCCAGCTCTGTCCTGCCTGGACCTGCAGGACAACAAGCCAATGTCAGGGATGCCGTCTACTCCTCTGATCATCGTTTGGGGCGGGGCCGGTGTAGAATTGTCCGTAGATGTGGCAGAGGTGTCCTGAAGGAAAGGTCGGCCCTTCGGTGATCGGGCGGGGCTGCTACTGATGCTCCAGTCGCTACTCTGTGCTTGGTGCGCAGTCTGGGCTAGCAGGATGGCAAGCCGATGTCGGGGATGCCGTCTGCTCCTCTGATCGTCGTTTGGGGTGGGGCTGGTATACATTTGATCACGGACGGGCCTGGATCTTGCTGTAGGCTTTGGGGGTTGTCCGGAAGCCGATCGGGGTCACTGTAGGCCAGTAATCACGAACCGGTCCGGCTCTGTCCTGTCTTGGCCTGATAGACATCAGGTCAATGTCGAGGGCGCCATAGGCTCCTCCGATTGCTGTACGAGACGTGACTGGAGCATAACTGACCGGGGACGAGTCTGCTACGCGTGGCGGGAGGCGGGGATCCCAGACGAGGTTGGTGGTGGCCGCAATGATCAGAAGAGTAAGGAGGGGTCCAACTTGAGCCTAGAGAGGACAGACTGTGCGCACTGGGGAAGACGGTCGGACGGGGGTGTTCCGGTGGCCAAATGATTCTCTCCTTCCTGGTGTTGAGAGGGGACTCGCGGGGGAGCATCTCGGTCGAAAGGCGCGGCCGAAAGCTTGGAGGGGAGGTTGTGGGGGCCTCTGCTAACCGCCTCTGGTCGTCCTCCAGAGGCAGATTGCGCAATTGGATGGGAATCGCTTCTCCGGTCAGCCCCTGACGTCAGATGAAGGCGCTTGAGCTGTTGTTGCGAAGCTGATTCGAAGAGGGATCCAGGGGTGCCAGGCTGGTCGCCAAGAACTCCTTAGGGAAGGATGTGGCGACGCTGCAACAAGGCGGACGATCCTACTACTACTGCTTTCTGGGTGGCAGTAGGAGATAGAGAGTGAAAAGGTGGAGATGAGGGAGAGGAAGGGGTGGGAATGGGTTGGGGGGCCTTCCGTGGTTGAGAGGGGAGATAGGGGGGGCTGCGAACCAAGGTGGGGAAGGGATGAGAGAGCTGGAGGGGGCAGAGCTAGCAGAGGGGAGAGAAGGGGTGAAGTTCTGCCAAGGGTGGGGAGAGAGAGGGAGAGGGGCGGCCTTGGTGGTGAGGTGGTGGGTCTCTCCTTGGTGGGTGGGCTAGGGGAATCAATGGCTGCCTTAGGGAGGGGAAGAGGTGCTTGGGGAAGTGAAGGGGTGCATGGGGAAGGTGGAAGAGGTGGTTGGGAAGTAAAGGGGTGCCTTGGGAGAGGGAGGAATCCCTTGGGGGCTGAGGGAGAATTAATGGGGAATTGATGGAGGGGTGGGGAATATGAGGGGTCAGGATGAGGTGGCAGATGATGTGGCTGCTAGGGCTGAGGTGGATGATGGGGTGGAGGGGCTGGAGATGAAGGGGGCGTAGGTTTTAGAGAGAGATGGGTGGGGGGGCGCAGGTTGGTGGAGGTAGAGAGAGAGAGAGGGATAGGTGGAGAGGAGCTTCTCACTCCCTCCAAGGGCTTCACACCCTAGGGCCTCTCACCCCAATTGGCTTCTCACCAATGCACACTCAAGGAGAATTTTCTCTCAGAAATTTTCAAACTTTTCATTAGTTCTCAAATGGGGGGTTTGGGTCCTATTTATAGGAGCCCAACTTTTTACAAGACCGAATTGCCCTTGACTTTAGACAAAATGACACTTGCTGGCCAAGGGAGATACACTGGGACCCATTGATAGACTAGAGGCCCATTTGACTCAAAGCATAGGTGAATGACTTGCTAACCTTGGTATATGACTCAAATAAAAGGGAAATTACGTGATTTATGACTCCAAAATAAAGAGGAAAAAATACACAACATGACTCGAAATAAAGGTGACGAACATGACTATGCATCGACGGCGAGCATCGGGGTCCTGCCAAAAGAAGAGGCGGGAGATGTCCTCATCATACCCCTGGGGTGCAGAGAACTCAACCCCGTTGAGTATGGGTCTACTTTGCCCTAGTGACGCTCTAAAAGATTTGGTCCAGCTGCAGTAGGCCTCCTGACTCACCCACGAATCTTCCGACGGTGGCCGATCTTTCCACCTAACGAGGTAGCGCTCATACGCCTTGCTCCTTGTGGTGGTAACCTGTTCATCCAGTATTCTCTCAATTTGCTCGTGCCGTACTCTTCAGGCTGATGGTGATCTCACGGGGGTGGGTTATCTCTCAATGGAGGAAGTAGGCTCAACATCCTCACTAGTTCCCACTGCGGGGCTCTTGTATGGTACAAGGTCTGCCACATTGAATGTGAGGCTAACCCCATACCCTTCGGGGAGGTCCAACTCATAAGCACTAGTATTGATGCACCTCAAGACCTTGAAGGGACCGATTCCAAAAGGTCTCAATTTTGAGGGGGGCCCCAAGGGTGAGCCTCTCAGTCTTCACCATCACCGAGTCACCCTCTTGGAATTCATAGTGGCGCTGGTGAAAGTCTGCCTGCCTTTTGTAGATTTCACTATTCTTATTGATGTGCTTGCGAACATTTGTATGGAATAGAAGTGCTTTGAGTGGCTTAGACACCCTAGCATTCATAGGTGGCCCTGGACATCCATACGTGGACCTATCACATACATGATTCCTATCAATTTTGATAGACATAGGAGGACCAGCGCATCCAAATGTGGACCTATCATGCACAGTCTTCCTATCAGACATGGGAGGACCAGCGCATCCAAATGAGGACCGGGACATCCGAACATACTTGTAACACCTTGGAGTTTTCTAGGATATTTTTTCAAAATTAAATGAACTATTGGTTAATTAAATCAATTTAAAGGCCCTATACTAATCAAAGGGCTAATCCCAATTCAAATAGGCCCAAAAACCCAATCCTAAAGCTTTCTGGCCCAAGCCCATTACTAGAGACGTAATTAGGGCTATTTACGGATTTAAAATGGGATAAAGAGGCTAATTAAAGGGATAAATAGGAGATAATTAGAAATTCTAAAAATTGTATATTTAAGCGCAAGAACGCGGTCTATCGCGCGACGGCGTTCTCATAAAGGCGGTCGCGACCTGACCGCTACTATGTTCCGTGAACGAGAGTTGTAGAGGCGTGGAAAATGAGATTTTTTCCATCCCAGTCTCCATGGTTCGATGCTATCTGGCATGTAAACCTATCTAGGACTATTGGGGATCGATCCTACTCCAAATTAGGACTCCTAATCGATCTAATCTCTCAAATCCTAGACCAACTCTATAAATTGAATCCAGAATCGTCCTGCACGAACCCTTGCTTTGGCTCGCGTGGTTCAAAGGTAAGACGTCATCTTTTAGGGCTAACTCTTTAGAACTTTTTATTCCCTTTAGTATTAACTAACTCCCTTCCAAATTTCATGCTAGGAGTTCAAGCCGTTGAAAAAGTTAGAACGTCCAAAAGTTGCTGTTTCTCTGCAGAACGTACAAGAATAGGCGAGTCCGTCTAGCAAAGACTTGAAGCTTAGGGACGTTAGCAGAGGTAATTTTGTGACAGGCCTTTAGAGTTTATTGTTCCCCTTTGTATCTTATACCTTTCCTCCAAATCTCGTGAATTTAGGTCAAGAGGTTAAGGAGATAGAAGGGCAAGAAGTTGCTGTATCTTAATTAGCCTATTAGCATATTAAATGCTAGATTAATTCATTTAATCCCAGAAAAATTTCAAATAATTCTAGATAATTACCAGGGGTGCTACACCCTCCCCCACTTAAAAAGAATTTGGTCCCCAAATTCATTGCATGGGATATATGGAGAGTGCATTTTACATACAATCAAATAGCTCTGGGAATCTTCTGCACATAGCTTCCTTCATCTCCCAAGTTGCTTCTTGGTCTAGGCATTTACTCCACCAGACTTTTACCATGGGAATGGTTCTGTTCCGAAGCTGACGTACCTCTCTGTTGGGTCCCGTAGTGCAGGAACACGGATCTAGAGGGGGGGTGAATAGATCATATTGCTAAAAACTATGTCCAATTAAAAACACAAACTAGCACACAGCAGAATTTACCAGATTGATAGGATTGAGGAAATTAATCTAAACAAGTTTAAACTTGATTCACTCAATCTCGCCGAGCTCACACGATAGCACAAACAGATATGATAGTGAACACACAATCACAAGAATCAAACCACAGGACACGGGGATTTTTAAGGTGGTTCGGGATCACGACGGATTCCTTACGTCCACCCCTCACCAAATCGATGAGGCTTCACTACACGCTACAAAATGTAGCAACACGGGGACGAACCCCAACACACACACGCTGCTTTCACAGCAAAACACACACACACGAGGCCTTGCCTCAACCTGCTGCCACAGCAGCACACACACACATACACACACACAGGGGAACACACCCCGAGCAATATACCTTACACGGAGATACAGCTCCGTCCACACACACGTAGGGCAATGCCTACACAACCACACGGGAGAAAACTCCCAACAACACACACGGATATACTCCGCACAAATCGACACACATAAGACCACACACACACTCGGAGACCCCTTTCTCCGAACACCCACACAAAATATTCTGTGAAATGTATATGTAACAATCACAAATATATGCTATGACCTTCCACACAAATTCTATAGATGTAAACTAGAAGAATGCATCAAGTATAAGGCTCCCCCTTCTTCATCAAAATCTTCTCCTTGCTCGTTGATGGATGATCATAATCTTGACATCATCTTCTTCCTCTCCTCTAGCCGCTTCTCTTTTCCTTATTCCAATCTCCTCTCTTCACCTGAAAGAGTAAATAGACATAATGAGTTCAATCTTTAAGCTAATCTCAAACAAGAATATAGATTTGAATGGTTTAGAGATTCCCCTCTTCTTCACCTATACAAAAGAATACATGAGCATTAGAGATGTTGTATCACAAAGATTGTAGCTCATATATATATGCAAGAGAGAGTGAACAAAGAACATGTAAAAAATTATTACACATCTTAGATGTCCATTCAAAACCTTGAATAATCTCAAACAAAAGATATAGAAGTGAAAGATCAAGATTACTCCCTCATGAAATGCTTCTATAGGATGAAGAATGTTCTTGAAGTAATTTTGAAGAGATGCAACACGAACAGAGGTTGGATCTTGATTTCAGATGCTGCCTTCAGTTGTATATGATCTTGGGCCTTGATTCAAGCTTCTTCCCTTCAATTTCAGCTTCAGATCAAGGTGGAAGAGGGCTTGGGAGCTTCAACTCCGAACCTGCACACACAAGGGTTAGAAGAAAATAATTTTCAGATCTAGCATCCTCTCCCTTACGGTTTACAACCCAAGAGTTGTATATAAGTGTTTAGAATGGTCAAGGAACAGCCTAGGGACCAGATCCACAAATTAGGGAGATGTATAGGGCATTTGGAATTGATTGGTTGGACTTTCGGAGCAAGAAAACGGCGGTCAAAAAGTGCGGCTCGAGGTCCGACCGGAATGGGTCGACCCTTGGGGTCGACCCTCGGGCAAACAGAAGCCAAACAAAACTGATTTTGTGTTCTGTTTTACAGGGGTCGACCCCAAGGGTCGACCCTCGCACAGCCAGAAACCAAACAGAACTAAAAACAAGTTCTGGGTTAAAGGGGTCGACCCCAGGGGTCGACCCTTTCAGGCAGATTACACAAAAAATAGCTCTGCGCGCTTCGGCGACAGGAATAAATTCTCCTAGCTCCGAACTCTGATCGAAGCAAGACTGGAGGCGTTGGAAAGAGGACTCCCAGAGCTACAACATATAATTTTTAGAGGGGAGATCCAACAGTTTGATTGAAAATGGTGAAGACTATAAGACAGTTTGAGTTTAAAAAATAACTAAAAACACCATCAAACCAAAGGGAAACAATTGATTAAATGTTACCATAATCCCATGAAGATCAACCATGATTTTTCATCCTGAAAGACAAGATAAAGTAAGGTGTCAGTTGACAATCAAGATCTTTACATCAAGCATTAACACTATGACCATGTTCACAATAAATTGCTTCGTTGAACCTATTCCAAGAGTGAAAGAGGAACTTATAACATTGTTTTACCTGAGTTTCACATTGTCCTTAAATGCTTGTTCTTTTGTTGAATCGTTCATGTAAGAATCATGGAGTTCCAATATTGAATTACCATAGCATGATCAACAAATTTGGAATCAAAGTACGAATAACAATGTTGAGTCACATTCCATGTGATCAATCCACAAGCTCATCAAACCACATATCATTCCCTCCATTCATTTAGCATTACCAAAGTACACATTCATGATATGAGTCTCAATATGACATGATGCTCAATATGAGAGGCTCAATATGACATGATGCTCAAAATGATATTTATCCAAGTATGTTTTCCACATAGGCTTTCTCATTAAATACAAAGCAATCTCACCAAGTGTAGAGACAATGTATATGCAATGTTTGTGCTAACCTCAAAGCACGTATGCATCCACATGATGATAAGCCTTATAGAATTACAATGCATCCACATGATGATAACCCAAAAGAAATAGTTTATGATCATTTTCACAACCAGTTCAAGTGAAGAGCATTCACGCACAAGGCTAACCAACAGAGTCATTTTGTAATCATCAAAATCACATACACAACAATCTCCCCCATTTTGATGATGATAAAATATTATGCTATAATGCTCTCTCCCCCTTTGACATAATCAGAAATGGGGATCATGATGGAAAATCCAGAAGGGCAGGAACCCATGGACAACCAGATTATGAATAGAACCAATGTGTACAATTATGCTTGAACTAATTGCAGAGCTGTTGGAAACCAATTGTTGAAATGAAACTCTTATACCAAGTGTCTGATACCAATTGTGGAAAGTGGAAATGCAAATGTGGATAATGTGGTCATACAAGATGACAAAACGATATGCAAATGCACATGAGTTGCAGTAATTGGAAATGGCGTATGGCATGAACAATGATGAGCCAGCAAATAAGCACTCAAACACCAATAGAAAGGTATTGACTCATGCAAGATCTGATGAGTTAAGCAGATAAGATCACATGCAAAGCTCCCCCATTGACATTGACACATTAGATGACTATTTTTGATTTTTAAATTTTTTATTTTTAGTTTTCTTGTGAAATGCATGAAGCATGATGTATGAAAATGATGAGACATGAATTTCATACAATGTAATCAAACAGATATCTATAGATACATACAACATAACTCCTTTATAAGAAGTGATACCAATTGATATATACAGTGAGGGGATAGGTGTAGGAAAAGTGCAAGTGAGTCATTAAGTTCAGAATGCTCATATTTACACTTAGAGGATTATGCAGATAAATAGGAGAAGACGTACAGCAGGTCATTGCAATTAATCAAATTTTCAGAATACATATCAAATCAAATTACCATGTGCAAGTGAGTAACATGAGAATGAAGTTTAGCCATATAGATAACCAGATTTTCAAGTAAACACAATAGTAAGTGTACAAACTGCATTTCAATCTGGAGAACAGCGTATTGGAGGCTTCGCTCTACCTCAATCAAATATATCATCAGAAATTTTCATACTGACAATCTGAATTTTTCTAAGAAGGATCAGGTTCAAAATAATTCCTTTTTACGCGAGGAGACACATGGAGCTCATGCCAGAATCCCCGGTTACTCAGAGTACTGAACCTTGTCACCTCATTTGAACAGAGATACTTTAGTCAACACGTTTCAAAAATGAACCACATCACGTCTCAGGTGACATGTGCCCAGTTTACTCAGTGAGACTTAGCATTGCTCTGCCTTTCATTTCAGCCATCTTTTGTATGTGGAGGCAGGCAGCTTTTTCCTCAACTGGCTCTTATCATCCATGCAGCAAGTTGAATTACTTTAGAGTGTTGAAATGAAATACCTATATCTTTATGAATAACACTCAATTTCACATTAAAGTGCATGAAGTGTACGAATTTGATTTAACATGTATGGAGAAAATTTAACTTAAAACAGGATAGTGTAGCTCCCCCTATGTAAATGCAATAAGCATGAAATGCTCCCCTTGAGAGTTTGACATGAAGCACACTTGTTAAGACTCAGATGCAACATTATTTAACAATGGAGTATTCGGTCTGAGAAGTTTCAAAGGAAGGGGTTGAATAGCATATAATAACATGCAAGCATACAATGAAGATATGCATATGCAATGCAAAACGAAAAGGTATGCAATCTCAATGCATGAAATGTTGGCTCCAAAGATATGATGACCAATGTTGGAAGTATTCATTTTGGCATTTATGCAACATGAAATGTGCACAATGATGCATTTCAAAATATGCACTATATGTTTGCTGAAAATGCCAACTATGCAACAAGACACACGATGAGCTTCATCTTCCAAAAAGCACTATGTGAATGATATGTAGAGAGTGATTTGCAAATATGCAATGTGATGCACGATTCCAGATTTCACATGACACTCCATATGCACCTAATGCAACTGATGCAGGACATGCATTACCAAATGTTAAAATGTGAGGACACAATTTTATTCTGAAGAGAGAATTCAGAAAATTCATGCAAAGCATCAAAATCATCACATGTGAGCATTTCTTGAAAACATTTGTGCTTATATCTAAAAGATGAGTGGCACATTGGTAAAGACCATGGAACATTGATCAACTTCAGTCCTCAAAAAGTTCAGCCACAGAACAACATCATCATGCTGAGAGAATGGAACAACATCATTTTCAAAATTTTCATCATGCAAAACTCCCCCATAATCAATGTATGATTTCAGAAAATTCATTTAAGTTGGATGCCATATGCATAAATGATTTATGGTACCGGGCGGAGGCATATTCTCACGCATGGTGATTGCTTTCAGACAGGCTTGACCTGCCCTTCCACATGTCACCATTTTATATACCATGTAATCATTGAAATGATGATCAGAAAAATACAATGCATTCCCATATAACATCGGGGGTTTAGCAAAAGACATTCAATGGCTACACTCTCATATATACTGCTCAGATGTTTTAATACCATTCAGCCAAACATTCATTATCCACATTGTCAAGAGCAACCAAGGGGTATTCAAAACTTCAAAATCACGGTCTGTCAAGATATGGCATTAACATCAAGATCAAAGAGCTTCAAACAAACACTTTATTTTCTCACCTTTGTCTTGAGTTACCTTTATTGACATTTTCAGATTCTTTGCTTTATTTCGCTTGTTGTCATCTTCATCAACAAGCTCCTTTCTTTCTCTCCTGCAAGAATTAGAATGATATCAGCCAGAAGAAATAGAAGCAGATCTAATCTTGCATTGAAGTCCTCTTGAGCTTCTTTCTTTCTCTCCATGATTTCAGGGGTTGATGGTCATTATCAAACCTGCACTATAAAGAGCTCAATTCATGTCAATATCAATTCAATACAAATGAGAAGGCCAATATCAATACTTTTCTTCCACAAGATAATCTCCTATGAGCTGCAAGTATATATGATGAATTGCAGCTATCAATTACAAGTGACTCACTTAAGCTAACATGAGTTCAAAATCAATTTCAGAAATTTCAGGTTTAGTCCAACTTGTGTAAAGAGTCAAGTCTATGCATATGAGGCACATGAAACACATAAGACTGCCTCTACAATTAAATTAGTATCAATTCAAGGACAAACCCATGTTTACCAAAGCATTACACCAAAGACTGGCCAAGTCGACTTAGGCCTCAACAAATGTCGACTTGAAGCACCCATGACCACGGATTGGCCTTAAGGCATTCCTCTATCAAAGTTCTCATATTGCAGACTTGAGTATCCAAGCTTCCTTAGATCTTTGGAGTTTAGCGGCACTTGAAGAAGAGCATTCCATGGCAATTCATTTTCTGTACTTGTGTCTTGAACATCCATCAGCTTCCAAGCTTTCCACTTGGCCTCAAGACAATCCTGCAACAAAGTTCTCATTTGGTTGCTTTGGGTACCCAAACCTTCTTGGGTCCCGGATGATTAGTTGCACCTCTAATGGGTGTCTTCCACAGTTTTTGGACATGCATATCATCAAAATACATTAAGGAGCAAACATTCATGGTATGCCCAAACTCACCACAATAATGACAATAACGAAGAGACTTCACAGAATTCTCATAAACATGACAATCAAATTTCTGTGATTTGGCATGAATGTTATCATTATAAGCATAGAAATTTTTCTTCTTCACAACAGGATGAGCATGAAATTTTTGTGGGTTTGCAAAAGTATAATTATTTTTGACTTTGAAATTCTTTCTTTCATTTGCTTGCCAACACTATGACACATGGTGTCCTGGCTTTCCACATGTAAAACAACCACCCCTTTTTCTTTTGGAAACAAGTTCATTTTTGCATGCTTTCAAATCATCCGATTTCATCAAAAAGCAATCATGCATCATATGATCAAGTTCACCACAGTAAAAATACGAGATTTTCTTTATGGATGCATGTGTGTGTGCAACATGATTTTTCATGGCATTCATTGTGACACCAACAACATTTTTAACCTTTTGATGCAAGTTTTGTTTCTTTTTCAGACTTTCATTTGATTGCTTTGTTGTTTGAGGAACAGATTGATTTGGAGACCCATTTGATGTGCTGGCTATATTAGAACTATGGACAAAAGATGTGTAGACTTTGTTTTCAAAGTTCATTTTGTTCACAGGATTATAGCCCAGCCCCTCTTTTTGGAAATTCACCTTAGTCCCCAATATCTTGTTCAGATTTTCTTCCCCATTCACAAACTTACACAAAGAAGCATTCAGATCAAGAATTTCTTTTTCAAGTGATGAAATGTGTAATTCATAGGAAATGATCTCATTTTCACAAGAAATGACTTTTTCATTCAATTGAGCATTGATGGTTTGGTAGCTTTCCATCTTTTATTCTAACACAAGCATCTTGTCAGATTCATCAACAATAACAGATTTCCCTTTTTCAAGTTTTTCAAGATTTTTCAATCTACTTTCAAGCAGGGAGATCTGAATTAGCATTGCACTGTTCTCCTTTTTGAGTTCTTCATTTTCATTTGCAAGTTTATCATTCATAATCAATTCATTGCAAATATCCTGATCAATTGAGTTTGATTCCATTTTATTTCTTAGATCTTTTTCAGTTTTCTCCAATTGATTGATTTTATTCTTAAGGGCAACATTCTCATTTCTCAAACAGGCAATGGTTTCTTTGTGACATTCAACATCATGCTCTAAAAGTTTATTCAACTTATCAAGCTCAGAACACTTATCATAAGAACCATTTTCATGGAGCATGTTTTCATATTTCTTTTTCAATTTTCTATTTTTCGACTTGACTTTCTTATATTGTTTTGCCAACTCATCATAAGCATCAACAAGATCTTCAAGAGTAAATTCTTCAGAATCTGAATTTACCTCTTCTGCATTTTTGTCACTTTGTTGATCTGTATCATCGGCCATGAGACATTTTTATCTTTCCTTCTCTTGAGCTTTGATCAGCCGGTCCATTAGCTCCTTCGCCGTCCTACAAGAAGATGCAAATGGATACTTGTTACTACTTACAGAAGCTTTCAATAAACTCAAAGCAGTAACATTATCATGATGCATCATTTTATCCTGATTAGACCACTTGATCTCATCTAGAGGTAATATGTGTGGACCATGATAAATCAATTTCCAAAGACTAGGATTAATAGAATTGATCACCATACACAGTTTGCCTAGCCATGAATCAAAATTCAAACCAGTGAAGATTGACAAACAGTTCATTGATATATGTTCAGTAGAAAAATTCATGATTGTGGAATGCACTGGGATCACTCTGTAGATCGCAAGATCTAGGGACAACATAACCTGGCTCTGACACCAATTGTTGGGTCCCGTAGTGCAGGAACACGGATCTAGAGGGGGGGTGAATAGATCCTACTGCTAAAAATTATGTCCAATTAAAAACACAAACTAGCACACATCAGAATTTACCAGATTGATAGGATTGAGGAAATTAATCTAAACAAGTTTAAACTTGATTCACTCAATCTCGCCGAGCTCACACGATAGCACAAACAGATATGATAGTGAACACACAATCACAAGAATCAAACCACAAGACATGGGGATTTTTAAGGTGGTTCGGGACCACGACGGATTCCCTATGTCCACCCCTCACCAAACCGGTGAGGCTTCACTACACGCTACACAATGTAGCAACACGGGGATGAACCCCAACACATACACGCTGCTTTCACAGTAAAACACACACACGAGGCCTTGCCTCAACCTGCTGCCATAGCAGCACACACACACATACACACACACACAGGGGAACACACCCCGAACAATATACCTTACACGGAGATACAGCTCCGTCCACACACACGTAGAGCAATGCCTACACAATCACACGGGAGAAAACTCCCTACAACACACACGGATATACTCCGCACAAATCGACGCACATAAGACCACACACACACTCGGAGACCCCTTTCTCCGAACACCCACACAAAATATTCTGTGAAATGTATATGTAACAATCACAAATATATGCTATGACCTTCCACACAAATTGTATAGATGTAAACTAGAAGAATGCATCAAGTATAAGGCTCCCCCTTCTTCATCAAAATATGATTCTCCTTACTCGTTGATGGATGATCATAATCTTGACATCATCTTCTTCCTCTCCTCTAGCCGCTTCTCTTTTCCTTATTCCAATCTCCTCTCTTCACCTGAAAGAGTAAATAGACATAATGAGTTCAATCTTTAAGCTAATCTCAAACAAGAATATAGACTTGAATGGTTTAGAGATTCCCCTCTTCTTCACCTATACAAAAGAATACATGAGCATTAGAGATGTTGTATCACAAAGATTGTAGCTCATATATATATGCAACAGAGAGTGAACAAAGAATATGTGAATGATTATTACACATCTTAGATGCCCATTCAAAACCTTGAACAATCTCAAACAAAAGATATAGAAGTGAAAGATCAAGATTACTCCCTCATGAAATGCTTCTACAGGATGAAGAACGTTCTTGAAGCAATTTTGAAGAGATGCAACACGAACAGAAGTTGGATCTTGATTTCAGATGCTGCCTTCAGTTGTATATGATCTTGGGCCTTGATTCAAGCTTCTTCCCTTCAATTTCAGCTTTAGAGCAAGGTGGAAGAGGGCTTGGGAGCTTCAACTCCGAACCTGCACACACAAGGGTTAGAAGAAAATAATTTTCAGATCTAGCATCCTCTCCCTTAGGGTTTACAACCCAAGAGTTGTATATAAGTGTTTAGAATGGTCAAGGAACAGCCTAGGGACCAGATCCACGAATTAGGGAGATGTATAGGGCATTTGGAATTGATTGGTTGGACTTTCGGAGCAAGAAAACGGTAGTCAAAAAGTACGGCTCGAGGTCCGACCGGAATGGGTCGACCCTTGGGGTCGACCCTCGGGCAAACAGAAGCCAAACAAAACTGATTTTGTGTTCTGTTTTACAGGGGTCGACCCCAGGGGTCGACCCTCGCACTGCCAGAAACCAAACAGAATTAAAAACAAGTTCTGGGTTAAAGGGGTCGACCCCAGGGGTCGACCCTTTCAGGCAGATTACACAAAAAATAGCTCTGCGTGCTTCGGCGACAGGAATTAATTCTCCTAGCTCCGAACTCCGATCGAAGCACGACTGGAGGCGTTGGAAAGAGGACTCCTAGAGCTACAACATATAATTTTTAGAGGGGAGATCCAACGGTTGGATTGAAAATGGTGAAGACTGTAAGACAGTTTGAGTTTAAAAAATAACTAAAAACACCATCAAACCAAAGGGAAACAATTGATTAAATGTTACCATAATCCCATGAAGGTCAACTATGATTTTTCATCCTGAAAGATAAGATAAAGTTAGGTGTTAGTTGACAATCAAGATCTTTACATCAAGCATTAACACTATGACCATGTTCACAATAAATTGCTTCGTTGAACCTATTCCAAGAGTGAAAGAGGAACTTATAACATTGTTTTACCTGAGTTTCACATTGTCCTTAAATGCTTGTTCTGTTGTTGAATCGTTCATGTAATAATCATGGAGTTCCAATATTGAATTACCATAGCATGATCAACAAATTTGGAATCAAAGTACTCATAACAATGTTGAGTCACATTCCATGTGATCAATCCACAAGCTCATCAAACCACATATCATTCCCTCCATTCATTTAGCATTACCAAAGTACACATTCATGATATGAGGCTCAATATGACATGATGGTCAATATGAGAGGCTCAATATGACATGATGCTCAAAATGACATTTATCCAAGTATATTTTCCAGATAGGCTTTCTCATTAAATACAAAGCAATCTCACCAAGTGTAGAGACAGTGTATATGCAATGTTTGTGCTAACCTCAAAGCACGTATGCATCCACATGATGATAAGCCTTATAGAATTACAATGCATCCACATGATGATAACCCAAAAGAAATAGTTTATGATCATTTCCACAACCAGTTCAAGTGAAGAGCATTCACGCACAAGGCTAACCAACAGAGTCATTTTGTAATCATCAAAATCACATACACAACACTCTCGATCAAGTATTTTGAGTGACCTTTGCTCGTATGTCAGGTCCTTCTATATTACAAGATCGGCATGACTGATAACATGAAATGGGTCATGAATGTACATTTTAAGCATCGAGACATGGAGCACATCATGAACTCCAGATAATTGTGGAGGCAAAGTGATCTGATAAACGACCTCGCCAACCCTTTCAAGAATTTCAAAAGGGTCAATAAATCTCGGAGTAAGCTTGCCCTTGATGCTGAATCTTCTAATTCCACAACCTGGGGAAACCTTGAGGAAAACATGGGCTCCCACTTGGAATTCCAGGTCTCTTCTTCTTGTATCAACATATGTCTTTTGCCTTGATTGAGCCATCTGGAGTCTTTCTTTAATAAGTTTCACCTTTTCGATTGTATCCCTGATAAGTTCAGGGCCTAGAAGTTATTGTTCCCCAACTTCATTCCAGTAGATTGGTGAACGGCAACTCCTTCCATACAATGCCTCGAACGGTGCCATTTGTATGTTAGCCTGATAGCTATTGTTGTAGACAAACTCAACTAGAGGCAAGTGGTCGTGCCAACTCCCACCAAAATCAATAGCACAAGCTCTAAGCATATCTTCGATCACCTGATTTGTTCTTTCAGTTTGGCCATCAGTTTGTGGGTGAAATGATGTGCTAAAGTTTAGTCGGGTCCCTAATGAGTGTTGTAGACTCTTCCAGAATTGTGATGTAAAACGAGGGTCTCAATCAGATATAATTGTGACAGGGACTCCATGTAATTTAATAATTTCCTTCATGTATAAGGCTACTACAATATCCACATACCATCGACTCTTAATAGGTAGAAAATGTGTAAATTTTGTCAGTCGGTCAATAATCACCCATATTCCATCATGTCCACCTCTTGTCTTTGACAAACCCATGATGAAATCCATCCCTATGCTCTCCCATTTCCACTCGAGAATTTCTAAGGGCTGTAACTTCCAGCGGGCTTTAGATGTTTCGCCTTAACTTGTTGACAAGTGAGGCAGCGAGATACAAAGTCCACCACTTCTCTCTTGTTGGCCCGATTAGGAATGCAATCAAGAGGGGGGTGAATTGATTGCACCCCGTTTTTAACAAAATTAAAACTAAATCACAGAGATGATTGAGCAACAATAGAACTTCCTTGATAAAATGCAGAGATATTAAAATGAAGAGATGAAGTTCTCTAAATTCAGATTAATGTAAATTAATTAAGTGACAATCAACCAACCACTCACAACTCTCCGGCACAGATTGATGAACCACTCGGATGAAAATTTAAGATCAGACGGTATATATAAACTCTCAGCTCACCGGATCACACTCGGAAATGAGACAGATAAAATGAAACAACGATTTCATAGATAGCAACCCACGGCACAATGATTTTTAGGTGGTTCGGATGCACCCGAGTGCCGTCCTACGTCCACCCCTCTCAACTCGAGAGGATTCCACTATGAAACGCTGCATGACGAAAGCAAAACCACCATAGACGGGCTCAAGGGCCCCCCACACACGCATGTCCTCGCATGACGATGAGAGATCATGCCAACTGAGATGACGCTCCGAAATCATCTATGAAAGAAAGAAAATATGGAAATACAATGCCCAGTACAAAGATAATGAGCTATGCTCAAATAGAAATAAGAAAACAAGATAAAAAGATTTTCCCCTTTAATCTTCAACACAACTCGGAGATGATATGAAAGGGTGCATTAGAACAATTAAACCATGAGTGGAAGAAATCGGCCCCTTGAAGAAATGCGCCCAAGCACATAGCCGGCGGAGAGCAACAACGGCTCGCCTTTAGATCCAAGCTTGGGGTCGTGAGAAGCTGCCCACGGCGGCACTTTCTTCCTCCTCCAACAGTAAGATACCCTCGCCCTCCGTTCCTACAAGGATGAAGAACGTTTAGCCCAAAAGGAATGTCTCCTTCGATGGAGATCGCATCATACATATACCCAAAAGAAAAGATGCAAAAAGACATGAAGGCCCATGAGAAAATCTCTTAGAACCACACCAAATCATCATCATCATCATCATCATCATCATCATCATCATCATCATTATCATCATAGCCTTATCCCAATTAATTGGGGTCGGCTACATGAATCCTGTTCCGCCAAAGATTTCTATCAAGTGCAATATTCATATTTAAACTCAAGGAACTAATGTCCTTCCTAATAACATCGCACCATCTCATTTTAGGCCTTCCTCGAGCTCTTTTAGTAGCATCCACTAAGATTTGGTCACATCTTTTAACCAGCGCTGAGTTAGGGCGACGAAACACATGTCCAAATCACCTGAGTCTATTTTCTCTCATTTTACTATCAATTGGAGCTATCCCTAAGTCCTTACGGATGCGCTCATTCCTAATCTTGTCTTTCTTAGCCTTGCCACACATCCATCTCAACATCCTCATCTCTGCTACACACATTTTGTGGATGTGTTCCTTTCGTACTGCCCAACACTCGGTACAATATAACAAAGTAGGTCTCACAGTCGTTCTATAAAACCTCCCTTTGAGTTTCACAGGCATACGACGATCACAAAGGACATCTGATGCACTTCTCCATCTTAACCAGCCTGCCTTAATCCTTTGAGTTCTATAAAACCTCCCTTTGAGTTTCACAGAACCACACCAAATCAAGAGTAGAAATCCTAGGGGTAATGGGGTAAAAGGGCAAGCCAATTGGATCTAGAAATGGGCATTTCGAAATCAATCTGGAATACACGATCCGGACGAGACAGAAGAAGTGTCGACTCTTAGAGTTGACACATTCTTCGCTCAGTTCTACCACCGTAGAAATAAGCAGGCACACAACTGAAAGTGTCGACTCTCAAAGTCGACACTTTTTTGCTAGTGTTCTGTCTTTGATAAAAAAATCAGAACTCAGGCGAAAGTGTCGACTCTTTGAGTCGACACTTTTTCCAAGAGTTATTGGTTGCGTTAAGAACCAGCTTCAGGCCTGTAAGTGTCGACTCTCAGAGTTGACACTTGCAGCCTGCTGCAACAAGGCAGGGGGTTGCCCAACAAGTGTCGACTCTGAGAGTCGACACTTTCAGTGCCAAAACAGAAAAAGGCCTAAAGCATTAGACTTTAGCCGTAAAACATTATAAATGAATCAACCCCAATCTAGGAAACATGAAATGTATTCAACCATGAAATCTTACCATGAAATCAAGGGATTTATGGACTTTAAAGAACCTACACTTGGAGTTAGCGAAACACTCAAGATAATATTGAAGAAATGCAAGTTCAGTCCAGGAATTCAAAGTTCAGTCCTAAAGTCCAGATTCAGTCCAAAGCGGTCTGAACATTCACAAACCTCACTTAACAGTTAGACTCAACAGTCCATTGATATAGAGAGTCAAAATTATCAAGTATATTAAGATATCACTTTCAGCACAAAGACAGCCATCCATGTGACCAACCAATTTGACTCAGACTCATGAGAGGATATTCAATGTAAGTCACACAACATAGATCGAAATGTCTTCATCAAAATATGCCAGGGCACAACAATCTCCCCCTTTTTGACGAAGATAAAACACCTTGAAATACCAGAAAGATTTGCATGAATGAATCTAGTCTAACATCACCCATTGAAACAACCATTTGAAATTTTATAATCAAAGCATTTCAAAGCAACGCTTGTTTTTGTTTGTTGACCCAAAAACCAATATCATGCAACTTTTTATTTCTCCCCCTTTTTGTCAGAGTCAAATAGGGGATTGATGAAAGATAAAATTATTTGATAATGCCTCATATTTACAGTTAACTCAAGGAAATGCATGTGAAATAAATGAGCATAGAAACAGGCATGCATCCATGATAAGATATAAAGTCAGGCATGTCCATTCAGGACGGGTTAAGAAATATGCGATCGATTCTGAGCATGATGTGCATGAGCAATATTAAGAAGGATGTGTTTACAAAGAGATGGTACGACATTAACCATGAAGGATGATTGATTCATAAGGTACATTCACACAATCAAGCTAGAAGTGTAAAATGAGTAATGAAATCTATAACAATATGGATTTTCAGATTTTCTAAGGAACACTAGAAAGAACCTTTCCTTCCTACACTTCCATACACAGTGCTCGACTTTTGGTAGCTTCGCACAGCCCCAATTTTTTTTAATTATCAACAAGATGACTAACTTTTGACACGAGTTATGCCCTTTGTTTTAGGGGCATTTATCGTTAATCAGTTTCGTCACTTATTTGAAATGTGGTTATTTGTCACTTTTCGATCCCAGTTTCCTCCTTTGTCTCAAGGGGGATTCCCGGCTACTCGGTTCCAATTCCACTTATTGAAATTTTTGGTGGGGCTGATAGCTTTTTCCTCACGAGACATGAGATTTTAATGTAGGAATTCAAGAGCTCTCAAAAGTGTTGAGTGGAATAACTAAAAGTTTTATTATACAGAGTCATTTATCTCAAAAAGAGCACATGTAGAGAGATTGTATTGAACGTAATAGATGAATTAGTCTAATCATTGTCACGTCTCCCCCTAAGTGTATGCACTGTTATAAAAAGAACCTCCCCCTTAATGTGTGCAATGTAACAAACATGTCTGAACCAATGCATTTTTATTTAGCAAGGGAAAAGTCATATGAGGGATCAAAAAGAAGGGTGATATTTTATATACAATCAAACATGCATTGAGATGAAATTTTCACACAGGTTGATTACCGGTACGTGGCGGAGAACGTAGGTCCGAAGACCACCATCGCGCATGAGGAAAGCTTCCAACTGGACATAATCCAACCTTCCACAATCGGCATTTGATATACTGGATAATCATGGCATTTAAGCACGCATTTGTATAAAATATTTACAATTATATACATGCGGATGCAATTGAATGAAGATATGAGAGAAAATCATATGTTATTCAATGTGTTATGCACAAAAAGGAATGATTGAAACGTAAGTGTAGTGGAAAATCTCCTTATGTGCAAGAAAGTAAACCAGTATGCACAATTGCTTTGTTAGTCTTTTTGAAAGAGTATGTACAAAGCAAATCAAAATGACTTTAACTATCTAATCTGCACACACCTAATTCTCTCCTAAGAAAGAAAAACTGATCATAATTCAAAGGTTTTGTGAAAATATCTGCAAGTTAATATTTTGTATCTACAAAAGTCAATTCAAAATCACCTTTATTAATATGATCTCTAATGAAGTGGTGTCTAACTTCTATGTGCTTTGTGCGAGAGTGTTGGACATGATTCTCGGACAGATTTATTACAGAAGTGTTATCACATATGATGGGAGTGTTTTTCAAGCAAAAACTAAAATCTAACAACTGGTGTTAGATCCAGAGTACTTGGGCCGCACAACTACCTGCAGCCACATATTCGGCTTCAGCAGTTGATAAAGCCACACAATGTTGTTTCTTTGAGGCCCATGAAACCATGCAGCCCCCTAGAAACTGGCAGTGACCACTCATGCTCTTACGATCTATTTTGCACCCAGCATAGTCAGAGTCAGTATAACCAAGCAAATCAAATGAATTATTCCTAGGAAACCACAAACCAAGATCAATAGAACCTTTCAAATACCTGAAAAACCTTTTCACGACCGACAAATGAGATTCCCTAGGACAAGATTGATATCTTGCATAGGGACACACACTGAAATGTATGTCAGGCGTACTAGTAGTAAGATATAACAATGAGCCTATCATACCCCTAAATATTTTCTGATCCACGACATTACCTTTATCATCTTCTAACTTAAGTGAGGTGGACATCGGTGTGGCAAACAGCTTGGCATTTTCTAGTTGAAACTTCTTCAGAATTTCTTGTGTATACTTCTTCTGGTTGATAAAGATACCATCGTCCAATTACTTTATTTGAAGCCCCAAGAAGAAGTTTAACTCGCCCATCAAGCTCATCTCGAACTCTCCCTGCATGAGTTTAGCAAAATCATCATTCATTTTAAGATTCATGGCTCCAAAAATTATATCATCTACATAAACTTACACAAGTAAGGCATGCTCATCACAAGTCTTAATGAACAACGTTCGGTCTATATTACCTCGTTTGAAGCCATTATCAATCAAAAATTAACTTAAGCGATCATACCATGCCCGAGGAGCTTGTTTTAACCCATACAGTGCCTTGTCCAATCTGTAGACGTGGTCCGAAAATTTTTCATCCTCGAAGCCTGGCGGTTGCTCCACGTATACTTCTTCTTTGATAACCCCGTTGAGGAAGGCACTCTTTACGTCCATTTGGAAAAGCTTGATGTTCCTTATTCCTCTTGTTGCTCTTGCTCCTTTTCCTTTTCTTGACCTTCTGCCTCACCTTGTTTGCTCGATTCTCCTTTCTCAACTTCACTCTCACCTGTAACCAGAAAATGATCATCATCATTTGACTTTCTCAAGGTGAATTCATCAACTACAACATGCGGACTCTCCTCGACAACAAGAGTTCTAGAATTATAAACACGGTAAGCTCTAGATGTCAAAGAATACCTGAGGAAAATTCCTTTATCACTCTTAGCATCAAATTTCTCCAAATTAGCTTTACCATTATTCAAAATATAACAGATAGATCCAAATGGTTTAAAATGAGATATGTTGGGTTTTTTACCTTTGTACAGCTCGTAAGGAGTTTTCTTAAGGATAGGTCTTACCATTGCCCGATTGGTGATATAGCAGGCAATATTCACTGCCTGTGCCCATAAATACCGTGGAAGACCATTCTCCGCTAGCATTGTACGTGCCATCTCCACGAGCGTTCTATTTTTCCTTTCGACCACTCCATTTTGTTGTGGGGTCCTTGGTGCTGAAAATTGATGCTTATACCCCTTCTTCCTGCAAAATTCATCAAATTCAAAAACTTCAAATTCTTTTTTGTGGTCACTTTGGATTTTATGAATAGTATATCCCTTTTCATTTTGAACCTTTGCACAGAAATCAACAAATTCTTTGCATGCATCACTCTTGTTGGCTAAAAATAAAACACATGCATATCTTGAGAAATCATCGACGATCACAAAGTCATAGAGTTTCCCTCCAAGACTGCGTGTCCTGGTGGGACCAAACAAATCCAAGTGTAATAACTGAAGAGGTTTTTCAGTGGAAACAATATTTTTGCATTTGAACGAGGTTGTGGTTTGTTTTCCTTTATTACATGCTTCACAAATTTTTAAAGTTTTAAAATTTAAACATGGAAGACCTCTAACTAAATTATTTCGATTCAACTTCCTAATGACATTGAAACTGTCATTCCTAAGACGGCGATGCCACAACCAAACATCATCATTTTTATTAGCAACTAAGCACAAGTTTTTAGAAGAAATTTCATTAAAGTCAACATGATAAGTGTTGTTACTTTTCACTTCTATGAATTTAATTTCATGAGAATTTGCATCAACAATGGAGCAGTGAGAAGATTCAAAAATAACCTTGTGACCTTTATCACAAAGTTGACTAATGCTAAGCAAGTTATGGTTTAGACCTTTAACATATAGAACATCTTTGATGTAGTGTTTAGGGTCCTTATCAACTCTCCCAATTCCAACAATCTTACCTCTGTCCTGTCCACCAAAAATTACCGTTCCACCATTTTTCTCTGCTAGGTCTACAAAAAGGTCTTTATTTCCTGTCATGTGCCTAGAGCATCCGCTGTCCAGGTACCACTTATTTTCTGTCGTCTTCATATAGACTTGCACCAATAAGCAAACAAGCTCATTTTGATTTGGGTACCGAAGCAAGCTTGGGTCCCTTGATATTAGTATTCATAGAAATCTGACTATACTTGCTGAAAAATAGATCATCATCATACTTCATCAATTGGCATATGTACAAATCATGCCCTACTTTCCCACAATAAAAACAAGTGAGACTTTTCCTACCAAAGTTATTTCTTTTATTTACATTTCTAGAAGTAGAGGGGAATCGAGAATAAACATCTTGTGGATTGGTGTGTGTGTTTGAACATTCTCGATGAACTTGTAAATTTTTGATGTTGTAATGAACTTGATTTTTGTTGCCACGCATGAAGCTTGAATTTTCCTTTGCTTTCAACAATTTTTCATGAGCACTTTTCAAATCATTCAATTATGTAACCAGCAATTCAGTTTTACTCTTCAACTCTCCTTTGATTTTCTCACATTCATGTATTTTCTCATTCATTTCTTCCAAGTCCTTTTTCAACATTTCATTTTTCTCTTGAATTTCTTCTTTAACTTTGAATGCATTCTGTTTTTCTACTCGTAAACAAGCAATTTCATCTTCAAACATGACCAATTTTGATTCTAGAGACTCATTGACAATTTTGAATTTTTGAACTTATAATTCAAACAAATTACATCTATTGCAGGAGTTAGTTGAATGAATAATTTCATGAATGTTCTTTCTCAAGTTTTTATTTTCATTCCTAATCTTTTTTTACTTTTCATACAACTCCTCATAAGCAAGTTCCCATTGATCATTAGTAATTGGTTCAGGGTCAGAATTTACCTGCACCTCGTCTTCCTGAGCCATAAGGTAGAAGTTCTTCACAATCTCCTCAATGTCTTCTTCTTCATCGGACGTAGGCTCATCCTCGTCCTCATCGCTCCATGTCGCCTTGATTGCCTTTGGCTTCTTTCCATTGGCTTTCTTGGCTTTCTTCCGCAGCTCGGGGCATTCACCTCTCATATGCCCCATCTTCTTACACTCGTAGCATACCACTTCGGCTGGTTTAGATGGTTCAGCCCTTTTCTTGGCCTGCCTCTTTCCTTTTCTAAACTTCCCTCCAAATTTTCTTCTTTCTTGGAGAAACTGTCTCACCTTTCTTGTGATCATGGCAACTTCTTCGTCATCGGTGTTGTCCATCGAATCCTCTTGACTTGAGATGGTTTCGGGGTTTACCTTTAATGCTATTGATTTATTCTTCTTGGTATCCTCTTCCGTCCTCTTGATGTTTATCTCATATGCCATTAAAGACCCTATGAGAGCATCCAATGTAAGAGTAGAAAGATCCTTCAAGTCCTCTATCACCGTTGCCTTGGTGTGCCAGCTTGGTGACAAGGACCTCAGCACCTTCCTGACCAAATTAGTGTCCTTGAATTCCTTCTTGAGTGCCTTCAACCCATTGGTTATCTCCATGAGACGTGCAAACATCTCCGAGATAGTCTCTTCCTCCTTCATATGGAATAGCTCGTAGTCCCGGATAAGCATGTTCGCCTTTGTTTCCTTGACTTCAGAAGTACCTTCACAAATCAACTTTAGCTTATCCCACATCTCCTTAGCAGAGCTGCACATGGAAACACGAGCATACTCAATGAGGTGAATAGCACATTGAATAATATTTAAAGCATTATAATTCATAGTACATTTTTTAATGATATCATCATTCCACTTTCCCTCATCTGGGGGTAAGGTGTGCGTACCATTCTTAACAACAGTACATATTTCAAGACTTTGAGCACAGAGGAAAACAATCATCCTATTCTTCCAATATGTGTAATTGGTACCATCAAAGAAAGGAGGTGTATGAATGGAATGCCCTTCGGGCATCAACCCCTTGTTAGCCATCCCTAACAGATCACTCTAAACCACTAGGTTGTTGGGCCTCCTCTAGGATTGATCAACAGTGTTAGTGCTAAATGTGTTTTGATTGATTGGCAACAGTAAAGTTGACTTAGTTGATTGCAGAGTTGACTTTGGCAACTCCATCTCGATCATGATGATGCTGTGTATTTTGATAGAATTGTTGTATGTCAGATAATCATATAAATAATGTTGTTTGCATCTTTACATTGCAACAAGACATTCCATTAATCTGTCTATCAACATGTTCCTACAATAGAGTCGGTGCAAACCCAGTTTATTCTGTAATGAGTCAGTGCATATGTTGCATCGTAAGTAACCAAGGTTTGTGCATGTTGGTGTCTAAGGGACACACGGTCAGTGCATAAGATGCAGAACTGCGTCAAATGGAATACAAGGTCGGTGCAACCATTGTTGCTGCACGCACATAAGTCGGTGCATGTTTTATCTTGCACTTTGGAAGGTCTGTGCATGTTTTTCATACATGTGTGTAGGTTGCATAATAAGTCGGTGCAATTTACTAACTGTTGCACATAAAGTCTGTGCAATGCTGTTTCGTGCACAACCTCGTCGGTGCATACTTCCACATTGCTTGAGTAAGTCTGTGCACATTTCCATAGGCACGAAGGGTCTGTGCATGTTTCACCCTGTGCATTACCAAGTCTGTGCATTTCACTGTATTACAGCCATGAAGGTCGGTGCAATCTTTATTCCTTGCACATGCAAGGTCCGTACATGATAGATTAAGGCATATTGGGTCAGTGCATTCTTTCAATCATGCACACACGAAGTCTGTGCAATCCTTATATGTATCTGACTGATCTGTGAACTAAAATTGCTGACTAAGTGTTTGACATATTGACAGGACAGTTGTTCGTAAACTTTAAGGAGAGCACATGATCCAAGGTTGAAAGCATAGCGATGTTTGTGACAAGTGGAAAGCCATCAAGCTCAGATGCCGCCACGTGGCCTTTACAACTTCAGATCTGGACGAAAAGCTTGGGCGGGAAATGTGGTGACCACACGCCCATCTCTACTGCCTGCATATAGATAAGAAGATGTTCGCTCAGAAAAAGACAGATCGTGTAAAAAGAGTTGAGCGTGAAATTGAGAGAAGAAGATAGAAGCAGAGAGAGCAAAAGAAAGCACAATCCAGTCGAGGTAGAGCCACCAAGATCTGAGAGAGAATAGAGAGAGCCTTGAAAAGAGAAGTGGTGTGATTGTTGTCACGGTCTCTTGGTTCAGAACTAGAGCCGCTCCGCTCTTTGTGAAGAGCTACATTCTCATTGAGTTTTGATTTTCTGTTTTCTTCATTTGCTTTCAAACTCTGTTTCTCAAGCTGTGTGTCAGCGGCAGAGAAGGATTTCTCTGGACAGGTCAAGATGTAAACCTCAGCGACAGAGGAGGATTCCTCTGGATAGCAGAAGCTGTAAGGCTCAACGGTTTGTAGGGATTCGTTCCCCGAAGCTGTGGATCAGCGGTCAAGCTGTGTGTCAGCAGTGAAGTCGCACTTGTTTGAGTGTGGGGTGGACGTAGACCTCTGGGTAGAGGTTGAACCACCTAAAAACCCGTTGTCTATCGTGTGATTGTGCTTTGATTTGTGTTCATCCTTGTCTTCATTTCATCACTAATTAGATGGATGTTTAGGAAGGTTTGAGTGCCGATCTACTTGAGCTGTTCTATTCAGGTTGTGACTGAGTGTTTCCTGATCGTCCTACAGTAGTTTATTTTAATTCCACACTAGTAGATACTGGAGAAAATTTTATTAGGTGATTGATCTATTCACCCCCTCTAGATCACATATGATAGGTTTCAAAAAGAACAGAGCTAAGGCTCTGATACCGATTGTTGGCCCGATTAGGAATGCAATCAAGAGGGGGGTGAATTGATTGCGCCCCCTTTTTAACAAAATTAAAACTAAATCACAGAGATGATTGAGCAACAATAGAACTTCCTTGATAAAATGCAGAGATATTAAAATGAAGAGATGAAGTTCTCTAAATTCAGATTAATGTAAATTAATTAAGTGACAATCAACCAACCACTCACAACTCTCCAGTGTAGATTGATGAACCACTCAGATGAAAATTTAAGATCGGACGGTATATATAAACTCTCAGCTCACCGGATCACACTCGGAAATGAGACGGATAAAATGAAACAACGATTTCACAGATAGCAACCCACGGCACAATGATTTTTAGGTGGTTTGGATGCACCCGAGTGCCGTCCTACGTCCACCCCTCTCAACTCGAGACGATTCCACTAAGAAACGCTGCACGACGGCAGCAAAACCACCGTACACGGGCTCAACGGCCCCACACACACGCGTGTCCTCGCACGACGACGAGAGATCACGCCAACGGAGACGACACTCCGAAATCATCTATGAAAGAAAGAAAATATGGAAATACAATGCCCAGTCCAAAGATAATAAGCTATGCTCGAATAGAAATAAGAAAACAAGATAACAAGATTTTCCCCTTTAATCTTCAACATAACTCGGAGATGACATGGAAGGGTGCATTAGAACAAGTAAACTATGAGTGGAAGAAATCGGCTCCTTGAAGAAATGCGCCCAAGCACATAGTCGGCGGAGAGCAACAACGGCTCGCCTCCAGATCCAAGCTTGGGGTCGTGATAAGTTGCCCACGATAGCACTTTCTTCCTCCTCCAGCAGCAAGATGCCCTCGCCCTTCGTTCCTGCAAGGATGAAGAACGTTTAGCCCAAAAGGAATGTCTCCTTCGATGGAGATCGCAGCATACATATACCCAAAAGAAAAGATGCAAAAAGACATGAAGGCCCATGAGAAAATCTCTTAGAACCACACCAAATCAAGGGTAGAAACCCTAGGGGTAATGGGGTAAAAGGGCAAGCCAATCGGATGTAGAAATGGGCATTTCAAAATCAATCCGGCATATACGATCTGGACGAGACAGAAGAAGTGTTGACTCTTAGAGTCGACACATTCTTCGCTCGGTTCTGCCAACGTAGAAATAAGCAGACACACAGCTGAAAGTGTCGACTCTCAGAGTCGACACGTTTTTGCTAGTGTTCTATCTTTGATAAAAAAATCAGAACTCAGGCGAAAGTGTCGACTCTTTTCCAAGAGTTACTGGTTGCGTTAAGAACCAGCTACAGGCCTGTAAGTGTCGTCTCTCAGAGTTGACACTTGCAGCCTGCTGCAACAAGGCAGCGAGCTGCCCAACAAGTGTCGGCTCTGAGAGTCGACACTTTCAGCGCCAAAACAGAAAAAGGCCTGAAGCATTAGAATTAAGCCCTAAAACATTATAAATGAATCAACCCCAATCTAGGCAACATGAAATGTATTCAACCATGAAATCTTACCATGAAACCAAGGGATTTATGGACTTTAAAGAACCTGCACTTGGAGTTAGCGAAACACTCAAGACAATCTTGAAGAAATGCAAGTTCAATCCGGGAATTCAAAGTTCAGTCCTAAAGTCAAGATTCTGTCCAAAGCGGTCTGAACATTCACAAACCTCACTTAACAGTTAGACTCAACAGTCTATTGATATAGAGAGCCAAAATTATCAAGTATATTAAGATATCACTTTCCGCACAAAGATAGCCATCCATGTGACCAACCAATTTGACTCAGACTCATGACAGGATATTCAATGTAAGTCACACAACATAGATCGAAATGTCTTCGTCAAAATATGCCGGGCACAACATCTCTTCATATTAGGCCACCAGAAATTTCTTTTCAAGTCTTGGTACATCTTGGTAGCACCTGGGTGAATAGCGTATCTTGACCTGTAGGCTTCTTCAATAACTAGCTTTTAGTCTGCTCGTGTTCTGGTACATAGATCCGACCTTGGAATAGAAATCTTCCATCAGTCGTGATGGAAAAATCTGGTCGTTGATCTATATTAGTTTTTGATGAGGACATCAAAGCAAGACCACTGACATTTTGTTTGCATTTATGTCATTTTATCTTTATTTGTATACCATTGTGTTATATGGATACACAATTGTAAGTCTTAGTTGGTTTATTTGCAAAAGTCCATTGGGTTTCTTTGCAAAAGGGCACGTAGGCCCTGCAGGGGCCCCCTCCCTCCCTCTTATTGGTCCACATGGATTCCAGGGCCCATGGGGGCTGGTCCATGGTCCAAATGTGGACTTGGACCATGAATTAAATAAAGAGAACAATTCCAAATTGCTCTCTTAAGGAGGGGGGGCGAACTCCCCGTGGATATTGTGTTTTTTTGACCATGTGTGGATAATATTTCCACTCTCTTGTATGCCCCTCCCATAACCCTAGATCTGGGGTCATTTGAGTCATTAAGGTGGAACTATATATCCTATGTAATTTCCATTTTATGTGAATTAATGAGAAGAAAAATTGTGAAGAGCCAAGAACCAACCTGCGCCCCCCTCTCTCTCTCTCTGGTTTCCCTCTTCCTCCTCCAATCTCCAGGGTGTGGAACCCTTCTATCTCCTCCCCTTCCCCTCTGAATTCAATCTCTGCTGCTGCCGCCGCTGTTCGTGCCGCCATCGAGCCACTGCGAAGCAACTTCAAAAGTGATGTCCAGATTACTGTTCTGCTGAATAGAGGTCTACTACAAGAATTTTATCTCTCAACTCCCATATCTTCTGGAGCTAACATTTTCAGGGTAGGTTCCCCACGTGATTCCCAACCTCCAATAAATTTCCCCCGAAATTAGAACATCATCCAATTTTCTTTTCCTTTTTAGCTTCTAGATCCACCAATTCTGCCCCTGTTCAGATCTGTGTAACAATAGCTCTGATCTTCCATATTTCGACCCCCTTCCCCTTGTCTTCTTGAGTTGCCAATTTTATTGGGGATTCTGTCCACCAACACCTTCTTCCACGAATTTTTGTGAGATTTATAGATCTCGTTTATATTTTCTTAAAATCACTGTCTTTTCCCAACCCAATTCTGTCTCCCACGGTCCAGATCCGACCCACCGGTGCCATAAATCCCATGTCCCCTATTAAACCTCCAAAATAAAATCTAAAAAAAATATCTCCATCTTCCGTACTTCTTTCTCTACAACTTTCATCAAGGAGTCAACTTCTAGATCCAAAGTTCTTCCTTCGGTCAACTCGTGTTCTCAGGAAAACTTAGTTTTGTCCTGTAAGATCTGGTTCTGTCAACCAGCAACTTATAAATTCGAGCAAGACCAGATCCGAGATAGTAAAAATTATCTCTTTGGCCATAGATCGAAGTACTCCAAGTCAGCTTTCCAATGGCACCAGTTTCATGTCGATCCAACATCGGGGCTGATCGCAGCAGCCGTTCTCGCCGGGTCGCGTGCTGAAGAACAGATGATCAAGCCCGTGGACAGCAAGCCGTATTGGCCGGTCGACTCGCCTTTCACAAGGTGAACCAGCGCGTCGCCTTCCCAGGGAGCGTCCCTCCAGACGTCCCCGTCACAGCGGGGCTGCTCCGGGCCCACTCAGCCCCACTGACCAACACGTGGGTCCCACGTTCGTGAGTACGCGTGCCGCCGAAGCTACACAAATCGCTGCCCGTCAACCCGAACCCGCTACTCCCAGGTCTCACCGTGTAGCCCTTTACCTCCCTGCGTGGAGTGGGCAGTAAAGTCATTGATGTAATTTGATAAGTTACTGTTTCGGGAGTACGAGATTGGCCGGGATCATCTTCCCCACGCCTGGCGCGTGGAGGTATCATGTTCGCTCCTTACTCGGCATTTGCTTTATTCATATATACTTTTATATGCTACTGCTAGAGTGATAGGTTAATTTAGCTCACCATATCAATTTAATCACTGCTGCGAGAGAGAGCGAGACCGTCCCGTGACCCGATCCGGGCACGACGAGAGAGCCTGACCACCCTAGCTCACTGCCGGTTTCTTAACCGTGCACGTCTGTACGCTTCCCTCGTCAGGGGCGATCACGAGCTTGTTTAGAGTCCGAGGGTCGCATTTCCAATTGGAGTCGAGTCCGCATCCATCCCGCATCAAATTGATATCAGAGCTAGTCGAGTCTAGGGTAGTCATTGCATAAGTCTTTGCACGGTCTAAGTCGAGTCTAGGATCATCATTGTTGTAAAACAAAGAAAATAAAAAAAAGTGTTTTTGGGTCGCATTTCATCCCAATAATCCGGTATATAAAAAGGTGTCGCCCGACCGTTAGGTTACGCCTATCGGGGAGGTGATTCACTCGCGTGAGAGGATCCTCAGATCCCCAGACTCCGCCAGGTACCGGATATTGGTTAAGTCTAGGTGCCTCATCTTTGCATCAGTCCGTGTTTGTATTAGTCCGTGTAGCCCAGTCAGTGTGTCTTTTGCATGCCCACTCGTAGGGGTACCCAATATTCACCCCCACCACCTCCTATGGCGGATCCCTGAGTCCCTAGTCTCGATGCAACATCGGTGGCCAACATGTTCCAAGCTATTATGGGAAAAGTGGATGGGTTGAGCGACCGAATGGATGTGTTAAGCACTCGAGTGGATAAGATGGATGGGTTGAGTATGCGGATGGATGGCCTAGGCCCCCGCCTGGAAGAAAGGATGAAGGCCTTAGAGGATAAGGCCATCGAGTCAGACCAATCTGTTCAGGGCCTGGTAGGGAGAGTTGCCACATTAGAGAGAGCCCCAGCCGAGGCACCCCCGAGAGTCCCAGTTGAGGCACCCCCCCACCTACACTTGATCAATAAGAGTCGGTTCATCAACCTGCTTCCCTTAGGGTTCAAGGGATAGATGTTCGGAGGCGTCAAGTTCCCGAGGTGCATGACTATGAGTCTGAGAATGAACATGGGGGATATGGTCGTGACCGTCATGTTCAACGACGGAACCGTGATGTGGATGAGGATGAGCGGACCCTTAGGACCATTCGTGCAGACCCTCCCACCTTCGACGGGTCCTTAGACCTGAAGGTCTATCTTGATTGGGAGGCCGGCATAGACCGATATTTTGAGTGGTTCGAGATGTCGGACCAACGGCAGGTCAAGTTTGTCAAGATGAAATTGCTAGGGCAAGCTCAAACCTTTTGGAGAAACATAGAGAACCTGCTATTTCACCGTCATGAACCCCAGGTAGAGACGTGGGAAGAGATGAGGTCCAAACTTAGGAAGAAGTACCTCCCTGCCACTTACAGCCAGCCTCTCATAGACAGGTGGCAGAGTCTTACCCAGGAGATCGGTCCATCTCTGATTACATCACCGAGTTCGATGAATACTATTTGCGATGTGACGCCACGAAGGAGAGCTCCCTTACTGTCTCCCGATTTCGGCGTGGTCTACGACCGCACCTACGGTATGAGCTTCTCCGCCGCAAGGTGGACAAGTTGGAGGATGCGTACCAAGTTGCTCTCGAGATGGAGTAATTCGAGGGAGAGTTTGAGTCTATCCAACGGCTGGGCCCCGTCCCTCTCCATAGTGTCGAGTCACGTAGCTCCTTAGGCCCATACCCGAGGGGTCCCATGGCTCGACCTCACGAGCCCGCCCGTCAGGAGCACTTCGCTCCTAGACCTCGTCCTCCCCCGCCACGGGATCTACCTCCATCCCAACCACCGGCACCCTTTGCTCACCCCCCGGCACCCATTGCCCACCCTCTGGCACCGGCACCCCCACCCCTGTTGCCCACGGCACCTACACCTCCACCCCTGTTGCCTACACCCCCGGCCCGTCGGGAGGATAAGGGTAAGGGCCCTCTTATCGGAGAGACCAGTAGGTCACGGCTACAGTGTTTCCACTGTCATGGGTTTGGCCACTTTGCCAACCAATGTCTCACTCGTGCCACACTAGCCCTAGGGGTAGGAGAAGCCTCACCTTCTGGGCTTGTGACTATCCACTACGAGGCCGAGCCGGAGCTAGCTGATGAGTTCTATGAAGAAGGTATGGAGGAACCTGCCGACACTCAGGATGCAACACTCGGATGATGACCACCTAGTGGGGTTGATGTCACCACCTTACGTCTAGGGTCATGCATGAGTCAATTTTTTTTTCTTTGTGTGGTTTATTTGTGTGGTTTGTGGTTTATTAGGAGTCTGCATACGTCTTGTGCAAGCTCATAGATGTCGGTCCCTTATGAGTGAGAGGCGAGTGGATTCGCTCGAGGAGTATGGGATCAGCTCGACATCCATGTACCGGATCTAGTCACCTATAGGGACCCAACGGTGATTCCTAGTGAGTCTTTGAGCCATCTCCTTCCCTTTGAGAGTGACCCCACCCCAGAGTGTCCCACCACTAGCCTTGTTCCCCTGCAGCATGTGCATATCGAGTATATACGGAATGAGCAAGTGACGATCACTTGGAGTGGAGCGTACCCGCGCTACTTGGTACGGTGACGGATCCGCCGGAGCTACTCGAGCAGCCGGTGCCCCTTACTCGACATGGTCGAGTTCTTCCCACCCGGGGAGAATTGATGGGGACATCAAAGCAAGACCGCTCACATTTTGTTTGCATTTATATCCTTTTATATTTGTATGTATACCCTTGTGTTATATGGATACACAATTGTAAGTCTTAGTGGGTTTATTTGCAAAAGGCCATTGGGTTTCTTTGCAAAAGGGCACGTAGGCCCTACAGGGGCCCCCTCCCTCCCTCTTATTGGTCCACATGGATTCTAGGGCCCATGGGGGCTGGTCCATGGTCCAAATGTGGACTTGGACCATGAATTAAATAAAGAGAACAATTCCAAATTGCTCTCTTAAGGAGGGGGGGCGAACTCCCCTTGGATATTGTGTTTTTTTTGACCATGTGTGGATAATATTTCCACTCTCTTGTATGCCCCTCCCATAACCCTAGATCTGGGGTCATTTGAGTCATTAAGGTGGAACTATATATCCTATGTAATTTCCATTTTATGTGAATTAATGAGAAGAAAAATTGTGAAGAGCCAAGAACCAACCTGCGCCCCCCTCTCTCTCTCTCTGGTTTCCCTCTTCCTCCTCCAATCTCCAGGGTGTGGAACCCTTCTATCTCCTCCCCTTCCCCTCTGAATTCAATCTCTGCTGCTGCCGCCGCTGTTCGTGCCGCCATCGAGCCACTGCGAAGCAACTTCAAAAGTGATGTCCAGATTACTGTTCTGCTGAATAGAGGTCTACTACGAGAATTTTATCTCTCAACTCCCATATCTTCTGGAGCTGACATTTTCAGGGTAGGTTCCCCACGTGATTCCCAACCTCCAATAAATTTCCCCCGAAATTAGAACATCATCCAATTTTCTTTTCCTTTTTAGCTTCTAGATCCACCAATTCTGCCCCTATTCAGATCTGTGTAACAACAGCTCTGATCTTCCATATTTCGACCCCCTTCCCCTTGTCTTCTTGAGTTGCCAATTTTATTGGGGATTTTATCCACCAACACCTTCTTCCACGAATTTTTGTGAGATTTATAGATCTCGTTTATATTTTCTTAAAATCACCGTCTTTTCCCAACCCAATTCTATCTCCCACTGTCCAGATCCGACCCACCAATGCCATAAATTCCGTTTCCCCTATTAATCCAAAAAAAATCTAAAAAAAAATCTCCATCTTCCGTACTTCTTTCGCTACAACTTTCATCAAGGAGTCAATTTCTAGATCTGAAGTTCTTCCTTTGGTCAACTCGTGTTCTCAGGAAAACTTAGATCTATCCTGTAAGATCTGGTTCTGTCAACCAGCAACTTCTAAATTCGACCAAGACCAGATCCGAGATAGTCAAAATTATCTCTCTAGCCATAGATCGAAGTACTCCAATTCAGCTTTCCAACGACACCAGTTTCGTGTCGATTCGACATTGGGGCTGATCGCAGCAGCCGTTCTCGCCGGGTCGCGTGCTGAAGAATAGAAGCTCAAGCCCGTGGACAGCAAGCCGTATCGACCGCCCGGCCGGCCGACTCACCTTTCACAAGGTGAACCAACGCGCCGCCTTCCCAGGGAGCGTCCCTCCAGACGTCCCCATCACAGCGGTGCTGCTCCGGGCCCACTCGGACCCACTTACCAGCACGTGGGTCCCATGTTCGTGAGTACGTGTGCCGCCGAAGCTACACAAATCGCTGCCCGTCAACCCGAACCCGCTACTCCCGGGTCCCACCGTGTAGCCCTTTACCTCCATGTGTGGAGTGGGCAGTAAAGTCATTACTGTAATTTGATAAGTTACTGTTCCGGGAGTACGAGATCGGCCGGGATCGTCTTCCCCACGCGCGACGCGTTGAGGTATCATGTTCGTTCCTTACTCGGCATTTGCTTTATTCGTATATACTTTTATATGCCGCTGCTAGAGTGATAAGTTAATTTTGCTCGCCATATCAATTTAATCACTGCTGCGAGAGAGAGCGAGACCGTCCCGTGACCCGATCCGGGCACGACGAGAGAGCCTGACAACCCTAGCTCACTGCCGGTTTCTTAATCTTGCAGGTCCATACGCTTCCCTCATCAGGGGCGATCGCGAGCTTGTTTAGAGTCCGAGGGTCGCATTTCCAATTGGAGTCGAGTCCGCGTCTGTCCCGCATCAGTTTTGATCTCTACCAGTATAGGGTCATTTTCTTGAAGCTTGACTAGATCTTCTATTAATGTAGGTTGTGACTTGATATTGGCGATTATACACCCTTCATTCTCTCTGTCAATATCTAGATTAAGCTGAGAAAAGTCTTCTATAAGGTTGGTCATACCTCTCCTGAGACTTGATAAAGTTGCCAGTGATTTTCTGCTGAGCGCATCGGCTACAACATTTGCCTTGCCAGGGTGGTATTAAATTGAGAAATCGAAGTCCTTAAGGTACTCCTGCCATCTTCTTTGCCTCATGTTCAACTCCTTTCGGGAGAAGAGATATTTCATACTTTTGTGGTCCGAAAATACAGTGAATTCTCCCCATAGAGGTAATGCCGACATATCTTCAAGGCGAACATAACCGTAGCTAGTTCTAGATCATGCACTGGATAATTCTCCTCATGGCGTTTCAACTGTCTTGAAGCATAACAAATGACTCTACCATGCTGCATTAAGACATAACCAAGGCCAATGCCTGATGCGTCGGTATAGACTTCAAAATCACCACCTTCAACGAGCAGTGCTAATACAGGTGCAGTGGTAAGATGTTCCTTGAGAGTCAAGAAACTCTCTTTACAATCCTTTGACCATATAAAATGATTTTCTTTTCTTGTAAGCCTGGTCAGAGGTACGGAGATCTTAGAGAAATCCTTTATGAACCGTCGGTAATAGCCAGCCAACCCAAGAAAACTCCAGATTTCAGATACAGTTGTCGGTCGTCTCCAATTCTTGACAGCTTCGACCTTAGAAGGATCCATAGCGATACCTTCCTTTGATATGATATGACTAGGGAATGAAACTTCCGTTAGCCAGAATTCACATTTGTTAAGCTTCGCATAGAGTTGGTGTTCTCTTAATATTTGCAAAACTATTCGTAAATGCTCTTCATCCTCTTCTCGAGTCTTGGAATATATTAGAATGTCATCAATGAAGACGACCATGAACCAGTCAAGATAAGGCCTAAAGACATTGTTCGTGAGTTGCATAAAAGCTGTAGGGGCATTGGTTAACCCAAACGACATAACCACGAACTCATAATGCCCATATCTACTATGGACAGCAGTTTTGAAAATATCTTCATCCTTAATTCTCAGCTGATGGTAGCCAGACCAAAGGTCTATTTTTGAGAAATATTCTGCACCAGAGATCAGGTCGAACAGCTCATCAATATGTGACAGTGGGTATTTGTTCTTGATTGTGAGTTGATTCAACTACCAGTAGTCGATGCATAGTCTGAGAGATCCATCCTTCTTCCTGACAAATAGGACCGGCGCACCCCAAGGGGACGTGCTTGGTCGAATAAAGCCTTTCTCCAACAACTCTTGAAGTTGCTTCTTCAACTCCTTAAGTTCCGTGGGGACATCCTGTAAGAAGCTTTTGAAACAGATGCTGCTCCAGGGATAAGTTCAATGAAAAAGTTCACTTCCCTTTTGGGTGGTAAACCAGGTAATTCGAAAGGGAAGACATTAGGGAATTCTCTTACAACTAGGATTTCTTCAAAAATAATTTTCTTGGACTCGGTGATGATTACGGAAGCAAGGAAAGCTTCACAACCTTACAAAATAAGTTTGCAGGAGTGAAGGGAAGAAATAAGAATAGGATGCTTCCTATATGTGATGCCAAGGAAAGAAAACCTTGAAAGGTCCGGTTTGTGGAAGGAAATTCACCTATCACGATAATTAATGTCGGCATAGTGTTCACAGAGCCAATCTACACCTAAAATGGCATTATAGCCTTCCATGTCAAGGCACACAAGATTTGCAGGGAGATTATGGCCTTCTATGGTTACCTCACTATTAGGGTAGTGGGCTTTGTGTTCGGTTCCAGAACCTAAGGGTGTAGTAATAGCTAGGTCCAAAGGTAAGGGAACAGGTGAAACTGGTAGAGTTTTAGCAAAAGCGGTAGATATAAAAGAATGAGAAGCACATGTATTGAATAATACAAAGGCAGGATGAGAATAAATTTGGATAATACCTTCCATTAGACCATCATCTTTTAGGGCTTCATCATCCATCACGGCATTTAAACGAGCCTGCTGCCTACATCCGCCATCATTTTTGAAGGGTTGCTCTTTCATAAGGGGGCAATCGGGCATGCGATGCTCCCGGCTTCCACATTGAAGACAAATGCCAAGGCACTTCTAGCACTCCTTAGTCGAATGACCGAACTTCTCAGAAAATGAGCAAGCCGCCATGACTTGCTTCTCTTCTTCCTTTACCCACTTGTTCTTGCCATTCCCGTTGCCATTACGGGACCTTTTCTTGTTGTCATGGGATTTGTAAGTCCCCGTGATGTTGAACTTTTCTTCTTTCCTTCCTCTCTTCTCATGTTTGTGGCTAGATTCTTCATCTTTTCCCTTAAATTTCTCTACTTTTTCAAGGGTCCTTTCGCATAGATGAGCCCTATGCACCATCTCTAAATAGGTTTGAATGTTTTGTGGGCCTAGTTGTTGGACAAACACTGACCTTAACCCATCCATGAATCTATTGGCCTTCAATAGTTCCGTGTTGATAAGATGTGGAGCATAAGGTGCTAGTCTTGAAAATTGTAACTCATACTCGGCCACGGACATCATCCTTTGCCTTAGAGCGACAAATATGGCTGCCTTTCTCTCCCAGACATGCTCCGAGAAATACTTTTCATGGAAGAGCTCAAGAAACTCCTCCCAGGTGAGTTGTGCGTTATCCAGATGAGCCGAGGTGACTTTCCACCACGTACGGGCATCCTTATTGAGTTGGGATGTAGCTAAGAGGACCTTCTCCGTGTCCGTGCATTGCATGATATTGAAAATAGGGTCCATCTCATCAATCCAGTTCTCAGCCTCATCAGGGTTGGAAGATCCCGAGAATCGAGGAGGGTTCATACTCCGGAAGTTCCTATGTAGATCACCGGCGCCCGCCCGCACGCCATCTTGAGTTACGGCTTGTAGGGACTGGGTGAGACCGTGGACAATTTGCTGCATGGCCTCCAAATTCACTCGGTTCGCGTCCATTTGAAGAATAGGGTTCATGAGAAAACACAAAGTTTTGTAATTTTCTTTGCATTTTATGGGGGTTAACCTAAAGGTTAATTCTTACTAGAGATCTAAATTAATCATAACCTGGGCTCTACCCAATCTCACTTGGGTTCGAAAATTTCGTTCCTAATTCATGGGTGTGGGTCCTTAAACCTTGGACTTAACCTATGACTTGACGTTTTTTCCTAAGACTTAAAAATTCTAAGCTCGGATACCAACTTAACTGTCACGCCCCGAGATATGTAGCGAAATTAAGTCAGGAACGTGAACAGTCGACAAATAAACCTCAAGCTAGCAAGACAATCAGAGCGCAACATTCACACATGAAAAAGTGAACACCTCATATAATGAAAACTCCAACTTTATTGAACAATAATCAAAAGTTACAATGACACTTGACTTCTTCCAACATAATATTTCACTAGACTCAATAAAAAGGAAAATTACATGGACACGAGTTTGTTGGCATAAGAAAAAAAATGAGTCGAACCAAATATAAAATAGAAGACAAGAGAAGAAAAGGGCACAAGTGAATGAGCCAACTTTGATTGGGCTTAGCCAAATATTAAAGAGAAGGGCGTAGGGGGGTATATGCGCAATAGGAGGAAGGAGTGGGTAAAAGAAAAAGAGAGAGATATTTCAAAAAAAATGAAAATAAAAGGAAAATCCACGCACTGTTCACTCCACGTCTGTGTCCCTCCTCACGATTGTTTTCATTGTTCCCTCCGGACGTGTTTCTCTTCTCCCCCATGCGTGCATTGAATGCTCACGCTAGTGAGCGACCCTCCTCCTACGCACACGTCTGCACGGATGAGGCCATCCCCCTACGTGGACGACGCTGCGGATGCCAGCAGCATCGGTTGGTGAGGTGGCCCGTCCGCCAACAGCAACGGCCCCTCTCCCTTCTTCGCCTCTCCCCTGCTCCGCCGTGCCCAGTAGCAGCGACGTCATCTGCAGCAGTAGCAGCATCCACCGTGCCACCAGCATTAGCAGCCACCGTGCCACCAGCAACAGTAGCCACATAGCAGCAACGCCGCGATAGTAGCAGCGTCAGCAACATGGCAGCAGCAGTGGTAGCTGTGAACAGAAAAAAAAACCCATAGAAATAAGAAGCCTTCTTCCCTACTCTTCCTATATATACAAGGCCCATGGCAAGAAGAAAAAGAGGAGAGAGGTTGAAAGAGAATTGTTGGGAAACCATGCTCCGGAAGTTGAAGAGAGAGAAAGAAAGAGAGAGAGGGAGGAGAGGTGAGGAGCAAGAGCAGGGAGCCTTCGGCCCCTGCTCCTTCCTTTTATCTTCTTTTCTTTTGTTTTCTTTCTAGATGTAACTCTCGTTCTTCTACTGAAGTGGAATAAAAGAAATGCTCCTTTTTTGAGATATTTTTTTTCATGCGGTGGTTCTTATGATGTTCAATGTTAGTTTTTTGGGTTTTTTGCATATTAGTCCCTACAAATATGATGAATTGTTTTTAATCCCTACAATCTCTCTATTGTTTAAAAAGTCCTTGGAAATCTTACCGTTGAACTAAAAAGTCCCTATCGTTTTTTACTGTCGACGATATTAAACGCAAGGTGAGTTAACTTGACCGTAGTTGGTGAAAAGACCAACCCACCCTCGATTAATCGAGGTTCATGGCCGTAGTAACCCTTCTGCCGCGCCACCCTCCTGTTTAGGGTTCCCCCCGTACACAATCGCCACCCTCCTCTTTCCCTTCCCCCCGTACACAGTCGCCATTGCCATCGATTTCACTCTTTGGTCGTCGTGACAACAACGATCGCCGGCCACTGCCAGGGTCGATTAGGCACCATCGCCATTGCCCAAACCTGCACGTAACAACCGCGGCGCTTCACGGCACCCCATCTGCCGCCGCAGACGTACGACCGCCCTCGTTCAGACGCCGCATCACCGGAGTCACCACCCCACGTCCAGGTCTGGGCCACACACCTCCGTCTCTACTCCGGTACGCGTCAGGCGCTCCTGCCACCTCACACTCAGTATGAGCTGCAAATATAAATGTTTACTCATACATTTTATATGTTTACAGAGTCGAAATATTAAGGACATCAATTTTTATTTTCTTTCTATATGGTTTAGGGATAAGATTGTTGTTATGTCGTTTTTTGCTATAATGTTGTTAGATTATTTAATGCTCTAAAAAGTTTTGTTATTAATTGTACATGTCTGAATTCACGGGTGCAGTTTCTTTATGGTTCTGTCAAAAATTTTTACTTTAATGTTTTTCAGTCACTCAATTCATATTAGTTAAGAATGTTATTATTGTACTCAGATTATTGGGTATGCGTGCTGATTTTGTAATGTGGATAACTGTTCTAGAGAGTTTATTTCTGTCTTCAGATTGTTAGATTGTGAAAATGGGGGAACGAGAGCCATCATTAAAGTTGACATATAAGTTTGGTGGTTATTGGAAAACTCTTCAGTCTGGGAGGAGGGCATATGCACTAGGTCAGAGCAAGACAGTCGTGGCATATCCTGATTACTATAGTAGATGCATATTAATTGAGGATATGGGACATCTATCTAAGTGGGCAAGTACACATTGTTTAGAATTTCATTATGAATTACCTAATAGCAGACCTGTTCAGTATGAGGAAATTGTTTCAGATGCTCAATTATATGAGGTGATGAAAGCCCATTTGCCCGTAGGAAAGATGACCATATATGTTAGCACATTGGACAGTCAGCCATTAGACTTACAGCCAACCAATATTCCACAGAATGGTATGGCCAGCCAGTCTACTCAGGCCCATTCCCAGACATTTGTTGACATTGATGAGATGGATGATGATGCTGAGGTTGGTCAACATCCTGAGTTTGTTCATGATGCTGCAGTTGTTCATCGTGACGAGGTTATTCATGATGTCCCTGCCTCTGCCCCTGCCCCTGTAGTTGATGAGGATTATCATATTTTAAAGAAGAGGATATGTTCTGAAGCTGAGCACAGTGACTCAGAATATGTTGCATATGAAGATGAGTACAGCGAATCTGACGAGAGTGTGGCTGATTCTGATGAGGTACACACTGAGGACAGCTATCATTCAAGGCCATGTCCCTCAGATGAATCTGATATTGATGGAGGAGTTTCAGATGATGATGGAGATTTGTTGGAGGCTGATGAAGAGACCCCAGATATATCAGTTGGTTCTCTATTTGCAAATAGTCAGGAGTACATGATTGCTCTACGTCAGCATGCTATTAAAAATCAATTTGAGTTCAAGCAAGTGAAAAATGACAGCATGAGAATTACTGTTGTATGTGCAAATGTTAATTACAAATGGAGAGTGCATGCCTCAAGACTGCAAGATGGAGTTACTTTTGTAGTCAAAAAAATGCAGGAAAAGCACACATGTTCTGCCACATCTAGGTGTGATAGCAGGATGGCATCCAAATCTTGGATTTCAGCCAGGGTATTGGAAGCAGTGAAGGAGAATCCTGACATACCTCCAAGAAAGTTGCAAGCTGATTTATTGAAGGCTTACAATATTTCAATCCCTTATCACCGCATTTGGCGTGCACGAGAGTCGGCAAAGGAGAAGGTGTTTGGGAAGGTTGAGGAAACGTACAAGCATTTGCTACAGCTATTGAATGAATTAAAGCAGAGCGACCCTTCTTCAGTTGTACAGTACAAGATTGGATTGGATGGTTGTTTCCAGAGGGTGTTCATTGCCTTAGGGGCATGTATTAGTGGTTTCAAAGATGGCTGCCATCCAGTGCTGGGTATAGATGGATGCCACTTGAAAGGGTATTACACTGGGATCTTGGTGGCTGCAGTTGCTCTTGATGGGAATCATGGTTTGTTTCCAGTTGCCTATGGTGTTGTTGAGGGGGAGAGTATAGACTCGTGGACATGGTTTTTGCACAAGTTGAAAGACGCTATTGGAAATCCGACATGGATTACATTCATTTCTAATATGGAAAAGGGCATTGAGGTACTTGTCCCAGATATCTTTCCAGGTGCCGAGCATAGGTAATTAAGTTTCTCCTTTTACAATGTTTGATCTACTGCTAGTTTTATTTTCCATAATGTATGAATTGAGTGACTATGTATTTTAATGACATTGACTATAGGTTTTATATTAATGATGAGATTGTAATTTCGAATTGCTTGTAGGTTTTGTATGCGGCACCTTTACATGAATTTTAAAAAGAAATGGCCAGGCCCAGGTTTCAAGAATACTGCATGGGCAGCAGCAAAATCTTACACTGTTCAAGAATATAAAGCAGCTATATTTGAGATGAAGAAACTAGATCCACAAGCTGCTTCCTATTTAGAAAGTTTGCGTTGTGCCTGGTCAAGATGTCATTTTAATGACAATGGTAAGCTAAACTACATCACTAACAACGTAGCAGAGTCATTCAATTCATTTGTTGGTGATACGAGAGGCCTACCACTTGTAGACATGTTAGATGGAATTAGGCAGAAAATTATGGTGAAAATGGATCACAGGAGGAGACATGCACGTAGGATCAAAGAAAAGTTTGTGCCACGGGCTGTTGCCTATTTAAATGCAATTGTTAGGAAGTTGGGAAAATATGCAGTCAGATATTCCACTGATTTTATGGCTGAGGTGGAAGGTCCGTATGAGAGGTGTGTTGTTAAATTAGACGAGATGTATTGTTCTTGTCGTCAATGGCAAGTCAGTGGGCTGCCTTGCCAACATGTTGCTGCTGCTGTTGATGCACGTAGGGGCCTCCAAATTAATAATTTTGTTGATAGATGTTATTCAATTGAGACATATAAAGCCACATATGTAAAGTCAATACAACCATTGCCAGGTAAGAGCATGTGGCAGACTGTAGAATCTGTTGAGGTGCTTCCTCCTCGCTGCCAAAGACCCCGAGGTCGCCCTCGGAAGAAGAGGATTAGAGATGCTGATGAAAATCAAAAGGCACTTAGGAGATCCCATAAATGCAAAAGATGTGGACAATGGGGCCACCATAAAAATACTTGCAAAGAACCCCTCCCAGGACCAGAATCTGCAGTTACAGACATTGGCACTACTTCCACAACTGTGGCACGAAAGTAAGTTTGTATTGTAATTATGATTTGTATTTTGTCTATTTGATTTACTTTGTGCATAATATTGAAAGTTATGTTGTAGGCAAGGCCCAAGAAGACCACCCAGGTTCGTAAGTGGTAGGGCTACTCAGGCTCAAACTAGTGATGGTGGTGAAGGGCCACAAGTTACAACTTCGGTTGGTCCAAGTCAGACCCACGGGAGGGCTAGGAGAGGTACCAGCAGGGGCAGCACTGAAGGAAGCAGTCGGGGGAGAGGTAAGTTAGCACACATGTTAAATTTCTAAATTGAAATAAGAATTAGATTGATATTAATACAAGTATAACTCATGTAGGTCGCACAATTTCGGTGGAGGCACCGGGCTCTAGCAGCACTAGCGGAGTAGACATTCGTGTGCACACGGTGATAAATATGGACATTCAAGCATCTATTAACTTTGATCAGCATTCCTCCATGTTCAACTTCCAATAACTCCCGCCAAATTGTGAGTTTAAAATATACTTTTTAACTTGTAGGTAAAGATTATGTTATTTCTAATAGTTAACATCCTCTCTTTGTCACACCTACAGGACATTGGCTGATGTGAAGAATGTTGTTGCCGACCGGATGTGAAGAATGATATTGAAGAACAATATTTCATATCCGTTTTATGTGTTGTTGTCCTCAATGTAAACTCTTATGGATTGTGAAGTTTTGATGTAACTGATACAAGTATCTATTTATTTGTTGGTGATATGAATGATATTTGTAGTTTTGTGCTGGGCTTAAACTAGGTTTGAATGATAGATGGTTTGTGTTGGTTTGAAATGAATGATACATGGGTTGTGATGATTTATATGCAAAAATCCCTAATGAGAATTAGCCAAGAAATAATTATGTGACCTGTAAATAATGCTATTGACAGCAGCTGGTGTCATGCCAAAATCCAAACCCTCCATGAGAGGTCGACACTTCAAGCAAGAGAGGTCGACACTTCAAGCAAGAGACTTGTTACAATGCAAAGAGACAACCCACCCTTTTATACTAGGAGATTAGGGCGTCATTAGTCAGGGCATTAAGGACAATAATACCCCTGATAAACAGAAAACCTCTTCCGGGATACATCAGACGCGCATGCTCGCCTGTCCCCCCGGATGCTCTCCTGGGACCGAGTATGCCCTTCAGCGACTGCAGATGCTCCCTCACCATCAGTCAGAACAATGCATTGCCAAGACAGGGTCGACGCATTGCCAAGACAAGGTCGACGCATCCAACCCAGATAGCATATGCTCCCCTGGAGCAGCGGTTGCTCCCCTGGCACTGAAGGATGCTCCCCTGGAGCAGCGATTGCTCCTCAGAGATAGCGCATGTGCTCGCCATGCTCCCATGACGCTGGTGATGCTGCCCAGAGGCCATAGATGCTCCCCTGAGACTTCATATGCTCCCAGGCGAGAACGCACAAAGACATGACTACATGCTCTCCTGAAGTAGCGATTGCTCCCTTGACGCTGAGAATGCTCCCCTGAGGCAGCGATTGCTCCCCTGGAGACAGCATGTGCACGCCATGTTCCTCTGATGTTGAGAATGCTCCCCTGGAGTAGTGGGTGCGCTCTTGAGTCAGAGTGTGATCCCGTGCAAGGGCGCATGAGTTCTGACTCCACACTCTAACAGACACTTCCTATGTACAGACTTTGCAATGTATAGACTTTGCTCAGTTCGGCAAGAAATGTATAGACTTTTGGAATGATGAAAATAATGCATTTTCAATGAAGATGCCCTGCATCTTTTGGAATGATGAAAATAATGACTTTGCAATGTATAGACTTTGCCAATGTATAGACTTGGCGTTATGAAGCACAGACTTCACCGATGTATAGACTTTGTCTGATGTACAGACTTGACCGATGTACAGACTTGGTCCGATGTACAGACTTGACCGATGTACAGACTTCACCGATGTATAGACTTGCTCAGTTCAGCAAGAAATGTATAGACTTTTGTGTATAGACTTAGAGTGAGTGTGCATGCATAACGATGTACAGACTTGTGTGTGCGTGCATGCAACAATGTGTAGACTTAGTGTTTGTGCAGCTAGCCAATGTAACAAAGCTTCTGTTACATGTCAAGAGGTCGACACTTCAAGGAAGAGAGGTCGACACTTCAAGAGGTTTTTACTTTATTGTATGTTAAAACATGTGAAAGTATGCCTCCCCAAAATAGTTATGCATGTGATGTCTGGATGCTTTGCGAAAAAGAGAACTCTACCCTATGCTGGTGCCTTGACTGCTGTGTTCATCAAGGTTGAAATTCCATTGGAAGATGAACCTGTTCAGATAATTCCAAGGACCAATGTCTACTGTCAGAAATTCATTGGCACGTTTATGCATTACAAGAAGAAAGGAAACATGATAGTAAGAGATCTTCCAGGCTATGAGACATTACAAGGTCCAACAGTTCCCTCAACCGAACCTCAGGCTACTCCAGACACACACATTGGAGCTATAGTTCCTTTTGGAACTTCTCCACCCTCTTCACCTCCTCAGATGTTCAGAGAGTCAGATGCACCTCCAGAGTTCCATACACAAACATCTGCACCAGATCAAGCCGGCACAAGCTCCAATCATTCTCTTCATTCCCATATGATGAAATATATGCAGGAGCAATTTACTGTCATGAAAAGTGAAATTTTTAAGCTGAACTCCAATCAAGAGCTTATTCATACCCAACTAGTATATGTCAGTGCATAGCTGCTTCCTATTATGAATGAACTTAAGGAATTCCGTGCAGACACTCAGATAAAAAACACTGAACTTCAACAACAAATTCAAGAGCTTTTTGTTCAACATTCACAGTTCCAGGATGCAGTAGTTCACTGTTGGGGGATAGAACCGGAGTACCCAGAACAGGAGGACAAACAGCAGAGGAGGAAGAAGAGAAAAAACCAATCACACAAGAACACACAGGGATTTTTACGTGGTTCGGAGGCAAGATGCCTTCCTACGTCCACGGCCGCAACAGGATTCCACTAGATAATCACATACTTATTGTTGTTCCAATACAATGAGAGAGCCCATCCTTTTATACTAGGAGATTAGGGCATCATTAGTCAGGGTATTAAAGATAATAATACCCCGGTTATACAGAAACCCTCTTCCGGGATACATCAGTCGCGCATGCTCGTCTACGCCCCCGGATGTTCTCCTGGGACCGAGTATGCCCTCCAGCGACTGTAGATGCTCCCCCACCACCAGTCATGTTAATGCATTGCCAAGACAAGTGTCGACACCTCTTCATGCATTACCAAGACAAGAGTCGACACTTCTTCATGCAGGTCGGCCTGCTCCAAGTGACATCGAAATGCCTTGAGCCCGCAATATATGCTTCCCTGTCGCCAGTGATGCTCTCCTGGGACAATGAATGCCCTCCAGAGACAGCATGTGCTTCCCTGCTAGACCCGGACAGCATATGCTCCCCTGGAGTAACGAATGCTTCCCTTGTACTGAAAGGATGCTCCCCTAGAGCAGCGATTGCTCTCCAGCGACTGAAGGATGCTCCCTTGGAGCAGCAAATGCTCCCCTGGAGATGCGATATGCTCGCCATGCTCCCCTGAGCTGAGGAAGCTCCCCTGGAGCAGTGGATGCTCCCCTGGGGCAGCGATTGCTCCCCTGAAGCAGTGAATGCTCGCCATGCTTCCCTGATGCTGTGAATGCTCCCCTAAAGCAATGGATGCGCTCCTGAGGCAGAGTGTGATCCCGTGCAGAGGTGCACGAGTGAAAGAGTTCTGACTCCACACTCTAACAGTTCACATCTCCTTGCAGCTTAGTTCCCAGCATCCAGCCGGCTCCAGCTCTGATATTCCCTCTACTCCCTCTACAGTCACAGTTCATGCATTCTTCCATCGCCTTCAGTTGATATTTGACATCCACAACATTATATGTAGTATCATCAACCCACTCAAAGAAACCGTAATCCCCGTCAGTATTTGCATACGGACAACAATAGAAATGCTTGCCTTTCGACCTCTCACGATTTGAGACGTAAACCCGACAATTACCCCTTCTACAGTTGCATTCCATCGGCGGCACACGAGATGAGACGACAGTTCCTCGAGACAACTGCATTCCACTAACATTTGATGACTGCATACGACACGAACAAGTTATTATCACTGTAAACATAGATGTGGAGAATAATCTAGCCATCAAAATAGCATACCATTTCAGACATGGGGAGAATAACAAGGGTCGATTTGTCGTGTTGGGCGTGATGGCAAGGGCCGGCGGTGGTCGGTGAGCCGTCGGCGGTAGGCCGTCAGCGTCGACCGGTGGGGCTTCTACGGCTGGGGCCTTGCGGTGGGGCGTCTGCAGCGGCCGGTGGGGGTAGTCCGCAGCTTGCAACGGTGGTGGGGCGTCTGCGGGGGTGAAGGGTTTCACTGGGAAAGGGTCATGAGTAAGGGTAGTTTAGGATTTTCAACTTTTTTTAACGGAAGTATGGAATATTCCATCGAATATCCAATTCTTTTAACGTCGATGAACTACACGGGCCTTTCTGTAAGAGTTACATGATTTTAAGGACTTTTTAAACAATAGAGAGATTGTAGGGACTAAAAAGCAATTCGTCATATTTGTAGGGACTAATATGCAAAAACCCCTAGTTTTTTTTATGCTTCTTCCCCCTACCTACTTCACAGCTTGCAACATCCTCTCTACCTCCCCTTCACCAATGATTACATTTTAGTAGGAAGAGTTTCTCCCCTCCTCAAAACCCCGCTTTGGGATTTGGAACGGCTCTGTGGCCATGATTCCAAAGGGGTGAGCAATTCGAGATTTAATCCCAAATCGACTTTTTTTTTTAGACTTCAGCTTCCCAGGAATTTGATCACTCATGGATCCTCGGGGGCTCGCTTCTTTATAGCGTGGGCCCTAAGCGATTCCCCTTAAGGGAGTGAACATTGATGGCTGTATAACACGGCGATAGCTCAAGTCCACATTTCGGAAATGAAATTGTGGCGGACCTCGGGTCATCGGCTCCCTTGTAGGCTAGTCCCCAGGATTTCTGTGCCCAAATCGAGATATGGGGTGTTGCCACTTCCGCGTGTGTCTCTGGGTGTTGCCGCTTCCGTGCGCACCCTTTTATTTTGGGACCATCTTGGAGTTCTCGCTGTGGATGTGTACCCGATTAAACCCCCCAAGCCTCTAGGTCTAGGGGAGGTGCTGTCAGATTTTCGCCGGAACAATGATGCATAGAACAATGACAAATGGGCTGAATTGAAGAATTTCTCTAACAGATTGGGCCAAACAAAATACCATGAATGTGGCAATTGAATTAAAACAAAGGAAAAACAAGATGCAACAAAACATATTGCCATTGGCATCGCACAAAACAAAGAGAAGCAGTAAGGACCATAACCTAGAAGAACTGATGAAGGCAAAGCAAAAATAATAATAATAAAAAAAATGATCACAATATGAAGGAGAAGATTTTCAGATCTGCATCTGCATGAACATTTATATGTGACATGCATATCCCTTCCGGGCCATTGGTGCCCCTCTAAAAGAAAATCGGATTTTTGTAAGCTTGATCGGTCTGGGCCATCCCTGTGCACATTTCCTGCACAGGAGTCGACCCCTTTCACACAAGGGGTCGACCCCTCCCCCCATTTTTGAAGACTAGCCATGAAGAAAATGGGGGGGGGGGGGGGGGGGGGGGACGACAATAGATTCTGAGTGGGCAATTGCATACAGATTGTGTGTGGGGGCGAGATCTGATTGGGAGTCAACTCCTTTTTTGGGGTTCGATGCTGTCCAAGATAAGCTGTTCAATGATAATCGACAGAAGTTCAAAAAGTGCATTCACTGAAGTCCCGCGATCAATGACACCCAAGAGGGGGGGGGGTGAATTCGGTGATTAAAATTTTTAAGCAACTTTGACAGATTTAAAGAAATGAGATGAAGCAACTTATAGAAATATAGATCTGATGCATTCACAAATAGATCCGTCAAAACCTATCTTACACAACCGATCCTTGGTACCGTGGCGAAGGTGTGAATCCAAAGATTCTGCTCACGCAAGGTGTTATCTTCATGACAAGGTTTGCCTTGTCGATCCGAACCCACCTTTTGATATACCAGAGATCTAAAGTAAAAAAGATAAGTTCTGCTAGATCTAACACAAGAGATACAAACGATTTAACCTACGTGTGTGCTTTCACAGAATGGAGATAGAAGAAAATGATCAAACCACACAAGGGACATAGATTTTTAGGTGGTTCGGATGCAACGATGGCAACCTACGTCCACCCCTTACAAACTGTGAGGATTCACACACTATCTTGTAAGGGATTACAAGATCTGAACACACACACACACACGTAGGAAGATAGGAACTCCCACGAAGGTGTAAATACACCTAACCATACATGAGTCTGACAGAAAACAAACACACACACATGGATCTAAGAAGATCAACACACACACTACTGTTTAAGGATTATAAGAACACACACTTGAAGCTTGAAGAATATGAAAGTAGAAACACCAAAAGAAAAACTCTGATTTTTGCTCCCCCTGAGTAGGTGATGAAGATTATGGATAAAGCTTGAATCTCCACTTGATTTGGGGTTGATTGGCCTCAGATTCCACTTGAAAAGCTTGTAGATGGATGAAGAACTCCTTGCACGAAGTACTGTTCACGGAGCTACAGTAGCAGCCTTTTCTCCCCTTGATAGCTTCCTTAATCTCTCCTTGATGAATTAGGGTTTCTTTCCCCCAAGAGATGTTTTTATATAACTTGGATGGTCAAGGACAAGTCAATACACAGATCCACAATTCCAGGGATGTCTGGAGACTTTTGGGATTAAAAAACCTTTGATAGATGCTTCAGCCTCGTGGAGAAAACAAAGTCAACAATGGAAGCTTCGAAGCTGGCAGTCGACCGGTAAATGGGCGGTCGACCGGAATTTTACAGAAATTGAACCTTTCAATGCTGGGAAAACCGATCGACCGGTCCAGTGGGGGCGGTCGACCGAACACTGTAATTTTACAGAGTTTTCAACTCTGGGAGATTAGGTCGACTGCCCATGCTGGCCAGGTCGACCGAACTCTAAAAAACCTGCAGAAATGAATTGTTAGCCTAGTGGATCATATCCATATGATAAGAGCTTCATGTCCTCATTCAATTCATGCATTTTGATTTTAATCTGGCTTTGATTTGTGCATTTGGAGATGTTCATTTGAGCTTCATATCCATACTTACATTTAAGCTTTTAGCATTACACAAAGTGACCTTAAACAAATTCAAAGCTTGCTCGTGATTACTTTGACATGACACGAGATGAAAACTGAGTTCACAGTTTTGTTATCATCAAAATCACTTGGAGAGACTCAACAATCTCTCCCTTTTTGATGATTACAAAACATTGGATTAAAAGAGTAATGGCATGCCTTGATAACCAAATTGCGTATGTGTAATGCATCAAACCAAGGATTCTTCATTATGCAAGGCGATGCAAACCATTCAAGATACGCAAGCCATTCAATATTTTATTTGCCAAGATAGATGGGAAATGAGAGATAAGAGCCAACCACTTTATATCAAAAACCAATTGCATTCATTTCATCATTTCATTACAAGGTATATTGATGCTTGAGAGAATGCAAGACTCTAGACACATGCGATGAAGCAAATGCAGAACTGACACAATGACCCTCACAAATGAACATGCATACAAACATACGAACATGCATACATAAAATAAATAAGACCTGCACTAACTACTTCTTCCCCTTTGGCATCATCAAAGAAGGGAATAGGATAGACAAAAAGTAGACCCAAAAGACAACTAACCCAAGTATAACAGACTAGAGAGACGAAGCAAAAGAAAATCCTCAAGGATCATCTGCAGGAGGCTGGTCTTCGGGAGGAGGAGGCTGATATCTAAGACGGCGACGAATATCCGCAATGACATGGTCCTGAAACTGAAGGTGGTATTGGATATGGGCAAGAGTTTGATCCCTATCATAGTCCCGGCGCTGCATATTCAGGAGAGTGTGGTTCATAGTATGAAAAGCCTCACGGGAATCTTCATGGCTCTGTGTGAGGGTGGTCATGTTGGTGGAGAGAGTATGCATCTGAGTGGCTAAGGTGTCCAAAGTTGTGGAGAATGAGTCTAGACGATCGGTCAGAGATTCCAGCATAGTGCCCATGGTTGCTATGTTATCCCCAAAGGTAGAGAGTTGATCCCCAAAAGCATCCACTCGAGTTTCCTACCCAGTAAATCGCCTCTCAAAAGCCTCATAGTCTACCCAAGAGTGCTGTCTGGTCCCCTAAGTAGAAGACTCCCCATGAAAGAACTGTGGTGGAGGAGGCATCTCTGGAACCATGTGATGAGGTGAAGGTGGAGGAGACTGGTCCTCAACCTGAACTGGAAGGGGAACATCCCCTTGACGCTGCTGCTGCTCTTGTTCTTGCTCTTCCTCACTGTTACCTTCTTCCCCATAAACTGGTATATCTCAGCGTAGCTCGCCATCTGGACCATAGTAATATCCAAAATCTGAGAAGATTTTATGGTGGTTGTAGATATCATCTTGTCTGACTCGAATAAATGTTTCATCACCAAGGTGAATCCCATCATATACAAACACTCCTGTCAGCTGTGAAGCATAAGGCAATGATATCCTCAGTTAGATTTGACATGTCCCTATCAAGTCTGTCATGAGCCGACCCATGTTTACTAAGCTTCCATTCATAACATGATAAAATAGAAATTTGTGAACCTCTGTGACTTCATTCCTACTCCCACTCTTTGGATAGATAAGTGAGGTGAACATGTGGTGCAATATCCTCTGCAGTGGTGGAAAATAGTTGGCATTCAACTGAATCAAATCGCTGACACCACGCACATAATCACAGTTTGTCATGGCAATAAAAGTAGCCTCAACTTCACCATGACCAAAGGTCATGTCAGCACCCCTGGCCGAGACTCCTAAGGCTCGCTGAAAGAGATCGGGTGTAATATGTATCTCAACTCCTTGAACAACTGTGTATAGCTCTTCATTTCTCACAATCAAATTGCCATAGAATTGTTGCACTAGGTTAGGATAATACCTAGTGTATATGGTGACAAAATAACTCCAACCCTCTTGAATCTCAAAAAGTGCACATAAATCGGGCAAAATATCATTCACCTCTTCAAAGTCGACCAGTCGAGGGTCGATAATGGGCCATGGAGGCAAACGAGGGGCACGACGAGATGCAGGTGCCTGCTATGGGGGATGAGCCGGGGCCCCTCGTCTTTGACCACTGGCTTCCCCTTGGGCAGAGCGCCGAGAACTTCATCTAGGTGGCATCCTGAACTAGAAAACTGATGTAGAGACCCTTGAAGATCGATCTCAACCCTGGGGATGAAGATGGACTGAAAGACACTCCTAGGGCTTGGAATGATCTTCTCAACAATCTGGAACCCTGGGAAGGTCTTCACGGATGCACGAATGGCCGCGGAGATATCATCCCGAAATCATGACGAATGGACCGGATCTTGTGCGGGTGAAGAAAGAATTAAGTTTTTGGGCTAGGGAAGTGGAGTTTTGGTGTTCTAGGGTTAAGAGATAGGGTAGGAGAGAGAGTGGGGGCGTTGGAATGAAGAAGGGGAGTGTGAAGACCCCTTTAAGTGGGGTTTGGATGTTGGTTCTGTCGGCCCGGTTCGCCGGGTTCGGTCGACCAGAGCGGGGCTGGCGGTCGACCGAAGTGGTCGACCTAGCCCTAAAAATTCATTTTTTGTTTCTTTTTCCTTTTTTCCTTTTTTTGTTTCTTTTTCTTTTTGTTTCTTTTCCTTTTTTTTGATATGAGCACCATCGGCCGACCTTCTAAATAGAACCAACATCATGAAGTAGAGATAAAGAGAAGAGATGGGGTTTTGAGGAAAGTTCTCTAACTCCCCCTCAGAAGGTGCCTTAGGTGCAGAAGTCATACGGGTCAACATTTATTTAATCAAGGAATATTCATCTTTAGAAGGATTTTCAAGGAGGGCTGTATGTATAAATAGACTCAAACATGCAGGGATGTAAATACACATAAGGTATTAAAAATAAGTACAGATAATATGCATGCTAATCTACCTTTTATGCATATGAGTTTCTATAAGTGCAACCCTTACCCTAAGTGCAGACCTATGTATGTATGCTCTCACCCTTGCACATGCCAAGTTCTCTTCTTATCTTGCTAAATTGATCCTGATTTAGGGGTTTTGTGAAAATGTCAGCTAGTTGATTGCGTGTGTCAATGAAATTCAATTCAAAGACTCCTTTTCCTACATGATCTCTCAGAAACTGATGTCGGATGTCAATGTGTTTTGTCCTAGAATGTTGAATAGGATTTTTTGACAAATTGATTGCACTGGTATTATCACACAGGATTGGAACACATTTCATTTCAACATCTAAATCAAGCAATTGATTTTTGATCCAAAGTGCTTGGGCTCCACAACTTCCGACGGCTACATATTCAGCCTCGGTCGTTGAGAGAGCTACTGAATGTTATTTCTTGGAGGCCCATGAAACTAGGCACCCACCAAGAAACTGGCAGTACCCACTAGTACTTTTGTGATCTACAATACATCCGACATAATCCGCATCGGTGTATGCAATCAAATCAAATGAACTTCCGATGGGAAATCACAAGCCAAAATCTATTGTGCCAATTAACTATCGAAAAATGCGTTTAATAGCCATTAGATGAGATTCTTTAGGACATGACTGAAAATGAGCACATAGACATACGCTGAATTGAATGTCAGGGAGGCATGCTGTGAGATACAGTAGTGATCTGATCATACCTCGAAACAGTGTGGGATCTACTGTTTTACCATTTTCATCTTTGTCTAACTTCGTGGTTGTGGCCATCAGAGTTGACAGGGGTTTTGCTTCAGCTATCCCATATTTCTTGATCAGCTCCAATGTGTACTTAGCTTGATTTATGAAAATGCCTTCAGATGTTTGCATAACTTGCAATCCATGAAAGAATGTAAGCTCACCCATTAAACTCATCTCAAATTCCCCTTACATTATTTCTGCAAATTCATCACATAAGGCATTATTAGTAGCTCCAAAAATTATGTCATCCATATACACTTGAACTACTAATATGTCTTTACCTGATTTTCTCGTGAAGAGTGTTTGGTCAACCTGACCTCTTTTGAAGCCATTTTTAGTCAGGAATGAAGTGAGCCTTTCATACCATGCCCTTGGAGCTTGCTTCAATCTGTACAAGGCCTTCTGCAACTTGTACACATGCTTTGGATGTTTTGAGTCTTCAAAACATGGAGGTTGTTCTACAAAAACATCCTCTTTGATGTACCCATTTAGAAAGGTAGATTTAACATCCATTTGAAATAGTTTGAAGTCGAGAGAGCAAGCAAAGGACAATAGAATCTGGACTGCTTCTAACCGAGCAACCGGTGTAAATGACTCATCAAAATTAATACCCATTTCCTGGCTATACCCTTTGGCTACGAGCCGGGCCTTGTTCCTAACAACCAATCCCATGTCACTCAACTTGTTTCTGAAAACCCAACGGGTTCCTATTACAGGTTGATTCTTAGGACGCAGCACAAGAGTCCATACCTCGTTTCTTTCGAACTAGTGCAACTCTTCATGCATGGCCTGGATCCAGGATTCATTTTGAAGAGCTTCATGAATATCCTTAAGCTCTTCTTGAGAAATAAAGGCCATCAAATCCTCTTCTTCTTGCCTTAATGAAGATCTAGTTCTTACCCCATCTTCAGGATTACCTATGATATTTTTAGCGAGGTGATCTTTTAAGAACGTGGAGGACTTTGGCAAGTCGGGGTGTTGTTGTGGTTGATCTTGAAGTGTTTCAATTGAAGGATATTCATCATGTTCATACTTGCTGGAAATTCCTTCAATTTGTTCATCCTTAGCCTTAGCATCATTTGAGCGTTTGGGAGCTTCATCTGCATCCAAGATTGGAATAGATTGATTGGTCAGTTTTAATTCAGATTCATCAAAAATCACATGAGGACTTTCTTCAACAACCAAGGTCCTCTTGTTAAACACTATGTAAGCTCTAGAATTAAGTGCATAACCTAGGAAATTCCTTTATCACTTTTCTCATCAAATTTACCTAGGTTAGACTTACCATTGTTCAGGATGAAGCATGGGCATCTAAAAGGTTTAATATAGAAAATGTTTGGTTTCTTATCCTTGTAGAGCTCATATGGGATTTTCTTCAAAATGTGCCTTACCATTGCCCTGTTGATGATGTAGCATGCTGTACTTACCACCTCAGCCCAAAAATATTTGGGTAGAGAGTTCTCACTTAACATGGTCCATGCCATGTCTATCAAAGTTCTATTTTTCCTCTCCACTACACCATTTTGTTGAGGCATCCTGAGTGATGAGAAGTTGTGCGTATAACCTTGCTCCCGGCAAAAACTGCTGAATTCATGATTGTCAAATTCACCACCATGATCACTCTAAATTGTGGTGATGAGGTATCCTTTATCATTTTGGATTTTCCTGTAAAACACTTGAAATTCCATCAAGGCATCACTTTTATTTGCTAAAAATAACACCCATGTAAATCTGGAGTAATCATCAATAATTACAAATCCATAAGATTTTCCTCCTAGGCTGGATGTCTTAGTCGGACCAAAGAGATCAAGGTGGAGCAGTTCTAGAGGCCTAGCGGTAGAAACAATGTTTTTATTTTTGAAAGAGATACACGTTTGCTTGCCTTTTGTGCAAGCCTCACAGATCTTATCACTTTCAAATTTTAATTTAGGTAGCCCATTCACCATGTCATGTCTAGACAATTTGGAGATTACACCAAAATTAGCATGACCTAGTCTTCGGTGCCATAGCCATGCATTATCATGGTTGTTTGCTACCAAGCACACATCATCACCGGTAACATCATCAAGATCAATAGTATACACATTATTATTCCTTTTGCCGATGAATCTGAATTGATTAGAGATTTTATTCATGACAAGGCAATGAGTTTCGTCAAAAATAATTTTAAAACCCTTGTCACATAGTTGGCTTATGATTAAAAGATTATGGTTTAAACCCTTCACTAAGAGCACATTTTCGATAAAAATTTCAGAATTCTTACCTATGTTGTCAATTCCAATGATCTTACCTTTGTCCTTTCCACCAAAGGCAATCAAGCCTCCATCCTTATCTTGCAGAGTAGAGAACACTTTCTTGTCCCCTGTCATATGCCTTGAGCAACCGCTGTCCAGGTACCATTTGTTCCCCCTGGCTTCAAGGTATATCTGCAAGAAACAATATTCTCATGCAGTTGTTTTTGGTACCCAAACTAATTTGGGTCCATAGGAGTTAGTCCAATTCTACATATGTCTTTTTCTGGTCCAAATAGCATGATTCCTTTGATTGTTCTGTTTGAACCAACAGTTAGCAATAACATGTCCAAATCTACCATAATGAAAGTAATTGACATTTGAAAATTTTCTTGTATATTTGTGTGGTTTGGATTGAACGTGTATTGGCTTAGTGTGTGAGCATGATGCACAATCATTTTCTTTTTCATGTACATGAGATGTAGTAATCTTGTGCTCAAATGATTTTTGTTTTGGGGAATGTACCCTAATCCTTCTTTGCGGAAGTTAACTTTAACTCCCAACACATTGTCTAGGTTTTGTTTCCCTTTAACAAACCTGGAAAGAGTGAACTACAAGTCAGTCACATCCTTATTCAAACTCACATTTTTATTCTCAAGTTCAGAAATTGAAGATGTCAGAACTTCTTTTTCATTTTTCATTTTTTCACAAACTTCTTTCATTTCAAACATTTTACATGATAACTCGTCTTTGGCTTTTTCAATATCTGAAATTGTTTGTAGCAAAGTTTCTTTTTCTTCAATTAGTTCAAACCACTCCTGCTCAAGTTTTTCAAACTTAACTGAAGAACCCTTATGTGTAAGATCTTCAACTTCCTTTTTGAGAGTTTTATTTTCAGATCTGATTTTCTTGTATTTCAAATACAACTTTTCATATTCTGACTCCCATTGTTCATTTGAAATAAAATCAGGATCAGAATTTACCTCAGTTGAATCATCTTCGTGTGCCATAAGGCATAGGCTTTCCATGAGCTCCCTGAGCTCTTCTTTAGACTGCTCTTCCTCTTCGTCGCTCCAGGTGGCGACCATAGCTTTTGACTTTATGAGTTTTTCTTTCTTGAACTTTTTCTTAAAATCTGGGCACTCTCCTCTCATGTGCCTGGGCTTCTTACATTCGTAGCATATGATGCTACTTGTCTTGCTAGGCTCCCCCTTGTTTTGAACGGGCTTCCTCTGGCCCTTCTTGAAATTTCCTTGGAAATTTCTTTTTCTTTTCAGAAATTTTTTCACTTGGTGAGTCCACATGGCCAAGTTTTTTTCCTTGTCACTTCCTTTAGTATACTCTTCTTCTTGGGAGTCGTTGTCAGGTTGGTGGGCTTTCAAGGCCACCAATTTCTTATTCTTCGTTTCTTCCTCACCTGTTCTCTTCATATTTATCTCATAAGTCATCAGTGACCCTATGAGCTCATTCAAGGAAAGTGTGGACAGATTCTTTGAATTTTCGGGAACCGTGGCTTTTGTGTGCCACGCAGGTGAGAGAGATCTTAATACTTTTCTCACAAGTTCAGAGTTTGTGTACTCTTTCCTGAGACCTTTGAGACCATTTGTGATCTCTGTTAATCTCACGAACATTTCTGAGATCGTCTCTTCTGGCTTCATTTTGAACAACTCATAGTCCCTGACCAGCATATTGGCTTTGGTCTCTTTGACTTCGGAGGTTCCTTCATAAATAAGTCGCAGCTTATCCTACATTTCTTTTGCTGAGCTGCACATGGAAACATGATAATATTCATTAGGATGAATGGCACATTGCATAATGTTCATAGCATTAATGTTTATTGTGGATTTTTTGATATCCTCAAGGGTCCACTCGTCTTCATTTTTAGAAAGGTTATATGGACCCTTGTCAATCACCTTCCAGATCTCATACTCTTGGGCTCTCAGAAACACATGCATTCTATTTTTCCAGTAAGAGTAGTTTGAGCCATCAAAGTATGGAGGACGGTGGATGGAGTGACCCTCAGGCATCATACCCTTGTTTGCCATTGATCTGGATCTTACTCTAGATCGTTAGATCTGAAAGAAATAGTGCCTTAGCTCTGATACCAATTGAAGTCTCGCGATCAATAACACCCAAGAGGGGGAGTGAATTGGGTGATTAAAAATTTTAAGCAACTTTGAAAGATTTAAAGAAATGAGATGAAGCAACTTATAGAAATATAGATCCGATGCATTCATAAATAGATTTGTCAAAACCTATCACACACGATCGATCCTTGGTATCGTGGCGAAGGTGTGAATCCGAACTCACACAAGGTGTTATCTTCCTGACAAGGTTTGCCTTGTCGATCCGAACCCACCTTTTGATATACCAGAGATCTAAAGTAAAAAAGATAAGTTCTGCTAGATCTAACACAAGAGATACAAACGATTTAACCTACGTGTGTGCTTGCACAGAATGGAGATAGAAGAAAATGATCAAACCACACAAGGGACAGAGATTTTGAGGTGGTTCAGATGTAACGATGGCAACCTATGTCCACCCCTCACAAACTGTGAGGATTCACACACTATCTTGTAAGGGATTACAAGATCTGAACACACACACACACACATGTAGGAAGATAGGAACTCCCACGAAGGTGTAAATACACCTAACCATAGATGAATCTGACAGAAAACAAACACACACACACGGATCTAAGAAGATCCATACACACACAACTGTTTAGATATTATAAGAACACACACTTGAAGCTTGAAGAATATGAAAGTAGAAACACTAAAAAAAAACTCTGATTTTTGCTCCTCCTGAGTAGGTGATAAAGATTATGGATGAAGCTTGAATCTCCACTTGATTTGAGGTTGATTGGCCTCAGATTCCACTTGAAAAGCTTGTAGATGGATGAAGAACTCCTTGCACAAAGTACTGTTCACGGAGCTACTGTAGCAGCCTTTTCTCCCCTTGATAGCTTCCTTAATCTCTCCTTGGCGAATTAGGGTTTCTTTCCCCTAAGAGATATTTTCATATAACTTGGATGGTCAAGGAAAAGCCAAGACACAGATCCACAATTTCAGGGATATCTGGAGACTTTTGGGATTAAAAAACCTTTGATAGATGCTTCAGCCTCGTGGAGAAAATAAAGTCAACAATGGAGGCTTCGAAGCTGGTGGTCGACCAGGCATAGGTGGACGGTCGACCGAAGTTTTACAGAAATTGAACCTTTCAACGCTGGAAAAACCGGTCGACCGGTCCAGTGGGGGCGATCGATCGAACTCTGTAATTTTACAGAGTTTTCAGCTCTGGGAGATTAGGTCGACCGCCCATGCTGGCTAGGTCGATCGAACTCTAAAAAACCTGCAGAAATGAATTGTTAGCGTAGTGGATCATATCCATATGACAAGAGCTTCATGTCCTCATTCAATTCATGCATTTTGGTTTTAAACTGGCTTTGATTTATGCATTTGGAGATGTTCATTTGAACTTCATATCCATACTTACATTTAAGCTTTTAGCATTACACAAAGTGGCCTTAAACACATTCAAAGCTTGCTCGTGATTACTTCGACATGACACGAGATGAAAACTGAGTTCACGGTTTTGTTATCATAAAAATCACTTGGAGAGACTCAACATTCACATGGCTATTCCCCCATAGGGGTTCATGGTAATTCTCGTCGGCAGGTTGAATTCGTGAAGCCTTTTGCAAAGGCGGTCATATGCTACATTTGCTAGCTGAGATGTCATAAATTCGGGCATGTCATGCCCTCCCATTCACCTTTCAGAAACATGCATGATATTGGCACCCTCATACATGGATTGACTCGTAGAAGCTTGGTAGGGTTTCATGCATTGCTCAGTATATGAATTTTAAGTGCAGCTAGAGCTTCCTTTGCACTTTAACTCCAAGCATTGAAGTTGCATAATCTTGCACTAAGACTGCATGCATACACATACCTCTGCACATGTATGATTAGTTTAAACCCCCACTCAACTTGGGCTGGGAACCTGTTGCTGTGACAGGCCTGCACAAAAAAATAGAAGGGGTTGCATTTGCATGATATCTTTATACAAAATTTTTTGTCCAACTGCATGAATATGACAAAGCTTCATTGAATTTACCTCAGGCGAGCATACATGGCATATTTCCACTGAAATTGCATCCACATGATTTCTGAAGAGACGTTGTCAAGAGAGTCGACTCAGGGAGTTGACACCCCCCTGGGCAGCCTTCTATCTGGGTGTTGTCTGGGTAGGATTCAGCTCAGGAGTCGACTCCCTACAGACCTGCCTGCCCCTCGCAGTAGGGCAACCCTTGAAAAAAAACCAAAAGAAAGGAATAACCAACGAAAATCATATTTGCATGACATCTTATGTATAAAAGGGACTTTTGACAAGCACCCCATGAATATAAAAAAACTCCATTGGACTTCCATGAAGTGATCAAAATTGGCATTTGCATTCTCACATACGCATGGCCTCGTGAATAAATCTCAAATTTTAACAAGGCCTAATATGTATTTTTGTTTGATGCTTCGAAGTTACACATGATTTGCATAATCGGGCGGCATGTGCCCACTGTGAACGTGTCACATAGACATTAAAAAGAAAGAAAACATGTCACCTCCCGAGATTTATGTACAATGGACGATATTCAGGAAAGTGAACAGCAGACAAGAGAAGCCTCAAGTGACAATAACGATCAGAGCGCAAATCATTCACACATAAGATGAATGGAGATAATAATTGATCAAAAATCTGACTTTTATGGATAATAACAATCTAGTACATGATCTTGACTCATTGACTAACTGGACTCAATAAAATAGAAAATTACGTGATTGAATCTTGACTAGACTAACTACGGCTTCTCTCGAACCATCAATCACTCTCGGATCCATCGCTTGAGTATTCTGAATCCGACCCACAAGAATTTCCTGAAAAAGATTGGAAAGTTGGGTAATGAGCACACATGCTCAGTAGGTATCTTCGCATCAACATGAAGGTAATATTTAAGTGATTTATATTTTTGCTCTAGAGTAAAGATAGAAAAATGTGAATGCGGTAAATCATACGGCATAGCCAAAACATCCAAGAATATAGAATCATGATATATCTAAGAAAGTGAGTACATGAACAAGCAAGATTTAATCATGTAGATGTAAGTTGGCCTTTCATGAATAATAATGTACTAGCATGTAACTAGAAAGTACTTACACAACCTTGTAAAGGCTATGCATTAACAAGCATGTAATTTTCATAACGAGCCTCGTGAATTTCACACATTTATAAGAGAAAGTACTCCCAGCGCAATGCGATGCCAGTATCATCATACCCCATGGTTTATAGCACGTTTTCGACCATCAGTCGTGGGGATTAGCATGGAGCCCTTGGACACAATCCGTGCCCGATCCTGCATCTTCAAGTTATAAATCCAGCTACTTTCAGGAGATATATAAAGTACGCCAATAATGTAACAAGTTCAGTAGAAGTTTCATGATACAATACCAAGGTAAGAATGCATCACATAAGAATAAGGGAGTCCAAAAATGACTTAGAGCAAGGTCATGCCACGGAAAGAATTCGATAGCATAACGGTACATTCTTTAATTTTCATAAGTTATTAATATCTTATTTGAGAAGTGTGAAGCTCCAAGCAATCATCAGACCATCTAGGAACTTGCAAAACCCAACCCAATGGTCAAACCTTAGGTTAGATAGGAACAGGAAAAAAGTGATCATTTACTGGACCGTTTTATTACTTATGTGGTCAGATCCGGACCGTTTCATGGAGACATGCAGTCGAGTCAGGACCGTTTAGCAACAGAGTTAATGAAATGACTGAAGCAGCACCATGCGGTCTAGACAGGGCTGCTAGGCATCCTTAGCCGTCAGGTGAATGGCCGCTAGGTTCCTATGGCGGTCGTCCAGAAGGCCACTAGGGTCCAAAACTCATAAAACACCGTTAAAGTGCTTTCTATGTTGTTCCCCTGTGGTCATTTGAGTCATCTTGTGGTCACTTGGGTCATTCGACATCATCCTGTGGTCATTTGAGTTATTTGATATTCTTGGTTTTGATAATGGCTAAACACTATAAGTCATTGATCTTTTACCACTCTTATATGACTAAACTACTTGATGTTCTTTCATGACAGATATGCCAAGGAATGGAGTGGATTTGGCAAAAGTGAAAGCTCAATGATTGCGCCCTCGCACACGGATCGACCTGCGCGGTCAGGTCGCGGGGGTCAAGGGGGCAGCGCCCCTTGCCGGGGTTTCCGGGGGCGGAGCCCCCGGAACAAAATTTTGATTATAGGAGTGATATAATCAATAGAAATCTTCAAGACAGTCAAGGTTGATGTCACAGATGAGAATGGACTACTAAAGGGCTCAAGCGACGGAGCTAAAAAGGTTAATGGACCGACCCGGGAAAACCCTAGGTTTGCCCAGCTGCCGGTCGATCGCCAGCACAGGGGCGATCGACCGCCCTAGCCAGCAGCTCCCAATCTGCACGAGTCTCAGTGGCGATCGACCGCCAGCCCAGTAGCGGTCGACCGGAAATTCCAGGGACCATCTGTCTACAGCGTTTCTCAGTAGCGGTCGTCCGGAAGCCCCGAGCCTTCAATGTTGACTTTGTTTTCCACTTCGAGAAGAGCCCCTTTCCTTGTAATTGTTTAATCCTAAAGTCACCTAATCACCCACAAAACGTGGATCTGGTCTGGGGGGTGTCTATGGACCATTCAAAGTCTATAAAACACATACAAGAGGGTTAGAAACCCTAATGCTTCAAGAGGAATCAAAGAGAGATCAAGAGAGGCTAGAGAAGGAGGTTGGAAGAAGAGGTACTGTAGCCGTGAACAGTACTCCGTTTAGAAGTCCTTCATCCTTTCCAAGGTTATTCAAGCATAGATCTGAAGCAAGCAACCTCCAAGGAAGCTAGAAGTAAGCAAGCTCTCAAAGGTGATCAAATCTTCATCCATAAATCTCTTCATCAACTCAAGGGGATCAAAAGGAAGATCAAAGCTACATCCATATACTTCTTCATCAACTCAATTGAATCCAAGGCGTCAAGGGAGATCAAAGGAGGCTTGGAAGAAGAGGTACTGTAGCCGTGAACAGTACTTCGTGAAGAAGTTCTTCATCCATTCCAAGGTGTTTCAAGCTCATATCAAAGCAAGCAATCTCCAAGGAAGTGCAAAAGCAAGCAAGGCTATCAAGGTGATCCAAGGAAGCTGATTTTACAAGGTTTTCAAGGGAGATCAAATCTGCATCCTTTATCTTCTTCATCAACTCAAGGTGATCCAAGGAAGATCATTTCACAAGGAAGAAGATACCATTGAAGCATCAGATTCAAGCTCCAGCAATCTCAGACAAGATCTTTTCTCTTTGAGCATATTCTATATCTTGTTTGAGTATTTTCATCTCATTCAAACATTTGAAACTGTGAATCGTCCCTACCGGTGGTTAGTAGGAAGGCAATCGGAAGTTATCCGATCTGCGGTGTTGACGTCCCTACCGGTGGTTAGTCGGAAGGCAATCGGAAGTTGTCCGATCTGCGGTGTTGACGTCCCTACCTGTGGTTAGTAGGAAGGTAATCGGAGGTCTTTCCGATCTGCGGTTCAGTGCGTTGCACTAGTGGAGCCTCACCGGGTTTGGTGAGGGGTGGACGTAGGACTGGGATTCAGTCCGAACCACCTTAAAATCTCATGTGTTGTGGTTTGATTGTGCGATTGCTTTGTGTTAGATGCATGCTTATGTTTAATTTCTACATTGCTTGTTCATCTTGCTAAGCAAATCATTGTGTCCTTCGTTTAGCTAGTTATATTACGCTGCAATTCTTTTGAACTAGCTATAAAGAGGGTTGCATTGCGAAAAGAGGGGCAGATCTATTCACCCCTCCCCTCTAGATCCGCCATCCACTACTCAACAAGTGGTATCAGAGCGAGACTCTGTAATTCCCAGATCCTACGATCTGCAGGGAAAGATCTCGGTGTATTTTATATAGATGGCTTCTACACATGCTTCGATGGTTTCTCAGCCCATTTATGATGGTTCAGATTTTTCTACATGGGTAGGGAGAATGTTCATCTATGTTAGCTCCATAGATCCACAATTGTGGACTCTTATATACGATGGTCCTCATGAGCTGCCATCAAATTTAATTGATTGGTCAACCGAACATGAGACCAAACACAATGATAATCTTGCTGCATATAACTTAATTACAGCTGCAGTTGATCTCAGACTAACTCACCTTGTGTCCTCCTGCAGCACAGCCATGCAAGTACTGGACCGGTTGGTGAAAATCAATGAAGGGAAGGAACAAGAACACAAATGCTTCATGGCCGACCGTGCAGAACAGTCCAGCAATATATCCTCATCACAGGTAAACTCTGACTCCGAGGAATTCACTTTTGAAGAGCTTATGGAAGCCTATGATGAGTTGATTTCTCAATACAAAAAGGTAAAATCAGAAAATAAAAATTTGAAAAAGGATCTCAAGAAAAGTAACCAAAATGAAAGCACTTTTTGTAAAAACTGTTCTGCTTTTGAAGAGCTTAACGACACTCTTTCTTTTGATCTAGATATGCATAAACAAAGCGTTACATGTCTAAGGGATGAAAATGAAAATCTTCATGATGAAATCACTAGGTTGGATGAAATTATAATAAAACTTCAAAACCAACCTAAATCAATCTCTAATGATCAAACTGTGGCCGATGGGCTAATTCATGATGAGAGGTTGATTGGAGAAAGTAAAAATTCTGAAGCTCAAAGTGAAAAGGTCCTAAAAGAAACTGAAGTTTCATGTTCTGCTAATTTTGCATGCAAAGAATGCTCGTTCATGAAAAAGATAAATATGGGTCTCCATGATGATCTTGAATGGTAACAAAATCTGATTGATTATCTGAAAGAAGAGAATAGAGAATTGTTGAAAAAGAAAATTGAACTTGAACAAGATGAAGAAGAACATAATGAAAAACTGGTTGCACTTGGAAAAGGCAAGACTGTCATTGATGATTGCTCTGAAACACTACATGCTTTAGAACAAGAAAAATCAAAATCTTAAAGCGGTAAATGACATGCTCAATGAGCAATTGGCAGCATGCGAAGAGGGTCTTGATGAATCTAAACAGTATATTTCCTCACTTGAAAATGAAATTCAAGGTTTGAATGATTTCCTATCAATGTTTGCCTAAGACCAAGATTCTGGCTCATCAGAAGCCACCACTTCCTGTGGTCACCAAAAAGGGCATACTGCTCGAAAGAAAAGCAAAATTCAGCATGCTCATACAAACATGCACCACAACATGTCCAATGCTAAATACCATGCTTTCCACAAAATGAATGTCCATTGTTATTATTGTGGTAGACATGGTCACACTGTGCATGATTGTTTCATCCTGAGAAATGATGAGCTTAGTGCAGGACAGTAAGTGAAAGGGCAAGGAAAGAAACATGTCAACATTAGCAGAGGGTTTGCTCAACAGAACTCTGTACAGAATCGCATGGAGAATCAGAAGTGTCGACATTCCTATCCAGACAAGTCGACACTCCCCATGGCCTTTAATAGAAATGCTTCTCTTCATTGCTTTCATTGTGGTAAGACTGGTCACACTGACCAGGAATGCTGGCATCTGAAAGAAAGACATCACCCTCATACCATGAAAGGTAAAAATCATGCTCGCCCACAAAGGCATAGTCCACATGCACACGCACATGAACATAAAAAGAAAAATCAATCTTTTGTGTGTTGTTTCTATTGTGGGAAAAATGGGCATGAGATATTTGATTGCCTCACAATGAGGGAGGATGATGTGATTGCCCTGAAAAAGATGGGACAAGATGCTAAACATGTTGCTAACCCACAAGGACCCAAGCAAGCTTGGATACCTAAAAATTCCAAATGAGAATTTTGGGTGCAGGATGCCTTGGAGCTGAGAAATGAATGGTAAGGTAAATAAAAGCTCAAGGCACAGGTATGTAAATATTTTTTTTTATCATTTTACATGTTTAGTCTTGACATGTAGATACTGCATCATAAGTTTGCCCATTTTGTTCAATAAACTTCTACAAACTGAATTGCTTGTTTGAAATGATGATTTATCCCCCATGGTGTGAGGATGAACACATGAGCTAGATTAATTGCTCACACCCTGCTTGACCTCTAGTAGTTCAAATGGTCGAGAGTTGAAAGTCAAGTCATGCTTGCCCAGAACTCTTACTATGCGTGAGAAGGATCTAAGATCAAAACCTCCGCCGTGTACCAGAGATCAATTATTTCAGCTGTTTAATTCATGCGAAACTTGTTATGCTGATGAAGTTGATGTGATGATGAGTTGTTTGGTACATGATATCAACCACATGAAATTCTTAAATTTTAGTTTTGATGATACATATCATGGCTGCATTTTCAACTCGTTATTCATGTTAGCATTGTTCAAAGGGGGAGTCTAGCAATTGACATCATCATGTTGCATTCAGTTCAAAATCAATTGTGAATGATTTGTGTTTGCATCATCTTGTGATCTCATATACTCTAATGCAAATCATGTTTAGGAAAACACAAAAAAAAATTTGTGCAAACATCATTCAGTTCAAAATCAATTGTGAATGATTTGTGTTTGCATCATCTTGTGATCTCATATACTTTAATGCAAATCATGTTTAGGAAAACATAAAAAAAATGTGCAATCATCATGCAACATCTTCATTGCATTGTGCATTCACATAAGTCTTAGGCTGCATAGTTCATTGCCAACCCATGCCTGCTTTCAGAAGGAGTCAACATCTAAAACCAAGCAGCATGCTCCCTTAGAATAAAGTTGTATCAAATGGATGTAAAAAGTACTTTCTTGAATGGTTTGATCAAGGAAGAAGTCTGTGTGGAGCAGCCCCCTGGCTTTGAGAACTCTAACCATGCAAATTTTGTATACAAGCTAGACATGACACTTTATGGCTTGAAGCAAGAACCAAGAGCTTGGTATGAGAGACTAAGCTCGTTCCTCATTGAAAAAGGGTACACACGAGGTAAGGTAGATCAAACACTTTTCACCAAGAAGCAAGGTAAGAACATTTTGATTGTTCAAATTTATGTTGATGATATTGTGTTTGGTTCTACTAAATCTGAAATGTGTGAGGAATTTGTTAACCTTATGACTAGCGAATTTGAGATGAGCTTAATGGGAGAGCTCCAATTCTTTCTCAGTTTACAGGTCAACCAAGGAGAAGATGGGTGCTTCATAAGTCAAGTCAAATACATCAAGGAGCTGCTGAAAAGATTTGACATGACAAACAGCAAAATAATTGCAACTCCTATGAGCACCACAACATCACTGGATTCGGATGAAAATGGTAAATTAGTGGATGCAAAGATCTATAAAGGTATGATTGGCTCTTTGCTTTTTTTGACTGCATCCCGACCAGATATCCAGTTTAGTGTTTACCTCTGTGCTAGATTTCAAGTTAGTCCTAGAGAATCTCACTTGACTGCCGTCAAACGTATCCTTAGATATCTTACCAGCACTCAAGATTTCGGATTGTGGTATCTGTCATCATGTGATTTATCTCTTATATCTTATTCTGATGCGGACTATGCTGGATGCAAGTTGGATCGCAAAAGTACTAGTGGCTACTGCCAGTTTCTGGGCGGATGTTTAGTTTCTTGGGCCTCCAAGAAACAACACTCAGTTGCCCTCTTAACCGCAGAGGCAGAATATGTTGCTGCGGGGAGCTGTGGCACCCAAGTGTTATGGATTAAACACCAACTCCAAGACTGCTTAGTAGATCTTGGTTGTGTCCCGATTCTGTGTGATAACACCAGTGCTATCAACCTTGTAAAAAATCCAATCCAACACTCTAGGACTAAGCATATTGAGATTAGGCATCATTTCATTAGAGATGAGGTCGTTAAGAAAAATTTTGAACTGCATTTTGTTGATACTCTAAATCAAATTGCTGATATTTTCACCAAGCCCTTGTGTAATGACAGGTTTTCAACACTCAGAAGGGAGCTTGGTCTTTGCCGACCTCAGACCAATAAAACTTGATATGATGATCTTATTCAACTTGGTTGTGTGTTTTTGCAGATTGGTGTCCATGCATTGTTTATATATATATATGTCATTTTGCATATGGTGTAGCATTGCATGTAGTCATGATGCATAATAAAGATTGAATTCATGTTCACGATGCATTGCATGGTTGGTGTAGCATCATTCTTGCATGGCCATAGTATATCAAATGTTGATGTATGGAGGGGCAGATTATGCTTGCCTAGAAGCACTCAATATGTATGAGGTTTCACCTCCGCCAAGTACCATGCATCACTTTCGCATATAGGCCATATAGTAAGGGGGAGTTGTCTCTTTGGCGCATACATGCATATATTTCCTCTTCATTCTGTTACATTTAATAAGTGTACAACCATGGGTTGGGTCATACATTTCATTTCTCCCACCTTCATGAGTGACTAGGTCAACCTCATTTGTCATTCAACTTGCTTGCAAACATAACTCCTTCGTGCATCCATTACATATCCTTAGGGGGAGTTTTGTTGATTCTCTTAACCTCTTGCAATCTGCACTTCACTGGCTTACAGTCTGATTTGAGATCATGAGACCGATAGAACTACGACGTAAGAGCTTTCTATTATATGAACTGATGATTGTCCATCTAATGAAAATGGTTCAGATTTAATGATTTCCTTGAAATCTTGATATATCTTTTGAAATCATCTATGTTCTGTGGTTTTAATAGACCTTAACTAGAGATTGCATGTTGTGCCTTGAATGACTCTCCTGAAATCTAAAAATTCAAACTTCATGACAACCTTGGTGATACTCTAGAGCTAAGTATTGTTTTTAAACATCTTGATGAGCTGGAATTCCTAAAAATCAATTTGACAGAGCAATGATATTGTTGCATGGAGAAATATGTCACGTCATCAAATCAAGTAACGAATGATATGTCATGATGTGCCCATGTTATCTCTATCTTAATTATATTTGGACTCTAGGTAGAGCACTGGCATAATTGCAGAGAAATATATCTTCTCATCAAAGAAATACGTTTAGATATGTCATGACGTGACTTTGCTATCTCTGTTCATTCTGAAGCATAACTGTCAGTCTTGCCAAATACCTAGGGATACTGGCGTCTAAACAACGTGTATTCTTACGGCTAGGAGGCACGTACTAGACTTGATTGCTCGTAAAATATGAGTCATGTGCATAAAACTGTAAAAGATCATGTAAAATAGTGCTGAAATCATAAAATTCCATGCTTTAGTCATGCTTGTTTAGCCTCAATACTAGTTTTTGTGCTATTCCCTTTGTAGTTATTGAATATGGATGTATAAAATAAGGGGCGGTTCAACACTGCCATGATATGCACATTTGGTTCATTTCTATTAAAACATGGATGTAGATGCTTTTTGAATTCTATTGATGATCTCGGATTTCATTAGTTTTGAACCATGTATATTGCTCACGACATGTTTCAGGTCTGCATATAATGGTTTGCTCTCAACTCCTATTCAGCTCTGGTTTCTCAGACATTTTCCACCATCTATACCTTATCCCTCTTTTTTGCTGTTGTCAAAGGGGGAGAAAATGTCTTGTTGTGAGTCCGTCCTCTGTGCGCCTTTGTAACTTGTCAAAGGTGGAGAAGCGAATTATGAAAGGGGGATAGTCAAAGGGGGAGAGAACCTTCATCTGTGATGGGGGATTGCATAGCATTCACATGCTTTGATCAAACATGCATACATATCCGCATTCATATGCTTTAATTATCATGGATCTTGAGTTGCATATCTTGAGCTGCATATGTTATAAAATTTGTCATCTTGGACATTACTGTCCCATAATGACTTACAGTGTTGCCATCATCAAAAAGGGGGAGAATGTTGTGCCCCTGTGGTCATTTGAGTCATCTTGTGGTCACTTGGGTCATTCGACATCATCATGTGGTCATTTGAGTTATTTGATATTCTTGGTTTTGATAATGGCTAAACACTATAAGTCATTGATGTTTTACCACTCTTATATGACTAAACTACTTGATGTTCTTTCATGACAGATATGCCAAGGAATGGAGTGGATTTGGCAAAAGTGAAAGCTCAATGATTGCACCCTCGCACATGGATCGACCTGTGCGGTCAGGTCGCGGGGATCGACCTGCCCGGTCAAGTCGCTGGGGTCAAGGGGGCAGCGCCCCTTGCCGGGGTTTTCGGGGGCGGAGCCCCCGGAACAAAATTTTGATTATAGGAGCGATATAATCAATAGAAATCTTCAAGACAGTCAAGGTTGATGTCACAGATGAGAACGGACTGCTAAAGGGCTCAAGCGACGGAGCTAAAGAGGTTAATGGACCGACCCGGGAAAACCTGAGGTCTGGCCAGCTGGCGGTCGACCGCCAGCACAGGGGCGATCGACCGCCCCAACCAGCAGTTCCCAGTCTACACGAGTCTCGGTGGCGGTAGACCGCCATCCCAGTAGCGATCGACCGGAAATTCCAGGGACCATCCGTCTACAGCATTTCTCAGTAGCGGTCGACCGCCAGCTTCCACAGGTTGACCGCCAGCCCCGAGCCTTCAATGTTGACTTTGTATTCCACTTCGAGAAGAGCCCCTTTCTTTGTAATTGTTTAATCCTAAAGTCACATAATCACCCACAAAACGTGGATCTGGTCTGGGGGTGTCTATGGACCATTCAAAGTCTATAAAACACATACAAGAGGGTTAGAAATCCTAATGCTTCAAGAGGAATCAAAGAGAGATCAAGAGAGGCTAGAGAAGGAGGTTGGAAGAAGAGGTACTGTAGCCGTGAACAGTACTCCGTGCAGAAATTCTTCATCCATTCCAAGGTGATTCAAGCATATATCTGAAGCAAGCAACCTCCAAGGAACCTAGAAGCAAGCAAGCTCTCAAAGGTGATCAAACCTTCATCCATAAATCTCTTCATCAACTCAAGGGGATCAAAAGGAAGATCAAAGCTACATCCATACACTTCTTCATCAACTCAATTGAATCCAAGGCATCAAGGGAGATTAAAGGAGGCTTGGAAGAAGAGGTACTGTAGCCGTGAATAGTACTTCGTGAAGAAGTTCTTCATCCATTCCAAGGTGTTTCAAGCTCATATCAAAGCAAGCAATCTCCAAGGAAGTGCAAAAGCAAGCAAGGCTATCAAGGTGATCCAGGGAAGCTGATTTCACAAGGTTTTCAAGGGAGATCAAATCTGCATCCTTTATCTTCTTCATCAACTCAAGGTGATCCAAGGAAGATCATTTCACAAGGAAGAAGATACCATTGAAGCATCAGATTCAAGCTCCAGCAATCTCAGACAAGATCTTTTCTCTTTGAGCATATTCTATATCTTGTTTGAGTATTTTCATATTTGTTCTCTTTCCATTTCATTCAAACATTTGAAATAGTGAATCGTCCCTACCGGTAGTTAGAAGGAAGGCAATCGAAAGTTGTCCGATCTGCGGTGTTGACGTCCCTACCGGTGGTTAGTAGGAAGGCAATCGGAAGTTGTCCGATCTGCGGTGTTGACGTCCCTACCTGTGGTTAGTAGGAAGGCAATCAGAGGTCTTTCCGATCTGCGGTTCAATGCGTTGCACTAGTGGAGCCTCACAGGGTTTGGTGAGTGGTGGACGTAGGACTGGAGATTCAATCCGAACCACCTTAAAATCTCGTGTGTTGTGGTTTGATTGTGCGATTGCTTTGTGTTAGATGCATGCTTAGGTTTAATTTCTACATTGCTTGTTCATCTTGCTAAGCAAATCATTGTGTCCTTCGTTTAGCTAGTTATATTCCGCTGCGATTCTTTTTAACTAGCTATAAAGAGGGTTGCATTGTAAAAAGAGGGGCAGATCTATTCACCCCTCCCCTCTAGATCCGCTATCCACTACTCAACATTCTAGACAAATGGGTTTTAATGGTACAACCAGCTTAGTGTCCTAGTGAGAATCCCAGGCTCGCGGAGTCTTACGGAGGCCTTGAAACAATATCACCTAGTCCAGTGGAAGGAATATCCAACGGAGAGGATCACAGGTCCAAGATTGTGTGCTTAATGTTCAAAGTGTATCTAATGACATCGTACCAGAATACGTGCCATGTACTTAAGAAAATGACTCATAGACAAGAAAGAATCGTGACAAAATAGCGATAAAATTAAAACTAGACAAGTCATGAACCATGTGAAATTTAATGTAAATATAAGAGTATTTGGTTTTGACATGAAACTAACATAAGTTTAAAATAATTCCAACATGCATAAGGAACATGAAATCAACTAGGATGATTGATTAGCATATCAAAGTATAAGAATACAACATTTAAAACAGGTATAAGACCTAATTAGCTAAGCTTATCATATGATATTTAGGGCTATTCTGCATTATGTTTCGGGTAAAAAAATAATACAGAACTCAGAAACGACAAATGGTCTCGGGAGAACCATTTCATGGGCTTTAGCGGTCTATCATAGGGCCGCTAAGCTACTCAGGCTGTCTCAGGAAGACTGTTTCTTCCTGTATGCTATTAACAACCTTAAAACCGAAATATATGCTAATCTAGAGCAGATGGGTATATGGTAAACAATTAAAAACATGCTTCTAAGACATGATAGAAGGACTTAAACTATAGATATGCATGTGATGACGTGAAATAGACAAGAATTTTCTATTTTTATCTCAATAAGGCTAGGTTCATGCATGGTAAATGAACTAATTACGCGGTTCTAATAAAACACAAAATACTCAAAGTACAATGCATGAAAACTCATGAAACAAGAGGGCTTTTGCTCCTAACATCATGTTTAAGCCATTCATGAGATAACGTACCTCTGATCTGGGCTTTAGACTTCGAATTTAGGGATGGAAGTCAACCCTAGTTTCTGCTCATTCAGAACCGAACCAGCAACTTCGTGGCTTTCTAACTTTCGATTCGCTTCACCCAATACCATGAAATTTTGAGGGTAAGAGGATGGTACTATAAGGAACAATTAACTCAAAAGAACCCTTATCAAATTATCTCGTTTAGGGCTCCTAATTTGCTGATCAATTTTGTTCCGTTGCATAGGTTCCTGGTTTGCTTGCACCAAACCAGCGACTTTGCAGACCTCTATCTCCTTGTAGGCTTGATCTACTAGATTGAAATTAAGAGGACAATTAGACGTTAGTATTATGAACCAAATATTCTAAACAACATACCCTTAATTCATCCTCCTTACCTTAGTTCCACACGAGCCAAAAGTAAGGGTCCCACATGTAAGACTTAAGGTCTATTTATAGGGTTTAGCTAGGGTTTTATGGATTAGAACGAACCTAGAGTCCTCATTAGGATTTCAATTCGATCCTCTAGCATTCTAGACTCTTCAAACTAAGGGATAGCATCGATCCAGGGTGTTGGGTTCCATGTTGTGCAATCGGATCTAGAAGGGGGGTTGAATAGATCTTATCAAAAACTTTGGCCTGTTTAAAAACTCTTAGCTACCAGAAGCATAAACCACTCCTATAAAATAAATGAATCACTTAGGCACAATGCACAGCGGAATTAAACAGAATGGCTTAAGAGGAAACGGTGGTCCAAGGACTACACAGGTTGACCTGTGTGAGCAAGGTGTTTACTTGAAGCCCTGCCAAGTCAACTGGAGTGTATGCTATGGTGATCAACCAAAGTGCATGTGTGTGCACGCAAGGTGATCCTCCTTTGCTGGAGAATACTCCCTAATGCCTGTGTGCAAGGGTGCAGCAGGCAGCCAAGGGAATGTGAATAGAACCAAGGGATAAATGATGTGCAAACAAAATATTACAAACCACAATGATTAAGAGTGTGATGGAAATAACTCGGATTACAAACAATGAAACGAGCACACACCAACCTGTGAATGGAGATAGAGAACATGGAGCAAGCCCACAAGATGTTCAACCCACGACACAAGGATTTTAAGGTGGTTCGGTTGTAAACCCACAACCTACGTCCACCCCTCACCAAAATCGGTGAGACTTTCCTGCTGACTCATAGCTTGATCGGGGACATGCCCCAAAACCACAGAACGAAAAACCCTCCATCTGTCTTCCTACACATAAAATCGGTCGGGACGGTTCTCCACAGACCAGAGCACACCTCCGTTTGTCTTCCTACACACAAAATCGGTAGGGACGGTTCTCCACAGACCGGAGCACACCTCCGTCTGTCTTCCTACACACAAACCGGTAGGGACGGTTCAAGAAGAATGAAAAACACAAGATAAAACTCACTGCAAGTGCAGTGGGAAAAACCACAAGAAAAGAAAGAATAAACACCAACTGAATCTTCAGATAGAGATCTGGAAGTTGGTGACTACAGCTACAAGTTCAGATCTGAAGATCTATCTTTTCAAGCAACGGTAGACTGCAGGGCTGCTCTCTCTCTCTCTCTAGGCTGATATTCTTTTCTTCTTCTCTAACAACACTGGACTGAGACGAGCGAGTGCTGGGCTGCTCTCACGCGGTTCTCAAGGATGTTTTCTGTCGATGCTCAAGGGCATGGCTTTTTCTCTCAAGGTAGCAACTTCTTCAGTTGAGGAAGCTTCATATATATATAGTAAAGTCAGGGAAACTTTTCCCGCCACAAGTTCTTCCATCAGACCATGCAGCAATGATTTTCCTTCCAAAGACTTCTTCGCTTGAAGCATGGATGTGCGTGCCTCTTTAATGCGGTCCCCATGATCGGACGGTGGCTGGTAGAAGAAGCAGACCATATCTCTTCTTTTCCTACTTTGCAGATCTCGTTCTTGAATGCCCCTTTGACATGCGGTTTCCTTATTGACTTTAAGTGTATTCTTGTTTGGACAAAAGTCTTCATTGGGTGACAACAAAAAGGTAGCAGACTATATTGACCTTTCCCAGCTATGATTTCTGACATAGCCAACTCCAAATAGTAGATCAGATGTCATATGATGACAGGGACAGGTGACAGACCTTGGGAGTTGCTTCAGACCTCGAAATCCATATTTTTAGACATTTGCGGTACCTATTTTCTCTCTCTGGATCTTTCATTGACTTGACAGAAAACTAGCTTGAAAACTTCTAGAAGAACAGAGGTGTCAACCTGCTGAGATGGAGGTGTCAACACTTCCAAGTGAGGATGCGTTTATAGCACTCTCTGGAAAACCCACTCACTGGGGCATTTCATCAAACATGTGCTTACTGAGTTGTTCAGCCATGTGCATAGACCTTCTGGACTAGTCTGCATATGTGCACCGACCTGTTGTTCAGTGCTGAGAAATGTTCATCGACCTTAGGTGTGCAGGATGCAACATGTGCACCCACCTCATAGCCTTGAAACCAAATGTGCTTAGATCTTAGTTTACTTGATAGCAAAAATGGCATCGACTTTGGAAGCTTGCCACCAAACGTGCATCGACCTTAGTTGCTTAATATCAGAACTGGCATCGACCTCTGTTGCTGGGGAGCGAACTAGCATCGACCTCAGTCGCTTGAAATCAAAACTGGCATTGACCTCTGTTGCTGGAGAGCGAAACTAGCATCGACCTCAGTTGCTTGAAATCAAAACTGGCGTCGACCTCAGTTGCTGGAGAGCAAGACTAGCATCGACCTTAGACGCTTGAAAGCAAAACTAGCATCGACCTTAGTTCTTCTATGACTGAGGTAGCATCGACCTTTGTATGCATGCAATGAGAGACTAGCATCGACCCTAGTTGTGTCCAAGACACAACTAACACCGACCTCAGTATGCATGAACCATGAACTAACATCGACCTTAGTAAGCATAAGCCACAACTAACATCGACCTTAGCACAGCTAACGTCAACCCTAGTATGCATGACTAACACCGACCCTAGCACAGCTAACGTTGACCCTAGTATGCTTACTAACACCGACCTCACAAGCACAGCATCCCGTGCTAGCATCGACCTTATACACTAGATGTTGTGCACTAGCACCGACCTTAGTATGCATGAGATGCAACTAGCGTCGACCCTAATGTACAAAGACACAACTAACGTTGACGTTAGCTATGCATGAGATGCAACTAGCGTCGACCCTAATGTGCAAAGACACAACTAACGTCGACGTTAGCTATGCATAAGATGCAGCTAACACCGACCTTATATGAGTGACAATGCACACTACCACCGACCTTAGTATATGCAAAACATGGTGCTCGATAGAATGTCATGCAGACAGGCATGGCATGCAGATGCATTGACCTAGGTCTTTGTGCACTGACTTGACTGTATGTTGACCGGTCAAGCTAATGCGTTGACCTGAGCAGCTGCACTGACCTGATCAACATTAAGCATTTTAGCTTGATTTCTGTGCTACCAACTGCCTAGATTTTCGTGCACTAAGTGTTATCAGTTGCCCTGATTCCTATGCATCCAGTTGTCTCAATTTTCATGCCCTTGCATCTTGAGTGACTTTCAACCTTGGATTTATCTGTCATGGAGTTAAATGAGACTTTATAAGCAAACTCATAGTGTTATGGAATTAAATGACTCATAGTGTTAGGCATTATCAAAACCACAAATTATCGAATGACCACAGGGGCACAACATTCTCCCCCTTTTTGATGATGACAACTATGAGTCATTATTAGTACATTGTGAGTCAATGTGCAAAGAATTGAAGCACAAGGACTTATAAAGCTCTCCCCATATAGGACTTTCCCCCTTACGCATTCAACCCTTATCATATTCAGAGAATGACTCATAAAAATCTTTCCCCCTTTGTCACCAGCACAAATAACAGCAATGGAGAGAATATATGGCATGGTTGGCAAAGAAGGGAATATAGTAGTAGATTATTAGCACAGGAAGTACATAGTAAGTAAAGTGGCATACCTGTATAGAGCAATTTGGCATTTTTGTCAGGAATGGGCGTTAAAGAGACATACCTCAACATTCAATATTTCAGAAATTGATGTGGAAATACATGCCAATAGTTGTACACTTATTAAAGTGGATAAACAAAAACAACCATTACTGGGATGCCAATGATAGGACTGATACCAATTGACCAATTGTTGATAAGCAGTTGTAGTACAAGGTCATGGGAGGTTGCATTTCAAGATGCAGATTCAAGTTTTTCAATTAAGAGTGACAACCATTGTTTGGTTTGGTCCCGTGAGGCCAGTTGTTGGGTCCCAGTCAATGTCAGGTCACTCATGAGGCATGCCAACATATTTGGCACCAGATGCCATGAGTTCATTAACATGCATGCAACAAATTTAATCATGGCAAGAAAATGCAATTAAAGAACAGTTTGAAACAAGATTTTTAGGTTTTTATAGTTTTCAGATTTTTAAGATTTTCTATACAATGCATGGAAGAGGGAAAATGCAAACCACCTAAATGCATGACAAGCTAAACCCATTTGCATTGAAGATATGATACCAAATGATGAGAGTGTAAAGATTTCATTTGTTAGGAATGGTGATGCTTTCATGGTAGCCAGGATAGACTATGCAGATTGTCCAGAGAAAACAAATTTCAATGAGCATCAAAAGATAGCTTGTCTTACAAGGAGATGGAGGTTCTTAGATCTGAAACCAAGTTCATAAGAGCAGAGTTATAAAATTGTCAAAATCTCCAGTTATGGAATTCTACTGACGCAACCCTTATAGTAAGATTGGTTTAACTCTAATGAAATATGAACTTCTCAATACAAACGCTTGGAAAATCTATTTTCAAGATTAATAGAAGTGAACCAGAAATTCATACAAAAATAAATTAACCTCCTCTTATCTTACTCATTCAATTCCATTAGCTCCTAAGAGACTTACTTTGAAAAGTATTGAGGCTAAACACTTAGGGAACTCTAAAATCAATCAAGAGTACTACACATTCAGATTTTTATTTTGAAACCACTTTTAAAAATTGACTATTATCATTTTACGAGCAGTCAAGTGTAGCATTCACCTTTTGACGTGAGTGTGCACGTTTACCAAACGTAAGCACCCCCAGTTACTCAGTGTAGCTCACAGTTTTGCCTCAATTAGAACAGAGACATCATTGCATTTCATGACGCGGTCTTCTCCACTTCTTTGGTGAAGGGACTCGGTTTCTCAATGATTCCAATGACATTGCTCTGCTTTAAAGCACTGAACTCAGCATACACCTTTTTACATGAGGATATACGTTTATCAGACGCCAATATCCCCAGTTACTCAGCATTGCTAAGATTCAGCAGAAATAATGTAATTCCTTTTGAAATGTTCAGAAACACCAAATGTTTAAAAATAATACAAAACAGGAGTTTCTCAAACAAGGATGCCTTTGTACTTAAAATAAACTTTTAGATTCAAGAAGGCATAACTTGTCAAAGCATGAAAAGCTAGTTTAGGTCTATTAAGCCTGAGCACAAACATTTTCAAGATTATTGACAAAAGGGCTCGAGAAATCATTAATTCTTAACCAATAGCTTTCATGTTCAAGGTAGTCACATAACTCAATAAAAGAAGATTCTTCTTGAATATTTACTCTAATTAGAAAACTTGAAAACAGATAGAAGATCCTCCTAGAAGTTCAAGGTACTCAAGGAATTCTGGAACTAGATGGCTGGTTATATAAGAAGGCAGATTCCAGTCAATCTAGAAAGCCTTATGGGCATCAAAAAATATTTCAGACCCGAGGTACAATCATGGAATATTATTCATCTCTGATATGAGCAGGGAGTGCTAATGAGTAAAGGATGAGAGTTGAAGATAAACACTCCCCCTGAAGTTGTGCATAAGGTTCGGACAGAGAACATAATGCAAACTGAGCACATGACAATCAGAAATGAATGCATGAATGTAGATTGAATTCCAGATGTTGACTCCCCCTAAACAAGTGCATGGGTTGACAATGGAGTGTGTAACCTAAGACATGAATGAATGCACAATGCCCTGAAGATGCTTCCAATGGAATATGCATTTTTGTGTTCTTTTAACATGATGAACCTTGAGGAGCATGAGATCACAAAATGATGTAGACTCAATTTATTTAAAATGCATTTAGTGCTAAAACACAAGGTATGGCACCAAATTTTTAAACTCCCCCTTTGAACAGTGTTTATGAGCAATAATGCCCACATGAGTGATGAGTTGAAATAAATGTAGCCATGGCAGAGATCATCAAACGCAATGATTAACAATGCTAAGTAAGAAGTTCATATGGCTGTTAAAAGGTAGAGGGAATCAAGTGGCAACTCAATCATCATATCGATTTCATTAGCATGAAAAATTTTTCATGGATTATGTAGCTGAAATAATTGATCTCTAGTACAAGGCGGAGGTTGGGATCTGAGATCCTTCTCACGCATAGTGAGAATTCCAGGCAAGCTTGACTTGCCTTTCATTTCTACACCATTTGATATACCAGAGGTCAAACAGGTGTAAGCAAATAATCTAGCTTAGAAGCTCATCTCACACCATGGGGAATGATTCAACAGTTCAGGGAGATACATTCAACTTACAGAACTAATTTAAATCAACACATGCCTATTATGCAATGTATTACAATGCAAGCCTACTATGCAAGATATCATAACAAAAGATTATTTACATACCCGTGCCTTGAGCATTTATTTTTCAGATTGAGCTTTGCTCAGCTCCAAGGCACCTGCACCCACAATTCTCATTTTTAATTTGGTGGTACCCAAGCTTGCTTGGGTCCTTGTGGGTTAGTCCTTTGGACAGCTGCATTTTTCTTTCTTAATGCATTCAAGTCATCTTCCCTCATTGTATGGCAGTCACACATCTCATGCCCATTTTTCCCATAATAGAAACAACGCACAGAGAATTGAGCATTCTTCATATGAGCATGTGGATGTGCGTTTGGCTTTTGTGGGTGTACAACGAAGTTACCTCCTTTGGCATGAATGTGGGTTTTGCCTTTCAAGTGCCAACAAGCTTGCATTGTATGGCCAAACTTACCACACTATAAACAGCAGGGAGCCTGTCTTCTTTTGTTGATGGTTGGGTGCATCGACCTGCCTTTCTGGGTGCGTTGATGCATCTGACTACCCAAGGGGTTGCGAGTAGGATGGTGCTGAGCACGTTTCCTGCTACCGTCGCCCTTTCCTTTGCCTTTCATATGTTGTACCGTTCTTAGCTCATCATTTCTCAAGGTAAAATAGTTATGCACAGTGTGACCATGCTTGCCACAATAAAAATAATGAACGGTAATTTTATGAGGAGCATGATGTTTGGCATTGAACCTTCTGTTATGCATATCAGGGCTAGCAAACTGATTTCTATTTTCCTTTTGAGCAGCATGCGATTTAGGGTGACCCTTCGAGGTGCTAGCTTCAGAGATGGAAGAGATGTATGCCCTGCTTCGAAGGGATTTTTTGTTTGTGGGGTTGTGACCCAATCCTTATAAACCCTACATATGCTTAGACAGAGAATCATTTAACTCTTTGATTTCATTCTCCAAAGAGGAGGTATGTACTTCGGACTCAACAAGGTCCTCTTCACAAGTAGTCAATTGCTCATTGAGCGTGACATTCACCTTTTCAAAATTCTCAATTTCTAGCTCTAGGGCATGCACTTTTTCAGAACTATTATCAATAACAGATTTGCCTTTTTCAAGAGCAACCAACTTTTCAGTCAAGAGATTTATCTGATCTTTCAGCATTTCATTTTCTCTCTTAAGATTTGGATTTTGTTCAGCAACAGCCTTATTTTCAATCAAGCTTTGATCATGTGTTTCAGATTTAGATTTTTCTTGTAACCTTCTTACAATTTCTTCCAATCTACTGATCTCAGCTTGAAGAATTCTATTATCATCTTTTAAATAGACAATGGTTTGATTAAACATATCCAAGTCAATGGTAAGAGTTTCATTAATCTCTTCAAAAGCTGAAAATTTTTTACAGAAGGAACTCTCACCTTGACAACTTTTCTTCACATCCTTTATCAGTTTTCTATTTTTTGATTTCACCTTTTTGTACTACTTGATCAACTCATCATAGGCCTCCATGAGTTCTTCAAAGGTAAAGTCCTCGGAGTCAGAGCTTACGTGAGATGAGGATGGATTGCTTGACTGCTCTGATCGGTCATCCATGAGGCATTCATGCGCTTGTTCTTCTCCCTTCTCATGGATACTCACCAATCTATCTAAGATTTGCTTGGCTATGCTGTAGGTGGACACACGATTAAGTAAGCTGAAATCAACTATAGCTTTTATCAAGTTGAATGCCGCAACGTTATCAATATGTTTGGTCTCGTGTTCAGCAGACCATTTATCTAAATTTGATGGTAGCTCACGAGGACCAATGTATATGATATTACACAATTGTGGATCTACGGATTTGACATAGACAAACATTCTCCCTAGCAATATAGAAAAATCTGATCCATCATAAATAGGCGGAGAAGCCATCGAAGCATGTGTAGCAAATGAAGCCATTTGATTAGAATGCATCGAGATCTTTCTCTGCAGATCGTGGGATCTTTGAATGGCAGAGCCTGGCTCTGATACCACTTGTTGGGTCCCACGTAGTGCAATCGGATGTAGAAGGGGGGGGGGGGTTGAATAGATCCTATCAAGAACTTTGGCCTATTTAAAAACTCTTAGCTACCAGAAGCATAAACCACTTCTATAAAATAAATGAATCACTTACGCGCAATGCACAACGGAATTAAACGGAATGGCTTAAGAGGAAACGGTGGTCCAAGGACTACACAGGTTGACCTGTGTGAGCAAGGTGTTTACTTGAAGCCCAAGCAAGTCAACTGGAGTGTATGCTATGGTGATCAACCAAAGTGCGTGTGTGTGCATGCAAGGTGATCCTCATTTGCTGGAGAATACTCCCTAATGCCTGTGTGCAAAGGTGCAGCAGGCAACCAAGGGAATGTGAATGGAACCAAGGGATAAATGATGTGCAAACAAAATATTACAAACCACAATGCTTAAGAGTGTGATGGAAATAACTTGGATTGCAAACGATGAAACGAGCACACACCAACCTGTGAATGGGGATAGAGAATATGGAGCAAGCCCACAAGATGTTCAACCCACGACACAAGGATTTTAAGGTGGTTTGGTTGTAAACCCACAGCCTACGTCCACCCCTCACCAAACCCGGTGAGGCTTTCCTGCTGACTCACAGCTTGATCGGGGACACGCCCTAAAACCACATGACGGAAAACCCTCCATCTGTCTTCCTACACACAAAACCGGTAGGGACGGTTCTCCACAGACAGAAGCACACCTCCGTCTGTCTTCCTACACACAAAACTGGTAGGAACGGTTCTCCACAGACCGGAGCACACCTTCGTCTATCTTCCTACACACAAACCGGTAGGGACGATTCAAGAAGAGCGAAAAACACAAGATATAACGCACTACAAGTGTAGTGGGAAAAACCACAAGAAAAGAAAGAATAAACACCAACTGAATCTTCAGATAGAGATCTGGAAGTTGGTGACTGTAGCTACAAGTTCAGATCTGAAGATCTATCTTTTCAAGCAACGGTAGACTGCAGGGCTGCTCTCTCTCTCTCTAGGCTGATCTTCTTTTCTTCTTCTCTAACAGCACTAGACTGAGATGAGATAGTGCTGGGCTGCTCTCACGCGGTTCTCAAATATGTTTTCTGTAGATGCTCAACGGCATGGCCTTTTCTCTCAAGGCAGCAGCTTCTTCAGTTGAGGAAGCTTCATATATATATAGTAGAGTCAGGGAAACTTTTCCTGCCACAAGTTCTTCCATCAGACCATGCAATAATTATTTTCCTTTCAAAGTCTTCTTCGCTTGAAGCATGTATGTGCGTGCCTCTTTAATGCGGTCCCCATGATAGGACGGTGGCAGATAGAAGAAGCAGACCATATCTCTTCTTTTCCCACTTTTCAGATCTCCTTCTTGAATGCCCCTTTGACATGCAGTTTCCTTATTGACTTTAAGTATATTCTTGTTTGGACAAAAGTCTTCATTGGGTGACAACAAAAAGGTAGCAGACTATATTGACCTTTCCCAGTTGTGATTTCTGACATAGCCAAATCCAAACAGTAGATTAGATGTCATATGATGATAGGGACATGTGATAGACCTTGGGAGTTGCTTCAGACCTCGAAATGCATATTTTTAGACATTTGCGGTACCTATTTTCTCTCTCTGGATCTTCCATTGACTTAACAGAAAACTAGCTTGAAAACTTCTGGAAGAACAGAGGTGTCGACCTGTTGAGATGGAGGTGTCGACACTTCCAAGTGAGGATGTGTTTATAGCACTCTCTGGAAAACCCACTCACTGGGGCATTTCATCAAACAGGTGCTTACTGAGTTGTTCAGCCATGTGCATAGACCTTCTGGACTGGTCTGCATATGTGCACCGACCTGTTGTTCAGTGCTGAGAAATGTGCATCGACCTTAGGTGTGTAGGATGCAACATGTGCACCCACCTCATAGCCTTGAAACCAAACGTGCTTAGACCTTAGTTTACTTGATAGCAAAAATGGCATCGACCTTGGAAGCTTGCCACCAAACGTGCACCGACCTTAGTTGCTTGATATCAGAACTGGCATCGACCTCTGTTGCTGGAGAGCGAACTAGCATCAACCTCAGTTGCTTGAAATCAGAACTGGCATCGACCTCTATTGCTGGAGAGCGAAACTAGCATCGACCTCAGTTGCTTGAAATCAAAACTGGCGTCGACCTCAGTTGCTGGAGAGCGAGACTAGCATCGACCTTAGACGCTTGAAAGTAAAACTAGCGTCGACCTTAGTTCTTCTCTTACTGAGGTAGCATTGACCTTAGTATGCATGCAATGAGAGACTAGCATCGACCCTAGTTGTGTCCAAGACACAACTAACACCGACCTCAGTATGCATGAACCATGAACTAACATCGACCTTAGTAAGCATAAGCCACAACTAACATTGACCTTAGCACAGCTAACATCAACCCTATTATGCATGACTAACACCGACCCTAGCATAGCTAACGTCGACCCTAGTATGCATACTAACACCAACCTCACAAGCACAGCATCCTGTGCTAGCATCGACCTTATACACTAGACGTTGTGCACTAGCACCGACCTTAGTATGCATGAGATGCAACTAGCGTCAACCCTAATGTACACAGACACAACTAACGTCGACGTTTGCTATGCATGAGATGCAACTAGCGTTGACCCTAATGTGCAAAGACACAACTAACGTCGACATTCGCTATGCATGAGATGAAGCTAACACCGACCTTATATGAGTGACAATGCACACTAGCACTGACCTTAGTATATGCAAAATAGGGTGCTCGATAGAATGACATGCAGACAGACATGGCATGCATATGCATTGACCTAGGTCTATGTGCACTGACTTGACTATATGTTGACCGGTCAAACTAATGCATTGACCTGAGCAGTTGCACTGACCTGATCAACATTAAGCATTTCAGCTTGATTTCTATATTGCCAATTGCCTAGATTTTCGTGCACCAGGTGTTATCAGTTGCCTTGATTCCTGTACATCCAATTGCCTCAATTTACGTGCCCTTACATCTTGAGTGACTTTGAACCTTGGATTTATCTGTCATGGAGTTTAATGAGACTTTATAAGCGAACTCATAGTGTCATAGAATTAAATGACTCATAGTGTTAGGCATTATCAAAATCACAAATTGTCGAATGACCACAGGGGCACAACACTGGGTGATTAGGATGCCAAAGTTCCCATCTTTTCATTCCTTCTTCCATTCACAAAATCTGCAGAGCCTTGCGGTCTAGTCTAGACCGTTTTTAATCCCCATGCGGTCGCCCCATAGACCGGTTTTAGCTTTGGGCGCAAAATTTGAAACATTTCAAACTCTTTGTTATATATCCATTGATTTATCCAATAATTGGTATATTTATCCCCTATGTTTCGTAAATAGCCTATTTTAAGTTTCTAAAATATAGGCCAAACTTTGTGGGCTTTTATTTTGGGTCATTTGGGCGTAATTTAAAAAGGGCCAAGTCCATTAACAGATATAAGACCTTAATATTTAATTAATCAATTCCTTAATTCATTTAATAACCTATTAAGCTTGGATAAATTCTATTTAACTCCTGAAATACTTTATATAAAAATTCTGGGGTATTACACCCTCCCCCACTTAAGAGAATTTGGTCCCCAAATTCGATGCATGGATTTTATGGAGAGTGTACTTACAGTTGAATAGCTCAGGAAATCTCTTGTGCATGGCTTCTTCCGTCTCCCATGTTGCTTCATGTGGCCAAGATTTGCTCCATTGGACCTTGACCATGGGAATAGTTTTATTTCGAAGTTGACGTACTTCTTGTTCAATTATTTTGATTGGCTTTAGCTCGTACGTCAACTCTTTTTGAATCTTCAGATTATCATAAGTGATAACATGGAATGGATCATAGACATATTTCTTTAACATAGAGACATGGAATACATCATGAACTCCTGCCAACTATGGAGGTAATGCTAGATGACACACCACTTCTCCCACTCTTTCAAGAATTTCAAAAGGGCCAATGAATCTTGGCGTAAGCTTGCCTTTAATACCAAACCTACGAATACCACGACCAGGGAAAAACGTGAGAAATACATGATCTCCCACTTGAAATTCTTAGTCTCGCCTTCGATTATCAGCATAGGACTTTTGTCTATCTTGAGCCATCTTGCATGAGTCTTTCTCTTATCACTTTCACCTTATTAGTTGTATCTCGAACAAGATCATGGCCTAGAGTTTGTCTTTCACCGACCTCGTCCCAGCATATTGGTGTTCGGCAACTTCTTCTATATAGTGCCTCAAATGGTGCCATTTGAATACTAGCTTGGTAGCTATTGTTGTAGGCAAATTTCACTGAAGGTAAATGATCGTGCCAGCTTCCACCAAAATCTATAACACATGCTCTTAGCATGGCTTCCACTACTTGGTTGGTACTTTCGATTTGTCCATCAGTTTGTGGATGAAACACAGTGCTAAAATGCAATCGAGTCCCTAAGGAGTATTGTAGCCCCTTCCAAAATTGTGAAGTAAATCGAGAGTCTCGATCAAAAATAATGGTGACAGGAACACCATGTATTTTAACAATCTCCTTTTTATATAAAGCAGCTAAGATATCCACAGACCATCGGCTTTTAATATGTAGAAAATAAGCCGATTTTGTTAGACGATCTATGATCACCCATATTCTATCATATCCGCCTCTTGATTTAGGCAGTCCCATGATAAAATCTATCCCTACACTCTCCTATTTCCATTCCAGAATTTCCAAGGGATGTAGTTTTCCAGCAGGCTTTTGATGTTCCGCCTTAATTTGTTGACAAGGCAACACGACACATAGTCTGCTATCTCTCTCTTCATATTGGGCCACCAATAGTTTCTTTTAAGGTCTTGATACATCTTGGTAGCACCAGGGTGAACAATATACTTAGATTTATGAGCTTCTCCTAATATCATCTTCTTAGTATCAGCGTGATCTAGGATACAGATACGACCTCGGAACAACAATCTTCCTTCATTTACAATAGAGAAATCCGGTCGTTGCTCCATATTAACCTTAATCTCCAATAATACAGGGTCATTGTCTTGTAACTTGACTAGATCTTTAATCAATGTAGGTTGTATCCGGATATTGGCTATAAAGTAATCTTCTTTCTTCATATCAATATCTAAATTCAACTGAGCAAATTTAGAGATAAGTGTAGTCATACCTTTCAGACTTGATAGCTTTCCCATTGGTTTCCTACTGAGTGCATCAGTTACATCATTTGCCTTGCCTGGATGATATTGAATATCGAAATCAAAGTCCTTGAGATATTCCAGCCATCGCCTTTGCCTCATATTCAATTTCTTTTGAGAAAAGAGATACTTCAGGCTCTTGTGATCTGAATATACAGTAAATTTCTTCCCATAAAGATAATGACGCCAAATTTTCAAGGCGAATATGACTACAGCCAGCTCTAGATCATGAACAGGATAATTTTCCTCATGCAGCTTCAATTGTCTTGAAGCATAGCAAATCACCTTACCATTTTGCATGAGTACACATCCTAGGCCAATGCCGGAGGCATCAATATAAACTTCAAATCTGCCACCTTCAATAGGCAACGCCAGTACATGTGCTGTGGTGAGATGTTCTTTAAGAGCCAAGAAATTTTCCTCACATTCCTTTGTCCATTCAATAAGATTTTCCTTTCTAGTGAGTCTTGTCAAAGGAGCGCCGATTTTGGAGAAATCTTTGATAAATCACCTTAGTAACCAGCCAGGCCAATGAAACTCTGAACTTCAGATACGGTGTTTGGTCGGCCCCGGTTCCTAACAGCTTCGACTTTAGAAGGATCTACTATAATGCCTTCTTTAGAAATAATGTGGCCAAGAAAGGAAATCTCCTTAAGCCAAAATTCACATTTGTTTAACTTAGCATATAGTTGGTGTTTTTGTAAGGTTTGCAAAGCAACCCTTATGTGTTCCTCATGCTCCTCCTTCGTCTCAGAATAGATAAGGATGTTATCAATAAAAATGATCACAAATCGATCAAGATAAGGCCGGAACACATTGTTCATTAGTTGCATAAATGTTGCTGGGGCATTAGTTAACCAGAATGGCATAACCACGAATTCATAGTGCCCATATCTGCTTCAGAAAGCAGTCTTGTGAATGTCTTCCTCCTTGATCCTCAGTTGATGATAGCACGACCTGAGGTCAATCTTGAAGAACTACTCTGCTCCAGACAGTTGATCAAATAGCTCATCGATACGTGGCAGTGGGTATTTGTTCTTGATGGTAAGTTGATTCAGCTGTCAGTAGTCAATGCATAACCTGAGGAAACCGTCCTTCTTCTTGACGAATAACACCGGCGCACCCCAAGGGGATGTGTTAGGTCGAATGAAACCTTTTTCTAGCAGCTCTTGAAGTTGCTTCTTTAAGTCCTTAAACTCTGTGGGGGACATCCTGTAAGGAGCTATTGACACAGGTGCTGCTCCAGGTGTGAGTTCAATGGTGAAGTTAACCTCCCTCTCGGGGGGTAAACAAGGAAACTTGGAAGGAAAAACATCAGGAAATTCTTGAACTACGGGGATTTCATCTATCTGAATTTCCTTAGACTCAATAACTACCACGGAGGTAAGGAAAGCTTTACACCCTTGCGAAATAAGTTTGCAAGTGTGAAGGGATGAAATAATGGCAGGATGTTTCCGGTATTTGATACCAAGGAAGGAAAATCATGGAAGACCTGGTTTCCAAAAATAGATTATCCTATTGCGGCAATTAATATAGGCATCGTGGTCCACAAGCCAGTCAACCCCTAATATGGCATCATAGCCTTCCATATCAAGGCATACAAGATTAGCAGGAACCTTATGCCCTTCTATAGTGACTTCACTATTGGGGAAATAGGTTTTCAATTCCATTCCCGACCCTAAAGGGGTTACTATGGTTAAATTTGATCGTAAGCGAACATGTGAAATAGGCAATGTTTTTGTAAAAATAGTAGATATAAAGGAATGAGAAGCACTAGTATCAAATAACACGAATGCGGGATGTGAATAAATTTGAAGGGTACATTCCATTAACCCGTCATCCTTGGGTGCTTCATCATTGTCTAGAACAACATTAAGATGAGCCTGTCGCTTTTGTCCACTGCTAGAAGACTAATCCTTCATAAGGGGGCAATCCGACATGCGATGCTCCCGGCTGCCACATCGTAAACACGCCCCTAGGCATTTCTAGCATTCCTCAGTCGAATGGCCAAACTTCTCGCAGAACGTGCAAGTCGCCATGACTTACTTTTCTTTATCCTTCGCCTTCTTGTTCTTGTGGTAACTGCTACCACCCCCGTTCAGGGATCTCTTCTTACTATCACGGGATTTGTATGGCTCCGTGATGCTGAACCTTTTTTTCTTCCCACGCCGATCTGTCTTTCTGCTAGACTCCTCTCCCTTGCTTTTGAGTTTTTCGACCTTCTCCAAGGTCCTTTCACATAGATGAACTCGTTGGACCATTTCTACATAGGTCTGAATATTTTGCGAGCCCAATTGTTGAATGAAGATGGGCCTTAACCCATCTATAAAATGATTGGCCTTTAAAAGATCTGTGCTTACTAAATGTTGAGCATAAGGTGCCAAGAGAGAGAATTGTAATTCATACTTGGCCACCGTCATCAAACCTTGACGCAAAGAAGCGAACTTCGCCGCCTTCCTCTCCTTAACATGTTCGGAGAAGTATTTAGCGTGAAAGAGTGTGAGAAATCCTTCCCAAGTGTGTTGTGCGTCTGCAGGTGGTGCTGGAATAGACTTCCACCAGGTACGGGCATCTTTACTGAGTTGGAATGTGGCAAGATGAAACTTTTCTTGGTCGGCACATTGCATGACCTTGAATATATAGTTCATTTCATCAATCCAATTTTCCGCTTCATCTGGGTTGGAAGAACAAGAAAACCTCGGAGGATTTAGACTTAGGAAGTTGCGGTGCAGATCACCGGCCCCTACCCTTGCGCCAGCTTGGGCCATAGTCTACAAGGCTTGGGTGAGTCCCGAACAGTTTGTTGCATTCCATCCCAATCAACACGATGAGCCATTGTAAGAATGAGGTTCCTGAGAAAAGTAATAAACTTGTTAACTTTAATGGAATTGGTGGGATTAAACTTAGAGATAATTTCTAAATATTATCTCATCCCGGCTCTACCCAATTTCTCTCCTGGGTTGGGAATTACTTTCCTCGTTTCATAGGCATGGATCCTTAAGCCTTGGACTTTTCCTATGACATGACATCTTTCCGAGGATTTTCTTAGGCCTAGGCTCTGATACCAATTTAACTGTCACGTCCCGAGATTTATGTACAGCGGAAGATATTTAGGAACGTGAACATCTGGCAAGAGAAGCGTCAAGTGACAATAACGAGCAGAGCGCAAATCATTCACACATAAGATGAATGGAGACAATAATTGATCAAAAATATGACTTTTATGGATAATAACAATCTAGTACATGATCTTGACTCATTGACTAATTGGACTCAATAAAATAGAAAATTACATGATTGACTCTTGACTAGACTAACTACGGCTTCTCTTGAACCATCAATCACTCTCGGATTCATCACTTGAGTAATCTGAATCCGACCCACTAGAATTTCCTGAAAAAGATTGGAAAGTAGGTAATAAGCACACATGCCCAGTAGGTATCTTCGCATCAACATGAAGGCAATATTTAAGTGATTAATATTTTTGCTCTAGAGTTAAGATAGAAAAAAATGAGAATGCAGTAAATCATACTGCATAGCCAAAACATCCAAGAATAAAGAATCATGATATATTTGAGCAAGTAAGCATATGAACAAGCAAGATTTAATCATGTAGATGTAAGTTGGCCTTTCATGAACAAGAATGTACGAGCATGTAGCTAGAAAGTACTTATACAACCTTGTAAAGGCTATGCATTAACAAGCATGTAATTTTCATAACGAGCCTCGTGAATTTCACTCATTTATAAGAGAAAGTACTCCCAGCGCAATGCGATGCAAGTATCATCGTACCCCATGGTTTACAGCACGTTTCTGACCATCGGTCGTGGGGACTAGCATGGAGCCCTTGGACACAATCTATGCCCGGTCTTGCATCTTCAAGTTATAAATCCAGCTACTTTCACGAGATATATAAGGTACGACCAATAATGTAACAAGTTCAATGATAGTTTCATGATACAATACCATGGTAAGAATGCATCAAATAAGAATAAGGGAGTCCAAAAAAGACTTAGAGTAAGGTCATGCCACGGAAATAATTCGACAGCATAACGGTACATTCTTTAATTTCTATAAGTTATTAATATCTTATTTGACAAGTGTTAAGTTCCAAGCAATCATGAGACCATCTAGGAACTTGCAAAACCCAACCCAAAGGTCAAACCTTGGGTTAGACAGGATCAGGGAAAAAGTGGTCGTTTATTGGACCGTTTTATTACTTATGCGGTCAGATCCGGACCGTTTCATGGAGACATGCGGTCGAGTCAGGACCGTTTAGCAACAGAGTTAACGAAATGAATGAACCAACACCATGCTGTCTAGACAAGGCCGCTAGGCGTCCTTAGCGGTCAGGTGAATGGAAGCTAGGTTCCTCTAGCGGTAGTCCAGAAGGCCGCTAGGGTCCAGAACTCACAAAACACCGATAACGTGCTTTCTAGACAAATGGGTTTTAATGGTACAACCAGCTCAGCGTCCTAGTGAGAATCCCAGGCTCACGGAGTTTTACGGAGGCCTTGAAACAATATCACCTAGTCCGATGGAAGGAATATCCAACGGAGAGGATCACAAGTCCAAGATTGTGTGCTTAATGTGTAAGTGTATCTAATGACACCGTGCCGGAATACGTGCCATGTACTTAAGAAAATGACTCATATACAAGAAAGAATCGTGACAAAACAACGATCAAATTAAAACTAGACAAGTCATGAACCATGTGAAATTTAATGGAAATATAAGAGTATATGGTTTTGACATGAAACTAACATAAGTTTAAAATAATTCCAACGTGCATAAGGAACATGAAATCAACTAGGATGATTGATTAACATATCCAAGTATAAGAATACAACATTTAAAATAGGTATAAGACCTAATTTGCTAAGCTTATCATATGATATTTAGGACTATTCTGCATTATGTTTCAGGTTAAAAAATAATACAGAACTCAGAAACGACAAACAGTCTCGGGAGAACCATTTCATGGGCCTTAGCGGTCTATCGTAGGGTCGCTAAGCTACTCAGGCTGTCTCAATAAGACCGTTTCTTCCTGTCTACTATAAATAACCTTAAAACCGAAATACATGCTAATCTAGAGCAGATGGGTATATGGTAAACAATTAAAACCATGCTTCTAAGACATGATAGAAGGACTTAAACTATAGATATGCATGGATTGACGTGAAATAGACAAGAATTTTCTATTTTTATCTCAATAAGGTTGGGTTCATGCATGGTAAATGAACTAATTACGCAGTTCTAATAAAACACAAAATACTCAAAGTACAATGCATGAAAACTCATGAAACAAGAGGGCTTTTGCTCCTAACATCATGTTTAAGCCATTCATGAGATAACGTACCTCTGATCTGGGCTTTAGACTTCGAATTTAGGGATGAAAGTCAACCATAGTTTCTGCTCGTTCAGAACCGAACCAGCAACTTCGTGGCTTTCTAACTTCCGATTCGCTTCACTTAATACCATGAAAATTTGAAGGTAAGAGGATGGTACTATAAGGAACAAATAACTCAAAAGAACCCCTATCTAATTACCTCATTTAGGGCTCCTAATTTGCTGATCAATCTGGTTCCATTGCACAGGTTCCTGGTTTGCTTGCACCGAACCAGCGACTTTGCAGACCTCTATCTCCTTGTGGGCTTGATCTCCTAGAACGAAATTTGGAGGTCAATTAGACCTTAGTATTATGAACCAAATATTTTAAAGAACATACCTCTAATTCATCCTCCATACCTTAGTTCCACGCGAGCCAAAAGTAAGGGTCGCACATGTGAGACTTAAGGTCTATTTATAGGGTTTAGCTTGGGTTTTATGGATTAGAACAAACCTAGGGTCCTAATTAGGATTTCAATTCGATCCTCTAGCATTCTAGACTCTTCTAACTAAGGGATAGCATCGATCGTGGGTGATTAGGATGCCAAAGTTCCCATCTTTTCATGCCTTCTTCTATTCACGAAATCTGCAGAGCCTTGCGGTCTAGTCTAGACCGTTTTTAATCCCCATGCGGTCGCCCGATAGACCGCTTTTAGCTTTGGGCGCCGAATTTGAAACATTTCAAACTCTCTGTTATATATCCGTTGATTTATCCAATAATTGGTATATTTATCCCCTAAATTTCGTAAATAGCCTATTTTAAGCTTCTAAAATATGGGCCAAACTTTGTGGGCTTGGTTTTTGGTCATTTGGGCGTAATTTAAAAAGGGCCAAGTCCATTAACAGATATAAGGCCTTAATATTTAATTAATCAATTCCTTAATTCATTTAATAACCTATTAAGCTTGGATAAATTCTATTTAACTCCCGAAATACTTTATATAAAAATTTTGGGGTATTACAAAACAACATTAAGTATATGATGATAAAAGATGGGGAGGGAGCATGTGATGCTACTATGGAGTGTGATCGCCAGAGGGGTTACCTCAAAAGAAGAAAATATGATCGCGAAGTACCTTGTGAAGCGGGGAGATTTGGATTCAACTTCCTCCTTCTACCGACCGACCGATGAAGGGGGTCTTTATTTGATTACCCTTGCAAAATGAACAACCACCAATAAAGAGAGATATTGATTTGAATTGTGAGATATGTAGCATCAAATCCATAATGTAAAAATAAACTTGAAAACAAGAATAAGAACACACCTTATTGGTGTTAGCCTTTAAAACCCCTGTGAAAAGGGTAGGAAAATAATGATGAAATGAATAGGAGGTTGCAAGTGTTGCACAATAGGGGAGGTCTCAACATGGTTGAGATGAAAATAAGAAGAAGAGGAATATGATATGATGCATGCACATGCTAAAGTAAATAAAATAAGAGAGGAGGGAGAGAGAAAGGTTTAATGATTTATTCTCCAATTTGCTTCAAAATTCCAACGTGGCTTCAAGAGGAGGAAGAACTCCAAAGGATCAACTTTCGGTCCATGGGAGTCTCCCTCTTGAGCCTCTAATCCAGCAGCACCTCCCCTTGGATTAGTTGAGCAGCCCCTCTCTAATGAGGGAGAGAGGGGTCCTATTCATAGGGCCAAAATTCAGAGCTTTAATCCTATAGAAAATAGGAAAACCAATTTTAATTGAATTTAGAAGAGAATCTTTATTGGCCATGTGTCCCCTCAACCTTAGAAACCCTTAGGACCCTTTCCCAAATGGAAAAGGATCTCAAAACGGAGAAGGAAGGAGGTTCTGTCCAGATTGGGAACACTGTAGGAATGGGCAACCATCACAGTGGGTGCTAATTAAAATAGCGACAGTTCGAAGAGGCGCTAATTCTGAGCCATTTTAGGAAGGATTAAGAATTTCCAAAATTAGAAATGATTTGGCGGCCAGGGGGCCGGTCGCCAATTAGGAATTTATACAAATTTTGGACAGTGTTAAAAGATTCAGAAATATAAAGAGAATTAGCGTCCAAGGTCCGATCGCTAATTAAGGAATTAGTGCTCTTGTAAAAAGGGGAAGTTCAAGAAAATATATATTTGAATTTAACAAATAAAGGAATTAACGTCCAATCACTAGCCACAAATTGAAGAATTGGCGCCCTTGTAAACAGGCGCAGGATCAATAAGTGTGTCGACTCGGAAGGCATGACGTCGACGTAATGCCTGTTGATAGAAGAATGGGCACCTATCTGGATGGGCGCTAATTCTTTTGGAAGGAATTGGCATCCTCTACTAAGGCGCAAAATCAAGAATTTGCGGCCACGCTTAAGGCGTAGATTCAAGAATTGGCGTCAACTACCCATGCATGTTTTCAAAGAATAGGCGTCCGGATGTTGGTCGTAGATTCTTATTCAACTGAGATTCAGAAAGGCATCAACTATGAAGTGGCTTATTTAAGAATTGGCATCCGAGATCATGACTTTTATTTAGAAAGGCCCCAAAAAATTGAAGAAAAATCACAGAGAAATCAGGAAAAATAGGAAACAAATGGGGAAAAGCTGAGGGAAGCTGATATAAAGAAATATGAGGAAAATCACTCAAATAAGTCAATTTGAGGGTCAAATGGGACATCGTAATGCGATAAGAGATATACTCCAAATGATGCCAATTTTGGCGTGTCTACAACTGTCCCACCTTGGCGTCTGGTTTGTAAGGGAGTGACACAAAATGGAATGAAATGGAGTGGAATGAAATGAAGTGGAATGAAGTGGAGCGAACTGAAAAGTAGGCGCCAAGGTGTGATGAGACACACAATCAGCACCAATTGGTAGGAATTGGATCCGGGGATCGAAATGAAGCAATCTTGAGGAGGTTCAATGAAATCAACAGTTGTTTGGATAAGGAGGAGTGTGCACGCCGACACGAAGAAGAAGATAAAGAAGGTGATCAACTTCCAGCACGGTGGAAGTTCCCTATGTCACAAACTTGTAGGTTTCACCATTGGAGAGTGGTTACCAGCCAATGTGGACGTGCTAGAACCAAGATGGATCAAAGGAAATGAATTGAAATAAGAGGATAGAAATCCAAACAAATGAGTTTTCAAGGAAACAGCCCAAAACGGCAACAAGGCGAACTGAGGACACAATTCGGCATGCAATATCTCATATCTTGGAAATTAATGATCAATTGACTCTAAAGTCAAGTTATAAGAATGATTTTCCCAAGGTTGATTCAAAGTCCTACATGAATGCATGTTGGGTTTAAAGGGAAAATTTTAAAATAAATTAAAATAGAATGTAATCAAGGATAATATTGTTAAGCTACCCAGACTGAGTCAAGATACCAATTTATGAGCTGATACTAAGCTGAAGTCTATTTATCCGCGCACCAATTCACAAAAGGGAACCATTATTCCCAACCTTGGACGGCTCAACGGCCCATCCGTGCGACTAAGATTCCTCTGAAATCATCATTATTTTTGATGGAGGGGAACTCAAATACCAAATTTTTCTAAGCCACAAGGTCCTTGATGTAATCTAATAGTGTAATAACATATAGTAAAATGCATATAGGGAGATGGTGCAGCAATAAGTATTTAGGAACTGAGAAATGATGTGCAGTCACTGTGGGACCTGAGTGATGCCCGGACGGCGGGACCAAAAGCTTCTTCCTGCGCTTAAAATTTGATTAGCCAAGCAATGAATGAAGCAATTGTAGCATAGCATGAATAGACTAGATCGAAGCATTCAAATCATAGCATGAAATAGCATAGAAGCATGGTAGGGAAATGATAGCATCGATCATAAATCATAAAGCATGAAAGCATGACTGCATACAAAGCATCATTGTTTGTTATTTTATTTAAACCATGAGGATGACAACTTGGCCAATCATAAGATTGGAGCGTGAAGGATCAAAATGATGCCCGGAGCGGTAGGAATAATCCAGTGAAATCAGCAGGAGTTACTTAGAAAGATTTGCTCTTGAATGATTAGAATAATGCCTAGAGCGGCAATTCATGAAGATGTTGATGTTGAGAACATAGGGAAGAATAGAGAGATTGATGAAAATGGAAGGAGAGGACTCATCCCGTGTTCGTGGTCCTTGCAAAGGTTGTCCCTATAAAACAACACCATCAGAGAAATACAATGCAATATTTTTTTTATTTTTCAAATTTTTATGGGTTTTGGAAAAATATTCAAATTTTTATGGATTTTGAGAATATCTACTTTTTTTTTTTGGATTTTGGAAGATATTTAGATTTTTTTGGTTTTTGGAAGAAAATATTCATTTTTATTGCATTTTAAGTTTAGACATTGCTAATGCAGCATCGAAAGATGTCTAAACCACTGGCTATGGTTCCTTGTTTCTTCCCCTTTTACTAAGAACTACCCAAAGGGAGGCGTGCATTTAAAGGTGGTGCCCTATAGTCAACTGCCCTTAGTTAACGGTGCCCCTACCAAGGCCATACCCGAGAAACACTCGGTCTTAGAGGGAGAAGAGAAGAAAAATTGGGGATAAGCCTGATGTGAGTTAAGAAGACATCCGATTTTAACTTACATCCATAGCACAACCCCTAGAGATTTGGTCTGTTGCACCGGGGCTTAGTGTCATATCATCGAACCTTAATTCTCTTATAGGCATGCATACGACCGGGCTCATGACGTCCCGCGAGGAAACTTTACTGCCCTCTTGTCATGCCATTGAATTTTCTTTTGACTTGCTCATTTTTTTCATTTTGATCATCATTTTTTTTTGGTGTCCTTTGGACTTAAAAGATATTACAATTGAGATTTGAACTTTAGGGAATAAGGTCATAATAGACTGCCCCTATTTGAGACTTCCTCTTGTCAGGGTATGCTTAGGTTGGTTGTTTTGCCCAGACTATCTCTATCCTCATATTTTGACCGAGTGGGGAAGAGAAAAAGACCTCATGCCCTCGAGCATGGCCCAAATAGCAACGGTGTTTACCAAGAGAGACGGCTAAGGATGCCGTGAAGTGTATGCGGTGTCCCGTTAAGGGTTGCCCTTAATGAGTGGGGAGAGAATGTCAAACTCCCAGCGTGGGATTTTTATAACCAAAGTATACTGCAAAAGCAAGCCTAAAGACTCTTTTTTGATATTTAAATTAATTAAGCATAGACCTAGGATAAAGGCCTAGAATACCACTCTTGATCAAGTTAAGAAGCACTTCTTGTTGAAAATCGTACGTGAATAAAGTGATGAAAATGCATAAGAATGCACACTTATGCAAATAAATTACTTTGCGACCATGTAGAAGCGGCTGCCGGAGGTGATGTTGATAAGCATGGGATTTGTAGTCTTCATTTGGCAGAAAGGAATAAGTAGTAAGAATTAGGACTGGCTTAACAAGAAGGAGTGATGTCTAGACCAGATGCAGACGAATAAGGAGAAAAGGAAAAGAGGTGAGGGCTAAAACTCCCTCACTAAGGTATAAAGACCTTGATAACATGAAAGGTCTACAGAAGAAAAAGAAAATTAGGAGAGGGAGTGAGGGATAAAGCCTCGAAAGCAGTGGGAAAAAGAGTAAATGCCCAGCATAGTTGAAGTGGAAGAAGTCGGGTCAGACTCGGGATTAGGAGGAATTAAAAGAAGAAATTGATAAATTGATAGTGGTGGAGGATCTGGAGGGTCCGGAGGCAAAGGGGGAGAATCATGATGGGAAGAAAAATCTAGAGATTCCGGAGGAAGAAAGTGCCGAGGGACGAGATGCCCCGCGAAAAGGTATGGAAGAAGGTAATTTAAAAGGAGGAAGAGAACCAAGGACGCGATGTCCCGGAAGAGTAAGAAGACAAATCGAAGGAAAGGGAAGAAAGAAAGGAGATCCGGATGTTCCAGAGGAAGAAAATAGGAGGGAACGCAATGCCCAAAGAAGCTAGGAGGAAGAGACAAGGAATCCGGAGGCTCCATAGGAATAAGGTGAGAAGGGGCGCGATGCCCTAGGAGGAGAGAGAGAGAATCCGGAGGTTCCGGAGGAATAGAGTGGAAAGGGACTTGATGCCCTGGGAGAATCAGTGGGGAAGGGAAGAAGAAATCCAGAGGTTCCGGAGGAATAGAATAGGAGGGATGAGAAAGGATGTGATGCCCTGGAAGGAGACAAAGAGGTAAGTCTGGAGGTTCCGGAGGGATAAAATATCGAGGGGCGCGATGCCCTCGGAGAAGAGGGAAATCCTTAGGTTATGGAAGGATGAAATATAGAGGGGCGCGATGCCCTCGGAGAAGAGGGAAATCCAGAGGTTCCATAAGGATAGAGTGGAGAGGGATGCGATGCCCTAGGAGAAGAGATGAAGAAAGAAATAGAGATTCCGAAGGTTCCGAAGGAGGAAGGAAGGGGAGGGCACGATGTCCTAGGAATTGAGATACATAATCCAGAGAGTCCAGAGAGGAGGGTAAATTGGAAGAGAGAGGATCCGGAGGTTTCGGAGGAAGAAAATAGCAAAGGGCGCGGTGCCCTGGGAGGAAATTGGAGGGGGTGCGATGCCCTGGGAGAATGAGAGAAAAATCCGGAGGTTCCGGAGGAAGAGAGTATAAAGGGGCGCGATGCCCCGGGATATCCAGTGATTCTGGAGAGAGAAAATAGGAGGGGACGTGATGTCACAGAGATTGAGGGTGAAGAAAATAAGAAGGGGTGTGATGCCCCAGGGAAAGGGAAAGAGAATTAGGAGAAAGAAGATGAGGAGGATCCGGAGGTGCCGGAAGACGGGGAAGATGCGGTTTCGAAAAGCTGGGAAAGAAGGATAAATACAAATGCATGTGCATGAGATGCATGGAATGCAAACGATGCAAGGAGGGGATCCCCCTTCTCACCCCATGGGTGGCCCATAGAGAGAAATCAGTTTTTAGAAGGGTGAGTGAAATGGAGTAAGGAGTGAATGAATCGGCAGGAGGCCCCATAACACAAGAATGCCCGCCCCTCCCCGGCAAATAATGTTCCCGGCCGAACGGCTCAAGAAATGGAATCGATGCGCATGAGCTCTCATTTGATGAAAAATGCATTATTATAATGCAAGAGGAGAACCCCTTCTTAGGAATTTGTACAATGATGGAACAAGGGGTAATGAGAGCATCAAAGGTCACTTGGCTGATGAGCAAAGTAACCTTGAAAATCTTGGCCCTGGGCCAACATGGCATCAACTTATAAAAATTCTTCATGGTGTGCATTGGTGAAGACTTTTCAATAATGCCCGACCCAAGAACACGGATCAACATACGGCAAACAAAATCTTGACTTTTGAACATAGCCATAGCCCAATCATTCTTGCCCGGCTCTTGATCATCCTCTTCGGCACATATACTTGTGGAGGTACACCCACTCCGAGAGGTGGTGGAAGACGTGACGAAGGCGGTAGGCTCAATATATAATGAAGGTTTAATGGATGGTGTTGAAGAAAGAGTAAGGGGAGGTGGTGGTTCAAACACGTCGAGCCTTTCCCCTTGCTCGGAAGCAGACGGGGTTGACTCGAGTGCAAAAGGAGGCAGAGCCTGCTCAGGATTAACCACAGGTTCGGGTAAAGGGTTAGGTGGTGGGTTAGGCAAAGTTGGGTTTGGGGTTAAAAGGGTAGTGAAGGGCCGAGGTGGCGGCGATGGAGGGTTGATTGGTTTTGAAAAAGGGGTAATGAGAGGTTTGGCGGAGGCCGGTGATGTGGAGTTTAATGAAGGTATAATTGGTTGAGGTTTAGCGGGAGGTTCGGCGGAGGCCGGTGATGTGGTGGTTGATGAAGGTATAGAAGTTGGAGGTACAATGGTAGGAGGTTTGGTACGAAGGAAGTGTCAGATATTGGTGGGGCAAGAGGTTTTAGTGGTAGGGGAAGGTTTATGATGCGCTGATGTGGGTGATTGGAGTATCGACCCATCATTGTAACACCAATTGGTTTCATAGATAGGATCGGGGACGATGGCATCGTCCTGAGAAGGAGGTTCTTTGGGTGATGGAGGGAGAGGGAAGCGGAGGAAACTCGGAGTCGGTGCCTCATGAGGAACTTCAACATCTTCATCTTGTGCCGTCTCCAACTCTTCATCAAAAATTTTGTCATGTAGTGTCTCCAACTCTTTATAATCATCAAATTCAAGTGGACGCAGTGGTGGAGGCGTATTAGTGGGTGGTGGAGCATAATGTTGTGGAGGGTTTTGTGGATGCGGAGGGTCGTGCATATATAGATGTGGAGGTAGAGGTGGAAGGTTACATGAATGAATGTGATGTATGAGTGGAGGGCGGACGGCGTCCACTTGATTATTGAAGCTTGTAGAATCATCTTGCTGACATATGTTGACGATGCCATTATCCTCTCTCCTCTCCTTCCAATCTTTCTCCATCTTGGTGATTTCATTCATGAATGCATGAAGGGGATTGACTTGAGGAGGAGGAGGAGACGGCCGCGGGCTTGTGACCCTCTTCAGTTGTTCCTCCATTGAAGCAATTTTATCAAGAAGAGTTTGTTGGAGGGGTGTGACTTGAATAAAGGAGGGTTGGCATGGTGGCCTTGGAGGGGCGGCTTGACATAAAGGCCGTGGGTGATTAATGGGCTGACCCAAAGAAGGGCCCGGTCGTGCTGGGTTGCAAGAAACACGTGGGCCTTAGGGCCGTGGAGGAGGAGGAATAGAAGGAGGCGGGTGATGGACAACCCGAGGAGGAATATGTGTAGAAGAGGAAGGTGGGTGATGGGCCACCCGAGTTGGAGTAAAAAGAGGATGAGAAGAGGGAGGCGGGTGATGGGCCACCCGTGTGGGAGTAAAAGGAGGATGAGAAGAGGGAGGCGAGTGATGGGTCACCCGTGAGGGAATAGAAGGAGGATGAGATGAGGAAGCTAATCCCTCAACAATGGCCATAAGGGCTTGGGCTTTTTGAGGGGTGAGATGCAATTTTTGGGAGACCGTCTCTCTAGGTGGAGGAGATGGTTCCAGGGGAATAGTGGCTCGTGAATGATGTAAGGGGCCACAAGATTGGAAATTGCCCATGGGTCGAGAAAGACCATAAGAGTGAGGATGTGGTCCCTTAGGAAAATTATGGTGAGAATTATGAAATTGAGGATTGTGTGATGTGCTAAGTTGATCATCCTCATGATTGTAAATTGAATTAGACATGTTGGTTCTGTTATCAAAGCAAAACATCATGCAATCAAACAAGAACTTATTCAATCAAAGCAATGTTGCAAAGATATCAAACAAGTTAACATGCTTACGCTTGATTTCTTAAGTTAGACCTTGATGTGAATTAAATGATTTTTGACAATGTTATGTAATTCACTCAAGGTAGGAACCAAGTTTCAATGTGGTTTGCTTCAATGTCAACTAGGTAAACTCTCTCACCACGTATAGGTCAACTGGGGAACTTCAAAGGTACAACCTGCCCGGCGTCCATGAGGGAATCGATGGGTGCGGGGACTTAAGGAGGTCTTGGAAGAGGAAATTCCGGTCCAATAGGACAGAGTGCTCAATGGAGAGTCCTTCCTTTCCAAGAGGGGGTAAATATCTCCTAGAAGGTGTGGGGAGAGGAGGTCTCCCAAGCCAAATGCCCTAATAATGCAATACTAATGCAACAGAACGGGAACAAGCAAGATAGAAATAATCAATGATCAAAGCAACCCAACCGCAAAGCAACAGAAAAGAATAGGTTCTGTGAAATAGAAAGAAATGGCGGGCAGCGCAGTGGTCTCTGAATCAGGAAATAGCGACTGCTAGAGTAGCCACTAATTATGTAATTAACGCCTCTCCACAGAGCTGCTGAATCAAGTGAATAGTAAACTGAAATAAAACTACGCCTTAGGGTTAGACACCAATCCAAGAAATAGCGCCTTTTCGGAGGGGCACTGAATCAAGTGAATAGTAAATTAAAAGAATGGGTGGCTCTGTGAAAAGTCGCTGATTATTAAAATAGTGCCTGCCTGAGCAGCCGCTGATTCTTCACCCATAGACAGAAACGAAAATAAACGAAGATAGACGGAGATGAAATGTGTATTTCTTCTTTTAAACATTGTGGGATAGTACAAAAACTGACAATCAAGTGGGAGATGCGCACGTGGTGCACAAGTGAGTAAGAAAAACAATGTGCTACGTGGAGCACCAAGGAGGGGTACACGTGGGTGCCGAAAGGAGGGGCACGCGTGGGTGCCAAAGGGAGGGGGTAATCAAAATAAAAATAGTAAGAGTCCCACCGTGATCGCCAATTTGTGAACGTGTCACATAGACATTAAAAAGACAGAAAACAACATTAAGTATATGATGATAAAAGATGGGGGAAGGAGCATGTGATGCTACTATGGAGTGTGATCGCCAGAGGGGTTACCTCAAAAGAAGAAAATATGATCGTGAAGTACCTTGTGAAGTGGGGAGATTTGGATTCAACTTCCTCCTTCTACCAGCTGGCCGATGAAGGGGGTCTTTATTTGATTACCCTTGTAAAATGAACAAACACCAATAAAGAGAGATATTGATTAGAATTGTGAGATGTGTAGCATCAAATCCTCAATGTAAAAATAAACATAAAAACAAGAATGAGAACACACCTTATTGGTGTTAGCCTTTAAAACCCCTATGCAAAGGGTGGGAAAATAATGATGAAATGAATAGGAGGGTGCAACTGTTGCATAATAGAGGAGGTCTCAACGTGGTTGAGATGAAAATAAGAAGAAGAGGAATATGATATGATGCATGCACATGCTAAAGTAAACAAAATAAGAGAGGAGGGAGAGAGAAAGGCTTATTGATTTGTTCTTCAATTGGCTTCAAATTTCCAACATGGCTTCAAGAGGAGGAAGAACTCCAAAGGATCACCTTTGGGCACATGGGAGTCTCCCTCTTGAGCCTCCAATTGAGCAGCACCTCCCCTTAGATTAGTTCAGTAGCCCCTCTCTAATGAGGGAGAGAGGGGTCCTATTTATAGGGCCAAAATTTTGAGCTTTAATCCTATAGAAAATAGGAAAACCAATTTTAATTGAATTTGGAAGAGAATCTTTATTGCCCATGTGTCCCCTCAACCTTAAAAAGCCTTATAACCCTTTCCCAAATGGAAAAGGAGCTCAAAATGGAGAAGGAAGGAGGTTCTGTCCAGATTCGGGACACTATAGGAATGGGCGACCATCACAGTGGGCGCTAATTAAAATAGCGATAGTTTGAAGAGACGCCAATTCTGAGCCATTTTAGGAATGATTAGAAATTTACAAAATTAGAAATGAATTTGCGGCTTGGGGGTTGGTCGCCAATTAGGAATTTATACGAATTTTTGACGAAGCCAAAAGCTCCAGAAATAGAAAGAGAATTAGCGTCCAAGGTTTGGTCGCTAATTAAGGAATTAGTGCCCTTGTAAAAAGGTGCAGTTCAAGAAAATATAGATTAAAATTTAACAAATAAAGGAATTAATGTCCAATCACTGGCCGCAAATTGAAGCATTGGCGCACTTGTAAACAGGCACATGATCAATAGCTGTGTTGACTCGGAAGGCATGATGTCGACGCAATGCTAGTTGATAGAAGAATGGGCACCTGTCTGGACGGGCGCTAAATCTTTTGGAAGGAATTAGCGTCCTCTGCTAAGGCGCAAAATCAAGAATTCGTGGCCAGGCATAAGGCGCAGATTCAAGAATTGGCAGCCAGGCTTAAGGTGGAGATTCAAGAATTGGCGTCAACTGCACATGAGTGTTTTCAAAGAATAGGCAGTCGGATGTTGGTCGCAGATTCTTATTGAACTGAGATTCAGAAAGGCATCAACTGTGAAGTGGCTTATTCAAGAATTGGCGTCCGGGATCATGAGTTTTATTCAAAAAGGCCACGAAAAATTGGAGAAAAATCCCAGAGAAATCAAGAAAAATAGGAAACGGTTGAGTCTCTCCAGATAATTTTAATGATAACAAAACCCTGGTATTACAAACAGGTTGATAACTTGCATAAACTGCTCTCAAAGCCATCTTTCATCAAAGCAAACGCCCAAATCTATCTTGCCTCAAAAATGCCCAGGATAAGTCAAAACCAACTCAAATTGAATGGAACAAAGTATGGTCTTACAGTTAATTTTATAAGGATATGATTTATGAGTTAACAATGTTATTTTTGCAGGTTTTTTAGAGTTCGGTCGACCTGGCCAGCAGGGGCGGTCGACCTAATCTCCTAGAGCTGAAAACTCTGTAAAATTACAGAGTTCGGTCGACCGCCCCCACTGGACCGGTCGACCGGTCGACCGATTCTCCCAGCACTCAAAGATTCAGAACCTGTGAAAGTTAGGTCGACCGCCCAGCCCTATACGGTCGACCGAACCCTTCAAGGTAGCCATTGTTGACTTCTTTTCATGAACATGTTCAAAGCCCCTATTTTGGACTTTTTGATCTTAAAGTCTCCCAACTTGCCTAAAATCATGGATCTGGTTCCTGGCTTGTCCCTTGACCATCCTAGGTCTTATAAAAATAACTCTTGGGCCAAGAAACCCCAATGGCTCAAAGGTATCAAAAGAAGGCTGCCAAAAGGAAAAAGAGACATGCTGCAACACCCCCATGAACTATGATCCGTCCAGAAGTTCTTCATCAAATCTCAAGCTTTTCAAGATCAATCTGAAGCCAATCACCTGGAAATCAAGTGGAGAAGCAAGCTTCATCCTGAATCTGCATCATCTACTTAGGGGGAGCCTAAATCAGAAGTTTTTCATTTGTGTTTCTTCTCTAAATTTCTTGAGCTTCATGTGTGTAATCTTCTAAATCTGTGAACATCAGTGTGTGTGTGTGTGGATTGTCTCAGATCTACACATGTGTTAGTGTGGATTTACCTAGATCCATATGTTTGTGTGTGAGGATCTTTTCAGATCCGTAGTTTGTGCTGCGTCTGTTGCAGCGTGTGTGTGTGCGTTGTAGATCCAATCGTTGGATTGTGTTGGAGACTCCGTCTCCGTGTGTGTGTGTGTGTGTGTGTGTGTGTGTGTGTGTGTGTGTGTGTGTGTGTGTGTGTGTGTGTGTGTGTGTGTGTGTGTGTGTGTGTGTGTGTGTGTGTGTGTGTGTGTGTGTGTGTGTGTAGCAACCCTAATAAATGAATAATTGAAATGAATTAAAACATATATATTACAGAAGTAAAATATATAAAAGGAATAGGGTTAATTGGACGAAATAAGACAAATTAAAAATAACGCCTCTTATTAGGGCGTTAATTCAAAAAGAAACGCCTCTATCAAAGGCGTGACTAAAGAAAGGACGCCCACACGTGCGGTCGTCAACTCTCACGACCAAATAGGCAAGTAAAAGAAACGCCTCTATCTTGGGCGTGTTTTAACACACGAAACGCCCTTTTTCAAGGCGCTTTTTAAGAAACGCCCTTATGCAAGGCGTTAATTAAAGAATACACGCCCTGACCTAAGGCGTTAATTCAGTTCGTGAACCGTTCGAACCCAGAGCTTATCCAAGGAAAGATTAACCTAATCTAGTAAGTGTCTATTAAAGTAAGGACTCTATTAAGGATATATTACCCTCAATCAAACACTACTCTTGTTAGGATTTCCAAAATCCTATAAATAACATGTTCGATCGAACCCTAAAAACCATTTGATCGAACGTCTGCTGCTAGGTACGTGAAGAAAAAACGGTTCCTCTATTCTTTTATTTTTCTGCTTCTATTACATGAAGAACTAATGTTCTTCATCTGATTCTGTTATAGGTCTGTAAGGTGGCGTACGTGAAAGAACAAGGTATGTTCTTCACCATATACCTGTGAAGATTGATTTCATATCTTCATATTCCTTCCTCTCTTTTCCTACAGGTTGATTGAAGGCTATCATCTCCGTCATATTCATCAACTAAAATCTTCCTTCTTCCTGTCCAAGGTGTTCTTCTCAAGTTATTCACCGGTCATCTTCAAATCCATTATTAAGGTAGGTTTTCTCAAGATACTGTAGCCCAAATAAAATTAGTGAAAGATATTATATAAGCATGGCATGCATACGGTCTATATACATATGGTTTCGGTGTGTTTTTCTGAATTGTTTGAAAGAGACGCCCTGGAATAGGGCGCTATTTTAAAATAAACGACCATAACAGCGGTCGTCAATTTATTAAGAAACGTCCTGTACACAGGCGTTAATTTTACGAGATCATGACTTAAGCATGTTAAGAACGGATTATATATGAAACCTTGATTATTAATGCATGATCCTGTCTCCAAATCTAATGTCCTGCAAGTTCTTGTATTCACGGCCTGTACAAGGTCGTTTTCCACGTATTAACGCCTTATCATAGGGCGTGACTTTAAAAGTAACGCCCCTTACTAGGGCGTGTATATGTTAAAATCTTGAAATTCACGACTTGGACAAAGTCGTTTTCCATATGTAAACGCCCCATCATAGGGCGTGAATTAAAAATAAACGCCCCTTACTAGGGCGTGTATCTGTTAAAATCCTGAAACTCACATATTCTGTAAAATGGAATTGAAAGTAACGCCCCTTCCAAGGGCGCGTTTTTGATAAATTTCTGAGAATAATTATATCCTGTCAAATATGTAAATGATGAGACGCCTGCCCCTGCAGTCGTCAACTTTTAAGAAACGCCCCCAGGAAAGGCGTGTTTTTGATAAATTAATGAAATAAATGGAAATTCTGCAAATTGGCAATATATGTAAACGCCCTTCAGTTAGGCGTTAATTACTTGAGACACGACTTGACCTAAGTCGTTATTTTACTGTAAACTGATTTTTCCTCTGATTTGCTAACCGATGGTTTATATATTATACATATATATATATACCGGCACTATTCTCCACTCCGTGAGTATAGTCCCACGTTTCATGTTGATTTATCGATCACACTCAACTCTCATTGACATACAAGCTCTCCATTGGACATTCCGTTCCTTTGGACTAGCGAGTTAGTCATAGAGACCTCCGTAAGACTCCTCGTAGCCTTGGATTCCCTCAAGGCCGACTGAGCTGGTTGTACCCTAAAAACCCATTACACGATCCTTGCCATGTCAATCTAAAAGAAACATGGTATACCGGCCCTTATGACTATACAAAGAGTATATCATAAGAAATTCTTGATGGGATGATGATATCATGCCATATCGTGTCATTCTTGTAAACCCCAATTCTATGATAAGAATGAGGGTATCTTGCTTGATCTAATATTCATGTGGACCTCAATTCTAGATAAAGAATGTCCATATTGATTTGTCATGGTACCTAAGTTAAGGGAACCATATTCTACCTAGTTTTATCGACATCGTGATTATACCGTTATTATCGCCATTCTATGTCCTTTGTCATATTTTGGACTCTATTCTATCAAAGTTGTCATACGTGTCTACAAGCTTGATTATTGAAATTCTATATTGGCTATATAAACAAGAGTGGATGTCAAAACACATGATAAATGCCTGCGCATATAGGGCCCGATCTGGTCCTGGGAGGAGCACCCGAAAGTACTTGTGCCCATGGGAGTTAAAATGATAAGGTATCTGGCATTATACCGAGTACTTGACTTGCTTGATTGGACATTCCACACACATCTTGTACTTGACTCGTACTTGACTTTACATGAAATGCGTGGCCCGAAAAAGGGTAATTTACTTGCTTGATACATGATAGCCAAAGTTCTTGACATGACTCGATAATGGTACTTGCTTGAATATCTTGAATAACTTGTATCTTGTTCATGAAAGTTCATCTTATTTCTTTGATATTACATTCTCTCTATCTTGTCGTTTCATGCGAGCATGCATAGCTTTATTGCATTCATGAAAATGTAATTACTTAAACCCCTTGCTAGTACTTGAGATATAATTTCCTACTGAGCGTTCGCTCATTCCGTTTGTCCCTTTTTACTTTTCAGGTAAGTCCGACGACGATGGAAGTCAATCGGATGGGAATGGTCAAGAGTGAAAGTGATAGAGCTTCTACAAGTGTCGTCTAATCTTTTCCATAGTTTCTTGAGTCAACTATGTATTCTTTTCCTTTTTATTTAACAGAGTATTGGATTTGTAATAGTCTATCCATTATGAAATAAAGGATTGGGTTATCTTGCTATTTTGCGCATCTCTGTCTTTGTGTCGAATACACGACCACTCTGATTGACATGATTGATATAGACACGTCGCGCATCTCCGGGTATCTTCCGCGCTCGGGGCGTGACAGTCTTTGTGGTATCAGAGCCTAAGGTATTCAATTCCTAGGAAACCCAAGTCCAAGGATAGGTTTCAAAACCTTTAACCAAGTGAGAGTGGGTAGAACCAAGGGTTAAATGATCAATGAGTCCTTTATAAGATCATAATGATATAATACTAACATAGCTATTATAATTGTAGGATAATGGCTGCCGAACGTGCTCAATGGCGCAACATGCAGCGTACCCTTCAAGGGATGACCCAAGTGCTACAACAGGTAGCACAAGGTGGTGCTCCACGAGCTGGAAGCTTACACCAAGCATTCAAGAATATGAATCCCCCGAAGTTCATGGGATCGACCGATCCAGACGATGCCGAGCATTGGGTTCGGGAGATTGAACGTATATTCCGTGTCATGCAATGCACGGATCAGGACAAAGTCTTATTAGCTACTTTCCAGTTAGAAAAGGATGCTAGATGCTGGTGGGAGTCGATTGAAGCTACAATTGACCCAACTCAAGTTACATGGGGAGAATTCGTTGAATATTTCAACGCCAAATATTTCTCTGATAGGGTCCAGGAAAAGAAGGCCGCCGAATTTGCCGCATTAAAGCAAAGATCTTTATCGGTGGCTGATTATGAAGCACAGTTCTCTAGACTGTCTAGATATGCTAAGCATTTAATTAGCACGGAAAAGATGAAAGCCCGTAGATTTCTTAATGGGCTTAGGCCCCACTACATTACTCAACTGGCGCCTATGGATATTCAAGTTTATACTGAAATAGTGCGCCGAGCTCAGTTGCTTGAAGATGCCACGGAACTATCTGATAGGATCCGTGGGAAAGACAAAAAGGAGCAAGTCACAAGTTCGGGTTCTTTTAAACCCAACTTTAAGAAGAGGCCCAATAATGGAGGTTCTTCCTCTCAAGATCAGAAGTTCAAGAAATCCAAGCCTTTCTCTATCACCACTATCCCTTCAAACGTAGTATGCAAGCATTGTGACAAGGCTGGTCACAAAACAGAAGAATGTTGGAGGAAACTGGGAGCATGTCTCCGTTGTGGGAGTCGTGAACATCGGATTCCCGATTGTCCATTAATGAATGACCAAGACGGTGAGGGTAAACGCCCAGTGACGAGGAACGCGCGTCTTCATGCAATCCAAGAGACCGAACCAGAAGAAGAAGGCGGATTGGTGGAAGGTACATTAAAAATTTGTTCCAAATATGCACATGTCTTATTTGATACGGGTGCATCGCATTCCATTATTTCCAAGAAGTTTGCTGACCCATTACCTCTAGAACCAGAATGGATGAAGATAATATTGTCTACTCCTCTCGGAAACGAGACGGATATCACACATCATTACCAAAATTGTGAGGTATTGGTTCAAGGAAAGAATTTTCCTATTGATCTTATCTGCTTAGATCTAAAAGAATATGATGCTATACTAGGAGCAGATTGGTTATCCAAATACCAGGCAACGGTTGATTGCCGTGATAGCAAGATTGTTTTCAAGGAATTTCCGGAACTGACTTATACTAGTCCTAAGAGTCGAAGCAAATCCCCTCTTATTTCGGCTCTTCGAGCAAGCAAGCTCGTCAAGAAAGGATGTGTATCCTTCCTTGCTTTTGTCACTATTAAAGAAGCTAAGGAAACCAAGATAGAAGACGTTCAAGTAGTACGAGAATTCCCAGACGTATTTCCAGAAGATTTGCCGGGATTACCCCCGCAAAGAGATGTGGCCTTTACCATCGACTTAGTCCCTGGTGCTGGTCCGGTTTCAAAGGCACCATATAGAATGTCCCCTGCTGAACTCAAGGAGTTGAAGGAGCAGTTGATGGAACTAATCCGAAAAGGGTTTATTAGACCAAGTACTTCCCCGTGGGGAGCACCAGTCTTATTTGTAAAGAAGAAGGATGGATCTATGAGATTGTGTATTGACTATCGACAGTTGAATCATCTTACTATCAAGAACAAGTATCCACTGCCGAGAATCGATGAATTGTTTGATCAGATTTCAGGATCCAAATATTTCTCCAAGATTGATCTCCGGTCGGGATATCATCAATTAAGGATCAAGGATGATGACATTCACAAGACCGCATTCAGAAGCAGGTATGGCCATTACGAATTTGTTGTTATGCCTTTTGGACTAACAAATGCCCCTGCTGCCTTTATGCAGTTAATGAATAGCATATTCAGGCCTTACTTGGATCAATTCATAGTAGTCTTCATCGATGATATATTGATATATTCTAAGACTAAGGAAGAACATGAAGAGCATTTGAGGATTGCATTGCAAGTCTTGAGGACAAATCAATTATATGCTAAACTCAGCAAATGCGAGTTCTGGCTTGAAGAAGTGGCTTTTCTCGGACATGTCATATCCAAGGACGGTTTATCTGTGGATCCGTCAAAAGTTGAAGCTGTGAGAAACTGGGAGAGACCCACTAATGCAAGCGAGATCAGAAGTTTCTTGGGTCTTGCAGGCTATTATCGGCGATTTATCAAAGATCGCCGTACCACTTACAAGATTAACTCTTAAGGAGATCCGATATGAATGGAGTGAGGAATGTGAAAGCAGTTTCCAAACTCTCAAGGATCATCTCACCACAGCTCCGGTCTTAGCCCTACCAATTGAAGGAGAGGAATTCGAGGTCTACACTGATGCTTCTGGCATTGGCCTCGGATGCGTTCTAATGCAACATGGGAAGGTCATAGCATATTCTTCTCGTCAACTGAAGAAGCATGAGGAGAATTACCCCGTCCATGACTTGGAATTGGCCGCGGTAGTATTTGCCCTAAAGATATGGAGACACTATCTCTATGGGGTACAGTTTACTGTATACTCCGATCACAAAAGTCTCAAATATCTATTTTCGCAAAAGGAGCTGAACATGAGACAAAGACGTTGGCTAGAATATCTCAAGGATTTCGACTTCAATATACAATACCATCCCGGAAAGGGTAATTATGTTGCTGATGCCCTTAGTCGAAAGCCGAGAGCAATAATAGCAAATTGTATGATACAAGAATGGAGGTTACTTGAACAATTCTCTGAGCTCAATATAAGCTTGGACATGGAATCCAAATTTGTCACACTATCCCATGTAAGCATACAGTCAGATTTGTTATCTGAAATACAAACACATCAGGATGATGATCCCATGTTAGTAGAAATCAAAGGCAGATTAGAGGGACAATCTGATTTTCAACTAACTTCTGATGGAAGGTTATCGTTCAAAGATAGAATTTGTATACCCGATTGTCCGGAATTAAAGAAGAAGATCTTAGATGAAGCTCACAGATCAAGATACACTATTCATCCTGGATCAACTAAAATGTACCAAGATGTAAAGAGGAACTTTTGGTGGCCCAATATGAAAAGAGAAATAGCGGACTATGTATCACGCTGTCTCACATGCCAACAGGTCAAGGCGGAACACCAAAAGCCTGCGGGAAAACTACATCCTCTAGATATTCCTAAGTGGAAATGGGAGGATATTGGTATGGACTTCATCATGGGTTTGTCTAAATCTAAAGGAGGACATGATGGAATCTGGGTTATCATTGATCGATTGACTAAATCGGCACATTTCTTGCCAATCAAAAGCCGATGGTCGATTGATGTACTAGCTGCACTATACATTAAAGAAATAGTCAGGATACATGGAATTCCTGTCTCAATCGTGTCTGATAGGGATCCCCGTTTTACTTCTCATTTTTGGAAGGGATTACAACATTCGTTGGGGACAAGGCTCAACTTTAGTACTGCTTTTCACCCACAAACGGATGGTCAGACCGAGCGAACTAATCAAGTTGTTGAAGATATGCTGAGAGCATGCATTATTGACTTTGGAGGAAGCTGGCATGACCACTTACCTTTAGTTGAATTTGCATATAATAATAGCTACCAAGCTAGTATCCAAATGGCACCTTTCGAAGCCTTATACGGAAGGAGTTGCCGATCTCCCATATGTTGGAACGAAGTTGGAGAAAAACAACTATTAGGTCCAGACATGGTAAGGGATACAACCGAGAAGATACTAGTAATCAGAGAAAGATTACAAGTTGCTCAAACAAGGCAAAAGGCTTATGCTGATACCAGGAGAAGAGATCTTGAATTTCAGGTTGGAGATCATGTATTTCTTAAAATATCCCCTGGACGTGGCATACGAAGATTTGGTGTTAAGGGCAAGCTTACACCAAGATTTATCGGACCATTTGAGGTACTCGAAAGAGTTGGCGAGGTTGCTTATCGCATCGCGTTGCCTCCTCAGTTGTCCGAGGTACACAATGTATTTCACATATCTATGTTGAAGAAGTATGTACACGATCCGTCACATATTATTGAGCATGGAGATCTGGTGATCCAGAAAGATCTCACATATGAACAAAGGCCCTTGAAGATATTAGATCGAGAAATACGAGCTCTAAGGAATAAGGTTATTCCCATGATCAAGGTGCAATGGAATAAGAATCCTGAACGCGAAGCGACATGGGAGACCGAGGAATCTATGAAGAAACGATTTCCCGAGTTATTCTAAGAGGTATATGTCCTACACTCTCCGCGTGTATAATTATATATATATTGAATTTGGGGACCAAATTCTTTTTAAGTGGGGGAGGGTGTAGCAACCCTAATAAATGAATAATTGAAATGAATTAAAACATATATATTACAGAAGTAAAATATATAAAAGGAATAGGGTTAATTGGACGAAATAAGACAAATTAAAAATAACGCCTCTTATTAGGGCGTTAATTCAAAAAGAAACGCCTCTATCAAAGGCGTGACTAAAGAAAGGACGCCCACACGTGCGGTCGTCAACTCTCACGACCAAATAGGCAAGTAAAAGAAACGCCTCTATCTTGGGCGTGTTTTAACACACGAAACGCCCTTTTTCAAGGCGCTTTTTAAGAAACGCCCTTATGCAAGGCGTTAATTAAAGAATACACGCCCTGACCTAAGGCGTTAATTCAGTTCGTGAACCGTTCGAACCCAGAGCTTATCCAAGGAAAGATTAACCTAATCTAGTAAGTGTCTATTAAAGTAAGGACTCTATTAAGGATATATTACCCTCAATCAAACACTACTCTTGTTAGGACTTCCAAAATCCTATAAATAACATGTTCGATCGAACCCTAAAAACCATTTGATCGAACGTCTGCTGCTAGGTACGTGAAGAAAAAACGGTTCCTCTATTCTTTTATTTTTCTGCTTCTATTACATGAAGAACTAATGTTCTTCATCTGATTCTGTTATAGGTCTGTAAGGTGGCGTACGTGAAAGAACAAGGTATGTTCTTCACCATATACCTGTGAAGATTGATTTCATATCTTCATATTCCTTCCTCTCTTTTCCTACAGGTTGATTGAAGGCTATCATCTCCGTCATATTCATCAACTAAAATCTTCCTTCTTCCTGTCCAAGGTGTTCTTCTCAAGTTATTCACCGGTTATCTTCAAATCCATTATTAAGGTAGGTTTTCTCAAGATACTGTAGCCCAAATAAAATTAGTGAAAGATATTATATAAGCATGGCATGCATACGGTCTATATACATATGGTTTCGGTGTGTTTTTCTGAATTGTTTGAAAGAGACGCCCTGGAATAGGGCGCTATTTTAAAATAAACGACCATAACAGCGGTCGTCAATTTATTAAGAAACGTCCTGTACACAGGCGTTAATTTTACGAGATCATGACTTAAGCATGTTAAGAACGGATTATATATGAAACCTTGATTATTAATGCATGATCCTGTCTCCAAATCTAATGTCCTGCAATTTCTTGTATTCACGGCCTGTACAAGGTCGTTTTCCACGTATTAACGCCTTATCATAGGGCGTGACTTTAAAAGTAACGCCCCTTACTAGGGCGTGTATATGTTAAAATCTTGAAATTCACAACTTGGACAAAGTCGTTTTCCATATGTAAACGCCCCATCATAGGGCGTGAATTAAAAATAAACGCCCCTTACTAGGGCGTGTATCTGTTAAAATCCTGAAACTCACATATTCTGTAAAATGGAATTGAAAGTAACGCCCCTTCCAAGGGCGCGTTTTTGATAAATTTCTGAGAATAATTATATCCTGTCAAATATGTAAATGATGAGACGCCTGCCCCTGCAGTCGTCAACTTTTAAGAAACGCCCCCAGGAAAGGCGTGTTTTTGATAAATTAATGAAATAAATGGAAATTCTGCAAATTGGCAATATATGTAAACGCCCTTCAGTTAGGCGTTAATTACTTGAGACACGACTTGACCTAAGTCGTTATTTTACTGTAAACTGATTTTTCCTCTGATTTGCTAACCGATGGTTTATATATTATACATATATATATATACCGGCACTATTCTCCACTCCGTGAGTATAGTCCCACGTTTCATGTTGATTTATCGATCACACTCAACTCTCATTGACATACAAGCTCTCCATTGGACATTCCATTCCTTTGGACTAGCGAGTTAGTCATAGAGACCTCCGTAAGACTCCTCGTAGCCTTGGATTCCCTCAAGGCCGACTGAGCTGGTTGTACCCTAAAAACCCATTACACGATCCTTGCCATGTCAATCTAAAAGAAACATGGTATACCGGCCCTTATGACTATACAAAGAGTATATCATAAGAAATTCTTGATGGGATGATGATATCATGCCATATCGTGTCATTCTTGTAAACCCCAATTCTATGATAAGAATGAGGGTATCTTGCTTGATCTAATATTCATGTGGACCTCAATTCTAGATAAAGAATGTCCATATTGATTTGTCATGGTACCTAAGTTAAGGGAACCATATTCTACCTAGTTTTATCGACATCGTGATTATACCGTTATTATCGCCATTCTATGTCCTTTGTCATATTTTGGACTCTATTCTATCAAAGTTGTCATACGTGTCTACAAGCTTGATTATTGAAATTCTATATTGGCTATATAAACAAGAGTGGATGTCAAAACACATGATAAATGCCTGCGCATATAGGGCCCGATCTGGTCCTGGGAGGAGCACCCGAAAGTACTTGTGCCCATGGGAGTTAAAATGATAAGGTATCTGGCATTATACCGAGTACTTGACTTGCTTGATTGGACATTCCACACACATCTTGTACTTGACTCGTACTTGACTTTACATGAAATGCGTGGCCCGAAAAAGGGTAATTTACTTGCTTGATACATGATAGCCAAAGTTCTTGACATGACTCGATAATGGTACTTGCTTGAATATCTTGAATAACTTGTATCTTGTTCATGAAAGTTCATCTTATTTCTTTGATATTACATTCTCTCTATCTTGTCGTTTCATGCGAGCATGCATAGCTTTATTGCATTCATGAAAATGTAATTACTTAAACCCCTTGCTAGTACTTGAGATATAATTTCCTACTGAGCGTTCGCTCATTCCGTTTGTCCCTTTTTACTTTTCAGGTAAGTCCGACGACGATGGAAGTCAATCGGATGGGAATGGTCAAGAGTGAAAGTGATAGAGCTTCTACAAGTGTCGTCTAATCTTTTCCATAGTTTCTTGAGTCAACTATGTATTCTTTTCCTTTTTATTTAACAGAGTATTGGATTTGTAATAGTCTATCCATTATGAAATAAAGGATTGGGTTATCTTGCTATTTTGCGCATCTCTGTCTTTGTGTCGAATACACGACCACTCTGATTGACATGATTGATATAGACACGTCGCGCATCTCCGGGTATCTTCCGCGCTCGGGGCGTGACAGTGTGTGTGTGTGTGTGTGTGTGTGTGTGTTGGGGTTTGTTCCCCGTGTGTTTGCAGGCGTTGTCATGCGCATGTTTTGGAGCTTGGCTCCGTGTTGGGGATTTATCCCTGTGCTGGTTTTCCAGCAGTGAAGCCTCACTGGGTTTTAGTGAGGGGTGGACGTAGGTTACCGGTGTTGCATCCGAACCACCTTAAAATCATTGTCTTTGTGTGGTTTGGATCATTTCTTCTACCCCCATTCTGTGTGATCGTTTGTGTTTATTATTCTACTATGTTTTGATCTTTTAGATCTAGTACAATCGATCTTTTCTAAATAGATATTTGGTATATCAAAAGTGTTTTTGAATTGACAAGATCAGTCTTGTTAGGACGATAGCACTTTGCGTGAGTAGAATCCTTGGAATCACACCTCCGCCTAGTACCGAAGAACTATCGTGGCAATAGAATTTGGTTAATCTAACTTGTAGTAAACAGATCTGAATATCTCAATTGTTGTATCATATCTATTTAAATCAGGTAAAAGTTTTCTAAAGTTTGTAATCACTCAATTCACCCCCCCTCTTGGGTGTCATTGATCGCAGGACTTTAATTGGTATCAGAGCTAAAGCTCTATTTTTCATAGATCTAACGATCTAGAGCTAGATCCAGGTCAATGGCTACCAAAGTGTTTTCCATGGTTTCTCCACCTGTGTTTGATGGTTCTAACTTCGAGTTGTGGTTAGGAAGAATGTGCAGTTTTGTCAACTCATATGACCCTAAGCTATGGAAGCTTATATCACATGGTCCTTATGAGTTGCCTAAATACAAATTAGTCTGGATTGCAGATTATGAGTATAAACATGTTCAAAATTGCTTAGTTCTAAACCTGCTTACTACTACAATTAATTCTAATAGTTTTCCCTTTATCTTCAGATGCATCTCCGCAAAGGACATACTGGATGGCTTAGTCGGCTTCCATGAAGAGAATGATGACAAATGTCTTATGGCAGGTATGAGTGATCACGGGAGTGATCAGCAGAATTGATCACCCTCGGAGGTAAATTCAGATTCTGAAAATATATCTCTTGATGAGCTATTGGATGCATACAGTGAGCTTGCAAGTAAATACAAGAAGCTAAAATCTGAGAATAAAAAATTGAAAAAGAATGTTGAACAAAACAACTGTGATTCCTCCTGTAAAAATGATCACATTTAGAGGAATTGATTGAGGCTCATGTGTTCCACATTGAATTTCATAAAGATCAAATTTGCTTCTTAACAAATGAGAATAAAGAGTTGGAAGATAAAGTAAATTCAATGGCCAATGATCAAACCTTGATAGATGAACTCATTCACGATGAGAAGCTTGTAAAAGAAAATGAGAAATTGAAGGAATTGAACACGGCCATTTCTGAAAGATTATTGTTTCTAGAAAAAGAAATATCTGTGGCTATAAGTGAATGTGAAAATGTGGATGAATTAAAACAAGAAGTTGAATGCCTTTAGACTACCAAATGAGTGTTAAATGTCAGCCTTACTACTTGTGAAAAAGAACTTGCTGATACTGAATTGCATATCACATCTTTAGAAAGTGAAATCCAGAACTTGCATAATTCATTGTCTATATTTGTGGATGGTCAAGATAATCTGGATAAACTTTCGGGCATGAAAGTTAATTTTCAAAGGGAAGGGCTTGGATACAATCCTGTAAAAAAGAAGTCTTTTACGAATAAGGTATATACCTCTTTTGTTCAAAGTTCAAATATAGCCAGTACCTCAACTTCACCCCTAAAGTAGTCTTCTGTACAAAACATTCAAAAAGAAAATAAAAATAAAAAAAATTAATCTGCATCAAAAAACCAAAAATGTTCCTGGCACCACTATGCATGTTAAACATACTTTTGCCACACACACACATCCACCTAAAAAGAGAATCTCATGCTTTTATTATGTAAAACATGGACATGCCATGCATGATTGTTTTACTATGAATAATGATGATTTGGAGGCATGCAGGAATCGTATGAACAATGGAAAAGGCAAAGATAGGTTGACGCATCCCAAGGCTAAACAACACTACATGAAGGAAAAGGTCTGGGCAGGTTGACACTACCAACCTATGGTGTCAACACATCCTGTGTTCTGGACCCATTATCCTCATCCAAATCCAAGGGTAGGTCGACCTAGGATCTCTAATGTGTTCAACACCCCCCTGCCAATTGGAAACAATATGAGAACAAAAAGTCACATGCTTCAAATAATCTTCATGTTTTTAAGTATTCAAAGTCATGTTGTCATTACTGTGGTAAATCTGGGCATACCATGCATGATTGTTTTCTGAAGAAAAATGATGAATTGAATGCTGTCAAGAAGTGAAAGCCACGTGCCAAGAGTGCTGCTAACCCACAAGGATCGAAGATGGTTTGGGTACCTAAGAATGCAAAATGAGAAATCTGTTTTGCAGGTGTGCCTTGGGAATAAGAAGTAAGAAATATGTCTTCAGTCAAGAAGGTAAGGCACACGGACCAAGCGGCATAAGTCAAGTAAAAAGAAAAATCAAAAACTAAAATCTGAACACTCAGGTGATATCCCTCTTACTTCTCTAGAAAAGGTGCTATGTCTTGATTTACCTTGTGTCGAATCTTTTGTGATAATGCACATGTTTGTACATGCATTCCATCCATAGTTGTTTGCACATCTTTGTGTATATCACCTGTCATATAGCATCTTGTTGAAGGGGAGCTTGAAAATTTTCAAATCAAATTTCACTGCATACATTGAGATGTTTATAAATGTTTTCACATTCTGTCATGTAAAAGTTGAACATTGTGAATTCATGCCATTATGCATTGCAACCCTCCTGCCTTCATCACATCAATGACTACATAGTATATCAAATGGTGACATGTGGAAGGGCAGGTTAAGCATGTCTGAAAACTATCACTACACGTGAGGTGATCTTCGGATCTAAATTCTCCGCCTGGTACTATGAGTCAATTATTTATAGGCTCCATATGGCATTAAAATTTCACTGAACATTTCAGATTCTTGCACACATTAAGGGGGAGTTGTTAGCTTAGACATGTGAACTTAATGCCTAGAGTCATTTCTATGGAAATAACCTTTGTGCATTTGTTATTATATCAAGGTTAGATCAATCTGAATTGTAACTAACAAATCAAATCCTTTCAATCTTGGATGCAGTTTACACCTCCAAAAATCCAAGTGATGATTGGGCCAGCTATGGCCAAGTTTGAATCAACTGAAGGAACATCTTGCGAGGATAAAGATGATGAGAATTCCCTCAACTTGCCACCAGGAGATGGGGAGTGATTTTGATGAGTCTTTTGCACCGGTTGCTAGATTAGAAGCAGTCCTGACTCTCCTGTCCTATGCATGTTCACTGAATTTTAAATTATCTTAAAATGGATGTTAAATTTGCCGTTCTTAATGGGAACATCAAGAGGATGTTTTTGTAAAATTTTCTCCAGGATCCAAAACATCCACAACATGTATACAAGCTGCAGAAAGTCTTGTACGGACTGAAGCAAGCACCAAGAGCATGGTATGAGAGGCTCACCTCATTCTTACCTGAAAATTGACTCACGAGAGGTAAGGTTGATCAGACCCCATTCACAAGAAATTCAGGTAAAGACATGCTAGTGGTTCAGGTTTATGAAGACAGTATCATCTCTTGAATTATTAACAATGCCTTATGTGATGAATCTGCAGAAATCACATAGGGTAAAGTTGAAATGAGTTTAATTGGTGAATTGACATTTTTCCTTCTTTGGCTTGCAGATTAAGCAAACGTTCCAAGGAATCCTCATAAACTAAGCCAAATACGCCCTTGTGTTCCTAAAGGAATATGGCATGAAAGAAGTTAAGTCAATGTCAACTCCGTTGGCCACAACCATGAAGTTAGACAAAGATAAAAATGGTAAAACTGTAGATCCTACACTATTTTGAGGTATGATCGGATCACTATTATACTTAACAGCATGCCGTCCTGACATTTAATACAGCGTATGTCTATGTGCTCATTTTCAGACATGTCCTAAAGAGTCTCATTTATTGGCTGCTAAACATATTTTTTGATACTTAATTGGCACAGTAGACTTTGGCTTGTGATTTCCCATTGGTAGTTCACTTGATTTGATTGCTATACCGATGTGGATTATGTTGGATGCATTGTTGATCGTAAAAAGTACTAGTCGGTACTGTCAGTTTCTTGGTGGGTTCCTACTTTCATGGACTTCCAAGAAATAACATTCAGTAGCTCTCTCAACGGCCAAGGCTGAATATGTAGCCGCCGGAAGTTATGGAGCCCAAGTACTTTGGATCAAAAATCAATTGCTTGATTTGAATGTTGAGATGAGATGTGTTCCAATTTTGTGTGACAATACCAGTGCAATTAACTTGTCAAAAATCCTGTACAACATTCTAGGTCAAAGCATTGACATTCGGCATCATTTTCTGAAAGATCATGTAGGTAAAGGGGTCTTTGAATTAAAATTCATAGACACACACATTTGTTGAGTTATGGTTTTGGTGATTGTTGTGATTGTTAAGTTATGGTTTTGATGATAACTAAACTTAATGTGTGATTAAGTGATGATAACTAAACTTGTGGTTGATTGCTCATGCTCTTGTTATTTATGTATGGTTGAGATGGCAAATGGGAACGGTTACATGGTCTTGATCCTTGGTTTGCATATGTTGGTTTTACAAGAGGCAAGAGGTTTCATAACCTCTTCAACGGGAACAAGCATGGTATTAACCTTGACTATCTTGCTTGCAGGATCAAACACATGGCAGTCACCTGGTGAACCAAACGTGTGGATAAGCACCTCTACAATCCAAAATAGGTGGTATATGTCATTTACTGTCAAGAACCATTGGTGAGACTCTTACCTTGTCTTAGCATCGATCTCACCATGGGTATCTCATATACCTCTCCTTCATACACCTCATTCATGTACATTAAAACATGAAACCCTTCTGGCCATTGTGTGCCCTCGCCCGCGGATCGACCTGCGCAGTCAGGTCGCGGGGATCGACCTGCCCGGTCAGGTCGCGGGGGTCAAGGGGGCAGCGCCCCTTGCGGGGGTTTCCGGGGGCGGAGCCCCCGGAACAAAATTTTGATTAATGCTCAAATGGTTTGCATGAACTTCATGCATTTATCATATGGATGGTTGAGCTATAGTTCTAATCAATTATGTATACTTTTGCCGGTCAAAACACTTAGTAAAAATCCACAAGGTCAAAGACTCAGTTGACACCTTCTAAACTGTCAAGGGTGATGCCACAGACATGAACGGGCTACTAAAGGACTTAAGCGACGGAGCTGAAGTGGTTAACGGACCGACTCGGGAAAACTCGGGGTCTGCCCAGCTGGCGGTCGACCGCCAGCACAGGGGTGGTCGACCGCCCCTGCCAGCAACCCCCAGTCTACCGGTCTCTTAGTGGCGGTCGACCGCCAGCCCAGTAGCGGTCGACCGGGATTCCCAGGAACCATCCGTCTGCAGGTTTCTCAGTAGCGGTCGACCGCCAGCCCCTGCAGGTCGACCGCCAGCCCCGATAAGCCAAAAATATTGACTTTTGTCCATCTCGAAAGAAGCATATCCTCTTGCTATTGTTTAATCCCAAAGCCACCAAACCCTCCAGAATTTGTGGATCTGGTCTAGGGCTTGTCCATAGACCTTCCAAGGGTTATAAAACATCCTATTAGAGTCATAACCCTAATCATCAAAAAGAGATCCAAAGGGGAGGCTGTCCAAGGAGGAAGAAGAGGTACTGTAGCTCCGTGAACAGTACCTCGTGCAGCAAGCTCTTCATCTATCTCCAACCCATTCAAGGTATTTCTGAAGCCATCTATCTCCAAGAAGGTGTAGAAGCAATCAAGGTTCAAAGCTACATCCATACACCTCTTCATCAACTCAAGGTGATCCAAGGGAAGAAGAAGAAGGATGCTACAAGGAAGAAGGAGCCATTCAAGCATCATCTGAAGGCACTCTAGCTCCATTTGAAGTCAGCAGTCTCAAAGGAAGAGAACAAGCTCACAAGCATCAAGAAGATACATGGATTTATCCAAGGAAGAAGGAAGTGTACTATAGCCGTGAACATTACTCCGTGCAAGAAGATCTACATCAAATACAAGGCCATTCAAGCTGAGTCTCAAGCTATTCAAGTGAAGAAGGAATCAACGCGAACATCCAGAGCACACACTCAGGGGGAGCCTAAATCAGGAGCTTTCTAACTATGGTTTATTCATGTTTGTGTTTTATGCTTTATAGTTTTAGATTTGTGTTTCTTATAAACTGCAAACTCGTGTGTGTGTGGATCGTTGTTGGATCCGTGGTCGTGTGTGTGTGTGTCGTACTTGATTCGTGTGTGCGTAGGTTTTCTTAGATCTGCGTGTGTGTGTGGATTTATCCAGATCTTAGTGTTTGTGTGTGTGGAGTGTTGCACTTGTCGCATCGTGTGTGTGTCTTGTTGATCCGCTTGTTGGATCGTTTTGGAGACTTCATCTCCATGTGTGTGTGTGTTTTGGGGCGCGTCCCCGTGTGTGTGGGCAGGCGTCGTCCTGCGTGTGTGGTTGGAGCGTCGTCTCCGTTTGGGGATTTATCCCCGAGTGAAGCCTCACCGGGTTTGGTGAGGGGTGGACGTAGGATTGCCATTGTTGCATCCAAACCACCTTAAAAACTGCTGTGCATTGTGTGTTATTTGTGTGGTTTGATTGTTTTCGTTGTATGGTCGTGTATGAACAGAAAGTTTGAGAGAGTTGGTTAATTAGTTTTCATTTGCTAATTATTGTTTATCACATATTTTGTAAAAAGGGTAAAAGTTTTTGTAAAATTTGTTATCACCCAATTCACCCCCCTCTTGGGTGTCATTGATGAGCAGGACTTCAACATTCAGTTGGCTGACATCTTTACCAAACCCCTAAACCAGGATCAATTCAATAAAATCAGAAGGGAACTTGACATGTGCAAGAGTGAGAGCATACATACCTCGGTATTGAGGTTGAGTCTTGCATAGTCAGAAAAGTTAGTTGCATATCGGGTAGATTTTCATGCATATTCTATGTATTTATTTTTCTATACCTTGTATGTATATATACCCCTGCATGCTTGAATGTATTTATACATACAACCTTTCTTGAAACTTTTCTAAGGCCAAAATTTCCTTGATTAAATAAGTATGGACCCAGAGACCTCGGGATCCAAGGCACTGTCTGAGGGGGAGCTAGAGAATTTTCTCTCTACTCCATCTCCTCTTACCATAAGTCTCTCTTTCTCTATACCCCACCGTGTTGATTCACTTAAGAAGGAAGGTTGATGAAGTGTTTTTTTTTTTAAAAAGAGTGAAGGTGATAAAAAAGGAGTGAAGGTGATATAAAAAAATGGGATTTTAGGGCTAGGTCGACCACTTTGGTCGATCGCCGCCCCCCTCCGGTCGACCGTTTCTAGCGAACCGGACCGACTGACCATCGACCGAACCCTTTTCATAAGGGGTTTTCTCACCCTATTCTTTCATTCTCTTGCATCTATTCTCTCTCCAACATCCTTCCCTAACCCTAAAACACCAAACCTCCACCTCTCAAGTCCAAAAACCTCCTCCTTCCTCCACCCGCACAAGATCCGGTCTGTCCGTCACGGTTTCGGGACAAAATCTCCGCGGTCATTCGTGCGTTCGTGAAGCTTTTCCCAAGGTTCCAGATTGTGGAGAAGATCATTCCAAGCCCTTAGAGTGTCTTTTGGTCCACTTTCATCCCCAAGGTTGAGATGGATCCTTTGAAGGGTTTCTACACCGGGTTTTCTAGTCTAGGATGCAACCTAGAAGGAGTTCTCGGCGTTCAGCCCAAGGGGAACCAAGTGCTCGGAGACGTGAGGCTCCGACTCATCCACCATAGCGGGCACCTGCTCCTCCTCGCGCACCTCGGTTGCCTCCACGGCCCATTATCGACCATCGATTGGTCGACTTCAATGAGGTGAACGAACTTCTGCCCGATCTTTGTGCCATCTTTGAGATTCAACAAGGTTGGGCTGATTTTGTCACTAGATATACCAGATATTACCCAAATCTAGTGCAATAATTTTATGGACATTTGGTTGAGAGGAATGAAGAGTTATATACGGTTGTTCAAGGAGTTGAGATTCACATTACTCCAGACCTTTTTGAACATGCTTTAGGAGTGTCAGCCAGGGGAGCTAACATGGTTTTTGGTCATGGCGAAGTTGAGGACACATTTATTGCAATGACGAACTGTGACTATGTGCATGGTGTTAGTGATTTGATTACCATAAATGCAAATTAATTTCCACCACGGTAGCAAATTCTGCACCACATGTTCACCTCACTTCTATATCCAAAGAGTGGGAGTAGAAATGAAGTGACAGAGGTTCACAAATTTCTGTTTTACCATGTTATGAATGGAATTTTATTCAACATGGGTCGGCTCATGACAGATTTTATTGGGACATGCCGAACCCAAATGAGAAGATCTTTGCCTTATGCTTCTCAGTTGACAGGAGTATTTATATATGCTAGGATAAATTTGGCTGATGAACTGTTCATTCGAGTTAGACAGGATGATATCTACAATAAGCATAATATTTTCACAGATTTTGGATATTACTGGGGTCCCGATGGTGAGCTACGCCGCAATGTGCCAATTTATGGGGAAGAATCTTAAAGTGAAGAAGAGCCAGAGCAGCAGGAAGGTCAAGGGGAAGCCCCCCCTCCAGTTCAGGCAGAGGACCAACCTCCTCCACCTTCACCTAATCATATAGATCCAGAGATGCCTCCTCCACCATAGTTCTTTCATGGGGAGTCTTCTACTCAGGGGGCCGGACAACACTCTTGGGTAGACTATGAAACTTTTGACAGGCGTCTTACTGGGCTAGAGACTCGAGTGGACACCTTTGGGGGTCATCTCTCTACCATTGGGGATCACATAGACACTATGGGTGATATGCTTGACAGCATGACAGGTCGCGTTGATTCATTCTCCACAGTCTTGGACACCCTATCCACACAGATGACCACTCTCTTCACCCATAAGACCACCCTCACCGCCAGTCATGAAGACTCCCACCATGTCTTCCACATCATGAACCCCACACTTCTTGGTACGCAGCACCGTGACATAGCCCGTGACAACTCCATTGCCAATATTCAGCATCGGCTTCAGTTCCAGGACCACTCCCTCATGGACATTCACCAACGTCTTGGCTATCAGCCTCCTCTTGAGGATCAGCCTCCTGCAGACGGCCACTGAGGATGTTCTTTAGCTTCCTACAGTCTGTTGTCCACGAGTCATGTGTCTTTTGGGTCCTCTTTTCTATTCTCCTATCCCCTCCTATGATGATGCCAAAGGGGGAGAAGTAGTTAGTGTAGGTCTTATATATTTTATGTATGCATGTCCGTGTGTTTGCATGAATGTGCATTTGTCAGGGTCATTGTGCATTGTTCTGCTTTTGCCTTGTCATATGTGTCTAGAAGTCTTGCATTCTCTCAAGCATCAATGTACTTTTTAATGAAATGATGAAATGAATGCAATTGGTATTGGACAGCATATGTTGGTTCTTTGTCTCTCATTTCCTCTCTATTTGGCAAATAAAGTGTTGAATGGTTTGCGTTGTTTTGACTAATGAAATGGACTATTGGTTTAATCGCCTTGTGGACTATTGGCCTTGCTCAGTTCCAAATTTGCTTAAAGACATGCCAATGCACTTGTAATCTAGAGTTTTGTCATCATCAAAAAAGGGGAGATTATTGAGTCTCTCTAGATGATTTTAATGATAACAAAACCCCGTTATTACAAACAGGTTCATAACTTGCTTAAACCACTCTAAAAGCCATCTTTCATCAAAGCAAATGCCTAAATCTATCTTACCTCAAAAATGCCCAGGATAAGTCAAAACCAATTCAAATTGAATGGAACAAAGTGTGGTCTTACAATATATTTTATAAGGATATGATTTATGAGCTAACAATGTTATTTCTATAGGTTTTTCAGAGTTCGGTCGACCTGGCCAGCAGGGGCGGTCGACCTAATCGCCCAGAGCTGAAAACTCTGTAAAATTACAGAGTTCTGTCGACCGCCCCCCACTGGACAAGTCGACCGATTCTCCCAGCACTCAAAGCTTTAGAACCTGTGAAAGTTAGGTCCACCGCCCAGCCCTATCTGGTCGACCGAACCCTTCGAGACAGCCATTGTTGACTTCTTTTCATGAACGTGTTCAAAGCTCCTATCTTGGACTTTTTGATCTTAAAGTCTCCCAACTTGCCTAAAATCGTGGATCTGGTTCCTGACTTGTCCCTTGACCATCCTAGGTCTTATAAAAACAACTCTTGGGCCAAGAAACCTCAATGGCTTAAAGGGATCAAAACAAGGCTGCCAAAGAGAAAAAGAGAGCTGCTGCAACACCCCTGTGAATAGTGATCCGTCCAGAAGTTCTTCATCAAACCTCAAGCTTTTCAAGATCAATCTGAAGCCAATCACCTAGAAATCAAGTGGAGAAGCAAGCTTCATCCTGAATCTGCATCATCTACTCAGGGGGAGCCTAAATCAGAAGTTTTTCATTTGTGTTTCTTCTTCTAAATTTCTTGAGCTTCATGTGTGTAATCTTCTAAATCTGTGAACATCAGTGTGTGTGTGTGGATTGTTTCAGATCTACACATGTGTTAGTGTGGATTTACCCATATCCGTATGTTTGTATGTGAGGATCTTTTCAGATCCGTAGTTTGTGCTATGTCTATTGCAGCGTGTGTGTGTGCGTTGTAGATCCAATCGTTGGATCGTGTTGGAGACTCCGTTTCCATGTGTGTGTGTGTGTGTGTGTGTGTGTGTGTGTCTGTGTGTGTGTGTTGGCGTTTGTTCCCTATGTGTTTGCAGGCGTCGTCTTGTGCGTGTTTTGGAGCTTGGCTCTGTGTTGGGGATTTATCCCCGTGCTAGTTTTCCAGCAATGAAGTCTCATTGGGTTTTGGTGAGGGGTGGACGTAGGTTGCTGTCGTTGCATCCGAACAACCTTAAAATTGTTGTCTTTGTGTGGTTTGGATCATTTCTTCTGCCCCCATTCTGTGTGATAATTTGTGTTTATTATTCTTCCACGTTTTGATCTTTTAGATCCAGCACAATCGATCTTTTCTAAATAGATCTTTGGTATATCAAAAAGTGTTTTTGAATTGACAAGATCAGTCTTGTCAGGACAATAGCACTTTGCATGAGTAGAATCCTTGGATTCACACCTCCACCTAGTACCGAAGAACTATTGTGGCAATACATTTTGATTAATCTAACTTATAGTTAAACAGATCTGAATTTCTCAGTTGCTGTATCATATCTGTTTAAATCAGGTAAAAGTTTTCTAAAATTTGTAATCACCCAATTCACCCCCCCTCTTGGGTGTCATTGATCGCGGGACTTCAGAAACAAATGGGGAAAAGCTAAGGGAAGCTGATTAATCAAGAAATATGACGAAAAACACTCAAATAAGTCAATTTGAGGGTCAAATGGGGCGTCGTAATGTAATAAGAGATATACTCAAAATGATGTCAATTTTGGCGTGTGTACACCCACCAGCAGTTAAGGGTGCGTCGACGTATCCCAAGGGCTGCGTCGACGCACTCCTGGCTTGCTGTAGTCCTATAGCCAATGGCCCTTCTTTCTTGAAACTGATGCATTCGCACAGGCCCACATCAGCCCTGCACGGGCCCAAAGAGGCACTATGTTGCATGCACAACTTCAAATGCCCTTGCACATATAAATTCATGGCAGATCCCATGAGTAAAAAGAAAATCCTCATTGAGCTTTTATGAAATTGATCACGCACTGTATGAGCTCATTGGGTTTGCATGGACCCGGGTACGCTTGCCCTTCCACCGATTATTCAGAAAATGCATGGCATTTGCACTCCCACACGTGCATTGCTTCATAAATTCAAAAAATATTTCATGAACACCACATTTGCATCTTCATGCATGAATCATGCATTAATTCATGATTTTTAGTCATGTGCCTTGTTCTTAGACCTGATTAGCAGGATTTGGGCCCTTAGCTCACAGGTTCTGTCGACCGAATTCCATTTCAGTCGATCGACCTGTGGGTGGGTTGACCCATTGGGTAGGGTGTGCCGACCCACCCATGACCAGATTGGCCGGTCTGAGCCCCAATGCATTATCTGACTCCACTGCCCTTCCCGTGCCTTGAAATTGCCCATTTGGATGAAAATTCAAGAAGTTCCCAATTTGAGATAGGTTGGCCATATGCCCTTGTGGGCCGCGGCCAGGTAGGCCAGCAGCCCCCTTCGGGGTCTGTTGGAATTCCACAATAGCAGGGACACCCTGCTTCTTCTTCTCCTTTCATGCATAACATTTGCATATGCATGCATATCTGCTCTACCCATATGCTAAGAATGGGATTTAAGAGTTGAAATAAGCCAAACAAAAGTTTGCTGCTTGCTAACCTGCAGTCCAGGTTGTGGGTCTAAAGGAAAGATGAACCAAATGAACAAAAAAGAAGAAAGAGCAAACAAAACAAAAATGAGATCGAAACAAAACAAAAAAAACAAAAAAAGATAGAATGGCCTGTGGGTACTGAGCCCCACCTTTCAGCAGGCCTGAGGATCACGCAAGAAACAAAAATGAAGATAAAAAGTGAACTGAAAAAATGAAATAAACAAAAAGAATGCTATGAATGATAAAAAAAATCATAAAAAATGCTTTCTTTAAGAATTTAAACGACGTTCTACCTGGATTCCTCCCTTTTGACCCCGAGTGAGGGTAATATCGAAAGAGCCCATTGCGAGTCGTGCCCGGGCCCCCGGGGACCACCCCATCATGGCCATGGCCCGACTTCGTGCCTGGCTAATAGCCTGTTGAATTTGATCCGTTTGACCGAGATTTTAGCCTTATGGCTTCCTTCCAAATATTAAACTTGTCGTTCCACGGCATACATATAACCCGATGTTGCTTGGGCACATTTATGATGTTTTCAACATGGATGCCCGTCCGAACACGAAATGGTCGATATATGACCGACATGATTCTAAATACCCCTTTATGCCCCAATATAGGGAATTTTAAAGCTCTTCAATCTACCTTTCGTTCATTTCATGAAAGTAGATTTTCAGGCCATAAGGGCCCCAAATCTTGGCAATTAATCAAAGGTTTTCTCCTCTCCGAGGGGAAGTAATTAACGCCGTGACCTTTATGGCGTGGCGGGTCTCTAGTCCCGACCCGATACCCACAATCGTCTGATTAGCCAGACGACATGCACAACAAACTTTAGACCATCCCAGTCTCAAAGCCTGAACACTTGTCACATATGTGACTAACACGCCCTCGCACTTGATAAACCGATAAACGATACTACGAAACTACAATATAAAAGAAATCGAGTGCATTCCACAGAGCTTTAACTAACTTAAACAACTCATGACAATCTAAGGCTTCACTCGTTCTTCATTCGCTCTCGGACCCGTCACTTGAGTAGTCCAATTCCGACCCGCTGGAGTTTCCTAAAAAGATTAGAAAAGTAGGGAATGAGCGCAGTCGCCCAGTAGGTATCTTTGTATCAACATGATGGCAACGTTTACATAATTAATATTTTTGGCTCTAGAAGGTAAGATAAAGGAAATGCGATAAAACATGCGATAAAACCAAGGTAGCAACAGGTAACAAGAACTATAGAGATATAAGAATTCAAGTACGTATAAAAGCATGATCAAGTAAGATGGTAATATGGCCTTTCAATAACGAGAATGTACTATCATGTAACAAGAATGTACTTTCATAACCTTGATAAAGGCTATGCACTAGAAATTCATGTAATAAGCAAGTAAGTAATTTCATAAGATTACCTCATGAATTTCACCCGTTTATAAAAAAAGTACTCCCAGTGCAATGCGACGCCTGTGTTCATCATACCCCATGGTTTATAGCATGTTTCCGGCCATCTGTCGAGGGGGCTAATATGGAGCCCTTGGACACTATCTGTGCCCGCTCTTGCATCTTCAAGTTATAAATCAAGCTACTTCCACGAGAAATAAAGGTATGCCAATAATGTCAAGTTCAAACAACAGTTTCATAGCAACAAAACCAAGGTAAGAATGTACCAAAATGAACATGAGAGTTCAAGGATGAATTAATTAGACATTATGCTACGGAGGAATTTTGACAGCATAACGGTACATTTCTATAGTTTCATAGTTCATTAATGACTTATTGACTAAGATGATGGGTTCCAGATAATCAGAAGACCATCTGAAAACATAGCACAATCAACCCTTGGGTCAAACCGCGGGTTGGATAGCATTTAGACAGAATGCGATCGATCTAGGACCGCTACCAGGAGGTAGCGCTCAAGTGAGAACCGCTATCTGACGGGGCACCAAAGATGAGTCGTCGCAGGAAGGAACTAGGTCGACTCAACGAACAAGCTGGAAGAACGCGGTCAGAGATCGACCGTTATATGAAAGTAGCAGTCACCTGTTGGCCGCGTTCAATACAGTCCACAAGAAATGCAGAGTTCACGAAGTGCTCTCTAGACCTTTGGACTTTTTAGGCTACAACTAGCTCGACGTCCTAGTGGGAATCACAGGCTTGCGGAGACTTACGGAGGCCTTGAAATAAGATCACCTAGTCCTACAGAAGGAATATCTGACGAAGAGGCTCTAAAGTCCAAGAGGTGTTCCTATCAAGTGCAAGTGATCTAATAGTGTCGTACCAGAGTATGGGGTATATGTGAAGTAATAAAACAGAAAGGGGATGAGAAAGGAACGCATCAAAGCATGAATCAAAGTGAACTTAAGTCATGAAAATATTCCTTTAAGTACAAAACAATAAAGTTTTGGCATGAAATTAACATACATGAAAAATAATCTTTTAAAACATGTGAACATGAAATATGAATCATGCCATGATCAGGGTATACAATTAACAAGCTAGGGCATGCAGAATAGCATTTATATAATGAAAATAAATAAGGTTTGATCTGGTTGCAGAATCCATATAGTGGTTGGCCGAAGACTGCTACTTGAAGGTAGCGGTCTCTACAAGACCGCCTTCTATCTGCATCAGACAGAAGTTAAGTCTAGCGTGCAGAGCCTATTCTAGGGCAACTGATGCATGAAAACTATATAAACAGAAAGGTAAAGCATGATAGCATGCTAAGTACGAGGTTAATGCATTGAAAACCATGAATTAGATCATAAGTTCCTATCCTTTTTATTAATGTTGTAGGGATAGCAGGCCATAAAAACCTAAATGTGTTGTCATAGGAAAAAGTAAAATTCTCCATGTATAATGCATGAAATCGAGCAAGGCTGGAGGGATTTTACTCCTAACAAGTTGTTTAATCCATATATGAGATAACCTACCTCTGGGGTTGCTCCTAATCAGAGACTTTTTTGCCGGAAGAGGGTGCTGGTTCCTATGCGTCCTGCGTAGAAATGACTACTTTCGAGCGCTCTAACTCCTTAGATGCTTGATCTCCTAACACAAAATCTGACAGAGGGTTAGAAGACACTAAAGGAAATAAAAACTTCTTAAGGTATAACTCAAAATAATGACACCATACCTTCGAACTACGTGATCCAAAATAAGGGTTCGCGTAGGACAAATCTGGGTCCTATTTATAGGGATTGGCCTAGGGCTGAGAGATTAGGTCGAATTTAGTGTCCTATGGGGTGTTAATTCGATCCCCTAAGAGTCCTAGACAAGTTCCCATGCTAGATCACATTGATCCCTGGCGATTTGGGCAGATAAAAATTCAAACTTTATGGGGTTTACCACCTTCCGTTTTTGGAACTAGGTCGCGGTCTTCCCTAGATCGCTATCAGCAGGTCGCGGTTGCGTGACTTACTGCGACTTGCCTGGGCACTGGAATTTAGATTTAATTCAAACTCCTTCCTAATTATCTCCTAATTTCCCTTATTTATCCATTTTAACAAGGAAAAATTACTCTATTACATTTCTAGGGTTTGGGCTTGGGCCACAAGCTTAGGTTTGGGGGTTTAAGTCCCATTTTAAGTGGGCTTAACCATTTGGTTATTTATTCGGCCAATTTGTCAAAGGCCCTAACCTATTAATTTCTTAATTAGCCTATTACCCTATTAAATACTTGATTAGCCTATTAGCCTATTAATTCTTTAATTAGCATATTAGCCTGTTTTCAAGCTGTGCAACAGTTGATGTATGCGGTGAGATCCGCGTGTGTGTGTGGTTTCTCTTGCGCAAGAGTGAAGCCTCACCAGGTTGGTGAGGCATGGACATAGGCATGTAAGGTTGCAGCCAAACCACTTTAAAAACTCCTTGAGCAGTGGTTTGCTTGTGTGTTTGTTCCATTTCCTCTACCTCTGTTCAAAGGAGTCTAAGTTGTTTCCATCATTGAATGCACTACAGTGTCTTTGCTCAAAGGTTTCTGCACACATACTTAAAAGTAGTTTTCTGCACATTCATCTGAAAGCATTTGTTCACTATTCTGGGTAAGGAAGGTTGTTAGCCATGTGCACTAGCTTACTTCTTGCTTGTAAAATTTTTTTGGGGGCAAAGATTTTAGAACTGATCTATTCACCCCTCCTCTAGATCCGTTCATATCATCCAACAGTTCCATACATCACCATGCCGTAAAATTATTCTAGTTCGAGAGTCAGAAACTATGGTCAAAAGGACTCATGAGGCAGCTTACAACTGCCGGGTCCACTCCCTTTCTAAGGGAGACTAGAAAGCCCCCAGCCCTTGGCTGGGTCACGGGACTCACGTTTGTTGGCCATACTCATCGCCCACATGGAAATCGCTTCCCAAAAACACTAACACAGTGCTGGGATAGCCCTCCATACGTACACGGGCACACGGTGACTCGATCTAGCACAACAAGAAAGCCCAGAACACACGGGGTCACCCAAACCCTCTAAATCAGACTCGCATGCTAATCGATATGTAATGAATCCTCTGGACACCCAAAAACACGGTCATGGTCCCCACGGGGTGTCTGGGAGTTCCATGGGGCCAAAGGTCAAGCAAAGGGTCTCGACCGGGTCGACCGGAGGCCAAGACGGCAAAGAGAATGTGTTTAGGTCGACCTGCCCATTGGGTCAGTCGACCAACATTGGGGCTCGGTCCACAGACCCAGTGGGTTGGTCGACTGGAACACACCAGCCCACCTACTGGGCATGGTTCAGTCAACCAAAATCTCAGGTCGGTCGACGGAACCCAGCCAACCTGCCCTGTTTCGTGGCAGACGTGTCATCGGTCGACTGAATTACCTGTTCGGTAGACCGATTCCGGCTACGCACTTTCGGGAGCTCCATCGTGGGAGCTCAAACCATGCCCCACTCAACCCATTTGAGGGGGAAAACAAGGAGGAACTCTTCCCCAACCTCCTTAGCATCGGGAGGTCCCATTCAATACATAAAAATTCCCTCCTAATTGGAGAAACCGTCTCTCACCCCGAAAACGTGCATATTAACCCTAGCAAGGAAAGAAAACTGCTCTCAGCCTCACCACAGCCTATAAAATGTGGGAAAAGGGAATGCACAGGCTAGGGATCCATCCCCCTACCTCCTCTGATGATTTTCCACGCCGTGGATGCCGATTCCATGCGAAATCGCCTCTTGAATCGCCGTTGAGTTCACGAACTCGAGAATAGGCTCCGCCGCGCCACTGCCCCTTGTAGGATCCTGGGAATGGCAGTGGGTGGAGATGGCCCGAAGTGAGAGAGGTTAGGAGGAATTCCTCTTCCCGCTGCTTCTCTTCCTCCTAGCGTGGTTCACGCCCAGATTCCTTACAATGAGAAAGGTTAGAATATATGCCACAATGTGATCACCAGAGATGTTTACCTGAACCTCACAGGAGTAGAATGATCGCTTGGAAGTGCCTCAAGTGGGGGGTATGTAAGGTCCTGACTTCTCCATCCTCAGCCGGCCAAGGGTAGAGAGCCCTGCTACATCCTGGAATGCCAAAAACCCTACAAGCAATAACCAAAGCTCACAGAAATAAAGAAAAGAACACCATTAGTCTCGTGCAGTGTAGTAACAGGTCTAAGGATCACAGCAAGAAAGATTATGGGGGTGGTGGGAAGGGGGCATGGTCGAGACTTTCGACCACCCACCTTCCCATTTGTTTAAAAGGGAAACCTCTTGATGGGATTCTAGGTAGCACTAATATGATATGAATGCAAACGAGGAAGGGAGATTGCAAAGCAAAACGAAAACAAGACGGAAAGATCAAACCCGGAGGATGGCCAAGCTCGCCGCCAGCCGACAACGCGGTTTGGGGAAGGTGAAGAACAACTTCTTGCTGCAGAGCCATGCTCTTAAGCTCCAATTGTTCCTTGCTGGACAATCTCTCCATCGCCCTCCTCCAACCTGCCAAGCAATGACAGCAAAGGAAAAAAAACAAAAAAAAACCAGGAGCACTCTCTCTCTCCAACATGTTGGAAATCCAGAGCCTCCTACCAATCTTCCCCGATCGAACCCCCCTCTCCTTTCGTTCCCCTAGAAGTTTTGTGCTTCGAGGCTCCATCAGAGGTCTCGAATGGGTTGTGGGAACGATCGTGGGTGACGAGGGAGAATGGCCCCGAGCGTGGCGGGAGAACATGCCACGTTCTTTGACCAGCGGTTGCCAGAAGGTGGCCAAGGTGTTTGCCTTCTACCAAGGGATAGGCGGCCAACGGGCTGGCCTTCCAAAGGCCTGGGAGGCCAATGTACTAGCCTTCTAGGGGGTAGAGGGTGGCCAACAGTTGGGCCTTCCAGCAACTTGAGCGGCCAGCATAGTGGCCGTCTTGATGTGGAGGATGGCCAGTCATGTGGCCTCCTAAGGGGGAGAGTGCGGCCATCGCCCTTGCCTTCTAGGGGAGTGGGCGGCCAGAGGTTTGGCCACCCTACCCATGGGCCCTTTGGCCTCTTTAAGTGAGAATGTCCCACTAACAGGATGTGTTTGGGCTGAACACAAAAGCATAAACGCTGATAAACTGGGTAAAACGACTGCCTCACTTATAAGAGGGTCTAGTTGGGGATCCGCGGGATGTCCAAAATTAGGCGTCTACAAATGCCCCTCCAGAACACCCGTTTTACAAGGGAGCTCGGTAGACTGATAAATGAATGTTTCAGTAAAGAAACAATCCTAATAAGGACAGCCCGCTAAGGGAAATTCTTGAGCCGAAATCGAGCTTCATTGAGGGTCGCATGAGCATTAAGCGATTGGATAAGTCATTGAAAAGGAAGGAGGGACAATTAAACTAATAGGGCTTGTATCTACAGTCGCATGGGACCCCCTAGCATAGCGCTGCGGGACTTGAGGGGATGAACACAATCCAGCTCAAGGAGATACAAGACCTAAAATAAGAGTAAATGAAAATCAGGATAGGAGAATCAAAGACCTGTCGGATCTCAAAAATACTCAAAACGATCACACATAAAACACAATTTCAGCTATTGAATCGGAGTGGAATCGCGTAGACTCATTCACATAAGCTCAGCAAAATAGGAAAATCCGAGAAATCTTCACGAAGCCAAAGGAACACGGGGTGGTCAAAACAACGTGACCTTCCCCGTTTCGCTTACAAACTCCCAAAATGATGTGGATGCATGCATTTTTTTGACGTTGGGGCTAAAAAGGACCTATATGATGTATGCTAGGTTTAAAGGAAAAAAACCTACTCTAATGCAAAAGTTGGAGGATTTATTTGCTTGCCTCGAACTGATCAATAAGGAATTCGCGAAGTTTATCGTCCTATGCTTGGTGACAGACGTAGTCCGGAACCTGATGGGGATCCATCGTTCCATGGTTGTCGTTTAAGCACAGTCGAGAGTTCGAGAGGTCCATCATCCCGTGACAGGTGCAGGCGGCTATCGAATAGCTTAAGAAGTATAAACCCTTCACAGTTTTTATTAAAGAGGAACTCAGGGTTTATACGCCCGAAGCTATTAGCCTCCGACAATTCTATCTAAAATGCAAATGGTAGTTACGACGACGTTGTGTGGATGCTTGGTATGGCTTATGTTGTCTACAGCTACACTAACACATGTTAGACAAGTTCACAAATGATAATAATAATGAATATGGATTATAAACATGGAACACCAATTATCATTTTTGACATATTATGAGCTTGAAGCAAATAGAACCACGGTCCTTTTCCCGGGCTTAAGGCGGCCAAATGCCTTGCCTTCTTCAGATAGGGGGCAGCCACATAGGTGGCCGCCTAGGATGGAGTGGGCGGCCAATGGTTTGGCTGCCCATCTGTTCTTATCTCGAAGAGTCCAAAACATATGGGTATCTCTTCCATAAATTAGAATCGAATGGATGCCCCTGGCCATCAAGCTTGGGTTTGAATAGTGAAAGAGAGTAAGGAAGGTAAGTAAGATCCTAAGATGGCATCTTCTTCCTCTATTCCATCTGGAGACAAGGAGCTCGCTGTCCTTTCTGAAGTGCAGGGCCACTTAAGCATGCTGGTGAAGATCGGCCAGGTAAGGCCATGGCTTTATATATTTATGTGTTAGCTCTAATCTTAAAAGTGATTGTCTGATCGACGTCTCCTTTCCTACCCCTTTTCTTATTGTTTCAGCCCCTACCAACCTTCTCGGGGGCAAGACATGCCCGCCGCTACGGTTGGCTCCATGAGCTATTAGCGGTTGTGACACCCGCTATGAGGGTATTTGTGCACTGGTGGAACCTCATGCGCCAGATCGTCATGGGGAAGCGTCTCCACAGCATGAGATGGAATTGGGAAGCCCTGGGTGCGCTGATTGAGCTGTGGCACCCAAACACACACACTTTTGTGTTTTCTGAATTCAAAGCTTCAATGCTAGTGGAAGAGGTCGACTTCTTATTCCAGTGGAGCGACCTAGAAGTGGGTGACTTGATCGATCTCCCTCCTTGGGAGGAAGTCCTGGCAGAGATTGTGTGAGATAAGTGCAAGGTTTGATGAGTGACTGATCAATGGGAGATACTAGTCCACCGCCTGGCCTGGTGGTTGCTGATCCAGGTGAAAGATAAATAAGTGGAGGCAGAACGGCTGATGCACGGAGTGACATTGTACCTTGGCGGGGTGCTGCTCTTCCCTACATTTGGTGAGGTACTGCGGCGAGAGCATGTAGGGCCACTTACTCACCTATAGATGGGACGCTCTCTCTCCCGTGCGGTGCTCGCCCACTTATACTGTGGACTTACTCAAATGAGTTTAGGCGACAGCACCATGGGGATCCTCTACTTATTACAGGTGTGCATGGAAGTGCACCTGAGCTTCGACTTCGATGACACGGTGACTACTGCTTCTCGAATCTTTGAGAAGAGCGCGCTCTACCCAGCTAGGGCCATTTTTGGTCCTGAGTATCAGGTGATATACAGGACTGCATCTTGAACACCAGAGATGACTGGCAAGACTACCTGAACTTCCTACCTGAAGATCAATTCGTGTTCGTGCCGATGATGTATCGGCGTGAGGAATTCAAGACCTGTGGGACACAGGAGGATGAGTTGTGGCTTGTAGGAGCTCAGGACTTGGTGTCATACCAAGCCCATCGCTGTCATCGCCAGGTGGGGTTACCTAGACAGATCCCGAGGGTTGCCCCAAAAGGAGCTTTAATTGTGAGGCGTCTCTAGGGGACCGAGGAGGATAGACGGCGGCTTCGTAAGAGCAGGAATGCGTGGAGGTGCCATGCCACCGTGACCAAGGCTCGGATCAATGTGGATGAGAACCCAGATGAGTTGAGGGGGTACCTTGACTACCTATAGAGTTTTAGGCCTAGAGTGAATGAGTTTTTCATGAGGCACCGCACTTGATTGTTGGCACCCGTCAGCATTTTATTTGGACTTGATATGCAAGACAAGCTATTAAATGGAATAAAACTACATGCATTTTTATTTGATTTTGTTGTGGGTTGTGAGATTGAATGAATGCAAAGCATAATGTTGAACTAGGTGTAAGAATGCATTTGTTTTCTTTTTATTTTTCTTTTTTTCATTTTCTTCTTTTTTTTTCTTTTTCGCTGAACAGGGGGATGGCAGCCAGGGTGTTGGCCGCCTCCAACATTGGTGGGTGTCCAACACTTTGGCCGCCCTCCCTATTGGAGGGCATAAAAAGGTAGCCGGCCCTTTTCCAAGCGGCTATCCTGATTGTCGTCTTGTTCTTTCCCACAGGCGCCTAAGGTGGAGGGGAATTGCCCCTAGAGTGCTTCTTCTGCTGTAAGGGAGGGATCTAAGTATGTTGAGCTCATGGGGAAGGAATGGGGCCACGGTGGGATCGTTTGAACATCGCAGAGGAGGCTTCTTCCTCGAGTGAGACCGAGGAGAATGTCGCGGCAATGAGCTCGTCTACCTCGGATGTTTATTCTAATGGTGGAGAGGAAGGAGGGGAAGGCATGGATGCATCTGTGGAGGGTGGTCCTTTTGGCCAAGGCGAGGACGAAGGGGGTATCGAGGAGGATGAAGAGGCTTCATCGGATGAACATGAAGATGAGGGAGAGGGCGAGCTTGCACCATGAAGATAGGTGAGTCCTATATCCTCTAATGTATTCCAGTTGATTTAGGCGTGTGGGACATTGGTTATATGTGAGGGAGATGGTTTGTGGAACGGGGGGAAAACAATCTGGGGACTGGATAGTAGGCGGCCAGAGTGGCGGGCGACCACTGCCCTGAGCGGCCAGACTACTGGCCGTCTAGGAGAGCAGGGGGGCCAACGACCTGGCAACCCAGGGACCCAGGCGGCCAACACTTTGGCTGCCCTGGCCTCAGGGCGTGGACTGACAGTGAGGTATTGTGTGTCTTTTCAAGGCTTGAATGAATTGTGATTTGGTGACTAATCAACAAGTTTATCTTATGTGCAGAGCCGAAGAAGGATCAGGGCCCAAGTCTCATGGGATTTGGTATGGGCGTGGTACCATGCCCTCCCTCATGATCAGAGGTGGAGAGTAGACCGGATGGGATTTGGTCCTTTTTTTAGGATCCGACCTTTACTTGTCGATGCTACTTTCTTGGCGGCTCTTCGTGAGAGATGGGTAGACGGCTGCCATGCATTTGTGATGCCTTGGGGACACATGATCCCCACACTCGAGGATGTGGCTTACCTGACAGGATTGCCCGTGGTCGGGGTGCCAGTGTTGGGCCAGGAGCTCAGAGACTACCAGCAGGAGGTTGAAAGATTGCTCGGAGGATAGCTGACTCAGACCAGGAAACCGGTAGCTGCCATGCCTCTTGGGAGGATCAGTGCCGCGATGGGATTAGCCAGGGTGGTCCGAGGACCATTGGAGGATCTGGATGCGTATCTTGAGAGAGTGAATCATAAGATTAAAGTACAGGAGAGGACCGAGTAGTAGGAGATACGGCTCTTCCTCCTCTAATTCTTTGGCAGGCTACTGTTCACCACTGCCTCAAATAAGGTGAACCTGAAGTTCTTGCTACTGATACGAGATTTGAAGCAGAGACGGCCATATGCATGGGGGAGAGCGATGCTGGCACACCTCTTTGCCCACATGGATACTATTCGACCAGGTTCAGGGAACTTGGGTGGCTTCACCCCTTTCCTACAGGTACGAGTTCATCTTTTCCCAAACCTGTTGTTTCTTAGTTAACTGCTTGTTACGATTGACTTTTCATTCTATTTTATTTTGTGTTGCAGATTTGGGGGTATACTCGTTTTCCCTTAGGCCGCGGGACAATCCTGCGAGATCGGACGCAGGCGGTCCCTCTGACGGCGAGATGGGAGACAGTCCGGATCATCGGCAAGTGACCACTCGACTCTCAGACCTCACGACAGCCTTTGATGAATTCCCACCTGATCGGGTAAGCGTCTTGCCAAGCTGAGTTATAAGATGTTTATGCTTTTATCGGGTGGACTCAACTTTGATAAGTTGTGATTCATGTTATAACAAGTGGTGTGGACGCCCTATGCAGGCGAGGACATCACCCCACAGCCGTGGGTGCGAGAGGGACGTGCTTGGTTTCGTCGAGATACTGTTTTGTTCTGTGTGAATCTGTGGGAACCACTCTACCTACGTCTGGTGCAGCGGACTTTGGGATGGCACCAGCCTCCCGTGGCGGTACTCGCAGAGCATGGATTATTGGGGTACAAGGCACGAATCCAGAGGGGGGTGAATGGATTCCCTTTAAAAAACTATTGCGGAATTAAACTTTTGACTGCACTCAATGTAATCTAATGAGACAACGGAGCTCTCTTACTCAATAAATTGATCTCTTAAAACAGATATCAAACCCACGGTGTACAAATGGATTCCACACTAATTAGCAAGCTGAACAGAATTAAAAGTGCGATCTCTGTTCAGATTAACACTCAGCATGCTCAGAATAATGTAGGCTAACCAGATGCAAATGTAATGAGCCTAAGCATACATCTACCGTGAATCAACATAGCAAGCAACCCACAGACACAGAGAATTTTAGATGGTTCGGTCTGCTACCACAGACCTACGTCCATCCCCCACTCAAACCCAAGTGAGGCTTCTGCTGACTCACAGCTTGAATCGCTGAGCATCACAACTTGCTTACACCGCTGAGCAACACAGCTTGCTTCCGCTGAGCATTACAGCTTGCTACACCGCTGTGCAACACAGCTTGTTGTCCAGAGGAATCGATCCTCTGCAAATGCTGACACACAGCTTACTTGAAATGGTAAGGAAGACAAAGAACGAAACCGAAAAGAAAAACACAAAAAGATATAGCTCATGCAGGAGCAAAACAGTTCTAAATCTGATCCAAGAACTGATGAAGATGCAGATTCTTGAGCTCACTCTTCCTCTCTATTCTCTCTTTATCTTTCTCTGCTCACTCTCTTTCTCTTTCTCTGCTCACTCTCTCTTTTCCCTCAGACTTTTTCTAATCTTCCGATACTCTATTTTTCTCCTTCTCCTTCTTCTTCCTTCATCGGACTCTCTCTCTCTCAGCACTATAATTCTAACTCTTCTCACAAACTCTCTGGCTCTCGTACTATTCTGCTTCTTTCCTCTTCTTCTAATCTCCCTTTCTTCTCGGATGCCCTTTGAATTTGAGCGCTCGATCGCCTTTTATAGAGCACCAGTCCTGTGGTCCCACGAGCTCTTGATTTTTGGGCGCGTGGAGAACACACTCCCGCTCAATAATTTCATCCAGAAAGCACTCTTCGAAGGTCCACGTGTCAGAGGTAGAGAGTAATATGATCCATGTGGCAGGCTTTTAGAATAGCTTCCCACCTTGGATCACGTGCCTTAAATCAGCTATACTTAAGTTCCACGTGAGATTGATGTGGTCTGCTTTTATGTAACCCAGGTGTTTGATCATGGATCTGGGTTGTCAAGATAAAAGATAAAGATATATTAGTTATGAAGCAATTGATAAGTATAACATGAATTCAATCTTAATTGCTTCAATAGATTTAGACATGTCAAATGAATGCACTCAATTCTGTAGAAGCATTGATGCATAAATGAGATGCATCATCCTGTATAACTAACCCATGCAACATGTTTGACTAGAAGCATTGACTTCTAATGTGACACAGGTAGACCCTAATGAAGGTGCACCGACCTGTCTTTATAGTGAATGCTCAAGGTACATCGACCTTGATAGTGATGACTTCTATTGCACTGACATAATGCTGCAGAGGTTAACAGACTGACATCAATCTTTCTAAAACATGCATCGACCTTACATGACATAATGAATATATGTGCACCGACCTTAGCACATTCAGTGCACAAGATGCATCGACTTGATAGCATAATGGAGTGGGAGATGCAACGACCTTAATAAAGGTAACCTTTATTGCACCGACCTTATGTTGCAAACAGTAGCTAACTAGCATTGACCTGACAGTGGTATGCACCAACCTTAGCACATGCAATGCACAAGATGCACCGACCTGATAGATCATACTGTTCATAAGTGCATCGACCTTCTGGACCAACATGCAAATGTGCATTGACCTTCTGGATCAACATGCAAATGTGCATCGACCTTCTAGACTATGTGAGTGCACATGCATCGACCTATTATGACCCAGACTCTACATGTGTATCGACCTTATATGCACCAGGATGAATGTGCATCGACTTTCTAGACTAGAATGCATAAGTGCACTGACCTATTTGTTCTTGAAGCATTGATGTGCATCGACCTGTTAAACATGCCATAACATGTGCATCGACCTGTCTTAGTTAATGCATGAGCTAATATGCATGAATGCATCGACCTTGCTAATCATGAAGACTTCAGGCGTACATATGCATTGATCTGATAGCCTAAGTGTATGAAGGTGCATTGACCTATCTACGTATTGCACTAGGAGATGCATCGACCTGACTATCATGAAGAACAATGATGCATCGACCTTCTAGGCTCGGAGTGAACATGTGCATCGACCCGACTTTCAAAATGCAGAGTATGCATCGACCTTATAACATGAAGAACTCATGATGTGTCGACCTGTACAGCTAAAGTGTTGAAGTACGCATAAAACCATTTCCTATTCATGACTATGATCATTTCTTATTCATGTTGTATACAATAATAGTGAGATCATTCAAATACATATGATATCATCATGCAGACTCAAGACGAGCAATTGCATTAGGTTGATTAATCATCAAAAGCTATGCACTAATGCAACATCAACACATAAGACATTATGCATAAATGGCTCATTGTGTTTGACATCTTCAAAACCACATATGTCATCATGATGAGTCATGGTGTTAGACATCATCAAACCACACATGACATCATGATGAATCATGGTGTTAGGCATCATCAAAACATCATCAAAACACAGGGATACAACATGGATCAGATCGAGGACACAGACGGACCTTGGTGAGAAATCAGGACTGGGCCTCTCTCTACCGTGCAGAGGCAGAGGCGCTACAGAGGGGGACATCCCTGGAGAGAGATACGGACTTGGGGAGTAGTGAGACTTACCTGGTGGACTACCGAGAGCGATACATCGGGCGACTCTACCTCGACACTCTAGCGGTGAGTTAACTCTTAGCTTCATGATTGGAATGTTTTCCTTTAACGCGCTTTACAACTGACAAGTTGGGTGGAATTGATATGCAGATGCCGAAAGCTGAGGCCATCCGTATCCTCCAGGACCGGATCGTTGTCCTCGACCAGACAATTGTGAATTTGAGACATGAAATTCGCGAGCTGGTAAGTCAAAATGACTTGATTGATTTGAGGTTTTGACAACTCTTGAGTCTTGACTGACCACTTGCACCTAATCCAACAGCGAGGTGAGTTGGCATACGTCCGCGTGAGGGAAGGGATGACCGGGGAAGCTGGACCTTCATCCCATACAAATGCTAGAGAGGGGATGATGGATCGTCTGGCGGGAGCCCTTGCATGGGCTGAGGAGAGGGAGGCTGAGCTAGCCGAGACGGTGAGAACCGAGCACCCTTGATTAGAAGCAGTTCTCTTCTATACATCTTTTGCCAGATTTACCTAATTGGAAATGTCTTGCAGAAGAAGGAGCTAGAGGCTTCTCTAGCTTCTCGACGGGAGTAGGATGCGTACATTGAGGAGTTGACATGTTGCCAGAGTATGGTGGAGAGAATCGAGGGTTGCCTTGTCGAGGCGAAGGAGAGGGAGGCCGAGGCACAAGCTCGAGAGATGGTGAAGGCGATACGAGAGCATCGTGCTCTCGACCAGCTGGAGACCCTGAGATGGCGGGTATTGCGGAGGTATCAGGGCAGAGGCGCTCCAGGAGAGGGAGCGGTTGGCCACACTACTCCTTTCGAGTCACTACAGATCGGAGGGGACATGGAGATGACCATGGAGGAGCTCCTAGGGCTGATGCAATCTCCCCAGGTTGAGCAGAGAGCGATCCGGCCAGTAGCCTCAGGTTGGAGAGCTTCACAGCCGTCGGGCTCACGAGAGCAGAGGAGCAGGGATGAGGGTGAGACGAGTAGCCGACACAGCCGGCCTCGCACTGATGGAGCTCAGTGAGCGAGGGAGAGAGAGAACCGAGTGGATGCAGCAGCTGACTTGTGTACACTGGGGGTATGCCCCTAGAATCTTGTGTAATCAATGGAATGAAAAGGACATGTTTGAAAAATGAGGCTCATTTCTTCAGTGTATTTTCCTTGGCTTACTTGACGTCGTCTTCCCCTTTTTACCTGTTTCAACTACACTAAAAAGGGAAAAAGGTTAGTGTAGGCTGATTTTAGCCCCCTGCCCAAGATAGATGATACCTTTTCTTGGTGCAGGGTCAGAGGGCTAAATCTTATTAACAAAATCGAAAGTGGAAAATAAATGGGGGATGTACATGTAAGCAAGCAAAATGCAAACAATAAGTAAACATGAGCATGCAAATGCACAAACGGATGCAAAACATATTTTTGGGGTTTTAGTTTTTTATGTTTTTATATTTCTTTGTGGGTTTATATGCTTTTTATGGGCTTTTTGGTTCTTTATCATTTTTTTATTTTTTTTGAGACCTGGTATATATATTTTTGTTGCCCACGCCTAGTGATTACCCATATGGCACTTGACCTACATGAGAATGGGGATTTCTTATTAACCTCTCAGGCATCCTGAGCGCACGTCTAGGTTGATTTGGGCCTCTAGACTCCTCGAATGATAGTCCCGCCGGTTAAGTCTTACCCTGATGACAATACCGTCATGCCACGCTTAGGCTCCCAGTTGCTTCCGACCACAGGGATACACCCAAAAAGTATTCGAGGTAAAAGATTTTCCCGACCCGGGTCTATTTCCTCACAACTCTAGATGGTATATGATGGAACACCTTGGAATCCTAACGGTCAACCGCGAGACGCAGACTCGGAATCAGACACCGTCGCACCGATAGGTTGGTGTGTGCCTTGCATAATGTTTATATTTTGGATGATAACTAAACTTTGTCTTTGATGATAACTAAACCGTGTGTATGCTTGCATATGCTTTTGATGATTGTGTGCACTCATGAAGCACTCATGATATTTGCTATGCTTGCATGTGTTTCATATGGGCAACTGTGCTATTGATGTTCCAATATGGTCGAGACTGTAAATGGCTTAAATGCAATCTAGCTCATATCTTGATTGACCATTGAGAAGAATGATCAAATTGTTAATGTGATTTACATGCATTTCCGTCATGCATTTTGAGACATGTTGTTTGATTGCATGACTATTTGGAGTTAGTTTTTGGTTGAAGAAAACTTGGGTTGTCAAGAGGCTTTAAAGCCTTTTATGATTGAACAAGTCTTTGTGCAACTCATGATGTATTGACTTGACTATTTTGAATTGTAGGATCAAATCTCATGACGGTCACTTGGAAGGAAAAACAAACGTGTGGACAAGCACCTTGCTTTCTACAATCTGAAATAGGTGGTATATGTCATGTCTAATCTATCAAGAATCATTGGTAAGATTTTTGCTTTGTCATAACATCGATCTCACCATGTGCACTTCACATAGTCTTCCTTAATATAGTTCACTCATGGCTTTTAAGGTTCACAGTGTCCTTAAGAATTTCACATAAAGTTTGGTAGAGATCATTCAATGTGTACAACCTCATAGTAATTAGCTCTTGTTATTTGGGTGTAAGACTTGTGTTTCCAAGGGCTAGAATGCATATCATTCATATTAATCTTGGTGGCATGTGTGTGTGATGCTTGAGTCTCATGGTTTGTTGTGAGTGGAAGATTTGATGGATGCTGGATTTTTCAGAAATGAAAGTCTCTTTTGAGTTCATCTCATTTTGAACATAACTTCATTTGATGTTTTGTCAATGGTTATGAAGTGCTTAAAACATTCACATTAATCTTGGTGAAATTGGTTTCTTGATGCCCATCTAATGTGTGAAATGGATTCATCTTCGGTCAATGGATTGAAGGATGCTAAAAGGGTTTTCACACTTATCTCTTATTCGTTCTAAATGTTTTGTATGAAGCTCATGCATTTATCATATGGATTATTGAGCTAAAGTTCTAATCAATTCTCTATGGTTTTACAGGTCAAAATACTCAGTATAGACCCTCCAAGTTCAAAGGAGTTTGATTCCACAAACTTGAATGGGCTGCTAATGGGGTTAAGGGTCTGAACGGTTGCAAATCTAGAATTTTCCAGATTTCGGTCGATCGCCCCTGGGGTTTTGGTCGACCGAAATCACCAGAAAGGGCTGTTTTCAGTCTGTAAATTTTAGGTCGACCGCCCACCCCATGTAGGTCGACTGGTACCGACGAAACCCAAACACATGGATCCAAAGACCATCTAAACCCAATCCATTTGTGCTCTACTTTTACCCACTTGCCCCTAGGGTTATGATATACATGTTTAGGCATGTTTCACATAGTTTTGGCAAGGGTTAAATGGTCTTTTCATACACTTTGTGTGGGTTTATATATGAGCTACGAATTTTGGGAGAACTAACCCTAACAAGCTAATCTTTCTATCTTGGAGGAGATTAAGGTCAAGGAGTAGAAGAGAAGAACGTGGGAGAAGGTTTTACAAGATTTTCATCTGCATCTAGGCATCTCTGGGGTTCATGGAAGAAGAAGAAAAGGTGGGGATCGATGAGAGGAACAAGAGGACGCAAGAATCATCATCATCCGAATCTGAGAATCAAGCATCAACATCCATAGTGAAGAGGCGGAATCTCGCGCTGGGTCCTGAGCGGGCTGTGGATCACCAGAAGATGAATCTGCAAGAGAGGGAAACGTGTCAGAGGGCCCAGGGGATCTCCCTGGGGCAAACCCTCCGATGGCTAAGTCAGTAGAGCGATGGTGGAAGCGATAATGGGGGGAGGAGAGAGCTGATGCGCGAGAATCCTCTCCACCAAAGGGTGAAGCGAATCGTGCTCAGGAGCTTAGGGTATGTGAATGCCTAGTTCATCTTACCATCGTCCAGAGGGTATCCCTTGCTTAAATAGTCCGCCGCCTTCAGGAGTCCTGTAAGCTGAGGGGTTCCCGGCGGGAGTTACGTCTTTAACGGGGGCTTTCATGGCCTGATCGTGGGAACGTTATCCCCTTGGAGTCCGGCAGCTCCCATGACTCTCCCGCTGGCGGAGGACTCTGAACGGCCGCACCTGCAGATAATCAACCGATTTTACCGAGCCTCGGGGATGCTAGCTCACGTCCGAGCGATAGGCATGGCCCGGCGAGGGTGGGGTCGGATAGATCGGCTGGAGCCTATCTCTCTCGGATGGGGAGAGGGCTTTAGGCCGGACCTTCCTTGGGACCTAACCGTTGTCTCGGGCCCTCCGAGCCTAGAAGGTCGCCGGGGAGAGTTGGTTCCTCGAGTCTTATTTATTGGGCTTTTCTCCCGAAGTGGGCCCTGTGGGCTATCACTTGGGTGGGCTCGCCGGGTTGGACCTTGTAGGTCTTGTTGGGCGGCCTTTGTGGTGGGCTGCGGAAATCCCCCTCTCCACTTGTCCCCCTCTTACTCCCCAGCCAAGGAGGCTCGGATGAGTAGTTTTTCGAGGCTTTGGACCGGCGTGGCTCAGGTGGGTGGAATTCCGTTGGCGTTGTGGAGCCGCTTATAGCGGTCGCCGAGGCCCGTAATGATGATCTGACGGATTCGAAACGAAGGGGCCCCCCTTTTTCTCGGAGCACGGAACGGCGCGCCGCCACCCTCAGGGGTTTTTAGGGGGCGCTGTTCATCGTTCTAGGCTTCCAGGGTTTTAGGCTTTCCTTGCTTCTTGATGCGCCGTGAGAGCACAGCGGAGACGCGGAGCCTTGCGGCGGCGTTCGAGAGTTGGCGAGGATAACCGCAGAGGCGATCCGGCAGCTTCCTTCTCCCCCGGAGTCTTCGAGCTCGTACGAGGGATCTCTCTCGACTCGATGGCGGATCAGAGTCCGGAGCTGTGCCGGTGAGGCGGGAACCCGTCCCCAACTGTAGTGAGTTGGGGGAGACGGAGGTGCGGAGGCTGGAGCATCGTTTCCGTCTGCCTCTCAGCTATAGCTTTGTTGCCGCCACTCCGTACGAGACGAGTCTGGATGATCGTGATGAGCACATTTGCACCTTCCTTCTGGCTTGGAAGAGTGGATTTCGGCTCCTTTTCGATCCTTTCGTGCTGCAGCTTCTAATTTTTTCGATTGGCACCTATTCAGTTGGTGGCCAACTCATATCTGCTGCTCTCGGCCTTCGGATTCTGTGTCGTCAGCACGACATTTTCCTTCTCGGACCTCTTCCACTTCTTTTTGAGTTGAAAGCGCACCCGCTGGCGGGGAAAGGCTTCTACTTCATCCAGGCGCGGAGGAATAGGAGCTGCATCTCGCTTGCGGCGAAGGACTCCTCGCACAAGGGGTGGAAGACCCAATTCTTCTGGGTGAAGGCGGTGGCGACGGACGAGATCTGGAGATGCCGGACCTCGCCCAACTTTCACCCGAAGCTGCCCCCTCGCCAGGAGGAGTTCCCTCCCCACGTGGAGCAGCAGGCTGCTCGTCTACTGGAGAACCGTCAATCGACCGAGGAGCTGGTGACGCCGGAGAACATCGAACGGTGTCTTCTCTCGCGGTTGACGTCGTCAGGTACGGCTCTTGAGGCTCTTTTTCTGGGGTGGTAGCTCCTTTTCCTCCTCCTGACTGGGGCTTCTTCTTGCTGCAGACGTGAGGCGGGAGCCGCTGGAGGAGGCGGCCGAGGTCATCAATCTGGGGGATGACTCGGTAGCCGGTGAGCCTGATGCCCCGGTGGGTCGCGTCAATGCCCGAGATAAGGGCAAGGGGGCGGCCTCCGAGGGATCTTCTCGATCGACCGGTCTGAAGCGCAAGGATCCCCTGGTGGGGAAATTTCGGGAGGCCGCGAAGGCCAGGAAGAGGGCCAGGAAAGCCGGTCTTCCTACCGCCGTCGGGGGCGATTCTGGCTCGGCGGCACTCCCCTCTCGGGGGCAGGATGGGGCCGACCCTTCCCGGCTGGCTCTCCCATCTGCCGAGCGAGAGGGGGCCGAGGAGACCAGGGGCCCCGCAGAGGGAGGTGATGGGTCGGCTCTCCCCTCTGTAGGGACAGAAGGGGCCGATGCCTGCGTGGCCGGCGCTGGGACCGAGAGTTCGGTCGGTGCAGATGGGGGTGCGCCCGCGGGGGTGTCGCAACCCCAAGTGCCGGCAGCTTCTGGTGCGGTGGATCCCGCGGCGCCGGTCGAGGGTGGGGGTTCGCCCGGGGAGGCGTTGCAACCCCAACCGACCGTGGCGCGCGGGGCGGTCAGCTTCGCTGCCCGAACAGGGTCTTCTGGCGGGGTGCCCAGGGTGGAGCAGTCCCCTTTGCCGGAACCTCTGGTCAGGCTCGGTATCTCGGGTGACTTGTACCGGCTCTGCCGGTCGATCGCCGAGAGGACGAGGGGGGGAGAAAGGCGCAGCACTCCCGCCGGGGTCCTTGATATCTGATGGAGGGCGGCCTGGTCATAGCTCGGACAGCGGCCGTGATGGCAGAGGCGCACGCCCGGACGGAGGCGGAACGGTCGAGGCTCGCCTGGACCCTTGGTGGATGCGAGGGAAAACTATCCCGGCTCGAGGGGGAGCATGAGGGGCTCCGGCGGGAGTTCCTCGCATTCAGGGAGTTGGCGTGTCGAGCCGACGGGAAGCCGAGGCGCTGGCCGAGCAGCTAGCAAGGGCCCAAGAATCGCTCGAGAGGAAGAGCAAACGTCTAGAAGACGAGCGTCAACGTCACATCGAGCTGGATGGCCTCTGGGAGCTTGAGCGCGACGAGCTGCAGGATCGAGCGGAGGACGCGGAGCGCCTTCGCGCTGAGGCTGAGGCGGACCGAGCCCGGGCGGAGGGTCGGACGATCGAAGCCGAGCGGAGGATGACCGAGCTAGAGGAGCGTCTGGCGAGGGCGGAAGAGCGTGCGGCCGAGGCGGAGCGGGCTCGGACGGGCAGGTCGAGGCGGAGGCGATCGAGCGCTACAAAGGCTCGGAAGCTTACTCAGCCGACCTGATTGAAGCTGCCCTACCCTACTACGAGGTAGCGCTCCGCCGGGGTGCTCGAAAGGGATTCAGGCAGGGCTATCGCCGGGCGATGAGCTATGCCAATGAGCACCTTGCCGGGGGTGATTTTCCTTATGGCCAGAGTTATGACTCGGACGAGTCAGTTTCCAGCTCCTCATCTTCGGCCGGGGAAGAACTGGAGGAGTCACCTCCAGCGGGGTCACCAACTCCGGAGGCTCCAGGAGGGCTCACGACCGGGACAGTTCTCGCACAGGCGAGGTCAGTGTCCGGGCCGGCCGTCACCGAAGGTACCGGGGGTGACGCGTCCCCTACTGCCGTTCCCGAGCTTCAAAGTGGGCCCGAGGCCTGATGTATTTTGCTTTATTTTGCCCCTTCCCCTTTTTGTCTGTTTTTCCTTCTGTAAGAGGATTTCTTTACGGGAGGCAATAAAGGACTTACTTTGTTTGATCGCTATCTTTGCCGTGATTTGGCTGGCGTATCGGGGGCAGTTGGAGGTGCCGATATTTTCTGCACCATTTTCGCATGCCGATTCGGGAGACTTCTGGCGGGGCGTCCTTTCATTCCACCATGCTTTGAAAGTCGAGGCGCTTCGCGAATCCCGCTAGGGCGGGGGCCGAGGAATTGGAGGTGACCTTCCAGGGGATGTCCTGTAGCGTGTTTTCGAGGGGGGAGTCATTTAAGGCGCGTGGCCTCCCTTGGCCTATAAAAAGGACCGAAGGGTGCTCCTTCCCTCTTAACACTTAGGACTCTCGCCGGCGGTCTGCTCTTATTCCCTCGTCTTCGCTCTGCGTTGCGCCGCCGCGATCGGAGCATGGAGGACCCTTCAGAAGATGACGCTGCAGACGACGGGGAGCGGCCGGTTCCAACTGTCCTGGAATATCGGTCGGGTCCCACGGTCGCCGCGCGTGCATGAGACGGGTCCGACGGTCGCCGCGCGGATCTGGAGAGGGCTTCGACGTGCGGGGGCACGCCGTTTGCCTCCTCTTGGCTCCGGCGAGGCTTCCGGGCGGACGCCGAGATGGAGGGCGGATGGGGGAGTTAGGGATGCCGGCCGCCATTCCCCTCCGCGGGAGGGGAGGAGGCAGCTCCAGTTCCTTCCTCACCCCTGTCCGCAGCCTCTTTCTCTCTCTTTTGTTCTTCATTTCTTTCACTCTTCGGGGGCTGCTTGCTTTCTGTTCGCCTCCAAAGAGTTGGTAGTTTGGCAGAGAGGAGACCTTCACGGCGCTCCTTTTTCCAGGTTGTTGCCAACTTGGAAGGTAGCCTTCCTCGCGTGAAAGGTGGCCTTCTCCTTGCTGTCCCTCTGTCACCTTTGTCACGGTCCACCCGAGCCAACTGGGTCGACCATCTCTTGTCCGAGCCAGTTTCTACGCGAGGCAGAGTCAGTGGCTGGATGCGAGAAGGTCAAGACCGGGTCGGCCGGGCGATGGCCGTTTGCCGCGGTGCTAGATGGATTTTTGCTTTTCACTATGTAATGTACCGGCAGTTGCTTTTCTGATGTACCAACAGTTATCTTGAATGAATGCAAAAAAAGGGGGTTTATTCTACCCGATTTGTTGATACAGTTTTCAGAAATAAAATCTGCGTAGTGTGGTTGCGTTCCATGTCCGGGGAATGGGTTCCCCTTCCATTGTGGCTAACCTGTACGCACCTTTCCCGAGCGTCTCGATCACTCGGTAGGGGCCTTCCCAGTTGGGGGATAGCTTGCCCGCCGCCTCCAGTGGTCGAGATGCTTCGGTCTTCCTGAGAACGAAGTCCCCTGGTCGGAATTGTCTGCCTCGGACCTTGGCGTTGTAGTACCGAGTGAGGCGGCGCTGGTATTCCGTAGCTCGGACGTTCGCGATCTCTCGGAGTTCGTCTGCCAGGTCGAGGTTCTCGAGCAACTTCTGCTCGTTTGCCTCGGGCGAAAAGCTGATCACTCGGAGAGACGGATTGGCGATCTCTAACGGAACGACGGCTTCGGTGCCATATACCAGCTGAAAAGGGGTCTCACCGGTTGCCGTCCTGGGGGTCGTTCGGTGCGACCATAGTACGCTAGGCAGTTCCTCGAGCCAGCTACCCTTAGCCTTGCCGAGTCTGGTTTTTATGCCCTTCAAGATGGTCTTGTTGGCATTTTCAACCAGCCCGTTGGCCTGAGGGTGGGCGACCGAGGTGAAGTGGTTGCGGATATTTAGGTCGGCGCATCTGTCTCGGAAGTACCGAGAGTCGAATTGCCGCCCGTTATCGCTCACTATCACTCGGGGGATGCGAAGCGACAGATGATCGATTTCCATACGAAACCCCAGACGACTGTCTCGGTGATCCTTGCTGTAGCTTCAGCCTCGATCCACTTGGTGAAGTAGTCGATGGCGACGATGATGAACTTCTTCTGGGATTGAGCCGTTGGAATGGCCCAAGGATGTCGATCCCCCACCGAGCGAAAGGGTAGGGCTCGGTAAGGGTGATAAGTTCCGTGGCCGGCTGATGGACCAAATGGTCGAACCGCTGGCAACGGTCGCAATGTTGTACGTAAGCCGTGCAGTCGCGCTGCAGGGTCGGCCACCAGTACCCCTGCCTTAGCAGGATTCTAGCCAGCGACCGACCTCCTGAATGTGCTCCGCACAGGCCTTGATGAATCTCTTCAACAGCTTGGCTTGCTTCGTTGGGACCGAGACACTTCAGAAGGGGCCCGGAGAACGATCTTCGGTAGAGAGCGTTGTCGAGGATGACGAAGCGCCGAGCTTGGTACTTCATTCGGCGGGCTTCCCGAGGGTCGGAGGGCTCCCGGGAGTCCCGTAGCCAGGACAGGTAGGGGGAGCGCCAGTCGTCGGGAGTGGCCGAGTCAATGGCGAGGAGCTCCGAGTCTATGCTCGGGCGCTCTAGCTCTTCTAGGAGGACCGATCGTGTACCTTCCGGGTCTAGGGAGGAGGCCAGTCGGGAGAGGGCGTCCGCCCGAGAGTTTTGCTCCCGAGCTATTCGGACTACCTCGAACTCCTCGAACTGCTGGGCCAGGCTCCGGACCAACTGTAGGTATTTGATCATAGGTGCCTCCCGAGCTTCGTACTCGCCATTGACCTGGCTTGCAACTAGCTGGGAGTCGGTGTGGATCCTGACTCGCTCGGCCCCCAGCCGTCGGGCCATGCGGGCTCCCGAGATAAGGGCCTCGTACTCGGAAGCATTGTTGGATGCCAGAAAGTTGAACTTTAGGGCGTATTGCAACTCTATTCCTTCGGGGAACTTAGGAGGATCCCTGCGCCGCTACCGACCGAGTTGGACGATCCATCGACGAACAGCTCCCAGGTTGGCCCGGTTGCTGTCGGAGGCCTGTCCTCGACCGGAACGGTGCTCTCGGCGATGAAGTCGGCGAGCGCTTGTCCTTTGATAGCTGATCGTGGCCGGTACGAGATGTCGTAGGCCCCGAGCATGATGGCCCATTTGACGAGTCGCCCCGAGGCTTCGGGATGGGCCAGAATCTTCTTCAGTGGCTCGCCGGTTAGCACTGTGATGGGATGCCCCTGGAAGTAGGGTCGGAGGCGCTTTGCGGAGGTAACCAACGCTAGCACGAGTTTCTCGGTTGCGGGGTACCTCCGCTCGGCCTCGTTGAGCACCTTGCTGGTGTAGTAGACCGGCCTCTCGACTCCCGAGTCATTTCTGACTAGGACCGAGCTGACCGTTGATGGCGTCGCCGAGAGATAGAGCAACAAGACCTCGCCCGGGACGGGCTTGGAAAGCACCGGGGGCGAAGCCAGGAACTCTTTGAGCTCGGCGAACGCTGTCTGGCATTCCCCATCCCATGCGAACGTAGCAGATGCTACCTTGGGCCCCCTCATCAGCTTGAAGAAGGGCAAGCATCGTTCGGCCGCACGGGACAGGAAACGACTGAGAGCAGCGACACGCCCCGTCAGACGCTGGACGTCTTTAATACACGTGGGCGGGCGCATGTCCAGGATGGCCTGGACCTTGTCGGGGTTGGCTTCGATCCCTCGCTGAGTGACCAGGAAACCCAGGAACTTCCCGGATCTTACTCCAAAGGCGCACTTGGCGGGGTTGAGCTTCATGCTGTACTTTAGGAGGGTGCCGAAAGTCTCGGCGAGGTCGGTGAAGTGGTCTTGGGCCCTCGGGGTCTTGACGAGCATGTCGTCGATGTAGGCCTCGACGTTCCGACCTAACTGTCCCTCGAACATATGGTTGACCAGTCGCTGGTATGTGGCTCCAGCATTCTTCAATCCGAAGGGCATCCGGGTGTAGCAGTACACGCCGTAGTCGGTGATGAAGGCGGTCTCTCGACATCTTCAGGGCTCATTCGGATCTGATGATAACCCGAATAGGCATCCAGAAACTGAGTATCTCGTTGCCCGAGGTTGAGTCAACCAGTTGGTCGATGCTCGGTAGCGGATAGCAGTCCTTGGGAGTGGCCTTGTTCAGATCGGTGAAGTCTACGCACATTCGCCACTTGCCTGTAGTCTTCGGCACCAGACGACGTTGGCTAGCCACGTTGGGTACAGGACCGATCTAAAAGACCAGTCTCTGTCCCTTGGTGACCTGCGCCTTGATGATCGCCTGTTTCTCGGGCGCATGCTTCCTCTCTCCTGCTGTACGGGTCTCACGGTGGCATCGAGGTTAAGCTTGTGCGTCACAGTCTCCTCTGGTATACCAGGGAGTTGATCATCGGACCAAGCGAAGACCCGACGTACTCAGAAAGAAACTCCTTGTATTGCTGCTGTTCCTCTGGTGGTAGGTCGGCGCCGATCCTTACTCCTAGGGCCGGGTCGTCGTTCAGGAATACCGTTAATAACTCGCCACCTGGCTCGGTGGTCACGGCTTTTCCTTCGACTCCCCTGGGGCCCTTATCCTTCCCGTCCGGCCTTGAGGCTTCCACCGAGATGTTGTAGCACCTTCTAGCCGTGGCCTGGTTACCTCGGACTTCCCCCAACCCGTTTTTGGTGGGAAACTTCATTTTTTGGTGATAGGTAGATGGTACGGCCTTTATTCGGCTGAGAATTTTCGGCCGAAAATGGCGTTGTACGCTATCATACCTTTAATCACTATGAAGTCCACTATGACCGTAACGGTTTTGGGTGGGGTGCCGATAGTGACCGGCAGGCTTAGGGCTCCCTCGGGGTAGGTGGCCAGGCCATTAAACCCGCAAAGGGGCGTTCGGATCGGGCGGAGCTTGGATGGGTCTTCCCCCATCTTGAGAAAACAGTCATAAGATAATACATCGGGGGCGCTCCCATTATCAACCAAAATCCTGTCTACATTACAGTGATTTATCGTGGCCGAGATAACGAGGGCATCGTCATGCGGGGTGCTCAGCCCTTCCAGGTCTTGGTCGGAGAAGACTATGACCTGGGGCTCCATCGGCGGGCCTCTGGGGGGCTCTAAGGCTCGGCTGGCTCGCTCGGCATGACGTTTCCTCTCTCGGCTGGTGTCGCCGCCCGATGCCGCTCCTCCGGAGATGACGTTGATGTGGACCCCTCGGGGGCGTTGTCGATCTCCTCTGCGGCGTCTCGGTCTTCTTTGTGCCCGGTCGTGAACCGGGCTAGATGCCCCAGATGGATGAGGCGCTCGATCTCGTCCTGGAGCTGATGGCAATCTCCGGTGTGGTGCCCGTGGTCGCCGTGGAACAGGCAATGCTTGTCCCGCTTGCGGTTCTTCGACCTCATTGGCTCGGGCTGGCGGAGAAGTCCCGAGTCTTTGATGTCTTCATAGATCTCGTAGACTGGCGCGGTCAAGGGGGTGTACCGCTCGTACTTTCTCTTGCGCTCTCCTTCTCGATCGCGCTTCTTACCCGAGCCAGGGTTTGGCTCGGAGGTCCGCTTCTTGTCCCCCTCCCGACCCGAGCCGGTTGCGTCTCGGTAGGCGCTGAGTACTTCTTCGCACTCGGCGTGGCGCAGTGCCAGAGTCACTAGCTCGGCAAGGGTCGAGGGAGGGTGGAGGACAAGCTCGCGGCGGAGATTCTCGTCCCGGGTGCCCCCGGTCAGTGCGGTTGTGGCTGAGGCCACATCCAGGCGGGGGATCCTGAGGGCTTCCGATTTAAATCGGTGGACGTAAGTCCGGAGCCTCTCCCCTTGCGCCTGTTTGAGAGCCAGGAGCCCCGCTACTGACCTTGGGGGGGGCGCTACCGGCGAAACTCTCCTTGAAAATTCGCCCGAATTGCCTGAAGTCTCGAATGGACCCAGGGGCGAGGGCCCGGAACCATGCCTGAGCACCTTGGACCAGGGTGGCCGCGAAGGCTCGGCATTTGATGGGATCCGGCGTTCCATGAAGGGTCACCAGGGCGTCGAAGCTATCGTAGTGGTCGGCTGGGTCGCCCTGGCCGTCGTAGAGCTTGAAGGTTGGAATGGAGGCTCTGGGAGAGACCTCTGCCTTCAAGATGTACTCGGAGAAAGGGGATTTCTCCTCGTCCTCGGGAGAGAGGTCTTCTGCAGGGCGCGGAGGGCGCGCTCTTGCTCTGCGAACCGTCTCTCGAAATCTCGCAGCCGAGGGACAGCTCTGGATGCAGTCGCACCGTGGGGCTGGGGGGGGGCGTCTTGGCGATCTCCGGGGCACTAGTGCCCGGGCGCGGCGGCCTCGCCCCCTGCTTCCCTCTCCTCGGCGTGGAGGAAGCCTCTTGCTCCGCAGGCGGAGCTTGCGAGGGTCCTCCGACGTCGTTGCGGAGGAGCTGTCGGCCGCGGAGGGTGAAGCGGCCTCCGCGGTGTGCTGCGTCGCACTCCTTCGAGGGGGACTTCCTGACGGGGCGCGGGACCTTGCGTCCCTAGCCGCCTGGGCCCTCATGAGCTCCACGAGGACGTCCATCTTTTCGTTGAGGGCCTGGAAGGCGTTGGCGCCACCGTCGAGGGGTGCCCCTGTCTCCGCCGGGGGGGGTGGTGGCCCTGTTGGTGGGGATGCTGGCGTTGGAGGGGGGGCTCTGTGAGACCCTAGAGGGGGCGCCTCCCGCCGCCGCCACAGCCTTACCTGCCCCGCCGGCGGATCTCCTCCCTGAGCTTCTTCTCACCATCTCGGCTCTTCGTGCGTTTCCCACAGACGGCGCCAGATGAAGAGGCGAGATCTCGCGCTGGTCCTGAGCGGGCTGTGGATCACCAGAAGATGAATCTGCAAGAGAGGGAAACGTATCAGAGGGCCCAGGGGATCTCCCTGGGGCAAACCCTCCGATGGCTAAGTCAGTAGAGCTATGGTGGAAGCGATAATGGGGGGAGGAGAGAGCTGATGCGCGAGAATCCTCTCCACCAAAGGGTGAAGCGAATCGTGCTCAGGAGCTTAGGGTGTGTGAATGCCTAGTTCATCTTACCTTCTTCCGGAGGGTATCCCTTGCTTAAATAGTGCGCCGCCTTCAGGAGTCCTGTAAGCTGAGGGGTTCCCGGCGGGAGTTACGTCTTTAACGGGGGCTTTCATGGCCTGATCGTGGGAACGTTATCCCCTTGGAGTCCGGCAGCTCCCCTGACTCTCCCGCTGGCGGAGGACTCTGAACGGCTGCACCTGCAGATAATCAACCGGCCTTACCGAGCCTCGGGGATGCTAGCTCATGTCCGAGCGATAGGCATGGCCCGGCGAGGGTGGGGTCGGATAGGTCGGCTGGAGCCTATCTCTCTCGGATGGGGAGAGGGCTTTAGGCCGGACCTTCCTTGGGACCTAACCGTTGTCTCGGGCCCTCCGAGCCTAGAAGGCCGCCGGGGAGAGTTGGTTCCTCGAGTCTTATTTATTGGGCTTTTCTCCCGAAGTGGGCCCTGTGGGCTATCACTTGGGTGGGCTCGCCGGGTTGGACCTTGTAGGTCTTGTTGGGCGGCCTTTGTGGTGGGCTGCAGAAATCCCCCTCTCCACATAGGCTTGGGAAATCAAAGGGGGAACAACTTCTACATCTTATTCCTATCTATTTGTGATGTTTATCATGGGTTTTATTTGGATCTGAGCATATCTTGAGTATTTATGTTTATTTTCTAAACTCATAGAGATATTTGTGTGTGTGTGTGTGTGACCGTCTACGTACGGTTGTGTGCTTTCAGTGCTGCGGTTGTTGCAACGTGTGTGTGTGTGTGTGTGTGTGTGTGTGTTGCTGGATTCATGATCCAACGCATCTGTGTGTGTCTTTGTGCCGCATTTGTTGTAGCGAGTCTATGTGTGTTGTGATCCGGTGTCGGATCGTGTTGGAGACTCTGTCTCCGTGTGTGTGTGTGTATTGGGGCGCATCCCCATGTGTGTGTGCAGGCGTCGTCCTGCGTGTATGTTGGAGTGTTGCTCTGTATTGGGGATTTATCCCCGTGTGTGTTGGAGCCTTGCTCCGTGTTTGGGAAGTCTTCCCCGTGCTGGTTTATCTAGCGAGTGAATCCTTTCCGGTTTGGTAAGGGGTGGACATAGGGAGCCCGTCGTGGTCCCGAACAACCTTAAAAATCCTCGTGTCCAGTGGTTTACCTTGTGTTATGTATGTTTGTGAGATTGTAATGTTAACTCTGTTTATCTTGATCTTGTGTGAACGACGAGATTGAGAGAATTTGTTTATCCTTGCTTACTTTATTTCTATCAATCTTGTTAAACTTGGTAATTCCGCTGCATAAGTTTAAATTTACCATTTCGCCTGGGGGACAATTCAACCCCCCCTTCTTGTCTGCTTGCCTACCTAGGGACCAATAATTGGTATTAGGGCTAAGGCTCTATTTTTCATAGATCTAACGATCTAGAGCAAGATCCAGATCATGGCTACCAAAGTTTTCACTATGGATTCTCCACCTGTGTTTGATGGTTCTAACTTCGATCTGTGGTTAGGAAGAATGTGCAGTCTTGTCAACTCATATGACCCTAAGCTATGAAAGCTTATCTCACATGGTCCTTATGAGTTGCCTAAAGACGAATCAGTCTAGACTGCAGATTATGATACTAAACATGATCAAAATTGCTTAGTTCTAAGTTTGCTTATTGTCGCAGTTGATGTTAATAGTTTTCCTTTTGCTTCCAGCTGCAGCTCCGCAAAGGACATGCTAGATGGCTTGGTGGCTTCCATGAGGAGAATGGGGACAAATGTCTTGTGGCAGGTATGAGTGATCACGGCAGTGATCAACAGAATGGATTACCCTCGGAGGTAAATTCAGATTCTGAAAATATATCTCTTGATGAGCTATTGGATGCATACAGTGAGCTTGCAAGTAAATATAAGAAGCTAAAATCTGAGAATAAAAAATTGAAAAAGAAGGTTGAACAAAACAACTGTGATTCCTCCTGTAAAAAATGCTCACATTTAGGGGAATTGATTAAGGCTCATGTGTTTGATATTGAATTTCATAAAGATCAAATTTGCTCCTTAAGAAATCAAAATAAAGAGCTGAAAGAAAAAGTAAACTCAATGGCCAATGATCAAACCTTGATAAATGAACTCATTCGTGATGAGAAGCTTGCAAAAGAAAATAAGAAACTGAAAGAATTGAACACGGCCATTTCTGAAAGATTGTTATTTTTAGAAAAAGAAAATTTTGTGGTTACAAGTGATTGTGAAGATGTGGATGGATTAAAACAGGAAGTTGATAGCCTCAAGAATACCCATGCATTGTTGAATGTCAGGCTTGCTACTTATGAAGAAGAATTTGCCAGTGTAGAATTACACATTTCATCTCTTCAATCTAAAATACTTGGCTTGAATAATTCGCTATCTAAATTTGTAGATGACAAAGAAAATCTGGACAAATTGATGGGAATGAAAGTGAATTTTCAAAGAGAAGGGCTGTGATATAATCCTGTGAACAAAAAGAAATTTGAGAATAAGTTAAACACTTCATTTATTCACAGCACATGTATACCTAGCACCTCCAAATCAAACTCCTAGCAACACACTATGCCAAGAACTCAACAAAATTCAAAAAACAATGTGAATGTCCCAAATGTGCATGCTAGAAACACTCATGTAATGCCCCATCCATCTAAGAAAAGAAATGTTTCTTGTCTCTACTGGGAAAAACTTGGACACATAATGTATGATTGTTTCATCATGAAAAATGATGATATGAAAGCATGCAGGAATAAAACTGGTTTCAAAAATATAAAGCAATCATTTACCACAAAATCTTCCATGCATTGTAATCACTGTGGTAAAAGAGGTCATACAATTTCACACTGCTAGCTGTTGATGAAGAAAATGAATTTTCATGCTGGCCAAGATAAAGTTTCTTCATCCATATGGAAGCATGTTACCAATCTGAATAAAAATTCCCTCATGTCATATGTCAATTGTGACTACTTTGGTAAAGTGGGTTACAAGATGAATGATTGCTTTACGTTAAAGCATGATGACAAGTTTGCCTTCATAAAATTTGTTAATCCATCAATACTGAAGAAAAGAGATTTTCATTCAACACATCATGTCAGCACACACAAAATGGTCGAGCCAATGAGAAGAAGGAATGTGATATCACATGCTTCAAATAATCTTCATGCTTTTAAGCTTTCGAAGTCATGTTGTCATTACTGTGGTAAATCAGAGCATAACATGGATGATTATTTTTTGATGAAAAATGATGATTTGAATGTTGTCAAAAATTAGAAACCACATGTCAATGTTGCTGCTAACCCGCAAGGACCCAAAAGGATTTGGGCACCTAAGAATGCCAAATGAGAAATCTGTTTTGCAGGTGTGTCTTGGAAATATGACGCATGAAACATGTTTTCAGTCAAGAAGGGTTGCCTTGAGGTCAAGTGGAAGGTTTGGAAGATGATGTATGCTCAAGACACAGGTATTGAAAATAAATTTTTAAGTTATTTTTGAAAAACTCAAATTTGCATTAACCAAAACTCCATTAATAAAAATTTCATAAAAAAGTTGTTTTTATTATTAGAATGCATGGCATCTTTCATGAATCACTAGTGCATGATTGTATTTCATGAAAATGAATATTCATCCATCTGATCATCATTGCATGACTTCAAGGTATATTAAATGGTGACCTAAGGAAGGGCATGTCATTCCTGACAGAAATCTATCACCATGCGTGAGAATGTGCCTCTGCCTAGTACCATGAGTCACTTGTTCATATAAGTCATAGGATGCATATTTTTCTGTTAAAACATCATTTGTGTAATTCATGCACATTGTGAGGGGGAGCTGTTAGCTGGTATGTGTAAACTGTCTATGATGAAAACTGCTGGCCTATTCAAAGAATTACATACAGTGAGTCTGCATAAACTCTCATGCACTGTCTTGTAAAAATTTGTAAAACCCGATTCTCATATTAGAATGCATATCCATTCTCATGCATATACATTGTTGATGAAACTTGATATTTGCATGTGTGAGACTGCGGAATGTACCTCTCAAAGGTGCTGCTAAACCCCAGGGATCCAAGAAAGCTTGGGTACCAAAATCTACAAAATGAGAACTTTGATTACAGGAGTGACTTGAGGGCAAATGAAGAAATTGAGAAAAACAAGAGATTCTCAAGGCAAAGGTAAGAAAACAAAAATCTGAAATACTGACCTTCATGAGGTTAGTGATTTTGGTGCTTGAAGGCATATGGTACTGCCTGCTGAACTAAGGTAATTCAACCTTTTGCTATAGAAATAAAATTTCATGCATTATCTTATGGCATTGGGTGGTATTGTTTCATGACATGTATTGCTTCTGAAAAACTTGACCTCTTGTTCCTCTACTCTGCTGTGCCAAAAATGTCCAAATGGTTATTTGAACAATTCTTGATTGAAACTGCATGTGTGATATCACATTTGAGCTTAACTGCATTTTTGGTATATCAAATCATGTTAGTGGAAGAGTGGATCACGTCCACTTGGAAGCTTTCACCATGTGTGAGTCGAGTCTGCGGACATCAAACTCCGCCTTGTACCAGAACTTAGAGAAATCAAATGGCTAACTTGTGATTGGATTATTTTTCTTCTAAAAAGTCATTGAAAAATCTATTTGGCTTGTGGATGATTTTTTGAACTTCTAAAAATCTATTGAAAATCTATTTTTGAAAAGTTTTTGAAAATAAAATGGGTTGCATTACTCATTTCTGATCTTTTCTGCACCCTTGTTCATAAAGGCCATGTGTTGGAAAATGCTTGTTGTTCATATTTCAAAACTGAATGTCCTTTTGTGGAATCTGAAAAATATTCTGAAAATCAAGCTTTCCTATCTTACTTTTTCATCTTGCATTCCATTCTCATATAGTTATAGGTTGCATTGCATTTAGGACATTCAAATAAAAATCTAAAATTTTACATTCATGATGCATTCTGCATTTTACAATGCACATTGCATATCTTCCAAATTGTGTGATTGCATGTTATATATGTTATTCACCCCCATCCTTGGAATTTCTAAGACCTCATGATTCTTGCTAAATAATGTTACTTTGAGTCATCACTGGAGTGTTTCTTGTCAATACACTCAGGGGGAGTAAAGATTTGATAAGTGTATCTATTTCGGGGGAGCTGCACTGTTGTGTGTTCATAAAATTTTTGGTATACGTGATGAATCAAATTTACACACTTCATGCACAAGATGTGAAAATGAGTGTTAAAGATAAGGATATATGAATTTCTTCTCAACACTCTAGACATATTAAACTTGCTGCATGAATATTAAAGAGGCAGTTAACCTCGGACTTAGTCAAACAAGCACATCTAAGCATCCAAATGGGCCTTAATGGGCCACCGCTCTCTTCGTTGCACTCTATTCCCGGGGTGACTATGTGATACCAAGGGTGACTTATGGGAATGGACCCTTGCTGGTAGAGGGCCAGCAAGGCCAAGAATTAATTCCCCAAGGTTGGTTGCCCAATTCGATTGGGGCCGACAAAGTGCACTCGGGCACCGGGTCACACTAACCCACGGCGATCACTCTAAGTCATGGACTTGAGGATCGGGCGCTCCTCACGAATTCAGCGGTGCATGAATCAAATATTGAGAGAGCTACACTAGGTGAGAAAGGAAGAGACACTTACTCGACCGGTTTGAAGAAACCGGTCCCGGTCGGAGACGAGGGCGAGCGGGGAGGCGGTGGTTCCCCACACGCCGCGGCGGTGTCGCTTGACCTGCCAAACCACTTACAAAACTACTCCTCTCGCAGGAGGGGGGATCTTGGGGTAGGGGTTAATATGATACATTCAAACACTACCACCACGCAGGGTGGGGCCTTCAGCCGGCCAAGCGGGGAGGGGTTGGTGGACCGAAACGAAGAGAAATGAGAACTAGGGAAGTTGCAGCTTCAATCTGGAATTCTGGACAGGGGGTCGCTGTGATGGCTATGCCGGGCTTGTCCGGACTCCAAATTGATCGAAACCAGCTCCTGAAGCTTCCTGACTGGAAGAGGTAGACTCCAGAATTTTTGAGGAAGCTCAGACGGTAGGAGGTGGCTGCACCAGCAATAGGAAGTAGCCTCCTCTGTCTGGCCGCAGGTACTGTCTGGACTGTAACAGCAAGTTGCAGAAGTGACTGAGCGCCCTCCCGAGCTCCGATCAGCACGAAACCAGCGGCATCATCTTCGTGGTCGAGGTAGCTTTCAGCAGGAGGTGACGGAGATGCATTCAGAGGTCGAGGATGGCCGGGGCACCCAGAAGAGTGGGTACTGGTCGGAGTAGACAGCAGAAAACAGAACTAGATAGATCGGGGGAGAAAATTCGTAACTTCTTCCTCCGGTGGCCGAACGGGTTCTGTTTCTTGATCTTGAAAGATGACCGGTAGAGGAAGAACTTTGATGAAGGGGCTTCAGCCTGAATCCGCTGGGGTTTGTCGTGGCAGAAGGATCTTCCACGCTCTGGTCCAGGATGAAGACCTCTCTGCGCACTGTTGGGAGAATGGCTCTATCTGGCAGCTCCGAGCTCCGATCGTGTTGATTCCACCTCGCCTGCGAAGTAGACTGGAAGGCCTTTCCAGAAAGGTAGGCCACGCCTTCTGAAGAACTAGGATGAATCCGTGGTTGACGCTGCAACAAGGGCTGTTCTGCAGATCTGCACAGCTCCAACCTACTAGAAGAAATGAGAGGGAGATATGGCTTCTTTGGTGGAGGGAAATGGTAGGAATGACCTAAGGGAGAGTGGGGGCTCTTGTGGGGTGGAGAAGGGAGCTAATGGTGATGGGGAATGAGGTGGAGAATGGCTGGAAGCAAGTGCTAGCAGGTGGAGGAGGAAGAGCTACGAATTTGGGGAAGGTGGGTGAGAGGAGAAGGTGAGGGGGGCACAAGTGAGTGGAGGGAAGGGTGGATTTCAAATTCAAAAGGTCTTGGAAGGTGGGTGATTATGTTGGGAAGTGGAGTGCTTGCATTGGAATGGGGTAGATTTGGTTGGAAGGTGGAGGAAGGTGTTGGAATGGGGAGACTTCTACCTAGGAACTAGGGAGTGGAGTAATGGAGGCCATGGGGAAGTGGAGGGCATTAAAGGAGGTGGTTGGAGGTTGGAAGTGGATGGGAGGAGGGAGGAGAGAGAAGGAAATTCGGATTTGGGGTTGGAGGAGAGAGAAAGAGGGGTGAAATAGAGAGATTAAGAGGGGAATGGGTGGGGAATCTCTCCCCTAGGGTCTCTCACCCAAAAACTAGAGGAATCACTCCAATTTGAACTCAAATGGCAAGTTTAACTCAAAAGGATGTAATCATTCATTAACTTCAAATGAGGGGAGTGGGGTCCTATATATAGGCAACCCACTCTTTACAATAAGTCCCTGACAAAATAAACAACTACAAATAACCAAGGGGGTTGGAGTGCTAATGGGCCTAGTCCAACGAATGGGGCCCAATAGCTTACATTAGACATCATGATGATACCAAACATAGGAAAATAAGTGCTAGACTTAGGGAAATGACTCAAATAAAATGGAAATACATCAAAATGACTCAAAGGAAAACTACAAAATGGATAAGGGGCCTTAATAGAGTGAGGCCCAAACTCAACTAGCTCCCGAATGTGAAGAAGTGGACCCGAGCCAAAGGGAGTCGTGGGTGATGCCTCCATCAAATCCCCTGGGCCGCAAAGAGCTCGACTCCGTCGAGTAAGGGTCCATCCGGCTAAGGTACCGCTCGAGGAGATCTGGATCCAATCGCTGTAGGTCCTCCCGACTTACCCATGAGTCTTCCAACGGAGGCCGATCCTTCCACCTGACGAGATAGCGCTCATAGACCTTGCTCCGGGTGGTAGTGACCTGCTCATCCAATATTTGTTCAATGCGATCACGCTGAGCTCTTTTGGCTAGTGGACTCTCCTCTCGGGTGGGTGCTCTCTCAAAGGAGGGAGTGGGCTCGATCTCCTCACTAGGTCTCACCGTGGGGCCCTTGTAAGACACTAAGTCGGCGACATTGAATGTAGGACTTACCCCATAATCCTCGGGGAGATCTAATTCATAAGCATTCGCACCAATACGCCTCAAGACCTGGAAGGGCCCAGTCCCACGTGGTCTCAACTTGGAGTTGGCTCTGGGGAGAGCCTCTCCGTCCTCACCATCACAAAGTCACCCACTTGGAACTCTAAGTGACGCCGGTGAGAGTCGGCCAACCTTTTATACGCCTCATTTTTCATGCCAATGTGCTTGCGGATTTCCTCATGCAACTCTCTAATATGTTGTGCAAAAGACTCGGCAGAAATGGACACTCTAGCATGCTGGGGAAGGGGAATGAGATCGGATGGCTTTCTTGGTTTGTACCCATGCACTGCTTCAAATGGACTCATCCCTATTGACTTATTGACGGAATTATTGTATGCAAACTCAGCCTGTGGTAAGATGAGATCCCAATTTCGGGCCGATCCTCAACAAGACACCTAAGGAGGTTCCCTAGACTCCGGTTGACCACTTCAGTTTGGCCATCCGTTTGGGGGTGGTAGGCAGTGGAGAATTTGAGGAGGGTACCCATCATGTGCCAAAGAGTCTTCCAAAAATAGCTAGTGAATTTGACATCCCTATCGGAGACTATGGTCTTGGGTAGCCCATGGAGGCGGACTACCTCATCAAAGAATAACCGGGCTATATGGGAGGCATCGGAGGTTTTGTAGCATGGGATGAAGTGGGCCATTTTGGAAAATCTATCAACCACCACATAGATGGAGTCATGCTTCCTAGAGGTCTTGGGTAAACCTAGCACAAAGTCCATGCTCAAATCTTGCCATGGGCGGTCGGGAATGGGAAGTGGGGTGTATAGGCCGGTGTTTTGTTTTACTTGTTTGGCCGAAGCACATGTGCGACATTGACCCACTATTTTGCCTACATCCCTCTTGAGGCTTGGCCAATAAAATTGACCCTCAACTAAGGCAATGGTCTTGTGGACCCCAAAATGACCGGCTAACCCACCGGCATGTAATTCCCAAACCAAGAAGTCTCGAAGAGATGTCCGAGGAATGCAAAGCCTTGGTCCCTTGAAGAGGAACCCATCCTCTAAAATGAATCCTTCATGCTCCTTGCTAGAATGAGTGGTCAAGTTGGCATAGATTTGTCCAAAGTCGGGGCAACTAGGATAATCATCCTTGACCTTGTCAAAGCCAATCACTTCCACTTGGATAGTGGATAACAAGGACATCTTCCTACTAAGGGCATCCGCGGCCTTATTCTCACTCCCGGCCTTGTGTTTGATGACAAAGGTGTAGGATTGTATGAACTCAACCCATCGGGCATGTCGGGCATTCAACTTTTGTTGGGAATTGAGGTATTTGAGTGCCTCATGGTCGGAAAAGATGACAAACTCTTTGGGAAGCAAATAATGTCTCCAATGTCGGAGGGATTGGACCACGGCATAGAACTCCTTGTCATAGGTGGAGTATCTAGTCCTAGCATCACATAGCTTCTCACTAAAGTAGGCGACCGGGTGTCCCTCTTGACTAAGAATCCCTCCTATCCCAATCCCGGATGCATCACAAGTGACCTCAAAAACTTTAGAGAAATCGGGAAGACATAGGACCGGGGCTTGGGTCAACTCTTCCTTAAGCTCAAGGAAGGCTTTAGAGGCGGCTTTGGTCCAAACAAAGGTTCCCTTTTTGAGACAATCAGTTATTGGGCCGGTGATAGTGCTAAACCCCCGAATGAATCTTCTATAGAATGTGGCCAACCCATGGAAACTTCTAACCTCATGAAGGGTGTGGGGTTCAGGCCAATCAATGATAGCTTGGACCTTGTCGGGGTCCATGGAGACTCCTTTGGTTGACACCACATATCCTAGGAAGGTGATGGTAGTGGTCATGAAATGACACTTTCTTAGGTTGGCAAATAAGCTCTCTTGCCGGAGGACGGTGCAAACTTTCCTAAGGTGTTCGAGGTGGGCTTCATGGGTGTGGCTATAGATGAGAATATCATCAAAGTATACCACTAGAAAGTTCCCAATGAAAGGCCTAAGTGCTTCCGTCATAAGACGCATGAAAGTACTTGGGGCATTAGAAAGCCCAAATGGCATGACTAACCACTCAAAGAGACCATCCTTGGTCTTGAAGGCCGTTTTCCACTCATCCCCGGGCCTTATCCTAACTTGGTGGTAACCACTCTTGAGATCTATCTTAGAGAAGATGGTGGCTCCAGCTAGCATGTCCAACATGTCATCAAGCCTAGGGATAGGGAACCTATACTTGACGGTAATCTTGTTAATGGCCCGGCTATCCACACACATCCGCCACGATCCATCTTTCTTGGGGGTAAGGAGGGCCGAGACGGCACATGGACTCTTACTAATGCGGATGAAGCCCTTCCTAATGAGTTCCTCTATTTGCCTCCTAAGTTCGGCATGTTCCGTAGGATTGAGGCGATAATGAGGAAGGTTTGGAAGGGTGGCTCCCGGCACTAGGTCGATTGCGTGTTGCACATCACGCATGGGAGGGAGTTGGTCCGGGAGCTCTTCCGGGAACACATCATGAAATTCTTCCAATAGTTGTTGGATCTCTATGGGATGGGGATTAGAAGGGGTAGGTTCCCCTAAGCATATGACAACCGCACACAAAGGCACCCCTTGAGCAATTTCCTCTTCAAGCTCTCTCCTAGTGATGAGATGAATACCCTTGGTCAACCCCGTGGTTCTACTTTGTTTTGGGGTTTGGATAAGGGCTTGAGTTGGAGGGGTGGAGTTCCCCGAGACTTGTGGAGTGGTGGGGTGTGATCCTTGAGGGAGAGTGTCCCTCTTGGGCATGGGACGAGGTGGGGAAGGGTTAAGACGGATAGTCTTACCCTCATGCTCAAAGGTGCATATGTTGCTTCTTCCTAGAATGGTGGCATCCGCATCATAGAGCCAAGGTCTTCCTAAAAGGATGCTACCCACTTCCATAGGTATGACGTCACACCATATTTGGCCATGGTAGGAAGAGAAAGTGAGAGGCACTAGGCATTGGGTGTTGACCGGGATGGAGTTGTTGTTGATCCATGAGACCCGGTATGGACTTGGGTGGGGAGTGAGAGTAAGCCCAAGGAGCTTGACGGTGTCGGGTGATACGGCATTAACACAACTACCACTATCCAAGATCACTTTCCTCACATGGTTTTCTATCTTGACAAAGGTGTGGAAAATTGAAGTCCGTCGCCAATCCTCTTCTTGAGGTTGGGTGAGAGTGCACCTAATGACTCCTAGATGGGAGTTGTTTGAAGGAGTGGAATGATCTAGACCCGACTCTAGACATTGGGCTTCATACTCCTCTTCCCAATCTATTAAGGCTTCATGTTCCTCAATGACATTTTCTTGTTCCTTTTGGGGTTGGACTTCTTCCTCAATAAGCAAGCTAGATAGCCCCTTAGATGGACATTGCCCCGCAAAATGACCATACCCATGACACTTATAGCATTGTTGGCGCCCACTTCCCGGGGTGGCTCCTACACTTGGGCCTTTGGGGTTGTCATCCTTCCGTGGAAGAGGGTGACTAGGAGCGGGTTTGTTTGGAGTGATGGGTGGGGGAGGGTTGTAGGACCTTAAAGGGGCATTCCCACTTGGGCTAGGAGCTCTCATGGGGGTGGGTGGAATGGGACGTGGTCCCATGTTTTTGGGGTCGGTGGGTCGGGGAGGGATAAATCGGGAACTCCTAGAAAACCTTTCCACGTCTCTAGCAATTTGGTAAGCTATCTCAAGGTTATCAACATCTCTCATGAATAGTTCCCTCTTGATGTGGCTTTGAAGCCCATTCCTAAAGCGGGATAAGGTGACATCCGCATCCTCATGGACTCCACACTTTAGAAGATAAGAGTCAAATTTTTCAATGTACTCTACCACGGTCTTTCCTTCTTGGGTGAGGCTTTGCCATTCATCTAGGAGCATTTGGTGGTAGGTTCAGGGAAGGTATTTGTTCCTAAGTAGATTCTTCATATCCGCCCAAGTGTTAATAGGCTCATCCCTCCTAATCCGCCTTAGACCCTCTTGATTTAGCCAATAAGTTTTGGCCAACTTAGTGAGATGCATCTTAGCCAATCTAACTCTTCTTTGGTCGGACATGGGGTACCATTCAAAGTATTGGTCCATGGCGGTCTCCCATTCTAGGTAAACACTAGGTTCATGTGAACCGTCAAAGTTTGGGGCCTCTACCTTGATCATCCTTAAAAGGGGGTCATCCGGATCATCCCGTGGACGCCGGTCATGGTTTTGATGGGGGCGAGGTATCTCATACTCATAATAATGGTCATAGTCCATTTCATCCCTATAAAATTCAGCATGTGGGTGATGGGCTCTTGGGCCGTTGTTCCTTGGGTGGAACTCATCCCTATGAGGCTCTATATGTGGAGGGTGGACTCTTGGGCCTTGGTTCCTTTGGGGAAAACCATTCCTATGATAATCACCATGTGGTGGAGGGACTCTTGGCTCATTAATTCTTGGGTGTGGATCTTCCCTATGAGGTTCATCTTGTGGAGGGGGAATTCTAGGCTCATTGTTCCTTGGGTGGTACCCTTGGTCTTCTAACCGAGCAATTCGGTTGGTAATGGACTCTAGTTGGGCAAGGATGGTTGTGAGGGCAGCCTCTACCCTTTCTTGGGGTTCCTCCCTAGGAACATCTTGGTTGAGTTGGTGAGGATTGGGATCCATGGTTGGAATCGAAGATGAAGAACCGGGTTGGTAGCTAGTACCACTACGGGTGGACATGCAAGACAAAGGGCCAAAGTGGTTGGACACACAATGCAAAGGTCCTAGGACTTAGACTTGATAGAGACAAGTCAAGGACTTGCTCTGATACCACTTGATGTGACACAACCTCGGACTTAGTCAAACAAGCACATCTAAGCATCCAAATGGGCCTTAATGGGCCACCGCTCTCTTCGTTGCACTCTATTCCCGGGGTGACTATGTGATACCAAGGGTGACTTATGGGAATGGACCCTTGCTGGTAGAGGGCCAGCAAGGCCAAGAATTGATTCCCCAAGGTTGGTTGCCCAATTCGATTGGGGCCGACAAAGTGCACTCGGGCACCGGGTCACACTAACCCACGGCGATCACTCTAAGTCATGGACTTGAGGATCGGGCGCTCCTCACGAATTCAGCGGTGCATGAATCAAATATTGAGAGAGCTACACTAGGTGAGCAAGGAAGAGACACTTACTCGACCGGTTTGAAGAAACCGGTCCCGGTCGGAGACGAGGGCGAGCGGGGAGGCGGTGGTTCCCCACACGCCGCGGCGGTGTCGCTTGACCTGCCAAACCACTTACAAAACTACTCCTCTCGCAGGAGGGGGGGGATCTTGGGGTAGGGGTTAATATGATACATTCAAACACTACCACCACGCAGGGTGGGGCCTTCAGCCGGCCAAGCGGGGAGGGGTTGGTGGACCGAAACGAAGAGAAATGAGAACTAGGGAAGTTGCAGCTTCAATCTGGAATTCTGGACAGGGGGTCGCTGTGATGGCTATGACGGGCTTGTCCGGACTCCAAATTGATCGAAACCAGCTCCTGAAGCTTCCTGACTGGAAGAGGTGGACTCCAGAATTTTTGGGGAAGCTCAGACGGTAGGAGGTGGCTGCACCAGCAACAGGAAGTAGCCTCCTCTGTCTGGCCGCAGGTACTGTCTGGACTGTAACAGCAAGTTGCAGAAGTGGCTGAGCGCCCTCCCGAGCTCCGATCAGCACGAAACCAGTGGCATCATCTTCGTGGTCGAGGTAGCTTCAGCAGGAGGTGACGGAGATGCATTCAGAGGTCGAGGATGGCCGGGGCACCCAGAAGAGTGGGTACTGGTCGGAGTAGACAGCAGAAAACAGAACTAGATAGATCGGGGGAGAAAATTCGTAACTTCTTCCTCCGGTGGCCGAACGGGGTTCTGTTTCTTGATCTTGAAAGATGACCGGTAGAGGAAGAACTTTGATGAAGGGGCTTCAGCCTGAATCCGCTGGGGTTTGTCGTGGCAGAAGGATCTTCCACGCTCTGGTCCAGGATGAAGACCTCTCTGCGCACTGTTGGGAGAATGGCTCTATCTGGCAGCTCCGAGCTCCGATCGTGTTGATTCCACCTCGCCTGCGAAGTAGACTGGAAGGCCTTTCCAGAAAGGTAGGCCACGCCTTCTGAAGAACTAGGATGAATCCGTGGTTGACGCTGCAACAAGGGCTGTTCTGCAGATCTGCACAGCTCCAACCTACTAGAAGAAATGAGAGGGAGATATGGCTTCTTTGGTGGAGGGAAATGGTAGGAATGACCTAAGGGAGAGTGGGGGCTCTTGTGGGGTGGAGAAGGGAGCTAATGGTGATGGGGAATGAGGTGAAGAATGGCTGGAAGCAAGTGCTAGCAGGTGGAGGAGGAAGAGCTACGAATTTGGGGAAGGTGGGTGAGAGGAGAAGGTGAGGGGGGCACAAGTGAGTGGAGGGAAGGGTGGATTTCAAATTCAAAAGGTCTTGGAAGGTGGGTGATTATGTTGGGAAGCGGAGTGCTTGCATTGGAATGGGGTAGATTTGGTTGGAAGGTGGAGGAAGGTGTTGGAATGGGGAGACTTCTACCTAGGAACTAGGGAGTGGAGTAATGGAGGCCATGGGGAAGTGGAGGGCATTAAAGGAGGTGGTTGGAGGTTGGAAGTGGATGGGAGGAGGGAGGAGAGAGAAGGAAATTCGGATTTGGGGTTGGAGGAGAGAGAAAGAGGGGTGAAATAGAGAGATTAAGAGGGGAATGGGTGGGGAATCTCTCCCCTAGGGTCTCTCACCCAAAAACTAGAGGAATCACTCCAATTTGAACTCAAATGGCAAGTTTAACTCAAAAGGATGTAATCATTCATTAACTTCAAATGAGGGGAGTGGGGTCCTATATATAGGCAACCCACTCTTTACAATAAGTCCCTGACAAAATAAACAACTACAAATAACCAAGGGGGTTGAGAGTGCTAATGGGCCTAGTCCAACGAATGGGGCCCAATAGCTTACATTAGACATCATGATGATACCAAACATAGGAAAATAAGTGCTAGACTTAGGGAAATGACTTAAATAAAATGGAAATACATCAAAATGACTCAAAGGAAAACTACAAAATGGATAAGGGGCCTTAATAGAGTGAGGCCCAAACTCAACTAGCTCCCGAATGTGAAGAAGTGGACCCGAGCCAAAGGGAGTCGTGGGTGATGCCTCCATCATCATGATTCTTGCTAAATAATGTTACTTTGAGTCATCACTGGAGTGTTTCTTGTCAATACACTCAGGGGGAGTAAAGATTTGATAAGTGTATCTATTTCGGGGGAGCTGCACTGTTGTGTGTTCATAAAATTTTTGGTATACGTGATGAATCAAATTTACACACTTCATGCACAAGATGTGAAAATGAGTGTTAAAGATAAGGATATATGAATTTCTTCTCAACACTCTAGACATATTAAACTTGCTGCATGAATATTAAAGAGGCAGTTGAGGAAAAAGTTGCCTGCCTATTTCTTCAAAAAAAAAAAATCTGAAATGAAGATAGAGCAATGTTTAGTCTCACTGAGTAAATTTGGCACATGTCACCTGAAACGTGATGTGGTTCATTTCAAAAAAGTGTTCTACTATAGTATTTCTGCTCAAAATGAACTGAAATGGTCAATATTCTGAGTAACCGGGGAGTCTGGCATAAGCTCCATGTGTCTACTCGCGTAAAAAGGAATATTTAAACTTGATCACTCTTGTAAAATTCTGATTGTCATTGTGAAAATTTTTGAATTGAAAAATTCTGAAAAATTCTTTGTGGCAGAGCGTAGCCTCCAATACACTGTTCGCATAAATTGAAGTGCAGTCTGTAAAATCTCTCTTTGTGTTGATCAGAAAATCTGAATATCCATATTGCAATAGTCTATTTTCATGTTATTCACTTACACATATGAAAAGTTGATTTAATATGTATTCAAAAAATTGATTGACTACTTTGACTATTGCATAACTCTTTTGTGTGATTACACAATCTCCTATGTGTTATACTTGAACATTCTGGATGTATTGACTCACCTGCACTTTTCGTACACCTATTCAATCTCTTTAAATAAAGAGGGGGAGCTATGTTGCATGTATATATATGTATCTGTTTGGTTGCATTGCATGCATTTATGTATCCTCCTTTGTTAGCATCTAACTTTATGCATTTTAATAGAAAACTAAAAATTTGAAAATCAAAAAAATTCACTTGGTGTGTCATCACTTGCATGCATTTATAAGTTTTTATGCATTGCAACAAAAAAATCTGAAAATCTAAAAATCAAAGAAAAATCTTGCCTTTGCCTTGCCATTGTATATTGTGAAAATTTGAAATGGGCTTTAGGCTTTCAGTGGTATTATCTTGATATGTTTACTTAGTCTGCAAGTCTTAAGTCTATACACCTATCATCTCCATCACCAACAATTGGAATCACAAGAATCAACACGTTTTGATCATGTTATCTTTGCTTTGCTATTGCCTCATTTGAACTTTTGAAGTGAGCTCTTATTGATTCATGAATCTGCTTTGCTGAAATTTGAACTTCCTTGCCTTCCTCCCACTTTTTGATTATGTCAAAGGGGGAGAAGAATGTGAAAGTCTATGATCTTTCTAAGTCAGTCACAAAGTTTGTCATCATCAAAAAGGGGGAGATTGATGTGTGCCTTGCATACTGTTTATGTTTTTGGTGATAACTAAACTTTGTCTTTGATGATAACTAAACCTTGTGTATGCTTGCATATGCTTTTGATGATTGTGTGCACTCATGAAGCACTCATGATATTTGCTATGCTTGCATATGTTTCATATGGGCAACTGTGCTATTGATGTTCCAATATGGTCGAGACTGTAAATGGCTTAAATGCAATCTAGCTCATGTCTTGATTGATCATTAGGAAGAATGATCAAATTGTTAATGTGATTTACATGCATTTCGGTCATGCATTTTGAGACATGTTGTTTAATTGCATGACTATTTGGAGTTGGTTTTTGGTTGAAGAAAACTTGGGTTGTCAAGAGGCTTCAAAGCCTTTTATGATTGAACAAGTCTTTATGCAACTCATGATGTATTGACTTGACTATTGTGAATTGTAGGATCAAATCTCATGGCGGTCACTTGGAAGGTAAACTAAACGTGTGGACAAGCACCTTGCTTTCTACGATTTGAAATAGGTGGTATATGTCATGTCTAATCTATCAAAAATCGTTAGTAAGATTTTTGCTTTGTCATAACATCGATCTCACCATGTGCACTTCACGTAGTCTTCCATAATACAATTCATTCATGGCTTTTGAGGTTCACAGTGTCCTTAAGAATTTCACATAAAGTTTGGCAGAGATCATTTATTGTGTACAACCTCATACTCTTTTTTTAAAATAAAATTCCTCATAAGGGAGTAGGAGAGCGATCACCCCCTCAGAAAGGTGATGATTTACCGCTCCACCACTACACGCCTAAGAGGTGAGAAATTTATTAGATAAAAGAGCAAAGGTACAAGAGCAACGGGGCATACCCGTGAAAGACACCAGCCCAACAACCAACTACACTCTTAGTGAAGGTATACCTAAGTGGTCTGTGACAAGAGACCCAAAGCTACTTCTAGGGAGATCAAGTGAAGAATGAAAACCAGTGTTTACACAACCAAGACAAGCATATGAAGCTAAACTATCAGCTAACTTGTTAGCTTCACGATACACATGAGAGACAACAACCCTAGAAGAAGCCAGGAACTCGGACAGCTCTCGCCACCAACGCAGATAGCGCCAAGAAGGAGCAACCCCGGAAAGAAATGAAGTAGCCAAGACAACAGAATCTGTGGAGATGGCAGCAATGGAGAGACCATGCTCCTTAGCCAACCGGATGCCGTCACAGAGGGCACGAGTTTCTGCTACCAGGCTATTACCATAACCATAAAAATGGGCAAAGCCCAGCAATAAGTTGCCACCACCATCCCTAACACAGCCTCCTCCCCCACAGATCCCTGGATTCCCCTTACACGCACCGTCCACATTAAGCACCAGCCCCTGAATTAGCGGAATCCACCTGACCAGGTTCACCTTCACTTGAGTGCAGCGGATAATGAAGCCATAATTGGAAATGTCCATTTGCTATTGTTTTGATGGAAGAAGCTTGATCGTGACCTTCTCTAAGGCTGCACTGATGCTAGAGTGAATGGAGTGCATAATCTTGGCACCCTCAAAGCGCTTTAAGCACCTCGCCTTCCAAACTTCCCATACAATAAGCAGAGAAGAATAAAGAACAATAAAAGTAGTCGGTGTATGAGGCTTGCACTTAGCCCAAATATCCCATAAACGGAGAGTGATCTGATTGTGAATACCAATACCAGGCTCCATGAGGGGAAGAATCCAAGACCAAAGACCAGAAGCAAAATCACTCTCGATGAATAGATGATTTAAATCCTCGACATGGTGAACCCAACAACAGCTACAGCAAGAAGCAAGAGAAATACCACACTCAGCTATGCTCGCATCTATCGGAACATCACGATTAATAAGACGCCAAGCAAACAACGAAGCGCGTCGAACAAAATGGCGATTCCAAATAAGACGTAATGGATATCTCATTACACCTTTTGGCCGAAGTAACTCATAAGCACTCTTGGCTGAAAAATCCCCCGAGGATGTTAACGACCATATACAATGGTCCGCATGCGCAGAGAGGCTGATGCCATCCAGGGAATTCGCTACCTGTAAAAGAGAGCGCAGCGGATGGCATCTATTAAGAATGACATCTCAAACAAGAACCTGCGGCCCTTGGTAAGTCTGTGTCAAAGAGTGGCGCAAAGGCCTACCACCTGCCCAACAATCATCCAGAACATTAACCCTTCAACCATCACCAATAACCCAACGAATGTTAGATTTAACCACATCACAAGCAGTAAGAAAAATCCTTTTAGGAATGCCATGAGGGAAGAACCGAAATGAAAAGCTTCGGGAGTCAAATTGGAGACGATGCCTGGCATAAGTAGCCCAAAAAGAGTCACCCTGAGAAATATGCCAAACCATCTTCACAGCCAGTGATAGTTGAACATGCCACAAGCTCCAGACACCAAGCCCTCCTTCAACAAAAGGATGTTGGATGACAAGCCAAGGAACCCAACGCCTCCACCGATGATCATCCACATCACCCCAAAAGAAAGCCGCACATAGCCGCTCAATATATGTGACAATAGCCTTGGGCATAGCTGAGGCTGCAGCAAGATAAATCGACAGTGCGTATAACACTGAATTAATCAGCGTCACCCTGCCCTCCTGAGCCAAGAACCTACTTTTCCAGGCACCAATATGGCCATTAACCTTCTCAACAAGGTGTTTATAGTCGGCAACACATGTTCGGCCAGGCTTGAGGGGAAAACCCAGGTAAGAAAGGGCCGCAGTGTGATGACGATAACCTATGACATCAACAATGTTTGCTACTAGCCTCTGAGGAGCATTCTTAGAAATAAGAAAGCTACTTTTAGTAGGATCAATTTCCTGGCCCGAGCATGTCTCATAAGCACCAAGGAATCGCAGGAGCTTCCTAATGTTAGATACATGACCATTTAGAAAAACAATAGTATCATTAGCATATAAGAGATGAGAAACCACCGGACATCCTCTTGGGCTAGAATATGGGATCAAATTGCCATGCGTACGCAGTCGCGTTATGCCCCGACTAAGCACTTCTTGCATTATGATAAACAAAGCAGGTGCAATGGGATCCCCTTGTCGCACACCACGAGAAGAACGAAAGAAACCAGCTGGTGAACCATTAAATTGGATAGAGAACCAACAATTCGATAGAAGTGCAGAAATATATGAAATGAATTGGCTGCAAAATCCGAATCTCTGAAGAACTGCCAGAAGGAAGTCCCACTCCACTCTGTCATAAGCTTTCATCATATCTAGTTTAAAAACTACATTGTGCCCACGCACCCTTCTACCTAGATCAGAAACTAGCTGGCGAGCCAAGGAAATGTTATCTAATATAAACCTTCCTTGGACAAAAGCTCCTTGTTCCGCCGAGATGATACTAGGCAAAATAGATGACAACCTAGCACAAAGAATCCTGGAAATAGTCTTGTACGAGAAATTGCACAAACTGATGGGTCTAAACACACCAAAATGAGAGGGACTTGGAACTTTCGGAATTAAAGTGATGAGGTTGGAGGTAATCCCCTTGGGGAGCTGATGGCCGATAAAAAAACCCCTCACCGCCTCCTCCACATCCTTACAAATAATCGACCAGTAGGAAGTATAGAAACAGCCAGAAAAGCCATCCGGCCCCGGAGCGCTATCACCATTCATACTCCACACAGCCTCCTTAATTTCAGAATCAGTGGGGATCGCAATAAGGTCTGAGTTCTACTAAGCAGAAATTAAAGAAGGAATGACCTGAAGCAAAGATCCATCCAAGGCATGGTCCTCAGAGGAGAGTAAATTAGAAAAATACCTCACAGCCTCACACCGAAGAGTATCTTGATCCTCACACCACTGATCAGCCACCTTCAACTTATGTATTATACTTTTACGGTGCTTCCCTTGCACAACTGCATGATAGAAATCCGTGTTACAGTCCCCCTCCTCTAGCCACTACACCCTCGCTTTCTGCGACAAGAAAACCTCCTATCGATGCAAGACCTGGCGCAGCTCAGCATTGGCCGCATGCAGAGCTTGATGATTATCAGGAGGGGGATTATCATCAAATGCCTGTAGATGCATGAAGACTTTATCTTCAGCAGTTTTTAAGTTGGTCTCAAGTCGACCAAAAACCAGCTTATTCCAAGACCTCAAGTCCTATTTACCTGCTTTCAGTTTAACCTGCAGCCTAATAAGAGGATTAGAAATATTGCCTCCAGCTCTCAGCCATGCTTTCCTAACACAGTTAAGGAAAGAATCATGGTCTATCCACATTTTTTGAAATGTAAAGCGGGAAAAGTGGAGGATAGAATCATTAAAACGAACTAGAAGAGGGGAGTGATCCGAGGGTCCACGAGCTAAGTGTTCGACAAATAACCCCGGGAACGAGGCTTGACATTGGATATTCAAGAAAATACGATCCAAGCGAGCTTTGATAGCAGCAACACCCACTCGATTATTAGACCATTTAAAAGCGGCCCACGAAAACCAGCATCCAGCAAACCAGCCACAGACTGGAAGGCATTAAAGTTAGCCATAGAATTAACACAGTGCAAGAGTCCGCCCCGCTTCTCAGAAGGATCCGCAATACAATTGAAGTCACCTCCTATGATCCAAGGCAAATTGATTGAGGAAGCTTCAGTCATAATGTCCTCAAACAAACATCTCCGAGCAGCAACATCACATGCCGCATAAACAGCGGTGACCACACAAATAGTCGAGTCACCTCATTTCACCGGCCCTGTAACATGCTGAGATGACTTAGAGTACAAATGAAACGATAGTGGCGAGGCCCAAAAGATCCAAATTTTATAATCCTCGTCCATCTCGTTGTGGAGACACTCCATATTCAGCCGCCTACTAAGGGAAATATCATATCTCACCCGAACCTTAGGTTCAAAAATAGCAAGAAACTGAACATTATTGCAACGACACAATCATTTAAGATAGCTCTTAGAGGCTTTATTAGCAATACCACTAATATTCCAGAACAAGCCTGAACACATCATGAGGAATCATACCCCAGTCCATCCCGAGGTTGTTTGGCTTGAGATCTCGTCCGAACCCCTAACACAGGCCAGCCACCAGCAGCCTTACCCCGGACTGGGTCCTCCATAAGTAAATTCTCCGCCAAAGCCCTCGACGAAGCAACAAAAGAAGGAACCAAAGAGCCGCCATCCACATAAACCACAGAAGAATAGCTGGTAACTTACCCGACACCTCAGGCTTTCCCGAACCAATCAGCACCAAATCCGGCGGAGCAGATTCGACCACGGAAGTCGACACTACCGGGACCGCCAAAGGAGCCTGTAAAACAACAGCAGGAGACGACACCGTCGGGTCCGCCAAAAGAGCCTACGAGTCGCCATGAAAAGTCAACTTTCGAGACTCCACAACAGGATAAGACACCCCCAGATGCACTACAAGAGCCTGAGAGTCGCCAGTAGAAGTCGACTCCTGAGGGAGGCCTCTTGACTCAATCAGATGAACATGCCCATGCACAACGGCAGAGACGCCTTTACAGATAATACCATCTTTCAGCAACTCCTGAGAATTTTCCTGCCCAAAAGTCTCTGACCCAGCAGCCAACGGGCTGAGCCGCGGAATAACATCAACAGCCGTCCCAACACCAACCTCCCGATGAGAGTCTTGCGGTTGGGAACAGCTACTAACAATTCCGAAACGGGACTCCCCAGGATGACAACTAGCATGCTGATTATCAACAACCACCCCCCGACATTCTGGAGGAGGAACTTCTAAAACACCCTGAACCTCAACTGACATAGAAGCGCCGTTCACAGCATTGACACCACGCTGGCCAGACTTGCCCTTCCTACGACAGTCATCGACAGCATGACCAATGCACTTACACAAGGAGCAGACAGCAGGAACTCTGTAATATTTAATGGAGTGCCAAAACCCATCTCCATCACCACAACCAATCCAAATACGCCCAGAAATAGGTTTAGCAATATCCAGATCTACACAGGCCAGCGCTTCCGCAGTACGGGTCCAAGCCAAAGTTGCATCGTGAATCCGAAGAACCTGACCAAGGTTGCTAGCAATAGCCTTGAGATAATCGGCATTGTAAAAATTAACAGGGAAATCAGGAAACCCAACCCACGTAGGAATGATAGTGGGATCAGCATAAAAATCGGAGGAGGATGACCAGTGAAAGAATCTAAATAGAAAACCCTTCACATATAAACTCTTTCTAACCAGGACATTAACAAAATCCTCCTCCGCCTCAAACCTTAGTAGAAGATGGCGAGGATTAAGCAAGCTAAGCACAAAATCCTTCTTTAAAGAAAGCCGCTGCGTTAAACACGCTTTAATCTCCATAAACGATGGTCTGCCATATGAACACTTAGCTGCAATAGCAAATCATAAAGGCTCCTCAGAACGCTGCACCTCCCCCTTAGAAAAGAAAACAGCCGATTCACCCCCATCAGTGAAAGTAGGAGCACGAGGGGCAACGGCAACTTGCAGCGGGCGCAAGGAAGCAGTTAAAACCTATGTAAAAGTACGAGACTGGGAAGGTCCCGACAAACTAGCCTGCCCCTCCATGCAGCCGGGGAAGCCTCCCCCACGGGGGAGGAGAAAGATGCCAAAACCCTAGCAGAGCACAACCCACGCCAAAACCCACGCTGTTTTACTAGTCAAAACTTGGTGTCATTTTGGTTCAATCATTCTTTTTGTACTCATTAGCTCTTGTTGTTTGGGTGTAAGACTTGTGTTTCCAAGGGCTACAATACATATCATTCATATTAATCTTAGTGGCATGTGTGTGTGATGCTTGAGTCTCATGGTTTGTTGTGAGTGGAGGATTTGATGGATGCTGGATTTTTCAGAAATGAAAGTCTCTTTTGAGTTCATCTCTTTTTGAACATAACTTCATTTGATGTTTTGTCAATGGTTATGAAGTGCTTAAAACATTCACATTAATCTTGGTGAAATTGGTTTCTTGATGCCCATCTAATGTGTGAAATGGATTCACCTTCGGTCAATGGATTGAAGGATGCTAAAAGGGTTTTCACACTTATCTCTTACTCGTTCTTAATGTTTTGTATGAAGCTCATGCATTTATCATATGAATTATTGAGCTAAAGTTCTAATCATTTCTCTATGATTTTGCAGGTCAAAATACTCAGTATAGACCCTCCAAGTTCAAAGGAGTTTGATTCCACAAACTTGAATGGGCTGCTAATGGGGTTAAGGGTCTGAACGATTTTGATCGACCGCCCCTGGGGTTTCGGTCGACCGAAATCCCCAGAAAGGGTTGTTTTCAGTCTGTAAACTTTAGGTCGACTGCCCACCCCGTGGTTGTCGATCGGTACCGGCGAAACCCAAAAATGTGGATCCGAAAACCATCTAAACCCAATCTATTTGTGCTCTACTTTTACCCACTTTCCCCTAGGGTTATGATATACATGTTTAGGCATGTTTCACATAGTTTTGGCAAGGGTTAAATGGTCTTTTCATACACTTTGTGTGGGTTTATATATGAGCTACGAATTTGGGGAGAACTAACCCTAACAAGCTAAACTTTTTATCTTGCAGGAGATTAAGGTCAAGGAGTAGAAGAGAAGAACGTGGGAGAAGGTTTTGCAAGATTTTCATCTGCATCCAGGCATCTCCGGGGTTCGTGGAAGAAGAAGAAAAGATGTGGATTGACGAGAGGAACAAGAGGACGCAAGAATCATCATCATTCGAATCCGAGAATCAAGCATCAACATCCATAGACTTGGGAAATTGAAGGGGGAACAACTTCTACATCTTATTCCTATCTATTTGTGATGTTTCTCATGGGTTTTATTTAGATCTGAGCATATCTTGAGTATTTGTGTTTATTTCCTCAACTCATAGAGATATTCGTGTGTGTGTGACCGTCTACGTATGGTCGTGTGCTTTCGGTGCTGCGGTTGTTGCAGCGTGCGTGTGTGTGTGCTACTGGATTCACGATCCAGCGCATCTGTATGTGTCGTTGCGCTGCGTTTATTGCAGCAAGTCTGTGTGTGTTGTGATCCGGTGTCGGATCGTGATGGAGACTCTATCTCCGTGTGTGTGTGTGTGTGTGTGTGTGTTGGGGCGCATCCCCGTGTGTGTGTGCAGGCATCGTCCTGCGTGTATGTTGGAGTGTTACTCTGTATTGGGGATTTATCCCCATGTGTGTTGGAGCCTTGCTCTGTGTTTGGGGAGTCTTCCCCATGCTGGTTTATCTAGCCAGTGAATCATTACCTATTTGGTGAGGGGTGGACGTAGGGAGCCCGTCGTGGTCCCGAACCACCTTAAAAATCTCTGTGTCCACTGGTTTGCCTTGTGTTATGTATGTTTGTGGGATTGTAATGTTAACGATGTTTATCTTGATCGTGTGTGAACGATGAGATTGAGAGAATTTGGTTATCCTTGCTTACTTTATTTCTATCAATCTTGTTAAACTTGGTAATTCCGCTGCATAAGTTTTAATTTGCCATTTCGCCTAGGGGACAATTCAACCCCCCCTTCTTGTCCGCTCGCCTACCCAGGGACCAACACAGGTGACGCGCTTGCATTGGCCTAAGCCCGAGGTTAAAATAAGAAGAATATCATGGTAGTAAATAGAGGTCTTGACCGGTCAGAAACACAGAGACTCCTTCGCAGTGATGGCTTTTGCTTTTCGAAGTGGACAACCGTATATGTGTTATGTTAAAACAAGGCTGGAAACCTTAGCGGGATTCACCCTTCGGGACCTCCATCAAGTTTTCATCTTTGGGGGGAAGGAGGAAGAATGTTGGGGATAAACCTCCTGAGAGGATCGGCAAAACCGTTAACCCGGCGAGCTAGCAGGAGACTTACTTGACTCTCCCCTTTCGGGCGACTTCGAACCCAGCCTTAAGCATTTTGCATTTCGTTGCCCCTTTTACATGATTTGATTTTTGCTTTCGAGGGATTTCTCTTATCGGAATTAGGCACGGTCACGACTAAGCTCTTTGATTTTGATTTTTTTCTTCTTCTTTTTTTTTTCGAGGGAGATATAGTCATTTCATATTTTTGGGAATACCTCAGGTATGCCTACGGGGACACTACCATCTTCTCGTGCTCTGAGCCAGCTTGGGGGATGAATCCTACTCTCACCTTGAGGGGGTCGTACTTTGGTTTCCACATGCTCAGTGTTTTAAGGGCGTCGGCTGTCTCATTCAGTCAAAGAGGAAGAGAACAACGATTACTGCTCTTCTGGAGACCTTCGGGGTGAGGCCCAACCAATGTTGATGCTACCATTTTTGGATAAAACACGTGAGTGTGTGCATGTTGTCTTCCTTTTATTGTGCATAGGCCGACGTGGCAGGACAAGAATCTCCCTGGTTCTGGCAGATCAAGACCCGAAACCTACCAACCTTAATGGGCCATATTCTAGCATGAAGGGTAGATGCAAAGATTTGACTTCATGGTGATCACCAAGCGCTTAGCATTTTGGAGTTTTCTAATTTTTTGTTTGGTTTGTGAGGTTTTCTCATCTTCTCATTTCATGATTTTTTTGTTTTTTTTTTGTTTGGGTATTTTGTTTTTTGTTTTTCAATAGCTATGTACAAGGTCTCATGAATAGAATTTCTTTAGATAAACCCCATTCCATGGATGTGTGAGTTCCACTCCGTTGGCGTCCACTTATTTGTATGCGTTACCCGAGTAGACCTCTTTGACAACAAATGGACTTTACCAATTTTCTTGTAGTTTTATTTTAAGACCGGTGGCTTTAGTGAGTTTCCTTTTTAGGACCAGTTCACCTACATTAAATTTCCTATCAAGAACCTTTTTTGCATAATAACGTGCAATTATTTGGCGATATACTTGTGCATGATCAGCCGCGATCATCCGCTTCTCATTTAATAGTTCTAGTTGGGCCAACAAATTTTCTCAGCATTGCTCGGGATCGAGCTCAAGATCCAGCTGCACTCTTAGTGAGGGAACGAATATTTCATATGAAAGTACCACTTTTGTCCCAAAAGTGAGTGCGTATGGGGTTTGACCCGTGGGAGTTCAGATAGAAGTGCGGTAAGCCTAAAGGGCCTCAACGAGGCGATATGGCCAATCCGAATAATGGTGATACTTGCAAGTTTTCTTGATAATTCTGATGAGAGTTTTATTTGTGACTTCGTCTTGTCCATTTCCTTGTCGGTAATATGGTGATGAATGATGCAAATTAATGCCATATTTACCACACATGCCGCGGAGCTCCTGAGATGTGAACTATGGTCCATTGTCGGTGACGATGTCACGAGGGATGCTGACGGGATCATCATCAACATCAAACTTGATCTTCTATCTTAAAATATTTGTAATTTTTTTATTTTACATAAGGGTCTTTGAAGTTTATATTTTGATATCCCTAAGTGTCTTTAAGGGAGTTATAATGAGTCATAGGTGTCTTTTCATATTTCTAGGCATCAAAGAGTCTTAGAGTTTTTAAGGGAGTTATAATGAGTCATAGGTGTCTTTTCATATTTCTAGTCATTAAAGAGTCTTAGAGTTTTTAAGAGAGTTATAATGAGTCATAGGTGTCTTTTCATATTTCTAGGAATTAAAGAGTCTTAGAGTTTGTCCTTTGATCTTCTTTGTGAAGTCTATAAAAAGAGTCTTGTAGTCCTTATTTGAAGCAATAGAATGAAGAAAAAACCAGTTTAGCTATGGCTATGAGTGTTCTTCCAGATTTTTGGAACCCCGGGTGAGAGACCCAACCCCACTTCGCCCCGCCATGGAGGTCGTCCGTGAAGCTCCGGTGCATCGTCTTCGAGAAGAGGACGGGTGTGAAGCCCCATCGAAGCTCCACGATCTTCCTCCTTCACCGTTCAACCGCCATCGTCGTCCATCACCACCGCCACCACCGCCGTGCCAACTGCAACGCCTGCAACCGCCATCACCGCAGAGAAGAATTGAAGAGCGCGACTGCGTCATCCCTGAGATGGGGATTGGTGTGAGGCCCTGGCTGAGCTCCTCCGTTCTTCTCTACTCACCTCACCTTCCTGCTCTCTGGCTGACAGTTTGAAGTCCTTCCTCGACCTCGTGTCACATAAAATGGTATCAGAGCAAGTCGTCCGGTTTGTCCCAACAAGCCGGGGTCTTGCGATTCGAGATTCGAGGTTCGAGGTTGAACCTTCTCCAAGCGGAGGGGTTTGACGGGATCATCATCGACATCAGACTTGATCTTCCGTCTTAAAATATTTATATATTTTTTTATTTTACATAAAGGTCTTTGAAGTTTGTCTTTTGATATCCCTAAGTGACTTTAAGGGAGTTATAATGAGTCATAGGTGTCTTTTCATATTTCTAGGCATCAAAGAGTCTTAGTGTTTTTAAGAGAGTTATAATGAGTCATAGGTGTCTTTTCATATTTCTAGGCATTAAAGAGTCTTAGAGTTTTTAAGAGAGTTATAATGAGTCATAGGTGTCTTTTCATATTTATGGGCATTAAAGAGTCTTAGAGTTTGTTCTTTTATCTTCTTTGTGAAGTCTATAAAAAGAGTCTTGTAGTCCTTATTTGAAGCAATAGAATGAAGAAAAAACCAGTTTAGCTATGGCTATGAGTGTTCTTCCAGATTTTTGGAACCCCGGGTGAGAGGCCCAACCCCACTTCGCCCCTCCATGGAGGTCGTCCGTGAAGCTCCGGTGCATCATCTTCGAGAAGAGGACGAGTGTGAAGCCCCATCGAAGCTCCACGATCTTCCTCCTTCACCGTTCAACCACCGTCGTCGTCCATCACCACCGCCGTGCCAACTGCAACGCCTGCAACCACCATCACCGGAGAGAAGAATTGAAGTGCGCGACTGCGTCATCCCTGAGATGGGGATGGGTGTGAGGCCCCGGTCGAGATCCTCTGTTCTTCTCTACTCACCTCACCTTCCTGCTCTCCGGCTGACAGTTTGAAGTCCTTCCTCGACCTCGTGTCACATCAGATGCCGAACCTGGCGAGGATGGTGCACTTGATGAACTTCACCACCGTCTATGCCTTGACTTCCGTGAATGCCTCAGCTTCTGCCCACTTTATGAAGTACTCCGTAGCGGTGAGGATGAAGGACTTTCTTCGAACTTCGCCGGTTGTATCCTCCAGGGGACCGACCACAGCGAATGCCCACATGGCGAAAGGCCAGGGAGCTATGAGAGGGTGGAGTGAGGATGAAGAATCGTGGACCTTGTCCGCATGGAGTTTGCATTTGGCGCAATGGCGGACATAACGGGTATAGTCCTCGTGCATGGTAGGCCAGTAGTATTGCCGAATGAGTTTCTGAGTGAGTATGCGACCATTTTACATGGCCACCACATTCACTGGAATGCGCAGCTTCAACAACTGCATGAGATTCGGTCTCATCGAGACAGCGGAGGTATACTCCACTAAGAGATTTGCGATGCAAGAGACCGCCTATGATGGCAAAGTGCTTCGCGACTCGACGAATGGCTCGTTGATCGGGGGAAGTAGCATAATCAAGAATGGAACCGTCCTGGATATAGTTCTCAATGTCGAAGAACCAGGGATTGCCGTCCTCGAGGTCGACCACGGGCTCGTGAGAGATGGCATGGACTTGAAGAAAGGACCCAAAGAATTGTTGGAACCAAGGATCTGAGTGTGAAGGAATGTGCATCCTTTGCACTATGACAGTAGCTGATGGCTTTTTGCCGAGAATTGGGAGAGAGGATGCTATAGAAGCCAGGGCATCGGCTAGAATGTTTTGGGCCCTAGGAGTGTGTACTAGGGTTAGCTTCCTAAACCGTCGAACTACCTTGCTGACTAAGTCCTAGTGGGGTTTTAGCTTCAGGTCCCGGGTTTGATACTTGCTGAGGGATTGCGAGAGTATAAGCTGGGAATCTCTGATGATCCAGACCTCCTTAACTCCAAGTGCCAATGCAATTTTTAAGCCCGTGAGGAGCGTCTCATACTCTACCACATTATTCGTGGTAGGGAAGGTTAACTGACAAGCACGTGGGATGATAACAACTTTCGGAGATTGGAGAATGGCTCCAACTCCACAACCCTTGGAATTGAGTGCACCGCCGAAGTAATGGATCCACGAAGGTTCACCATCTATGATGGCTCCTAACTCTTCGTCCGGGAAACTCTCATCGATAGGGGAGAATGTAGGGAGTGGATGGTGGGCAAGGTGCTCGTCAATGGCGTGCCCCTTGACCGCCTTTTGACTGACATAGGTGATGTCGAATTGGTTGAGGAAACTTTGCCATCTCACCAGTCGATCAGTCAAGGCAGGCTTTTCCAACAAGTATTTAATTGGGTCCATTCGCGCCAAGAGCTTTACCTCATGTGCCAAAAAATAATGTTTCAGCTTTTGGGCAACCTAGACGACGGCCGCGCAAGTCTTTTCCATGGTAGTGTACTTCTTCTCAGCTTCATTGAATAATTTGGACAAATAGTAGACCACGCGTTCTCTTTTCACATCGTCATATTTGGCTAACACTACTCCGATAGATTCTTCCATGGTGGATACAGAGAGCAATAGAGGCCGACCCGGGACCGGGGGTGCCAGAACAGGAGGATTTAGAAGATAACTCTTCGGGTCATCAAAGGCCTTTTGACATTTATTGTTCCAATCGTACTTAGCCTCTCCTTTCAACATGTCATACAAGGGCTTGCATCGCTGAGAGTGGTGAGATATAAATCTCCTAATGAATTCAAAATGCCTGATTAGACCTCGAACTTCCTACATGTTCTTGGGAGGAGGCATTTCGGCGATGGCCTTAGCTTTGTTAGGGTCGATCTCAATCCCTCTTTTGCTGACTATGAACCTCAAAAGCTTACCTGAAGATACCCCGAATACACATTTCTTGGGGTTCATTTTGAGTTGGTGCTCCTGAGACCATTGGAGAACTGCCCGGACGATCTCTACATGGCCACTCCTGGTCTTGGATTTAACTAGAATGTTATCCACATATACCACCATATGAACGTGCATCAGGTCATGGAAGATGGCCATCATCGCCCTTTGATATGTTGCCCCTGCATTCTTGAGTCCAAAGGGCATGACGACGTAGCAATAGGTCACCCACTGTATGGTAAAAGAAGTCTTCTCCTGGTCTTCCTCTACTAGGTGGATCTGGTTGTATCCTGAGAAACCGTCCATGAAGGATAGCATCTCATAGTCGATGGTGTTGTCTACCAGGACATCAATGTGTGGGAGAGGAAAATCATCCTTTGGGCAAACACAATTGAGGTCACAGAAATCTATGCAGACATGGGCCCTACCGTCCTTCTTCATAACCAGGACGATATTAGCAACCCATTGCGGATACAAGACTACCCTGATGAATATGGCCTTTTGGAGCTTGTCAACTTCCTCTTTGACTTTGAGTGCGAGCTTCGGATGAAGTCACCTTAACTTCTGTTTGACAGCTCAAGCGTCGGGCTTCAGAACCAAACGATGGGTCTAACCCCGGCATGTCCTCGTAGGACCAAGCGAAGGCATCTGGGAATTCCCTGAGAATTGCCACGAGGGAAGCTTCCTCTTCATTCTTCAAATTGGCACTTATCAAGATCATTCTCGGGTTATCCTTGGTGTAGATATTAATTTCCTTGGCGGACTCATCAACGGAAATACTGGTTCAGCAAATCTTTTGGTTCCGTCGACAAAGGAAGCTATGGGATCAACGACATCCTCTAGCGACTCTTCTTCTTCTCCAGCATCATCATCTTCTTCTAACACATACACCCCTAGACCGTTGTCTACTGAAGACCCTTATAGTTCAACTACCCCTACGGGAATGGAAGTGGATGTGAATTCAGAGACCTGGCAAAGTTGCACGCACTTATCGGCCAGCTGACTGAGGTAACGCGCGGGAACCTGGCGGACCCTAGACTGTTTGGAAGGAAAGGGCACTATGTACAGACCCTTACTCGATCAAGACTCTATCTTACTATGTACAAGGGGAGCTTGTGGAGGGGGGTTCAAGGTGGAAAGTGTCAGCCCTTGACCGAGGGATCCATATTCCAAAGAGGCCGTTTCTTCAACAGTGAGCTCGCAGGCCCACGTTTGAGAATTGGCATTTTTTTTGTGGTCATGGGTGAATGTGCAGATAACAGGGGTCGATTGTCCCATGACTGGATAAGTGAGGAGCGGAGGAAATGGTGGATGGAACTTAAAGGGAATGAAAGAAATAGAAGCAAGCCGGTATAGAGCGAGGAAAGTGCCTATAAAAGAGGCATTATCAGGAGGTTTATCAAGGTGAAATAGGGAAAGAAGCCCGAAATCCTCCTCAAGCAGGGAATTGAGAGGGGCTTCTTTTTCTTGGGGAACTTCAGAGCTTTCTCTCAGCTCCGGTCGAGTTCCTGGTTGTGTTGGTCCTATGACAAAGCGATCATACACTAGACCCTTAGCTTGAGTGGTCTTGGATGGCTCCTCCGCGGAGTAACCCAAACCTGCGCGGCCTTTAGCAACCTTAAGTCTCATCCTATGCATAGGACCTTGCTCATGCTGACCTAATCCTCTACCCATGGTAAAGCCCATCCAGGCCATGATTTCCCATCCTTACCGAACGGGATGTTGGAATGTGTGACTAGCTGAGGAAGAGACGGAGAACTAGGTGGATTTAGTGCAGAGGACCCTACAGCACCTTCTATGGAGAGAACAGGTTTCTTGCCCTTATTTGGAATGGTCATGAAGGGGATCTATTCTGAAGTGATGGCAATGAGAGTTTCCACCAGTGGGATACTCTTAATCTTGATCACCCTACCATTATAAGGAAATGTAAAGCATTGATGGGCTATTGATGGGATCCCTAAAGTTTGCTCGATCCATGGCTGTCCTAAGATGGCCTTGTATGCGGGGTCGACATCGAGGATGAAGAAATCTGATGACATGACCACTGGACCTAATCCGAGCTTCAGGGTCACTTTACCTTTTGCGCACCACTTTTGATGGTCGTAGGCCGAGATTGTGGTGCATACTTCTTCCATATTTTCTTCCTGTAGACCAATCCTTTGAATGGTCTTCATGGGACAAACATTGATCGACGCTCCTGTATCAATGAGGGTGGAGTCCACTTTGACTCCATTGAGAATGACGGTAAGGCACTGTTGGACCCCTTGGTGAGTTTGATGATTTAGTTTTAATGTTGACAAAACTTGTGTGCATGCTTGTGTGCATGTGGTATGCAAAACATCAATTGATGAATGAATGATTAATCAAGGATCTCATGCAAAATGTGATAACTTTACTTTGCAGGACTGAAATTCATGGTGAATACCCTCTTGAAGTCAAAGGATTGGATGAACATGTACCGCGTCATCAACAAGACCAAACAGGTTGAAAATCCCATGCAATGACCATTAAAAGGAAATGGTAAGATCCAATATTGCAAAATAGTCATTGGGATTGTGAAGGTAATAAATGTTCACTCTTATGCATTTCTGGAAGGTTTTGGATGTTGGGTGATTATGTACAATCATTGTGATTTCAAATGCAAATTCATACATATCATTATTCACATGTTGAACTTGCGTACTGATTAACCATGTGTTGTGAAGATTGGTTGAAAAAGGTTCTTCTGGGTTTCACCTCTTGCTCACATTCATGTCAATAGGTCATTCATGCTAGGTGTGTCTCATTGATCTTCAAAGACCATTCTTGCATATTCTTTTAGAGGTTTTAAAAGGTGAAATCAGTTCGGGGTTCATAATGCAAACATTGGTTAAAACTTAGCATCACATTGAGCATTCATGTCATTTAAACATAAGGATGCTTGTTGCTTGGTTTGATTGGGATTTTCATGTTGTGAATTGGTTTCATAGTGTCCATTTTGTTGCTTTTATAATGGGGTAACATGTAAACACTTCATGCATATCAACCCCTTGCATTAGCCCCTTAAAAACTCTCGAAAACCGGATTTTACTAAATTCCGGTCGACCGGCCCTGGGCCTCTGGTCGACCGGTTAAAACAAGATAGAACCAAATTCTGTCCGGTCGACCGGCCCTATATAACTGGTCGACCGGTTCAAGCCTGTAACGACTAGATAGAACCCAGTTCTATCCGGTCGACCGACCCTGTGTAACCGGTCGACTGGTTTTTCTCTGCTACGCCAAAAATAGAATGGGTGTTTGCCCGGTCGACCGCCCCAATGAATCCGGTCGACCGGACATTCTCTGCTACGAAATCGGGCTTCACGAAATGCATCCGAAAACCAACTAAACCCAATCCATTCATGCTCCAACCTTACCCATTTGCCCCTAGGGTTAATATACATATGTTTAGGGGGTTTTCTATGGGTTTGGTGAAGGGTTTATAGGTCTTTTCATGCTTCTATTGTTGGCATATTAATGAGTTACGAATTTGGGAGATCTTTAAGGGTTTCTAATGTTGTCTATCTATCTTGTAGGAGAAGAAAGGGAGAAGGAGAGAAGCTGAGCAAAGATCCAAGGTTTTCATCTACTTCCGATCACTTTTGGAGTTCGTGATTGAAGAAGAAAAGAAGCGGAACGAGAAGAGGAACACGAGGACGTTCACATCGTCAACATCTGGCTTCCTTCCCACCCGAGGCTTAGAGAAGAATTTCTACAACCCTTTCTTTCCATGGAGATTTCTTTCTAGATCTTGTTTGTGTCTAGTGGAGTCACTAGCTTCAGGTTTGCATTCTTGTATTGAACATATTTTCATTTTTGTAACTTCAACTCTGTGAGTATCTTGATCGTCTGGGAACGGTTGTGGTGTTCTTGTGCCGCGGGTGTTGCGGCGAGTGTGTGTGTTTGTTGATCCGTGGTAGGATCGTGTAGGAGACTACGTCTCCGTGTCTTTTGGAGTGGAAGCTCTGTGCGCTTCATTTGAAGCGAGTGGATCCTCATCGGTTCGGTGAGGGGTGGACGTAGGGAGCCCATTGTGATCCCGAACCACCTAAAAATCCTATCTCGCATCTGTATGCTTGTGGTTTGATTGTTATCATTTTGTCTTGATCGTGTGAGAATGGTAAGCATGGGAGAATTAACTTTCTTATTGCTTATACTTCATGCAATCTTTCCCTGCTTCGGCATCTATTTTAATTAGATGTGTTGAAAATTTAAAACTTACCATTGCGCTTGGCGGGGACAATTCAACCCCCCTTCTTGTCCATACGAGGACCTAGGGACAACAATCTGGTATCAGAGCGAGGTCTTTGATTTTAGGACAACCTCACGGTTGTAGAGAAAAGATCTCTTGATATGGCCAACAAGGGAATGATCCCCGAGGGACATTCGATTCATTGACCTCCCTTCTTTGATAGGACTAACTATCCCTATTTGAAAAATCGTATGATTGTGTTCATGCGAGCACATGACTATGACACTTGGAAGGTCATCAACAAAGGTCCCTATGTTTTACCTCCAAATGAGGATGGATGAGATGATGAGCATATTAAGAAATCATGTGCAAACTTTAAAGCTATGAATATCATTCAATGCGCTATACATCCTAATGAGTACTCACGTATTTCTATGTGTTCTTCTGCGCAGGAAATGTGGAACAAATTGAAGACCATCTATGAAGGTACTTCAGAAGTACGGGAGACTAAAGCAAATCTGTTGGTTTGGGAATATGAGCTTTTTACAATGAAGCATGAGGAGAACATCACGCAAATGTACGCAAGGTTGAGCGAGATAACCAACAATTTGAAGGCTTTGGGAAAGGAGTACTCGAATCAAGATTTGGTGAGAAAGGTGTTGCGGTCTCTCACGCCTCCACGGCATACAAAAGCGATCGTCATCGAAGATTCCAAGGATCTCACCACACTCACCGTGGATCAACTCATTGGATCACTGATGACGTACGAAATCAACATCATGAAGCCAGCTGAAGAGGAAAGCAAAAAGAAGAAGACGATAGCTTTGAAGGCATATCCAGCATCGTCGGACGACAGTGATGGAAAATCAAGCATTGACAGTAAGGAAGAGGAGTTGATGGCTCTAGTCACAAAGAGAGCCAGAAAATTCTTTAGAAAGTCAAGACAGGAAGGAAACTTCTCGAGGAGATTCTTGAGAAGAAACACCTTCAAGAAAGGAGAGCCGAGCAAGAAAGAGAAGATTATATGTTACGAGTGTAAGAAGCCCGGCCACATGAGGGGTCAATGCCCTGACCTCTAGAATAAGTTGAAGAAGGACAAGGCCAAGAAAGGAAAGGCCATGAAAGTCACCTGGAGCGATGAAGACTCGGATAGCTCAACATCCGAAGGGAACATGGACGGACTATACGAGTTAGTCCAGAATCTTTGCTTGATGGCGGATGAGGAACACTCCGAGGTAAATTCTGATTCCAAAAATCTCACTCCTGATCAATGGCAATTTGCATATGCTGAGTTGAACCAAAAGTACAAGAAGTCAAAAACTGCTGTTAAGAACTTGAAAATGAAATTTCATGATTTGATTAGTTCAACAAATCCATGTGCTAGGTGCAACTTTTATGAAATGCAAATGGAAAAGTTCAAAGAAGATAAGGAAGATTTTCAATCCAAAATGACACTGTATGAAGATGAATTGGCATGTTTGGAAATTGAAAAATAGAATGCCTATGAAAGAGTGGATGATTTGAAAAATGAAAATGAGAAGCTGTTAAAGGAGTTGGATGAATTTAAGTTGAGATTGAGTGAATGTGAGAAATCAAAGAAAGAGTTGGAAACCAACTTCGAAACCATGCATGTTGAATTGAAAGGTTTGAAAGATGTTACTCAAAAACATTTGAAAGGAAAAGAGAAAATTGTTGAACATGGTGAGAATAGCAATGGAAATGTTAGAAATGAAAGAATTAATGTGGGGCGCTCACCCACAAAAAAAAATTCATTTGTGAAAAACAAAGTTGAAAAATCATTTGACTCATATGTCTTTAATCATGTTGACTCATGCATGAACTCTTTTGTTGATAGATCTTACATGCATAGGAGTCGGTTTAGAAAGCCAAATGTCACATGCTTCTATTGTGGAATGTTCGGCCACTCAATGTATGTTTGTGATTTGATGAGGGCCGATGATGAATATTTTAAAAAGAAAAACAGAATGCATTTCTCTCATGGTAGGACTAACACTTCGGGACCCAAGCTTGCTTGGGTATCTAAATCAACTTGAGAGTTGTTTTGACTTGCAGGTCTGTTTAAGAGCCAAGTGGAACAAATGATATCTTGACAGTGGATGCTCCAGACACATGACAGGAAATAAGGAACTCTTCTTAGACCTGAAGGAAAAGGAATGCGGATTGGTCACCTTTGGCGAAAATGAGAAAGGTAAAATTGTGGGAATTGGACGAATAGGTAAGGATTCAAACCAATTCATTGAAGATGTCTTGCTTGTAAATGGTTTGAATCACAGTTTGCTTAGCATCAGTCAACTTTGTGACAAGGGTCACAAAGTCATTTTTGAAAACACACACTTCTCCATTGTAGATAAAGGTTCACATGAAATAAAGTTCATTAATGTTAGAGATGGAAACATCTACTATGTTGATCTTGAAAATTCTCAAAATAAAAATATTTGTTTAGTTGATAATAAGTCGGTTGATGCATGGCTGTTGCATCGACGACTTGGTCATGCCAGTTTTAGTGTTCTTTCAAAACTATTTAGAAAAGATTTGGTAAGAGGCTTACCAAAAATAAATTTTGATGCAAATAAAATTTATGATGCATGTGCTATGGGAAAACAGACCAGAGTGTCTTTTAAATCTAAAAATATTATCACCACCACTAGACCCTTTGAACTCCTTCACCTAGACTTATTTGGTCCCACTAGGACACACAGTCTTGGAGGGAAACTTTATAGGTTTGTTATTATAGATGATTACTCAAGATTCACTTGGTTATTATTTTTAACCTATAAGAATGATGCTTTGCAAGAGTTCGAAGATCTTTGCAGGAACTTACAAACTGATAAGGGGTATCAAATTAAAGTAATTAGAAGTGATCATGGAAGAGAGTTTGATAACCATGACTTTGATGATTTTTGTAGGAAACAAGGGTTTACACACAACTTTTTAGCACCTCGAACCCCACAACAAAACGGAGTCGTGAAAAGAAAGAATAGGATGCTCGTGGAGATGGCGAGGACAATGCTTGCAGAAAATGGCTTACCAAGGTATTTTTGGGCCGAGGCAGTAAGCACGGCCTGCTACATCATCAATCGAGCCATGGTAAGACCTATACTCAAGAAAACTCTATATGAGCTGTACAAAGGTAAGAAGCTGAATATTACATATCTTAAACCTTTTGGTTCTCCATGTTTCATCTTGAATAATTCTAAAGATAATTTGGAGAAATTTGCCGCAAAGAGTGATAGAGGTATATTTCTTGATTATTCTTCATCATCTAGAGCATATCGAGTATATAACCTACGTACTCTTATGGTAGAGGAAAGCCCTCATGTGATCATTGATGAATACACCTTAAGAATGTCTGACAAATATAATCATTTTCTTGATATAGGGCATGAAGATGGAGAAGAAAAGAAAGATAAGGAAAATCAATATGTGGATCAAGCAGAATCGAGCAACAAGAATGATGAAGCTCCAACCCAAAATGAGGATTGCAACAAGAATGATGAAGCTCCAACTCAAAATGAGGAGCTCCCCAAGCAATGGACATTCCACAAGGACCATCCACGAGACAATGTCATAGGAGAAGTGGAACAAGGCATAAGAACAAGGGCTTCAATCAGGGAAGTTAAAGAAATTGATAATTTTACATTTCTTTCTGATATTGAGCCCAAATCTGTAAATGAAGCATTAAATGATAATTTCTGGATGTTGGCTATATAGGAGGAATTACACCAATTCCAAAGGAATGAGGTGTTGTTTCTTGTGCCTAGACCTAAGAACCATCCGGTGATAGGAACTAAGTGGGTTTTTAGAAACAAACTTAGTGATCAAGGGGTGGTGATTAGGAATAAAGCCCGGCTTGTAGCCCAAGGATATAGTCAAGAATTAGGAATTGATTTTGATGAATCATTTGCACCCGTCACTAGGCTTGAGGCTGTCAGAATATTACTTGCCTTTACATGCTCTAGGAATATAAAATTCTTTCAAATGGATGTTAAAAGTGCCTTTTTGAATGGTGTAGTGAAGGAGGACGTCTATGTTGAGCAGCCACCAGGTTTTGAAGACGAGAAGCATCCGGACCATGTATTCAAACTTGACAAAGCACTTTATGGTCTGAAACAAGCCCCCTGTGCGTGGTATGAAAGGCTAAGTAGTTTTCTTTTAGAAAATGGCTTCAAGAGAGGTAATGTCGATCAAACTCTTTTCATTAAAAGTAACAATAAACACATGCTTATTGTTCAGGTATACGTTGATGACATTATTTTTGGAGCCAGTTCTGATTCATTGAATGATGACTTTGTAAAATTGATGCAGGGAGAGTTTGAGATGAGTTTGATGGGGGAGTTGACATATTTTTGGGGTTTGCAGGTGAAGCAACAAAAAGATGGCATCTTCATCAACCAAAGGAAATACACAAAGGAGCTCATCAAGAAATTTAAATTTGACAATGCAAAGCCACAAAAGACGTCGATGTCTACAACAATGAAATTGAAGAAAGATGAAGAAGATAAGTCTGTCGATCAGAAACTTTTTAGAAGAATGATTGGTTCCTTATTGTACTTGACTGCTAGTAGGCCAGATATCATGTTTAGTGTTTGCATGTATGCAAGATTTCAAACTGATCCTAAAAATTCACACATGTTAGCAGTCAAAAGGATTTTCAGATACTTGCCAGGCACCACGGATCTTGATCTTTGGTTTCCACATAGCTGCACTTTTGATTTGGTAGCTTACACGGATTCTGATTATGCTGGATGTTTAGTGGATAGTAAAAGCACAAGCGAGTACTGTCAATTTTTTGGAGGTTGCATGGTCTCATGGGCCTCTAGGAAACACAATATTGTGGCATTGTCAACTATCAAAGCCGAGTACATGGCGGCAGGTAGTTGTGTAGCCCAAGTGCTTTGGATCCAACAACAATTAATTGACTTTGGCATTTATTTGAATGACACGCCCATTCTTTGTGATAACACTTCTGCGATTAATCTTTTTAAAAATCCTATTTTGCACTCTCGCACAAGGCACATAGAGATTAGACATCACTTCTTGCGAGATCATGTGAGTAAGGGTCATTTTAAACTTTTGCATGTAAATACAGAAAATCAACTTGCAGACATTTTCACAAAACCCTTAACTCCTGAAAAATTCACTCAAATTAGAAGAGAACTTGGAATTTGCGGTTTGAATCAGTAACTGTGCCTTAATGCCATGATTTTTCGGTATATCAAATGGCGATTGCAGAAGGTTGGATTATGTCTAGTTGGAAGCATTCCTCATGCACGATGGTGGTCGTCGGACCTATGTTCTCTGCCACGTATCGAAAATCATCTTGCATGACTTTACTTTCATATCCTTGCTTGACTGCATGTATATATATATATATATATTTCTAGAAAACCATTTCTTGAAAATCGTCTAAGAACTCACTTCCTTGCTAAATAAAATACTTTGATTTTGATCATTTGTGAATCATGACATATACAAAGGAGGAGGAACTATTTCCAATTGTGCATACATTTAGGGGGAGTCATAGCTATGTTTTGACAAATTCATGTTCTACATACAAAGCAATTACCCACACGCCTTGCACAAGACGATGCATATGACTTTTATTAATAAGGATTTTAAAACTTCTTTTCAACACTTTAAGGGAAATTAAATTTCTACATGAAAATGAAGAGTAATCGTGAGGAAAAAGTTATCAACCCCATTCAATAAGTGGAATGTGGAACCGAGTAGCCGGGAATCCCCCCTGAAACAAAGGAGAAAACTCGCGTCGAAAAGTGAAGCTAAAATACACAAGAAAATTGTGATGAATCCTAGTAGCCGGGAAACCCCATTGAGACACATGAGGTGACTCGCGCCGAACGGTGAAATCCAGTAAAAATAAAATAAAAAAAATAAGGGGGTTGTGCGAAGCTACCAAAAGTCGAGGATCTAAATGAAATTGTAGAAAGGAAATAACCCTCTAGTATTTTCTAAAAATTCTGCCAATATCCATATATGCTTGAAGTTCATTGCTCATTTTCACATATCTCACTCGGGTATTATTGTCATGTATGTGTATCTTGAAATTTGGTCTTATCATGGTTCATGCAGTGCTTCAAACATATATATGCACAACCTCTTTTGATTATGGTTCATGGCTCACATTCTGGTTCAAATTAAATGCTCATTTGCTATCCTTCTATCCCATTGATGGGAGATATACATATTTACATGCTTGCTTGTCTTTCCTACTTGCGTGCTTGCTTTTTGGTGCTGACAAAAAGGGGGAGAACATGTGTGCATAACATTGTCATTGGCATTGTTAATATCATCTCCAAGTGACATTATCAATCACTATTCTGAACCATGCACAAACACACGTTCTAGTTTGTTTATCAAATGTTGGGCACACAATACTTGTTTTGTCATCATCAAAAAGGGGGAGATTATTAGACCCCTTGGTGAGTTTGATGATTTAGTTTTAATGTTGACAAAACTTGTGTGCATGCTTGTGTGCATGTGGTATGCAAAACATCAATTGATGAATGAATGGTTAATCAAGGATCTCATGCAAAATGTGATAACTTTGCTTTGCAGGACTGAAATTCAGGGTGAATACCCTCTTGAAGTCAAAGGATTGGATGAACATGTACCACGTCATCAACAAGACCAAACATGTTGAAAATGTTGCGCCCCTATGGTTTTGATGTCAGCAAGCACTATGAGTATGAATTGTGTTGCACTGTGAGTATGAATTATTTTGATGTCAGCATGCTATATGAGCATGATTGATTGATTGATTTGAGAGTGGGCACATTCACCTCATTGCATTGTCTGTCTCTGCATTGGTAAATAGACTGCTCTGTTAGTTCTCCTGCATACATTGCATCAGTTCATATCTGCTATATGCATTCACTGCATCGGTCCATGTTCATTGTGCCTGTAAGTCTGTACATCCTCCGGTGTTTCATTGCATCAGTCATAAAGTCTGTACACCGTCTTGGCGCTCACCAAGTGTAGACATCGGCGAAGTCTGTACATCGAGCAAGTCTGTACATCGGACCAAGTCTGTACAGCCTGTGTGTTGCATGTATTTCTTCAAGTCTGTACATTCCTTGTGCATGCATCGTCCATCATGCATCGTCTCTCAAAGTCTGTACAGCATCATCGTCTCACTTAGCGTCTTTGTGCATGGAGCATTGAAGTCTGTATAGCCTTTGCAGCACATCCAAGTCTATACATCGCATAGCATGCACGCGTTCAAATCTATACATTACCTTGCCTCTCCATGCATATGCAAGTCTAAACAGCCAGTGCATCCATTGATCTCAAGTCTGTACATCGCCACTTGTTCATGCTCGTGCAAGTCTATACATTGCTGTCGCATGCATGCATCTAAAGTCTGTACAGAGTTGACAGCATGCCTGAACCTTGTTAGATAAAGTCTACACACTCGCCATCATGCTATCCTGCTAAGTCTGTACATTGGCCAAGTCTGTACAGAGTCTTTTGCATCGTTCATCAAGTCTATACATCGTTGTGGCTTGTGCATGCATCGTCTTTTAAAGTCTGTACATTGGCAAAGTCTGTACATCGTTGGCTTGTGCATGCATCATCTTTCAAAGTCTGTACATCGGTCAGTCTCACTCAGCGTCTCATGCTATCAAGTCTATACATCGCATGCATTACACACAGCAAGTCTGTACATCCACCGTCTCACTTAGCGTCTCTATGCATATTTGAGTCAAAGTCTGTACAGCCTGTGGTCGCAAGACCAAGTCTGTACATTGTTCTGTTTCAGGCACAAGTGAAGTCTGTACAGAGTTTGCTGTCTGCACATAGCTTGATGACTTAGCATGTCTATACACTCGTTATCATGCATTCAATGTCTACACACTCTGCTGATATGTTTGTGCATCATGATAACAGTCTATAAACTGTCTTGTTGCGGGCATAAAAGGTCTGTACATCCCTTGACAGCATGCCTGAGGATTCATCATGTACATACCTTGCATGCCTGATCATTTATGTTAGTTGTGCACACTTTACTATATGCATATTGCATTAAACTGTCTTGCATGCCGAGTCTACACACATGACACATAGCAAGTCTGCACATCACACACTAAGTCTGTTCTGCATCACATACACTCAAGTCTGCACACTCGTTGAAGGCATGTCCAAGGATTCATATTCCAAGTCTATACATTGTCGCCTGCTCATGCATCACTCCCTTAGCAAGTCTGTACATTGCATCATGTGCTTCATGCAATTAAGTCTGCACATCGTCAGTATAGTATATTCACTTGGCGTCTCATGCATATGCAAAGTCTATACATTGCAAAGTCTACACACTGCATTACACCCTACAGAGTCTGTACAAGGTCCTATAGTCTTAAACTGATAATTCTCTTCGACTGACTGACAGGGACTCTTTGCAAAGATTAATGAAGTCTCGTGATCCAAGAATGGAGATGGCTCAGGATCGTGACACGTGTCATCCTGCAGACAGAGATGCTGCCACGTGGCCAATGTGTTAGGGCAGGAATTCGTGGGAGTCACACGCCCACCTTCCTGCTATAAAGAGGAAGCTTCTCCTTCGAGTGAAAGAACAACAGATAGAAAAGCAAGTGAGAGTAGCAGAAGTAAGCGTGAAGCAGGAAGAAGTGCAGTAGAGAAGAAAAGATCAAGTGAGCCAGCAGAAGAGGAAAAAGTGAGAACAACAGAGATAGAAGAGAGCTCGAGAAGGAAAGAGAAAGAGAGATCCAGAGATTGAGAAGAGAAGAGGAGAGCAGAGAAGCTTCATTATCATCACTGGACTTTGGATCAGATCCAATCCAGTTTGCTCCTGCGAGAGCTACATTGTCCATCTCATTTTCCAGCTTTCAGTCACTGAGTTTTGATCATTTATTGTTTTCTTTTTAACTGATCACGTTTGTTCTTCCGATCCTCTGGTTTGAGGTCGGGTTCCCTCCTGTTTGGAGGAAGAGAGACTTGCGTCTCTGGTTGCCAGTGACTGGGTGTCACTAGTGGTTCCCCTCCGGTTTGGAGGAAGGGAGATCTGTTCTCCGGTTTGCTGGTGACTGTGTGTCACTAGTGGTTCCCTCTGGGGTTCAGAGGAAGGGAGTCTCTGACTCCGGGTTTACAGGTAGTGGTTGCTACCTGTGGGTTCCCTCCTGGTCTGGAGGAAGAGAGACTTCGGTCTCTGGTTTGCTAGTGACTGTGTGTCACTAGTGGTTTCCCTCCGGGTTGGAGGAAGAGGGGAGGTTGTTCCCCTGGTCAAGCTGTTAGGCAGCATTTGTTTGCAGACTGAGTCTGCGGTTCTAGCTGTTGCTAGTGGAAGCCTCACTCCGGTTTGGAGTGAGGGGTGGACGTAGGTCTGTGGACCGAACCACCTAAAAAATCATCTGTGCAGTGGGTTGTTTGCTGTCCTTTGCTTCCGCTAGATGATTGTTTAGGCGCGCTATACATATTTGCTCAATTGCTTAAGCCATCTGAGTTTTATTTCAGCAATATTGTTTGAGCGAAAATTTTTAAGGGTGGGATTCATTCATCCCCCTCTGAATCCACCGCACCGAACCTATCAATTGGTATCAGAGCAGGTTCTCTGTGCTACCAGATCCAACGATCTGCAGAGGTTCCTGCTATCTTCGGTGCTTTATTGCTTTTGGTGCATTACCTATCGATTGTCTTGTGCGTTGAACCTGTTTGCAATCTGGTTTAAATGGCCCCTCCGTTTGTGTTTGATGGTTCTAATTTCAGCAGTTGGTTAGGCGGCCTACTTGTTCATATGAATTCCATTGACCCTAATCTATGGAGTTTGGTTTCAGAAGGCCCACACCAATTACCTCTTGATGAGACCAAGTGGTCTAGAGAGGACAGTGTAAAGAACCGTGATAATCTCACAGTTCTTAAAATTGTGAAAGCTGTAGTTAATACTGATAGATTTCCTTTTGTTCTCAGGTGCGCTTCGGGAAAGGAAATATTGGATAGAATAGCTGCTACAAATGGGGAGCAAGAGGATCAATGCTTGATGGGCAGCCAAAATGAAGAAGAAGACGAAGATTATGTGGAGGATACTTCATCACAGGTAAACTCTGACACTGATAATTTTTCTTTGGAAAGTATGATTATGTTGAATGAGCATTTGATTGAGAAATATGATAAAGTTAAATCTGAGAAGAAGAAATTAAGAAAAGAAATGTTGTATCAGGTCAGAAGTCTGAAAGTTGAAAATGAAAATCTAAAGTCAGACATGAGTCGAGAAAGGAATGAAATGAACTGTTTGCAATCTGAAAATGAGAGTTTAAGAAATAAACTCATTAAAGAAAAGGATTCTTGCAATACATGTGCAGTTTTAAGAGACTTGATAAATGATCTTGATTCTGATGATAATCTTCAAAAGGATTTAATCAAATCTCTGAAAGAAGAAAACAAATCATTGCTAGAATTGAAATCTGAAAACGAAAAACTTAAAAATCAGTCCAAAGAATTTGAACACAAATCAATGAATCTTGAAAAAGAAAATAGACTGATTTCTGAGAAATTGGAGGCTGAAAGGCAATGAATCTAGAGCTTCAGAAAAATCTCAACAAACCTCAATCTGAGAAACAACAGGAAATGTTTTATGAATGTCAGTTTTCCTCAGATGATTGGGTGGTTAATGATGAAATCCTGGAGCAAAACAGTAAATTGAAAGAGGAAATCAACACGCTGAAACATTTAAACACCACTCTGTCAGATAGGTTGCTGACATTTGAAAAAGGTAAATGTGTGGTGTCCGATAATTCAGAAAAAGTGGAAAAGCTCAAAGCTGAAATAGAAAATCTTAAAAATGTCAATGCCACTTTAAGTGAAACACTCAACAGGAGTGAGAAGGAAAATGCTAACTCTGAATTGCTCATTGTTACTCTTGAAAATGAAATCAAGGATCTGAAAGAATCCTTGTCAAAATTCGTAGGTGGGCAGAAAAACCTAGACAAGCTACTAGGTGTAAAAATCAACCCTAGGAAGGAAGAGCTGGGCTATAATAATGTTAACAAGAAAGAGTTTTGGAGCAAGTTGATGACTTCATTTGTAAAAGCTTCAAGTGTAGCTACCACATCTCAGAACAAGCAGCCCATTGTGCAGAAATCCCAGAAACAAATTAAGAAATCCAAAGGGGTTGAAAACATCAAGAAAAAGACTGATTTTAAGTATGTTGAGAAAGTACAATCTGTGCTTGACGCGAATACACATACACATGCACATAAAAATAAGAATTCATGTCATTACTGTGGTAGGGTTGGCCACATTATGAATAATTGTTTTATTATGAAACAAGACAACAGAAAGCATGCTAGGAAACAAGTTTTTGCTTAGAACAAAAAGATTCAATGTTTTTATTGTGGGAAATTGGGCCATCTAGCTTCGAATTGCTGGTTCAGGAAGGGATCTAGAGGTAGTCTGATTGCATGTTTTCATTGTGGAAAGTATGGCCACATAGTCAAGGACTGTTGGCATGCTCAAGGGAAAAGTTTCATTTATGAAGGGTTTAAATTCCCTGCAAATACAAATGCTCTCAGAAAGAACAAAGTTGTTTTTAAAAAGAAAAACTTTGAATGTTTTGATTATGGAAAACAGTTTGGTCATGCAAATAACAGAAATTTTCATGCCAATGCACATATAATTCATGTTCATAATGACGTGCATAAAAAGAACCTAAAATCTATTTTTTCATGCTGTAACTATGGGAAGCCAGGCCATAGAGCTGCTGATTGTTGGCTGGCTAGTTTTAATAAACAGAAAAAGAATTTGAAATCTGCTGCATCATGTCATTATTGTGGTCAAATAGGTCATTCAATGAATAATTGCTACTTGATGAGATCTGATGACCTTCATGCTAAAAAATTATTTAGAACACCTGCCAAAGGTGTCACTGTTAATTCAGGACCCAAGACCTCTTGGGTACCTGTTTGTGCAAAGTGAACATTGTTTTGCAGGTGTGCCTTGGGGGCTGAAGAATAAAAGGGATAATATTCCAAGGCACTCCAGAATGAAAACCCCTTTCTGAACTTTTCAGGTAAATTCCTTACACTTCCTATTCTTAAGAATTACTGCATAGCATGTTAAATCTGTTTTTGCATATTCATTCATCATCTGCATTGTCATATTTGAATTCTCTGAACTCTCCTCATCTGAAGTTTATGTTTTGCACTCATCACTGTTGATGGACATTGCCTGATTAAGAATTATCTGCAAACATCTGAATTTCACATGATTTGCGTTTTAATGACAGCCATTGAAAAATATGATGCACTTAGGACTGTTGGTATTGCATTATCATGCATGACCACCATGGTATATCAAATGGTAAGCTACTAAAAGGCAGGTAAAATCTGTCTGATGGTTCTTACTATGTGTGAGATGGTCTTTTAGACCAAATTCTCCGTCTAGTACCATGGGTCATATCACTTTATAGGGCAGTCTGAATAAGCTTGAGTCACAAATCATTTGTTAAACCTTCATTGCAAACATTGCACAATATAAGAGGGAGTCTGTCTAGACTCATGCATTGTCTTCATGACATATAAGATAATTCAATGCTTTAATTGCATATCATGCACTTTGTCAGGGGGAGTTTGACTGATGTTTGCATATCATGATAATCTCATTTGCTGAAGGCATTACATATTCATGTTCAACAAATATCACTAGGAGAGTCATTACATATGCATGCATGTAGAGCAGTCTATTGCATATCATCAAATTTAAAAAATCTAAAAAGAAATGACTCATTGCATCAAGACAGGGGGACTATTTTAAATTTATCAGTCTTTCATAAACTGAACACTTCCTGTTCAGTCATTTAAATCATCTTCCTACTCTTGTGTGTTAGTGATTGCTCTTTAATCAACTGAACTCTCAAATTTCTTGAAGCTGAAATCTACATCTGATACTTCTTAAATTGCTAAAGGAGAGCTTTGCTTGAATACCTCCATGTCAAATTCTGTCAAGATAATCTGTATGAATTCCAGTCTTTAACATTGGCTTCTGAACTGCACTACTTTAATGCTCACATCTTGCTGCATTGCCATTTTGATTCATCTGAATTTGGGAAAATTTCAATATGTGTACCCTAATCATAAATCCGACATATTCCGAAAACAAGTCTCTTCTATTATACTGGTTTAAGAATGTCTGATAAATCAAATTGATTTAAGTCTAATGTATTCATCAAGTTTTGATTTAAAAATCTTGAAAATGTCTGAACCATCATGTTTAATAAATCTTAACCAATTGTCTCATGTAACCTCATACAAAAACCTCTAAACTCTGAAATTTTAATCGAATGGTCTTCTTTGGTTTAGATACATGTTGTAAGTATTATTTTTAAACATATTAGTGTACTGAGCATTGTGTGAAAACATTTGAAAGAAAATGAAGTCAGAGCAATGACTTTGATCACAGAGAAACTGGGTTATCTATCAAAGAAATAGTGTAAACCCATGTCATGAAGTGCCATAGTTATCTCTGGTATTTAAAAAAAAATAATTGAGAAATCTGACAGAGCAATGGCATAATTGTGTTGAGTAACTGGGGATTCCTGCCTCTAACCAAGGTGTCTCCTCATGTAAAAAGACACTTCTATTGCTAACTCTGTTCTCATAATTGAGAGGCAATACAGTTATCACACTGAGTAACTGGGTCACTTCACTTGAGACGTGTTGTGCCTCATGTAAAAAGGTGTTTATCAACTAAGATTACTTAGGAAAATAAGTGCTGATCAATAGAAAAATTCTGAAAAATAAGTATAATCAAAGAAATTTCAGATACACTCATATATATCTAATCTCAATACTATCTTGTGTAACTTCTAAAGAAGTCATTAAAATTGATTGAGTAAGATAGAAGGAAGTCAAATATGTGTGTCATATGTGCAATTGGTTCATCTCTATTAAAAGGTGTTTCAGACATGAGTATTGAATTTTCCTGATAAACTTTGTATATATCATTCTTAAATCATGATGGTAAGTTTAGACTCATTCATAATATGGTATAATAGAAGAGTCTAACATTTGCATATCAAGATTTATGGATTTGGTATCCCATTGAAACCTTCTCTCTCATCTACTCTTTGGCAATCCAATCAATATCTTGTTGTTGGAATTCAATTTCAGATTGCTTTTGGTTCACCTGAACTCATTCATGTTGATAGGGGGAGTTCTTACATTTTATTCCTCTAGTGCTCATCCTGCATATTTTTTTTGGGGGAATAGCTCTTATGTGCCTTCATTTGTCAAAGGGGGAGATGTTTTATCAATCTTTTCATACATGCTTAATTTTTCTCTCTCAAACTTTTCTCTTTTTGATGAAGTCAAAGGGGGAGAATAGTTTTGGTTTGGTTCTGCATGTCTGCATGTCAGCATGTCAGCATGTCTCATAGTCATTCATAGTCATTCATATAGTGACTCATAGTGTTGCCATCATCAAAAAGGGGGAGATTGTTGTGCCCCTATGGTTTTGATGTCAGCAAGCACTATGTGTATGAATTGTGTTGCACTATGAGTATGAATTGTTTTGATGTCAGCATGCTATATGAGCATGATTGATTGATTGATTTGAGAGTGGGCACATTCACCTCATTGCATTATCTGTCTCTGCATTGGTAAATAGATTGCTCTGTTAGTTCTCCTGCATACATTGCATCAGTTCATATCTGCTATATGCATTCACTGCATCGGTCCATGTTCATTGTGCCTGTAAGTCTGTACATCCTCCGGTGTTTCATTGCATCAGTCATAAAGTCTATACACCATCTTGGCGCTCACCAAGCGTATACATCGGCAAAGTCTGTACATCGAGCAAGTCTGTACATCGGACCAAGTCTGTACAGCCTGTGTGTTGCATGCATTTCTTCAAGTCTGTACATTCCTTGTGCATGCATCGTCCATCATGCATCGTCTCTCAAAGTCTATACAGCATCATCGTCTCACTTAGCGTCTTTGTGCATGGAGCATTGAAGTCTGTACAGCCTTTGCAGCACATCCAAGTCTATACATCGCATAGCATGCACGCCTTCAAATCTATACATTGCCTTGCCTCTCCATGCATATGCAAGTCTATACAGCCAGTGCATCCATTGATCTCAAGTCTGTACATCGCCACATGTTCATGCTCGTGCAAGTCTATACATTGCTGTCGCATGCATGCATCTAAAGTCTGTACAGAGTTGACAGCATGCCTGAACCTTGTTAGATAAAGTCTACACACTCGCCATCATGCTATCCTGCTAAGTCTGTACATTGGCCAAGTCTGTACAGAGTCTTTTGCATTGTTCATCAAGTCTATACATCATTGTGTCTTGTGCATGCATCGTCTTTTGAAGTCTGTACATTGGCAAAGTCTGTACATCGTTGGCTTGTGCATGCATCGTCTTTCAAAATCTGTACATCGGTCAGTCTCACTCAGCGTCTCATGCTATCAAGTCTATACATCGCATGCATTACACACAGCAAGTCTGTACATCCACCGTCTCACTTAGCGTCTCTATGCATATTTGAGTCAAAGTTTGTACAGCCTGTGGTCGCAAGACCAAGTCTGTACATTGTTCTGTTTCAGGCACAAGTGAAGTCTGTACAGAGTTTGCTGTCTGCACGTAGCTTGATGACTTAGCATGTCTATACACTCGTTATCGTGCATTCAATGTCTACACACTCTGCTGATATGTTTGTGCATCATGATAACACTCTATACATTGTCTTGTTGCGGGCATAAAAGGTCTGTACATCCCTTGACAGCATGCCTGAGCATTCATCCTGTACATACCTTGCATGCCTGATCATTTATGTTTGTAGTGCACACTTTCCTATATGCATATTGCATTAAACTGTCTTGCATACAGAGTCTGCACACATGACACATAGCAAGTCTGCACATCACACACTAAGTCTGTTCTGCATCACATACACTCAAGTCTGCACACTCGTTGAAGGCATGTCCAAGGATTCATATTCCAAGTCTATACATTGTCGCCTGCTCATGCATCACTCCCTTGGAAAGTCTGTACATTGCATCATGTGCTTCATGCAATTAAGTCTGCACATCGTCAGTATAGTCTATACACTTGGCGTCTCATGCATATGCAAAGTTTATACATTGCAAAGTCTACACACTGCATTACACCCTACAGAGTCTGTACAAGGTCCTATAGTCTTAAACTGATAATTCTCTTCGACTGACTGACAGGGACTCTTTGCAAAGATTAATGAAGTCTCGTGATCCAAGGACGGAGATGGCTCAGGATCGTGACACGTGTCATCCTACAGACAGAGATGCTGCCACGCGGCCAATGTGTTAGGGTAGGAATTCATGGGAGTCACACGCCCACCTTCCTGCTATAAAAAGGAAGCTTCTCCTTCGAGTGAAAGAACAACAGATAGAAAAGCAAGTGAGAGTAGCAGAAGTAAGCGTGAAGCAGGAAGAAGTGCAGCAGAGAAGAAAAGATCAAGTGAGCCAGCAGAAGAGGAAAAAGTGAGAACAGCAGAGATAGAAGAGAGCTCGAGAAGGAAAGAGAAAGAGAGATCCAGAGATTGAGAAGAGAAGAGGAGAGCAGAGAAGCTTCATTGTCACCACTGGACTTTGAATCAGATCCAATCCAGTTTGCTCCTGCGAGAGCTACATTGTCCATCTCATTTTCCAGCTTTCAGTCGCTGAGTTTTGATCATTTATTGTTTTTCTTTTTAACTGATCACGTTTGTTCTTCCGATCCTCTGGTTTGAGGTCGGGTTCCCTCCTATTTGGAGGAAGAGAGACTTGCGTCTCTGGTTGCCAGTGACTGGGTGTCACTGGTGGTTCCCCTCCGGTTTGGAGGAAGGGAGATCTGTTCTCCGGTTTGTTGGTGACTGTGTGTCACTAGTGGTTCCCTCTGGGCTTCAGAGGAAGGGAGTCTCTTACTCCGGGTTTGCAGGTAGTGGTTGCTACCTGTGGGTTCCCTCCTGGTCTGGAGGAAGAGAGACTTCGGTCTCTGGTTTGCTAGTGACTGTGTGTCACTAGTGGTTTCCCTCTGGGTTGGAGGAAGAGGGGAGGTTGTTCCCCTGGTCAAGCTGTTAGGCAGCATTTGTTTGCAGACTGAGTCTGCAGTTCTAGCTGTTGCTAGTGGAAGCCTCACTCCGGTTTGGAGTGAGGGGTGGACGTTGGTCTCTGGACCGAACCACCTAAAAAATCATCTGTGTAGTGGGTTGTTTGATGTCCTTTGCTTCCGCTAGATGATTGTTTAGGCGCGCTATACATATTTGCTCAATTGCTTAAGCCATCTGAGTTTTATTTCTGCAATATTGTTTGAGCGAAAATTTTTAAGGGTGAGATTCATTCACCCCCCTCTGAATCCACCGCACCGAACCTATCAATTGGTATCAGAGCAGGTTCTCTGTGCTACCAGATCCAACGATCTGCAGAGGTTCCTACTATCTTCGGTGCTTTATTACTTTTGGTGCATTACCTATCGATTGTCTTGTGCGTTGAACCTGTTTGCAATCTGGTTTAAATGGCCCCTCCGTTTGTGTTTGATGGTTCTGATTTCAGCAGTTGGTTAGGCGGCCTATTTGTTCATATGAATTCCATTGACCCTAATTTATGGAGTTTGGTTTCAGAAGGCCCACACCAATTACCTCTTGATGAGACCAAGTGGTCTAGGGAGGACAGTGTAAAGAACTGTGATAATCTCACAGTTCTTAAAATTGTGAAAGCTGTAGTTAATACTGATAGATTTCCTTTTGTTCTCAGGTGCGCTTCGGGAAAGGAAATATTGGATAGAATAGCTGCTACAAATGGGGAGCAAGAGGATCAATGCTTGATGGGCAGCCAAAATGAAGAAGAAGACGAAGATTATGTGGAGGATACTTCGTCACAGGTAAACTCTGACACTGATAATTTTTCTCTGGAAAGTATGATTATGTTGAATGAGCATTTGATTGAGAAATACGATAAAGTTAAATCTGAGAAGAAGAAATTAAGAATAGAAATGTTGTATCAGGTCAGAAGTCTGAAAGTTGAAAATGAAAATCAAAAGTCAGACATGAGTCGAGAAAGGAATGAAATGAACTGTTTGAAATCCTAAAATGAGAGTTTAAGAAATAAACTCATTAAAGAAAAGGATTCTTGCAATACATGTGCAGTTTTAAGAGACTTGATAAATGATCTTGATTCTGATGATAATCTTCAAAAGGATTTAATCAAATCTCTGAAAGAAGAAAATAAATCATTGCTGGAATTGAAATCTGAAAACGAAAAACTCAAAAATCAGTCCAAAGAATTTGAACACAAATCAATGAATCTTGAAAAAGGAAATAGACTGATTTCTGAGAAATTGGAGGCTGAAAAAGTAATGAATCTAGAGCTTCAGAAAAATCTCAACAAACCTCAATCTGAGAAACAACAGGAAATGTTTTATGAATGTCAGTTTTCCTCAGATGATTGGGTGGTTAATGATGAAATCCTGGAGCAAAACAGTAAATTGAAAGAGGAAATCAACACGCTGAAACATTTAAACACCACTCTGTCAGATAGGTTGCTGACATTTGAAAAAGGTAAATGTGTGGTGTCCGATAATTCGGAAGAAGTGGAAAAGCTCAAAGCTGAAATAGAAAATCTTAAAAATGTCAATGCCACTTTAAGTGAAACACTCAACAGGAGTGAGAAGGAAAATGCTAACTCTGAATTGCTCATCGTTACTCTTGAAAATGAAATCAAGGATCTGAAAGAATCCGTGTCAAAATTCATAGGTGGGCAGAAAAACCTAGACAAGCTACTTGGTGTAAAAATCAACCCTAGGAAGGAAGGGCTGGGCTATAATAATGTTAACAAGAAAGTGCTTCGGAGCAAGTTGATGACTTCATTTGTAGAAGCTTCAAGTGTAGCTACCACATCTCAGAACAAGCAGCCCATTGTGCAGAAATCCCAGAAACAAATTAAGAAATCCAAAGGGGTTGAAAACATCAAGAAAAAGACTGATTTTAAGTATGTTGAGAAAGTACAATCTGTGCTTGACATGAATACACATACACATGCACATAAAAATAAGAATTCATGTCATTACTGTGGTAGGGTTGGCTACATTATGAATAATTATTTTATTCTGAAACAAGACAACAGAAAGCATGCTAGGAAACAAGTTTCTGCTCAGAACAAAAAGATTCAATGTTTTTATTGTGGGAAATTGGGCCATCTAGCTTCGAATTGCTGGTGCAGGAAGGGATCTAGAGGTAGTCAGATTGCATGTTTTCATTGTGAAAAGCATGGCCACACAGTCAAGGACTGTTGGCATGCTCAAGGGAAAAGTTTCATTTATGAAGGGTTTAAATTCCCTGCAAATACAAATGCTCTCAGAAAGAACAAAGTTGTTTTTAAAAAGAAAAAGTTTGAATGTTTTGATTATGGAAAACAGTTTGGTCATGCAAATAACAGAAATTTCCATGCCAATACACATATAATTCATGTTCATAATGATGTGCATAAAAAGAACCTAAAATCTATTTTTTCATGCTATAACTGTGGGAAGCCAGGTCATAGAGCTGCTGATTGTTGGCTGGCTAGTTTTAGTAAACAGAAAAAGAATTTGAAATCTGCTGCATCATGTCATTACTGTGGTCAAATAGGTCATTCAATGAATAATTGCCACTTGATGAGATCTGATGACCTTCATGCTAAAAAATTGTTTAGAACACCTGCCAAAGGTGTCACTGTTAATCCAGGACCCAAGACCTCTTGGGTACCTGTTTGTGCAAAGTGAACATTGTTTTGCAGGTGTGCCTTGGGGGCTGAAGAATAAAAGGGGTTATATTCCAAGGCACTCAAGAATGAAAACCCCTTTCTGAACTTTTCAGGTAAATTCCTTGCACTTCCTATTCTTAAGAATTACTGCATAGCATGTTAAATCTATTTTTGCATATTCATTCATCATCTGCAGTGTCATATTTGAATTCTCTAAACTCTCCTCATCTGAAGTTTATGTTTTGCACTCATCACTGTTGATGGACATTGCCTGATTAAGAATTCTCTGCAAACATCTGAATTTCAAATGATTTGCGTTTTAATGACAGTCTGAATTTGCATGTGCAGCCATTGAAAAATATGATGCACTTAGGACTGTTGGTATTGCATTATCATGCATGACCACCATGGTATATCAAATGGTAAGCTACTAAAAGGCAGGTAAAATCTGTCTGATGGTTCTTACTATGTGTGAGATGGTCTTTTAGACCAAGTTCTCCGTCTAGTACCATGGGTCATATCACTTTATAGGGCAGTCTGAATAAGCTTGAGTCACAAATCATTTGTTAAGCCTTCATTGCAAACATTGCACAATATAAGGGGGAGTCTGTCTGGACTCATGCATTGTCTTCATGACATATAAGATAATTTAATGCTTTAATTGCATATCATGCACTTTGTCAGGGGGAGTTTGACTGATGTTTGCATATCATGATAATCTCATTTGCTGAATGCATTACATATTCATGTTCAACAAATATCACTAGGAGAGTCATTACATATGCATGCATGTAGAGCAGTCTATTGCATATCATCAAATTTAAAAAATCTAAAAAGAAATGACTCATTGCATCTAGACAGGGGGAGTATTTTAAATTTATCAGTCTTTCATAAACTAAACACTTCCTGTTCAGTCATTTAAATCATCTTCCTACTCTTGTGTGTTAGGCTGAAATCTACATCTGATACTCCTTAAATTGCTAAAGGAGAACTTTGCTTGAATACCTCCTTGTCAAATTCTGTCAAGATAATCTGTATGAATTCAAGTCTTTAACATTGGTTTCTGAACTGCACTGCTTTAATGCTCACATCTTGCTGCATTGCCATTTTGATTCATCTGAATTTGGGAAAATTTCAATCTGTGTACCCTAATCATAAATCTGACATATTCCGAAAATAAGACTCTTCTATTATACTGGTTTAAGAATGTCTGATAAATCAAATTGATTTAAGTCTAATGTATTTATCAAGTTTTGATTTAAAAATCTTGAAAATGTCTGAACCATCATGTTTAATAAATCTTAACCAATTGTCTCATGTAACCTCATACAAAAACCTCTAAACTCTGAAATTTTAATCGAATGGTCTTCTTTGGTTAAGATACATGTAGTAAGTATTGTTTTTAAATATATCAGTGTACTGAGCATTGTGTGAAAACATTTGAAAGAAAATGAAGTCAGAGCAATGACTTTGATCACAGAGAAACTGGGTTATCTATCAAAGAAATAGTGTAAACCCATGTCATGAAGTGCCATAGTTATCTCTGGTATTAAAAAAAAATAATTGAGAAATCTGACAGAGCAATGGCATAATTGTGTTGAGTAACTGGGGATTCCTGCCTCTAACCAAGGTGTCTCCTCATGTAAAAAGACACTTCTATTGCTAACTCTGTTCTCATAACTGAGAGGCGATACAGTTATCACACTGAGTAACTGGGTCACTTCACCTGAGACGTGTTCTGCCTCATGTAAAAAGGTGTTTATCAACTAAGATTGCTCAGGAAAATAAGTGCTGATCAATAGAAAAATTCTGAAAAATAAGTATAATCAAATAAATTTCAGATACACTCATATATATCTAATCTCAATACTATCTTGTGTAACTTCTAAAGAAGTCATTAAAATTGATTGAGTAAGATAGAAGGAGGTCAAATATGTGTGTCATATGTGCAATTGGTTCATCTCTATTAAAAGGTGTTTCAGACATGAGTATTGAATTTTCCTGATAAACTTTGTATATATTATTCTTAAATCATGCTGGTAAGTTTAGACTCATTCATAATCTGGTATAATAGAAGAGTCTAACATTTGCTATTCAAGATTTATGGATTTGGTATCCCATTGAAACTCTTTCTCTCTCATCTACTCTTTGGCAATCCAATCAATATCTTGTTGTTGGAATTCAATTTCAGATTGCTTTTGGTTCACCTGAACTCATTCATGTTGATAGGGGGAGTTCTTACATTTTATTCCTCTAGTGCTCATCCTGCATATTTTTTTTGGGGGAATAGCTCTTATGTGCGTTCATTTGTCAAAGGGGGAGATGTTTTATCAATCTTTTCATACATGCTTAATTTTTCTCTCTCAAACTTTTCTCTTTTTGATGAAGTCAAAGGGGGAGAATAGTTTTGGTTTGGTTCTGCATGTCTGCATGTCTGCATGTCAGCATGTCTCATAGTCATTCATAGTCATTCATATAGTGACTCATAGTGTTGCCATCATCAAAAAGGGGGTGATTGTTGTGCCCCTATAGTTTTGATGTCAGCAAGCACTATGAGTATGAATTGTGTTGCACTATGAGTATAAATTGTTTTGATGTCAGCATGCTATATGAGCATGATTGATTGATTGATTTGAGAGTGGGCACATTCACCTCATTGCATTATCTGTCTCTGCATTGGTAAATAGACTGCTCCGTTAGTTCTCCTGCATACATTGCATCAGTTCATATATGCTATATGCATTCACTGCATCGGTCCATGTTCATTGTGCCTGTAAGTCTGTACATCCTCCGGTGTTTCATTGCATCAGTCATAAAGTCTGTACACCGTCTTGGCGCTCACCAAGTGTATACATCGGCGAAGTTTGTACATCGAGCAAGTCTGTACATCGGACCAAGTCTGTACAGCCTATGTGTTGCATGCATTTCTTCAAGTCTGTACATTCCTTGTGCATGCATCGTCCATCATGCATCGTCTCTCAAAGTCTGTACAGCATCATCGTCTCACTTAGCGTCTTTGTGCCTGGAGCATTGAAGTCTGTATAGCCTTTGCAGCACATCCAAGTCTATACATCGCATAGCATGCACGCCTTCAAATCTATACATTGCCTTGCCTCTCCATGCATATGCAAGTCTATACAGCCAGTGCATCCATTGATCTCAAGTCGGTACATCGCCACTTGTTCATGCTCGTGCAAGTCTATACATTACTGTCGCATGCATGCATCTAAAGTCTATACAGAGTTGACATCATGCCTGAACCTTGTTAGATAAAGTCTACACACTCGCCATCATGCTATCTTGCTAAGTCTGTACATTGGCCAAGTCTGTACAGAGTCTTTTGCATTGTTCATCAAGTCTACACATCATTGTGGCTTGTGCATGCATCGTCTTTTAAAGTCTGTACATTGGCAAAGTCTGTACATCGTTGGCTTGTGCATGCATCGTCTTTCAAAGTCTGTACATCGGTCAGTCTCACTCAGCGTCTCATGCTATCAAGTCTATACATCGCATGCATTACACACAGCAAGTCTGTACATCCACCGTCTCACTTAGCGTCTCTATGCATATTTGAGTCAAAGTCTGTATAGCTTGTGGTCGCAAGACCAAGTCTGTACTTTGTTCTGTTTCAGGTACAGTGAAGTCTGTACAGAGTTTGCTGTCTGCACGTAGCTTGATGACTTAGCATGTCTATACACTCGTTATCGTGCATTCAATGTCTACACACTCTGCTGATATGTTTGTGCATCATGATAATAGTCTATACACTGTCTTGTTGCGGGCATAAAAGGTCTGTACATCCCTTGACAGCATGCCTGAGCATTCATCATGTACATACCTTGCATGCCTGATCATTTATGTTTGTTGTGCACACTTTACTATATGCATATTGCATTAAACTGTCTTGCATGCAGAGTCTGCACACATGACACATAGCAAGTCTACACATCACACACTAAGTCTGTTCTGCATCACATACACTCAAGTCTACACACTCGTTGAAGGCATGTCCAAGGATTCATATTCCAAGTCTATACATTGTCGCCTGCTCATGCATCACTCCCTTGGCAAGTCTGTACATTGCATCATGTGCTTCATGCAAGTAAGTCTGCACATCGTCAGTATAGTCTATACACTTGGCGTCTCATGCATATGCAAAGTCTATACATTGCAAAGTCTACACACTGCATTACACCCTACAGAGTCTGTACAAGGTCCTATAGTCTTAAACTGATAATTCTCTTCGACTGACTGACTGGGACTCTTTGCAAAGATTAATGAAGTCTCATGATCCAAGAATGGAGATGGCTCAGGATCGTGACACGTGTCATCCTGCAGACAGAGATGCTGCCACGCGGCCAATGTGTTAGGGCAAGAATTCGTGGGAGTCACACGCCCACCTTCCTGCTATAAAGAGGAAGCTTCTCCTTCGAGTGAAAGAACAACAGATAGAAAAGCAAGTGAGAGTAGCAGAAGTAAGCGTGAAGTAGGAAGAAGTGCAGCAGAGAAGAAAAGATCAAGTGAGCCAGCAGAATAGGAAAAAGTGAGAACAACAGAGATAGAAGAGAGCTTGCGAAGGAAAGAGAAAGAGAGATCCAGAGATTGAGAAGAGAAGAGGAGAGCAGAGAAGCTTCATTGTCATCACTGGACTTTGGATCAGATCCAATCCAGTTTGCTCCTGCGAGAGCTACATTGTCCATCTCATTTTCCAGCTTTCAGTCGCTGAGTTTTGATCATTTATTATTTTTCTTTTTAACTGATCATGTTTGTTCTTCCGATCCTCTGGTTTGAGGTCGGGTACCCTCCTATTTGGAGGAAGAGAGACTTGCGTCTCTGGTTGCCAGTGACTGGGTGTCACTGGTGGTTCCCCTCCGGTTTGGAGGAAGGGAGATCTATTCTCCAGTTTGCTGGTGACTGTGTGTCACTAGTGGTTCCCTCTGGGGTTCAGAGGAAGGGAGTCTCTGACTCCGGGTTTACAGGTAGTGATTTCTACCTGTGGGTTCCCCCCTGGTCTGGAGGAAGAGAGACTTCGATCTCTGGTTTGCTAGTGACTGTGTGTCACTAGTGGTTTCCCTCTGGGTTGGAGGAAGAGGGGAGGTTGTTCCCCTGGTCAAGCTGTTAGGCAGCATTTGTTTGCAGACTGAGTCTACAGTTCTAGCTGTTGCTAGTGGAAGCCTAACTCCGGTTTTGGAGTGAGGGGTGGACGTAGGTCTGTGGACCGAACCACCTAAAAACTCATCTGTGCAGTGGGTTATTTGCTGTCCTTTGCTTCCGCTAGATGATTGTTTAGGCGCGCTATACATATTTTCTCAATTGCTTAAGCCATCTGAGTTTTATTTCCGCAATATTGTTTGAGCGAAATTTTTTAAGGGTGGGATTCATTCACCCCCCTCTGAATCCACCGCACCGAACCTATCAGAAAATCCCATGCAATGACCATTAAAAGGAAATGGTAAGATCCAATATTGCAAAACAGTCATTGTGATTGCGAAGGTAACAAATGTTCACTCTTATGCATTTCTGGAAGGTTTTGGATGTTGGGTGATTAGGTGCAATCATTGTGATTTCAAATGCAAATTCATACATATCATTCTTTACATGTTGAACTTGCATACTGATTAATCATGTGTTGTGAAGATTGGTTGAAAAATGTTCTTCTGGGTTTCACCTCTTGCTCACATTCATGTCAATAGGTCATTCATGCTAGGTGTGTCTCATTGATCTTCAAAGACCATTCTTGCATATTCTTTTAGAGGTTTTAAAAGGTGAAATCAATTCGGGGTTCATAATGCAAACATTGGTTAAAACTTGGCATCACATTGAGCATTCATGTCATTTAAACATAAGGATGCTTGTTGCTTGGTTTGATTGGGATTTTCATGTTGTGAATTGGTTTCATAGTGTCCATTTGGTTGCTTTTACATTGGGGTAACATGTAAACACCTCATGCATATCAATCCCTTGCATTAGCCCCTTAAAAACTCTCGAAAATCAGATTTACTGAATTCTGGTCGACCGGCCCTGGGCCTCTGGTCGACCGGCTAAAACAAGACAGAACCAAGTTCTGTCCGGTCGACCAGCCCTATATAACCGGTCAATCGATTCAAGCCTGTAATGACTAGATAGAACCCAGTTCTGTCCGGTCGACCGACCCTGTGTAACCGGTCGACCGGTTTTTCTCTGCTACGCCAAAAACAGAATGGGTATTTGCCCGGTCGACCGCCCTAATGAATCCGGTTGACCGGACATTCTCTGCTACGAAATCGGGCTTCACGACATGCATTCGAAAACCCACTAAACCCAATCCATTTGTGCTCCAACCTTACATATTTGCCCCTAGGGTTAATATACATATGTTTAGGGGGTTTTCTATGGGTTTGGTGAAGGGTTTATAGGTCTTTTCATGCTTCTATTGTTGGCATATATATGAGTTATGAATTTGGGAGATCTTTAAGGGTTTCTAATGTTGTCTATCTATCTTGTAGGAGAAGAAAGGAAGAATGAGAGAAGTTGAGCAAAGATCCAAGGTTTTCATCTACTTCCGATCATTTCTGGAGTTCGTGATTGTAGAAGAAAAGAAGTGGAACGAGAAGGGGAACGCGAGGACGTTCACATCGTCAATATCCAGCTTCCTTCCGACCTGAGGCTTAGAGAAGAATTTCTACAGCCCTTTCTTTCCATGGAGATTTCTTTCTAGATCTTGTTTGTGTCTAGTGGAGTCACTAGCTTCAGGTTTGCATGCTTGTATTGAACATATTTTCATTTTTGTAACTTCAACTCTGTGAGTATCTTGACCGTCTGCGAACGGTTGTGGTGTTCTTATGTCATGGGTGTTGCGGCGAGTGTGTGTGTTTGTTGATCCGTGGTAGGATCGTGTAGGAGACTACGTCTCCGTGTCTTTTGGAGCGGAAGCTTCGTGCGCTTCATTTGAAGCGAGTGGATCCTCACCGGTTCGGTGAGGGGTGGACGTAGGGAGCCCGTCGTGGTCCCGAACCACCTAAAAATCCTGTCTCGCATCTGTATGCTTGTGGTTTGATTGTTATCATTTTGTCTTGATCGTGTGAGAACGATAAGCGTGAGAGAATTAACTTTCTTATTGCTTATACTTCGTGCAATCTTTCTCTGCTTTGGCATCTATTTTAATTAGCTGTGTTGAAAATTTAAAACTTACCATTGCGCTTGGTGGGGACAATTCAACCCCCCTTCTTGTCCATACGAGGACCTAGGGACAACAGGCACAATGGGAGTGACCGGCTCTACGGTGGAGCGAGGTCCTTATCAAAGAAGGCAATAGACGGTCCACATGTGAGGGCCATGATGGCATCAGTCACACCACTTGCCAGAAGGTCCTCGTTGACCATGATCTTTTGAAGGAATTGAAGCAAGGAGGATTGATGTGAAGGAGACCTTTTGATGAGTTCTAGAATGGAAACCTTAGCCGATGTCCTGTCCAAATGTTGGAGGATATCATACTTCGTAGGGGGACCTTAGGAATTGACCCCTTCTTCGGGCTGAGATTGCCTTTGGGATGGGGGGATGATACGGTTGCGGAGAGTTACGCTCACCGAGGCTTCTTTTGGGTTATCTGACTTTGAAGGTTTTGGGCGGATTAATTGGAAAGGAGCTGGAGAACTGAAGATGAATGAAAGGGAAGCCAATTCCTCTCTAGGACTGACAGGAGCAGGGGGAGGGATTGGTTTTGGCTGCGGAGGCTTTAGAAGAACCAAAGGGCGCTCTTGCCCTGACTGTGCATTCGAAGAAACATGGGATTCTTGACAAGGTGCTTGTGGGGGATTGATCAAGGTAAGAGGACTTTGAGTAGCAATCGAAGATTGGCTAGGAGGTGAAATCAGAGTCCAAGACAGAGGTTCCTCGATAAACATGTTGACATCCGTCCATGGCTCTTTGGCCTCTACTTCCAATTTACCATACCACCCGAGAAAGCCTTCGACACTCCACATTTGCGTCCTCTTAAACACGTGAGGTTCCATTCCGATCACAGTATTCACTTGCTCATTTTGCCTCAAGCTTGAGGGATCCTTGGTTGGTTGATGAGTAGGTAATTGATTTTGCATGATGCCGAGGTCCCGGTTGGGTTTCTCGAGGTTAGCAATGGCTAGCTTGACATGAGACCAATTAATTCTCCCCTCATCGTTCATGTCGTATACCTAGTCTCAAAATTGGAAGTAATTAAAAATATCATGTCCGGGAGCTCGATGATATGGACAATACCTAGAGGTATCAGTGTTGGGGTGAAGCCAATCCCTTTGAGGGGGAAGCTGGATGGCCTGAGAAGACATAAGGGCAAAGAATATGTCGCCCAAGGTTTCAGGCAACGGAGGATATGAAGCTCTTTTTGGCCCGGTGCGGTTGTAATTCTGAGGTGGGGGGACATTGGAGTATGGCTTCAGGTTGCCTTGACCCTGATTCGAACCAGCCTGATTGGGGTGTGAAGCCTGACGGTTGTTGGGCCTAAAGGGTGGGCCAACAACATTGACTTGTTCGTTCACCGTGACACCTTCAGTGGTGAGGACGGCTGGAGCCTTCCGAACTTTCAGGTGAGGCTCAAAGAAAGGAGGTAAGGTGGAGTCCTTCATCTAGGCTTGGACAACTCGAGCTCGATTGAAAAGTTGAGGGAACGTGTGGAGCTCACTGAGCATTAGGATAGCCCTGAGCTATGGAGTGGCGTTGTTCACCAGCATGGTGACAGCCTAGGATTTGGGGATAAGAACCTCCATCCTAGAAGCCATGATTCTCCATCGGTTGGAAAAATTAATGAAGTCCTCTTCGGACTTCATCTTCTCCATGACCAAATCAAACAAAGTGGGAGAGATTGAGGACATGTGGCCAAAATGAGCGAGGAATCGCTCGGAGACTATGTCAAAATTTAGAAGATGAACAGCTTGAAGCAAAGAGAACCATCGCAGGGCCTCGCCCTCGAGGGATTTTTGGAAAAGATGGACCAATAGCACCCGATCATATAGCCATTGGTGGGAGTCCATAAGGAAACCCGAAAGATGATGGTGCGGATCAGTGGGACCATCGTACCTCCTATACTTGGGAGCCTTGAAACCTGGTGGGAGGTAAGCAGGTGGGAGCTTGCAGTATTCAGCCAGAGAATGAGGATGTGAAGAGGGCATGCTTTCGGCCACCACTTGCCAAATGTAGCTTTGGATTTCTTGCTTGAATGTAGGATCCACCACCTTTGATGGAGTAATCTTGATGGGAGGAACTGGGGATTGAGGAACCCCTTGAGAAACCATGAAATGGCTAGATTGAAGTGGAATCTCCCGGGCGGGTTGGCTAGAAGACCCTTGGAAAAGAGTTTGTCCTCGAGGAGGTGGGAAATGAGAGGAAACGTGTGGCGCGACGGGGGCTTTACCCCGTGAGGCCATCGTGACCAGCTCCTCGGGAGCATAACGGGATAGCACATTCATCAATTCTTGATCCTCATGCGGTGACAAGGTAGGAGCCCGAGGGCTAGTGTGATCATGTTCACTATGAGAGGATGTCGAATCGGCATGGATGCCATCATTTTGTGTAACTGAGAACATGCCTATAAAGGCAGATGGGTGACTGTCCTCTACTTCAAATAGAGGATTGCCCCTAATCTCGGACTCATGTTGAGGAGCAAACTCCTCTTCAAAGGCCGGATTGCTAAAAACTCTCTCCATTTCCACCGAGGTTACCCGGTGTGGAAGGAGAAAAGAGGGGTGAAATATGGATTTTAAGCACACAAGTTATGCAAAGCAACATCCCCAAAGGTTTTTAGTATATTTTTTCTTTTTTTGGATTTTTGTTTCTCTCAAGGGAATAAGAGAACATCTATTGGGGGGAAGATAATCTCCGGGGATCTAATAAGAAGCTCACTCAATGCCCAGGGGGAAACTATATGGGTCTGTAGATGGTACAACCTGCCTGGCGGCCGTGTGGGAACCCACGGTTCGCGGGGACTCACGAAGGTTCCCGATTGAAACAAGCCAATTGCACCCGAGGGGGAATCCTCAGGTGAAGGGCTCAATTCCAACGGGAGGGTGTTCCTATAGTTTGTGATGCCAGCTCTTCCTAAGCCCACCCACGTGTAGACCTGCAGATAACATCAAACACAAGAGTACATGCAAGATGAACAAGCTACAAACAAGCAACGTTCGAAAAGAGAAGAAGCGAACATAAGGCGGCCAGGGAGGGGGCAGCTCAAATCCATGGGCGGCCAGGTCAATGGCGGCTCAGGGGAGCTAGCTGGGATGGAGTGGACGGCTAGGTGATGGGCCATTCACCTCTATGGGTGGCCAACCTAGTGGCCATTCACAGATGGCTTGGGCGGCCACTAGTTTGGACGCCCAGTGAGATTGAAGGCCAGAGGTTTGGGCATTTTCTGAGAAACTATAAAGACAGAGACTAACTTAAAATGCAAAATAAAAGAACATGAGCATTAATTCCTTGGGTTTTTGGCATTCGGACTCACAGTAGGTAGTAGTTGTCCCACCGTGATCGCCAGTTTTCTGTTGTAGGATCCTGGGAATGGCGGAGTGGGTGGAGATGGCTTCAAGTGAGAGAGGTTAGGAAGAATTCCTCCTCCCGCTGCTTCTCTTCCTCCCATCGTGGTTCACGCCCAGATTCCTTACAATGAGAAATGTTAGAATATATGCCACAACGTGATCGCCAGAGGTGTTTACTTGAACCTCATAGGAGTAGAATGATCGCTTGGAAGTGCCTCAAGTGGGGAGTATGTAAGGTCCCGACTTCTCCATCCTCAGCCGGCCAAGGGTAGAGAGCCCTGCTACGTCCTGGAATGCCAAAAACCCTGGAACCAATAACCAAAGCTCACAGAAACAAAGAAAAGAACACCATTAGTCTCGTGTAGTGTAGTACCAGATCTAAGGATCACATCAAGAAAGATTATGGGGGCGTGATTACCTGGGGTGGTGGGAAGGGGGGATGGTCGAGACTTTCGACCACCCGCTTTCCTGTTTGTTTAAAAGGGAAACCTCTTGATGGGATTCTAGGTAGCACTAATATGATATGAATGCAAACAAGGAAGGAAGATTGCAAAGCAAAATGGAAACAAGATGGAAAGATCAAACCTGGAGGATGGCCAAGCTCGCCGCTGGTCGGCAATGCGGTTTGGGGAAGGGGAAGAACAACTTCTTGCTACAGAGCCTTGCTCTTAATCTCCAATTGTTCCTTGCTGGAGGATCTCTCTAGCGCCCTCCTCCAACCTACCAAGCAACCATAGCAAAGGAAAAAAAAAAAAAAAACAGGAGCACTCTCTCTTTCCAACCTGTTGAAAATCCAAAGCCTCCTACCAATCTTCCCCGATCGAACCCCCCTCTCTCGTCGTTCCCCTAGGAGTTTTGTACTTCGAGGCTCCATCAGAAGTCTCGAATGGGTCATGGGAATGATTGGGGGTGACGAGGGAGAATGGCCCCGAGTGTGGCGGGAGAACAAGTCACGTTCTTTGACCAGGGGTTGCCAGAAGGCGGCCAAGGTGTTTGCCTTCTACCAAGGGATAGGTGGCCAACGGTTTGGCCTTCCAAAGGCCTGGGTGGCCAATGTACTGGCGTTCTAGGGGGTAGAGGGCGGCCAACAGTTGGGCCTTGTAGCAACTTGAGCGGCCAACATAGTGGCCATCTTGATGTGGAGGGCGGCCAGTCAAGTCGCCTCCTAGGGGGGGAGGGCGGCCATCGCCCTTGCCTTCTAGGGGAGTGGGCGGCCAGAGGTTTGGCCGCCCTGTGCATGGGCCCTTTAACCTCTTCAAGTGAGAGTGGCCCACTAATAGGATGTGTTTGGGCTGAACACAAAAGCATAAATGTCGATAAACCGGGTAAAGCGAGCGCCTCACTTATATGAGGGTCTAGCTGGGGATCCACGGGATGTCCAAAATTAGGCGTCTACACCCACTCCTCGCTCCATCCTCGCCGATCGTCACCCCACGTGCCTCCTTTATCTTTGAATAGATGAGAATATCATCAATGAATATGACCACAAATTGGTCAAGATAAGGCCGGAACATATTATTCATCAGTTGCATGAATGTAGTAGGTGCATTGGTTAAACCGAACGTCATAACCATAAATTCATAATGTCCATATCGGCTTCGGAAAGCAGTCTTGTGAATGTCTTCATCCTTGATCCTCAGTTGATGACAGACTGACCTGAGGTTGATCTTGGAGAAGTACTCCGCGCCAGAAAGTTGGTCAAACAGCTCATCAATACGCGACAATGGGTATTTGTTTTTGATGGTGAGTTGATTCAACTATCGGTAGTCAATGCATAATCTGAGGGAATCGTCCTTCTTCTTGAAAAATAAGACTGGTGCACCCTAAGGGGATGTGTTAGGTCGAATGAAGCATTTTTCTAGCAGCTCCTGAAGTTGCTTCTTTAGTTCCTTCAATTCCGTGGGGGACATCCTGTAAGGAGCTATTGACACTGGTGCTGCTCCAGGTGTGAGTTCAATGGTGAAGTTAACCTCCCTTTCGGGCGGTAAGCCAGGTAACTCGGAAGGGAAAATATCAGAAAATTCCCTAACTACGGGGATTTCTTCTAGCAGAATTTCCTTAGACTCGGTAACTACTACGGAGGCAAGAAAAGGTTCACATCCTTTCATGGTACAATCAGCTCAGCGTCCTAGTGGTAATCCCAAGCTCGTAGAGTCTTACGGAGGCCTTGAAACATAATCCCCTAGTCCGACAGAAGGAATATCCGGCGGAGAGGTTCATAAGTCCAAGAAAGTGTGCCTATAAGTGCAAAGTGTAACTAATGGTCACATACCAGAGTATATGTCATGTACTTAAGAAAATGACTCCAGAGATAAGAGTGGATCGTGATAAAATAGCGATCAAGTTAAAACATGAACCATGTGAAGTTTAATGTAATTATAAGAGTATATGATTTTGGCATGAATTTAACATAAGTTTAAAATAATCCCAACGTGCATAAGGAACACGAAATCAACTAGGATGATTGATTAACATATCCAAGTATAAGAATACAACAGTTAAAATAGGTGTAAGACCTAATTAGCTATGCTTATCATATGATATTTAGGGCTATTTTGTATTATGTTTCGGGTTAACATAAATACAAAACTCAGAAAACGTAAACAGTCATGTGAGAACCGTTTTATCGGGCCTAGCGGTCTATCGCAGGGCCGCTAGTGATTTCAGGCGGTCTCAGGAAGACCGTTTCTTCCTGTCTATTGTAAAAATCGAAATATGGCTAATCTACGGTAAATGGATGCATGAAAAATGACGTAAAAACATGTAATAAAACATGCCAGAAGAAAGTTAGGCCAATAATATGCATAGGAGAATGTAAATTAAGTAAGAATTACATCCTTTTCATTAAAGGGTTAGGCTCATGCATGGAAAATGCACTAGTGAATAAAACACAAAATACTCCACATACAATGCATGAAATCGACTGGAAATTGAGGACTTTTACTCTTAAGATCATGTTTAAGCCGTTCATGAGATATCCTACCTCTGATCTGGGCTTTAGACTTCGAATCTAGGGCTGGAAGTCAACCCTAATTTTGCTCGTTCTGAACCAAACTAGCAACTTCGTGGCCTTCTAACTTCTGATCCTCTTCACCTATGACCATAAAATTTGGAGGGTAAGAAGAGGGTACTAACAGGAACAAATAACTCTGAAGAACCCCTATAAAATTACCTCGTTTAGGGCTTCTAACTTGCTGATTAATCTAGCCCGGTCGCACAGGTTCCTGAGTTGCTTGTACCGAACCAGCGACTTTGGATGTCTCTAACTCCTCGTGGGCTAAATCTCCTAGAACAAAATTTGGAGGGTAGTTAGACCTTAGTATTATGAACGAAATATTCTAAAGAACCTACCTCAAATTCGTCCTCCTTACCTTAGTTCCACGCGAGCCAAATGTAAGGGTCGCGCATGTCAAACCTTAGGTCTATTTATAGGGTTAGCTAGGGTTTTGAGGATTAGAACGAACCTAGAGTCCAAATTAGGTTTTCAATTCGATCCTCTAGCATTCTAGACTCTTCTAACTAAGGGATAACATTGATCCTAGGTGATTAGGATGCCAAAGTTTCCATCTTTTTATGCCTTCTTCCATTCATGGATTCTGCAGAGCTTAGCGGTCTAGTCTAGACCGTTTTCAATCCCCAAGCGGTCGCCCGATAGACCGTTTTTGGCTTTGGGCACCGAGTTTTAAACATTTCAAAATTTTTGTCATATATCCGTTGATTTATCCAATAATTAGTATATTTATCCCCTAAATTCCGTAAATATACTGATTTAAGCTTCTAGAATATGGGTCCAACCCTATGGGCTTGGTTTTAGGTCTTTTGGGCTTATTTAAATGGGCCAAGTCAATTGGTTTTCAAATAACTTATTTAACCCAAAAAATCATTCAACTTCCAATTAATTTCATTAATCTCCAAAAAAATCTCAGAAAATTCCAAAAATATTTATATAAAATTTTGGGATATTACACCCTCCCCCACTTAAGAGAAGTTGGTCCCCAAATTCCAATACATAGACTTTAAGGGAGAGTGTACTTATATTCAAATAGATCGGGAAATCTCTTGTGCATGGCTTCCTCCATTTCCCATGTCGCCTCGTATGGCCAAGTTTTGTTCCATTGGACTTTGACCATGGGAATAACTTTATTCTGAAGTTGATGTACTTCTTGCTCAATTATTTTGATGGGCTTTTGCTCGTACGTCAAATCCTTTTGAATTTCCAAATTATCATAACTTATAACATGGTATGGATCAGGAACATACCTCTTGAGCATTGAGATATGAAATACATCATGAACTCCAACCAATTGAGGAGGCAAAGCTAGTCGATACGCCACCTCTCCAACCCTTTCAAGAATTTTAAAAGGGCCAATGAATCTTGGTGTAAGCTTGCCTTTGATGTCAAACCTTCGAATACCTCGACCCGGAGAGACCTTGAGAAATACATGGTCGCCTACTTGGAATTCCAGGTCACGCCATCGATTATCAGCATATGATTTCTATCTATCTTGGTCCACCTTGAGTCTTCTCGAATTAGCTTAACTTTCTCAGTAGTATCCCGTATCAATTCTGGACCTAGAAGTTGTCTTTCCCCAACTTCACTCTAGCAGATAGGTGAGCGACAGCTTCTCCCATATAGTGCCTCAAATGGTGCCATCTGAATGCTAGCTTGATAACTATTATTGTAGGCAAATTCCACTATAGGTAAATTGTCGTGCCAACTTCCACCGAAGTCTACAACACATGCTCTTAACATAAATTCTACCACTTGATTGGTTCTTTCAGTTTGTCCATCAGTTTGCGGATGAAATGCAGTGCTAAAATTGAATTGAGTCCCCAAAGAATGTTGTAAACCCTTCCAGAATTGTGAAGTAAATCAAGGATCTCGATCGAAAATAATAGTGACAGGGACACCTTGTAACTTAACAATCTCCTTCATGTATAGGGCAGCCAAGATATCTACATACCATCGGCTTTTAATAGGTAGAAAATGCACCGATTTTGTTAAACGGTCTATGATCACCCATATTCCATCATGTCCACCTCTTGATTTAGGCAATCCCATGATAAAATCTATCCCTATACTATCCCATTTCCATTTCAGAATTTTCAAGGGATGTAGTTTTTCAGCAGGCCTTTGATGTTCTGCCTTAATCTGTTGACAAGTGAGACAACGTGACACATAGTCTGCTACTTCCCTTTTCATATTGGGCCACCAATAATTCCTTTCGAGGTCTTGATACATTTTGGTAGCACCAGGGTGAATGGCGTACTTAGATTTATGAGCCTCTTCTAGGATCAATTTCTTAGTATCAACATGATCCGGTATACAAATTCGTCCCTTGAATAACAATCTTCCATTATTTGCAATAGAGAAATCCGGTCGTTGCTCCATATTGGCTTGATCTCCAATAACACAGGGTCATTATCTTGGAGTTTGACTAGATCTTCTATTAATGTGGGTTGTCTCCGGATATTGGCTATAAAGCAATCCTCTTTCTTCTTCATATTAATATCTAAATTCAACTGAGCAAATTTAGAAATAAGATTGGTCATACCTTTCATGAGACTTGATAGCTTTCCCATCGGTTTCCTGCTGAGCGCATCGACAACAACATTCGCCTTGCCAGGATGATATTGTATAGCAAAATCAAAGTCCTTTAGGTACTCCAACCAACGCCTTTGCCTCACATTTAGCTCTTTCTAAGAGAATAGATATTTCAAGTTCTTATGGTCCGAATAGACTGTGAATTTCTCTCCATAAAGGTAGTGACGCCAAATCTTCAAGGCAAATATGACCGCAGCCAGTTCTAGATCATGAACAGGATAATTTTCCTCATGTCTCTTTAACTATCTTGAAGCATAGCAAATCACCTTGCCATTTTGTGTAAGTACACAACCTAGACCAACGCTAGACGCATCGATATAAACTTCGAATCCGCCACCTTCTACAGGCAATGCTAGTATAGGTGCCGTGGTGAGATGCTCTTTAAGGGCTAAGAAGTTTTCTTCACATTCCTTTGTCCACTCGAAAGGATTTTCCTTCCTAGTGAGTCTTATTAAAGGAGCGGTGACTTTGGAGAAATCCTTGATAAATCACCGATAATAACCAGCCAGGCCAATGAAACTTTGAACTTCAGATACGGTGTTTGGTCAGCTCCAGTTCTTAACCGCTTCAACTTTAGAAGGGTCTATTGCAATGCCTTCTTTAGAAATGGCATGGCCAAGGAAAGAGACTTCCTTAAGCCAAAATTCACATTTGTTTAACTTAGCATAAAGTTGGTATGCCTGCAAGGTTTGCAAGACAACCTTTAGATGTTCCTCGTGTTCCTCCTTTGTCTTTGAATAGATGAGAATATCATCAGTGAATACGACCACAAATTGGTCAAGATAAGGCCGGAACACATTATTCATCAGTTGCATGAATGCAGCAGGTGCATTGGTTAAACCGAACAGCATAACCACAAATTCATAATGTCCATATCGACTTCGAAAAGCAGTCTTGTGAATGTCTTCATCCTTGATCCTTAGTTGATGATAGCCTGACCTAAGGTCGATCTTGGAGAAGTACTCCGTGCCAGAAAGTTTGTCAAACAGCTCATCAATACGTGGTAGTGGGTATTTGTTCTTGATGGTGAGTTGATTCAACTGCCCGTAGTCAATGCATAATTTGAGGGAATCGTCCTTCTTCTTGACAAATAAGACTGGCGCACCCCAAGGGGATGTGCTAGGTCGAATGAAGCCTTTTTCTAGTAGCTCCTGAAGTTGCTTCTTTAGTTCCTTCAATTCCATGGGGGACATCCTGTAAGGAGCTATTGACACTGGTGCTGCTCCAGGTGTGAGTTCAATGGTGAAGTTAACCTCTCTTTCGGGCGGCAAGCCAGGTAACTCGGAAGGGAAAATATCAAGAAATTCCCTAACTACGGGGATTTCTTCTAGCTGAATTTCCTTAGACTCGGTAACTACTACGGAGGCGAGAAAAGCTTCACATCCTTGTGAAATGAGTTTGAAAGCGTGAAGAGAGGAAATAAAGGAGGGATGCTTCCGGTATTTGATGCCAAGAAAGGAAAATCATGGGAGATCTGGTTTTCGAAAGGAAATTATCCTACTGCGATAATTTATATAGGCGTCGTGGTCTACAAGCCAATCAACTCCTAATATGGCATCGTAGCCTTCCATATCAAGGCATACGAGATTAGCGGGAAGATTATGTCCTTCTATAGTGACTTCACTATTTGGGAAATAGGTTTTGAATTCCGTTCCAGACCCTAAAGGAGTGACTATGGTCAAATCCGTCGGTATGGGAACAGGTGAAATAGGTAATGTTTTTGTAAAGGAACTAGCAATAAAAGAATGAGTAGAACCTGTATCAAATAACACAAAGGCAGGATGGGAATGAATATGAATTGTACTTTCACTGAGCTCCCCTTCTTTTGTTGGTTCATCCTCCAATACGGCATTTAATCTAGCTTGGTATGTGAGCTCTTTCAGTGGCATTGTAATTTTTCTGCATCCCCACTTCCTCTACTGTGCAGTCTCTTCAATGTCTGATACATATGTCACATTGGCATCAACAATTGGTATCAGTCTTTTTGTCAAGCTACTCAAACCACATCTCTAGTGTCCTTGCATTTTGTTGCTCCAGAATTCATGGCATTAGACGCCAAAATGTGTGGTCTGCTTCTATCAAAAAAGAACCCAACAGAGGTTACTTCTGCATGTGTCAGCGTTGTATGATGCCTCACTTTTTATTGAGCAACTCAACCCTTTCTCCAATGCAAATACCTTGCTTCAACTCCAATTCGAGAATGCATAAGTTCCACTTCTTGTATATCTCCTTCTTGCACATCCATTCAATCCTTTAATGATCTCACCGGATGAGATAACATGGAGTCATTGTCATGTGGAGCCCTTGGTTTTACACCATTCGATCATTGGTATCAGCTTCTCCTCAGGCTCATAGTTAGATTACATTTCTTAATTCCATGCATTGCAAGAAAACATAAAAAAAACTAAAAAACCTAAAAATTGAATCTGCTCATTGGCTGCCTAAATAATCTCATAATGCTAACATGTGGTATCAAAAAGAAGAGGGAAGTCTACATGTAAAAAGTAAAAATAGGGGACCCAACAAGTTAGCTCTTCCCTTTTACATCCTCGTTGAATGCATACCTGGCTATCTACTCGCCTGCTTGCTTTTGGCTCATGAGCTCATTTTCTGACTTCGTAATTGGCTTTAATTTAAGCCCTCTTTGCTGATGGCAAAGGGGGAGATGTTTTGATGAGTCATTGTCTATTTCATAATTGTAATTCTTTAAGAGATGACTCATAATGAACTCATAATGACTCATACTTACCATCACCAAAAAGGGGGAGATTGTAGTGCCCTTAGTTTTGATGATATCTGACTATGACTCATTGATGAGTCTAATATGCATTTGATGATGTCAACATGTATGAAGCTCGGGTCAAAGTCAGCGCATGGTGACATATGATATGGTGCATTGAAGTTGAGCCATGGGAAGATAGAAGACAGGCTATGAGGTTTGATATGATGCAATGGTCTCATGGCATCTACACTACTTCATGCATCAGCATCAACCAAAAGCCACAAGCCAGCAACAGTAAGATCAGCATCAGCTACACCAGGATTGGGCAGAACATCAAAGGGAAAAAGAGTTTTGAATAAGTAGAACAATAGGCAACGTCGACCTCATGATCATGTAGCGTCGACTCCTTCTCTCGCCAAGGGAAGATCAGCCAAGGCAAATACTCAAGCTGCGTCAACCCTAGGACATACTGTGTCAATGCCAAGTGCATTCACAGCATGCACTGAAGTAGTCTTCTCAGTTGTGTCGACTATATCATCCTGATGCGTCGACTCCAGATAATCTCATGAAGCAGATTCAAGCCTACAATGTAGCACCCCGATTTATTAAAGAATAAAATTTTTGAGAAATTAATAAGAAATTCTATAAGAAATATGATAAGTAAAATTTTGACCATTTTGTGAAAATCTGGAAAAATTAGAATCTTGTAGAGGATGAAACGTTAAGCAAGATTGTCTTCTACGACTAGCCCAAATAAAATTCGTAAATAAGCCGAATTAACAGATTAAGGCCCAAAACCACACTTAGCCTAATTGGACCTTAAAACATGAAATTCGAGCCCAATACTAAACCATTTAAGCTAAAACCGGATGCAAATGAACGTTAAGGATCAACTCTTCGTTTCCCCTCTGGTTAATCTCTAAAACCCTAACCCTAGGAGGAGTATTTTACGGCGGAATGGCGGATTGACTTGGTCTCGCGCGAATCTCGCACGTCCGCAGTGCAAGGACTCTATCTTCGTGATTAGGACTCCCCAGTCCCAATTGAACCTATAAAAATGATCCTTAGCCACCCTAAAATCTTTTAGAAGCTGTGGCGGCCGGAGAGGAACTCGATCGAGGGAGGATTTCGACGATCATCGGCGGTGTGTACCTAGCGCGATCGGCTTCCCTCTTCTTCTTTCATCCTTCGATTAAGGTAGGTGGTAGCAAGCCAAACCCTAACTATTATATATCGATAGAAGCATTGTCCTGTCCTCTCTCCATTGATCTAAAAATCCCTAAATTTCTTATAGTATCTTGCGAGAATTTCTAGCTTTAGTGCAAGCATGCTGTTAATTAGGTTAACCATGTTACACCTCGATTTAGGTAGGGATTTCAGGCACTAAATATTAAATTGATCATGCTATCATGTATAACTTTTCATGCTCGTTCTATTGATAGTAAAAGTCTTAAATTCCATGCTCTATATTTCATGTATTTCACTATTTTAGCAAACCCTAGCCGGTCATGCCGGAGGCGGGCAAGGCGAAGGTAGCAGAAGCCCCTGACTTGCGCGGCCTCTCGATAGACCGCCCAACCTAGATAGGCGGCCAATTATTGACCGTTCATATGCTTTTACCTCCGATATGTTTTGTAGAATGCGCGGCGGACCCCTAACTGCCCTGTTATTAAGCGGCTAGTTCAAAACTGTTCTTCGTCCCAGGCGGCACATTACAGACCGCTCATCCCCAGCAGGCCTTTGGACCTGAGAGGGTGTGAACGGCCTATCGTGTGACCGTCGAGTCGTGTGAGCGGCTCTGAGAGAACCGCTCAACTACACAAGAACTGCTTACTTTCATTTTAACATGATTTATCCTAGTAAAATAATGGCTAATGATAAGTTAGCAACCCACATGATAACTGGACCTTATGGAAGTAAACAAATTAGGAATTTTGCTAATTGTCTTCACTTTATCTGGATTCTTCATGGCCTTAGCTTATTTCAATGTGTTAAATTCAAACATGATTTCATGAACCATGCTATTAGGGTTGTTTGACAGTCGTTCTACTCCGGTAGGATCGACTAACCGCTACACTTGGTTTCCAATGATTTGATAGCCTCATTTCCTTGTAATGGTTGGAACTCTCCGCCGGATATTCCTTCCGTCGGACTAGGACCTTCATTATGGGACCTCCGTAAGCCCCCGCGAGCCTGGGATTCCCACTAGGACGCCGGGCAGGTTGTACCACCAAAACCTGAACTTGTTTACATGATCGAACCGCTTGAATTACTGTGCTGTGAGTCATGGCTCAATGTGGACTGATTGAGTTTTGAACGGTTAGAATCAAACTGTTTAACTCAATAGGCGGCTTGTTATGAACCGTGCATTTCTGGCCAAGTGCCACTTACATTGGTCGATTAACCTTGTCCTATCTTCGACAAAATCATGTTTGGCTCGACCCAATAAGCCCTAGGCTGACCAGTGGAAAGTGGGCTGGACCCTAGTTCAGTTCTGCCCCACTTATGGCAGTTTGGAGCCCATTTTTGGGTGGATTTCTAGTCTTCTAGTTAGACCCAGTTTGAACGGACTGAATTGGACTATCCATGAGCTCAAGCGGATCTTATTGGACCGTTAATCCCTTGAGTAGCCCTATAAGGACCGTTTACCTTGTTCTTGGGCTCCCATCTCTTCTAGCCATGAGCGTCCCATTATTGACCGTCCTTTTATCTAAGCGGCCCGATATGGACCGTGTGTCTTCTGGAAAATGTTTTCCGTGGTTATTGTGTTTGAATCCAATGACCTGATTGGTTCTTGATAACTTGAACTTTCTGGTCAAAATATCTCTTCAACTTACCCTTGGAAGTCTCCAAGGTAAGTTCTATACCGTGTCACATTAGCCATTTAACTTGATTAATGTCTAGACATAACTTGGATCTTGGATCCATTAAATCAATGCCAACGCATCATAAGGGCCCGGTCTGGTCCGGGGAGGAGCGCCTGAAAAGTACTTGTGCCTCGGGGAGTTTGAATGACATGGTGAGGCATTGCACCGAGTGCATGACTAGCGTGATGTCTACAACAATAATATATTACTTGAATCTTTTCTTGACTTGGTTAGTTCTTGCTTGTTGGCCAATTTCCAATTATATCATGATCTTTCCTTCTCTTTATTATGTTGTATCGTCATATCGTCATTTCATTTCGTTCCTTATTTTCTCGCATATAATTGTAATTAATTGGTTAATCACTTAAACTTGCCTGTTATTACCTACTGAGCGTTCGCTCACCCAGTTGTTCCCCTCTTTTCAGATAGCTCATGTCAGGATTGACAGACTGATGGGGACGGGCAAGAGTGATGGCCAAGGAGCGAACCTGTTAGAAGCGTGTGGAGCCAGCCATAGTTGTTTGTGTCTATTTATGTTTTAGAGTGTGTGGTGGAAAAGTTGTAATTCGAAGTCAGCAATTGTAGTAGTGTCAAGTGGATGTTATGTTGAAAGTTGGTTTCAGTGGGTTTGTATGATTGGAACGTGGATCATTGCAATGTTATTTAGTGAATAACGTTATTTTCTGTTCATGGTGTTGTGTTGACCCTTAGCGTTAGCATATCATGTCTGTAAATCAACATATTATTATTAATTGTTTCTGCTGCCAGTCTCGATATTCCACGTCGGGGCTTGACAGTTAGGTGGTATCAGAGCCTAGGTTCTAAGATTACTAGGTTTTCTAAGTTCTAGGGTTCTAAGTGATGTCGTAGAACCTATGATCTTGTTATAAGTCTAAGAATCCAACCTAGTGAGATTGGGTAGAGACTTGGGTTGAGTTGATAGTCTAATTCAAAAACTATCCCTTCTAACTGATCCTAAAATAATTTATTCTACGTGTAGGACGTTCTAATGGCAGCCTAACGTGCGCAATGGCGAGACATGCAATGAACGGTTCAAGGACTTACTCGGGCCTTGCAGCAAGTGGCCCAAGGAGGAGCGGCGAACCACGGCACTTGCGATCTTCATCGGAACTTTCGTGGGATGAATCCCCCGCATTTTGGAGGCTCGACCGATCCCGATGAAGCCAAGCACTGGCTAAAGGAGATGGAGAGGATCTTCAAAGTGATGCAGTACAGTGACTAGGAGCGTGTTCTTTTAACAACTTTCCAGCTGGAACGTGATGCGAGAACATGGTGGGATGTAGCGAAGGCTACCCTCGGTGATAGATAAGTTTCATGGAAGGAGTTCGAGGAACTCTTTAACAGTAAATATTTTTCTGAAAGAGTACAAGAAAAGAAAGCGGCTGAGTTTGCTACTTTGAAGCAGCGAAGTTTATCGGTGGCGGAATACGAAGCTCAGTTCTCTCGATTATCTCGTTATGCCACTCACCTGATATCTACGGAGAAGATGAAGGCCAAGCGTTTTCTCAACGGGCTGAAGTTACATTATATTAACCAATTGGCACCAATGGAAATTCAAACATATGCGGAGATGGTAAGGAAAGCTCAAGTCTTGGAAGACACTTTAGAGATGACGGAGAGAATCCGTGGGAAGAATGTGAAGAAGGAACAACCTACTGGTTCCGGGAGTATCAAACCCGATAATGGCAAAAAGAGGCCCAATGGCTGGTCTGGATCGTGGAAGAGCAAGATGCCAAAGAATGAAGACAAGAAGCCTGGCCCGATTGTGCCATTTAAGGGCGTGTGCAAGTATTGTGACCGTCCAGGTCACAAGATGGAAGAGTGCTGGTGCAAGCTGGGCGCCTGTTTGTGTTGTGGTAGTAGGGACCATCGTATTCCTGAGTGTCCCCTTTTGTCTGATCAAGCTGCCTCGACCAAGCCGCAAGGAAACAAGAAGTAGCAGGGCAAGCTCCAAGCCCTACAGGAATATGATGCCGAAACCACCAAGGAGGGTGGACTCGTTGAAGGTACTCTTATTATACATGATAAGCTAGCATTCGTTCTCTTTGATACCGGTGCCACTCATTTTTTTGTTTCTCAGAAATTTGCTAAGTCTTTTGCTGTGAAGCCGGTCTTGATGAATTCCCCGTTAGAGATTTCAACCCCTATTGGTTCCAGTTCAGCAATTAAGTATTTCTATCCTTCTAGTAAGGTTATGATTAATGAACAGAAGTTGCCAGCTGACTTACTTTGTATAGATATAAAAGATTATGATGTAATTTTAGGAGCGGATTGGTTGGCTAAGTATGAGGCCAATGTTCATTGTAGTTCTAGCTCTGTGTCCTTTTCTAGACACCCTGGACTTTCTTTTATAGGGGTTAGGCACCATAAGTTTGTGCCACTTATTTCGGCCCTTCGAACTGATAAGTTGATGAGGAAAGGATGTCAGGATTTTCTAGCCTTTGTTTATGTGACCCCTGAGAAGAAGATCGAGATCAAGGATATCCTTGTCATTCGAGATTTTCCGGATGTCTTTCCTGAGGAATTGCAAGGACTTCCGCCAGAGAGAGAGGTTATCTTTTCTATTGATTTAGTTCCTGGTGCGACCCCTGTTTCTAAAGCTCCTTATCGTATGTCCCCTGCGGAGCTGAGGGAATTGAAGCAACAGTTAATGGAATTACTTGAGAAGGGGTTCATTTATCCAAGTGCATCCCCGTGGGGAGCTCCAGTATTGTTCGTTCGGAAGAAGGATGGTTCGATGAGGTTGTGCATCGATTATCGGCAATTGAACAAGCTGACTATCAAAAATAAATACCCATTATCGAGAATTGATGAATTATTTGATCAGATAGCAGGAGCTCAGTATTTTTCTTAGATTGATCTTTGATCTGGATATCATCAGTTGTGGATCAAGGATGAGGATATCTATAAAACGGCATTTCGTAGCAGGTATGGGCATTTTGAATTTGTAGTAATGCCTTTTGGACTAACGAATGCACCTACAGCTTTCATGCAGTTGATGAATAATGTGTTTCGGCCCTATCTTGATCAATGGGTCGTTGTGTTTATTGATGACATCTTGATTTATTCTAAGAATGAGAAGGAGCATGCTGAACATCTGAGGATGGCATTGCAAATATTGAAAGACCCTCAGTTATACGCCAAGTTTAGTAAGTGTGAATTTTGGCTGCAAGAAGTGTCCTCTCTATGGAATATTATTACAAAGGAAGGTATTTCTGTTGACCCCTCGAAGGTAGAGGCAGTGAAGAATTGGGATAGGCCTTCTAATGTAACTGAAGTTAGAAGTTTTCTAGGCCTAGCAGGTTATTACCGGAGGTTTCTTAAAGATTTCTCCAAGCTTGCGGTGCCTTTGACAAGATTAACCTGCAAGGAGAATAAATTTGATTGGTCAGAGGATTGCGAGAGAAGCTTTCAGACCTTGAAAGAATGTCTAACTACTGCCCCTGTGTTGGCTTTACCATCGGGAGAAGGAGGTTTTGTCGTGTATACGGATGTGTCAGGCATTGGCTTAGGTTGTGTGCTCATGCAACACGGGAAAGTGATAGCCTATTCTTCTAGGCAGTTGAGGAAGCATGAAGAGAACTATCCCGTTCATGATTTGGAACTTGCAGCGGTGGTGTTTGCCTTAAAAATATGGAGGCACTACTTGTATGGAGAGTCATTTACGGTGTTCTCAGATCATAAGAGTCTCAAGTATTTGTTTTCTCAGAAGGAACTCAATATGAGGCAAAGGAGATGGCTTGAGTATTTAAAAGACTTTGACTTCTCCATAGAGTATCATCCTGGAAAGGGAAATGTAGTAGCAGATGCTTTGAGTCTCAAGCCAATAGCTAAGTTGTCGCATCTTATGTTGCAAGAATGGAGACTGTTGGAACAGTTAGCTAGTTTGGATCTCAATGTTGACAAGGATCGGGTTACGATCGCTCAAATTCAACTCAGACCAGAAATGTTAATGGAAATCAAGTCCTTGCAAGACAATGACCCAGGGTTGGTAGAGATCAAGGAGAGTTTGAGTAGCAGGCCTGATTTCATGGTAGCTGACGATGGCAGATTGTTTTTTCAAGGAAGGACCTGTGTACCTGATATAGCTGAAATAAAGAATAAGATTCTCAAGGAAGCTCATAGATCCAGATACACTATTCATCCGGGAGGTACTAAGATGTTAAAGGATTTGAAAAGATCTTTTTGGTGGCTGAATATGAAGAAGGAAATTGTAGAATTCGTAAGTAGATGCTTGGTGTGTCAGTTAGTCAAGGCTGAGCATTTCAGACCTGTAGAGAAATTGAAACCACTTGATATACCCCAATGGAAGTGGGAGAGTATTGTCATGGATTTTATTATGGGTCTACCTAGGACTCGTAGCGGATTTGATGCAATATGGGTTATTGTTGATAGATTGACAAAGTCTACTCATTTCTTGTCCATTAAGTCTAAGTGGACAGTTGACGTCTTAGCAGCTTTATATATAAAGGGAGTTGTAAGACTCCATGGTATTCCAGTCAGCATTGTGTCCGATAGAGACCCCAGATTCACCTCACATTTTTGGAAAGGATTACAAGAATCTTTGGGAACCCATCTGAATTTCAGTACCGCTTTTCATCAACAAACAGACGGACATACTGAAAGAACCAACCAGATAGTGGAAGATATGCTTAGAGCCTGCATGATTGATTTTGGAGGTAGTTGGAGTGATCACTTGGCTTTGATTGAATTCACCTACAATAATAGTTATCAGTCCAGCATTCAGATGGCTCCGTTTGAAGCTTTGTATGGAAGAAGTTGTCGATCTCCATTATGTTGGGATGAGGTAGGTGAGAAGCAATGGCTAGGACCAGATCGCATTTCTGAATCGTCCAAGAATATCTGTATTATCAGAGATCGATTGCTAGTAGAACAATCAAGACAGAAGAGCTATGCCGACAACAGAAGGAGAGCCTCGGAATTTCAGGTTGGTGAGCATGTGTTTTTGAAGGTTTCTCCCATGAGAGGGATTCGAAGGTTTGGCATTCAAGGCAAGTTGAGTACAAGATATGTTGGTCCATTCGAGATTTTGGAAAGAGTGGGGGAGGTTGCTTACCATTTAGCACTACCGCCTCAGTTATCAGGAGTACATAATGTCTTCCATGTGTCTATGCTACGAAAATATGTGTATGACCCCACTCATGTCATTCAACATATAGATATAGAGCTGAAGGAAGATTTGACTTATGAAGAAAGACCTATCAAGATTTTGGATCGTAAGCAGCAGCAACTCAGAAATCGTTCCATACCCATGGTTAAAGTGCAGTGGAGTCGGCGTGGAACTGAAGAGGCTACTTGGGACTCAAAAGATACCATGCGGAAGCAGTATCCCGACTTATTCTAGGTGAGTTATCTCGTTCCTCGTCTTCCGAAAGTGCAGTGAATTTGGAGGACCAAATTCTTTTTAGTGGGGGAGGGTGTAGCACCCCGATTTATTAAAGAATAAATTTTTTTGAGAAATTAATAAGAAATTCTGTAAGAAATATGATAAGTAAAATTTTGACCATTTTGTGAAAATCTGGAAAAATTAGAATCTTGTAGAGGATGAAACGTTAAGCAAGATTGTCTTCTACGACCAGCCCAAATAAAACTCGTAAACAAGCCGAATTAACAGATTAAGGCCAGAAACCACACTTAGCCTAATTGGACCTTAAAACGTGAAATTTGAGCCCAATACTAAACCATTTAAGCTAAAACCAGATGCAAATGAACGGTAAGGATAAACTCTTCATTTCCCCGCTGGTTAATCTCCGAAACCCTAACCTTAGGAGGAGTATTTGGCGGCGGAATGGCGGATTGACTTGGTCTCGTGCGAATCTCGCACGTCTGTGGTGCAAGGACTCAATCTTCGCGATTAGGACTCCCCAGACCCAATTGAGCCTATAAAAATGATCCTTAGCCACCCTAGAATTGTTTAGAAGCTGTGGCGGCCGGAGAGGAACTCGATCGAGGGAGGATTTCGACGATCATCGGCGGTGTGTACCTAGCGCGATCGGCTTCCCTCTTCTTCCTTCATCCTTCGATTAAGGTAGGTGATAGCAAGCCAAACCCTAACTATTATATATCGATAGAAGCGTTGTCCTGTCCTCTTTCCATTGATCTAAAAATCCTCAAATTTCTTGTAGTATCCTGTGAGAATTTCTAGCTTTAGTGCAAACATGCTGTTAATTAGGTTAACCATGTTACACCTCGATTTAGGTAGGGATTTCAGGCACTAAACATTAAATTGATCATGCTATCCTATATAACTTTTCATGCTCGTTCTATTGATAGTAAAAGCCATAAATTCCATGCTATATGTTTCGCGTATTTCACTGTTTTAGCAAACCCTAGCCGGTCTCGCCGGAGGCGGGCAAGGCGAAGGTAGCAGAAGCCCCTGACTTGCGCGGCCTCTCGATAGACCGCCCAACCTAGATAGGCGGCCAGTTATTGATCGTTCATATGCTTTTACCTCCGCTATGTTTTGTAGAATGCGCGGCAGACCCCTAACTGCCCTGTTATTAAGCAGCTAGTTCAAAACCGTTCTTCGTCCCAGGCGGTACATTACAGGCCGCTCATCCCCAGCAGGCCTTCAGACCTGAGAGGGTGTGAACGGCCTGTCGTGCTACCGCCGAGTCATGTGAGCGGCTCTGAGAGAACCACCCAACTACACAAGAACGACTTACTTTCATTTTAGCATGATTTATCCTAGTAAATTAGTGGCTAATGATAAGTTAGCAACCCACATGATAACTGGAACTTATGGAAGTAAACAAATTAGGAATTTTGCTAATTGTCTTCACTTGATCTTGATTCTTCATGGCCTTAGCTTATTTCAATGTGTTAAATTCAAACATGATTTCATGAACCATGCTATTAGGGTTGTTTGACAGTCGTTCTACTCCGGTAGGATCGACTGACCGCTACACTTGGTTTCTGATGATTTGATAGCCTCATTTCCTTGTAATGGTTGGAACTGCCCGCCGAATATTCCTTCCGTCGGACTAGGACCTTCATTACGGGACCTCCGTAAGCCCCCGCGAGCCTGGGATTCCCACTAGGACGCCGGGCAGGTTGTACGACCAAAACCTGAACTTGTTTACGTGATCAAACAGCTTTAATTACAGTGCTATGAGTCACGGCTCAATGTGGACTGACTGAGTTTTGAACGGTTAGAATGAAACCGTTTAACTCAATAGGCGGCCCGTTATGAACCATGCACTTCTGGCCAAGTGCCACTTACATTGGTCGATTAACCTTGTCCTATCTTCGACCAAATCATGTTTGGATCGACCCAATATGCCCTAGGCTGACCAGTGGAGAGTGGGCTGGACCCTGGTTCAGTTTTGCCCCACATATGGCAGCCCGGAGCCCATTTTTGGGTGGATTTCTAGTCTTCTAGTTAGGCCCAATTTGAACGGACTGAATTGGACCCTCTATAAGCTCGAGCGAATCTTATTGGACCGCTAATCCCTTGAGCGGCTCTATAAGGACCGTTTACCTTGTTCTTGGGCTCCCATCTCTTCTAGCCATGAGCGGCCCATTATTGACTGTCCTTTTATCTGAGCGGCCCGATATGGACCGTGTGTCTTCTGGAAAATGTTTTCCGTGGTTATTGTGTTTGAATCCAAGGACCTGATTGGTTCTTGATAACTTGAACTTTTTGGTCAAAATATCTCTATTGTGTCCCTGTGATTTTGATGATAGTAAACACTATAAGTCATCATCTGTTGAGTATGCATATAAATCTATTTGATTCTGCATAGTCATCATCTGTTTTAGTCTGCATACTGTTTGAGTCTGCATATAAATATGTTTGTATTACATATGAATGTTTCATTGAACATCTTATCTGAATTACATAACCAACGAACAGGCTGAGGCTGTGTGTTGTGTGCATTGGTGCATTTCATAATTGTTGATGCATTTCATCATTGCATTTTATCTGGATTGTTTGATGTTAGTCTGTACAATGGGTGATGTTGCTATACCCTTTCAGCATAGTCTGTACATCCGTAGACAGCCTGCCTGAACTTTGTTGAATGAAGTCTATACACTTGCCAATATGTCTCTCATGCATTATGTCTAAAGTCCATACATTGTCTGGACACACTCAAGTCCATACATTGTACTGTCTACACTTTGTTGCAGCTAATGTAAACATTCTTCAGTGAAGTCTATACATCGTTAGTGAATGAGCGTCTTACAAGTCTATACACTGTCTAAGTACAGCCATCGTCTCAATCAGCAAGTCTGTACATTGGACTATGCTTGCACATCATTGCAGAGTTCAAGTCTGTACATGCATCACTCATCAAGTCTGCACATTCACAGCTGAAGTCCATACACTTGCTACTGGCAAGTCTACACATTACATAGCATGCAAGTGTCCAAGTCTATACATCGCATGGCACAGCATGCGTCTAAGTCTGTACATTCTTCAAAGGGCCAAGTCTATACATTGTCTCGCTCACATCTTCAAAGTATGTACATTCTTCAAGGGGTAAGTCTATACATCGTTCGCTTAACTCCAGCTTATGCATCGCCTCTCAAGTCTGTATAGGGTCTGCCTAGAATGCATTCACTAAAGTCTATACATTCGTCTCTCTCAAAGTCTATACAGCCAAAGCCTTCATATTGAAGTCTGTACAGCCAGCTCTGTTTCACTTAGCGCCTCATCAAGTCTGTACATAGTTTGGCTGCATAACGCAAGTCTATACATTGTGCACGCATGACCAAGTCTATACATTGTTCACTGCACACGCTAAGTCTGCACATTGCCTTTGCATTGCACATACATTCAAGTCTATACAGTGTCCTGTAGATGCTTTGAAGCTGCATCAAGTCTATACATTGTCCTGTAGCTTGCACGAAGTAAAGTCTATACATTACATTTGGGCATCAAAGTCTATACATTACTGTCTCGAGCATTCAATTCTATACATTGGTTTTCACTTCAAGTCTGTACATGGCCTTGGCATCTGCTTTGAAGTCTATACATTGGTCTTTGCTTCAAGTCTGTACATTGGCCAAGTCTACACATCACCGTGTTCACTTGTTTCAACTCTGCACATTGGCTCAAGCTTTCGAAGTCTGTACATCCACCGTTTCATATAGCGTCTCTAAGACAAAGTCTATACATGCATGCATTGTAGCAAGTCTGAACATTATTTTCTCATGAACGAAATCAAAGCATGTACACGCCACTACATTGCATACATGAAGTCTGAACATTGCTTCAGCGTTGCCTTCAGCCAAGTCCATACATTGACTGGCAGCCTTCAGCAAAGTCTGAACATGGCATCACTGTGCATGCATTGCTTTCATTTTAGTCTGTACACTGGTGTCGACACTGCATGATCAAGCCTATATAGACTTAGCGAAAGCTTAGCAAGTCTATTCACTGGTGTCGTCTGCTGCAGGGACAACAAGTCTGTACATTGAGTTCTCATGCATGTAAACATCAAGTCTATACACTCCCCTGTTTCATGTCTATACATCCGGTTGTTAGCATACCTGCACGCATGAATGAAGTCTGTACACACTCATGCATTATTTCATTAAGTCTATACACTCATTACTGATCGACTGAAGTAACTCTATCATTGTACAGGCTGATGTATGGGCACGTGATCCGAGGTTGGCACCTGGCACGTGATCTGAGGTGTCCTCTGGATAAAGGGGGCACACGCCCTAGTTGCTGCTAATATATATATGAAGTTTCTTCATCCGTAGAAGACTAATCGTGAAAAAAAAAGAGAAGCAGATAAAGAAAGAGAGTGATCGAGATAGAAGGAAAGAGCTGCAGTAGTAGGAAAAGAGGAAGAGACAGAGAGAGCCTGCGAGAGAGAAGAAAAAGAAGAGTGAGAAGAAGAGAGAGCTAGAGTAATAGAAGCTTCAACTGAAGATCAGTTTCTGCTGGACCGTGGATCAAATCCAGGCCAGCCAGCTCCTGCGAGAGCCACATTTTGATTTTATATTTCCAGCTTTTAGTTGCTGTATTTTCTTTTATTGTTTTCCTTTACCATGTTCTTCCGATTGCCCTGTTGGGGATCGGGTTCCTCCTGTGGTTTCAGGAGAAGGGAGATTTGTTTCTCCGGTTTGCTGGTGACCTTGTGTCATCAATGGTTCCCTTCTTTGTGGAGGAAGAGAGGTCCGAGACCTCTGGTTTGCAGGTGACTGGGAGTCACTTGTGGGTTCCCTCCTGGTTTGGAGGAAGGGAGATTTGTCTCCGGTTCTGGTCTTGTGGATTACAAGTCCAGGTGTGCCCTCCTGGTCTGGAGGAAGAGAGACTTCGGTCTCTGGTTTGCTAGTGACTGGGTGTCACTAGTGGTTCCCTCCGGTTGGGAGGAAGAGGGGAGGTTGTTCCCCTGGTCAAGCTGTGTGGCAGCATTCATTGCAGACTGTGTCTGTTGTTCTAGCGTTGCTAGTGGAAGCCTCACTCCGGTTTGGAGTGAGGGGTGGACGTAGGTCTGTGGACCGAACCACCTAAAAATCCTGGTGTCCCTTGTGGTTTGATTTTCTTATGTGTTCATCTTATTGCTTCGCACATTCGATGTTTGCTTAGGATCGAGTGAGAGCTTATTCTTTGTGTTGCTTTGCGAGATCCTTCTAAGTATCTTCAGAATATATCTACAACTGTTATTTAAGTCCGCATATCTGAGCATTAGTTTTTTATTAGGCTATATTTTTAAGGGGAGGTTCATTCACCCCCCCTCTGAATCTATCGCACTTGTCTCAACAATTGGTATCAGAGTGGTTCTCTGTCTGATCAGATCCAACGATCTGCAGAGGATCCTGTTGTCTTTGGTGCATTTCTGAATTTACTCTCTGCTACATTAATCTGCTTGTCGATTTAATCAATGGGTTCTCCACCGGTTTTCAATGGCTCTAATTTTAACTCATGGGTTAGCAGTCTACATAACTATGTGAATTTGATGGATCCGGATCTATGGAAGTTAATCTCACATGGTCCTCACAGACTGCCAAAGAAAGAGTCCAAATGGACTAACAGTCACAGATCAAGAAATGGAGAGAATCAGAAGTTTTGAAATTAATGAAAGAAGCTACTGACAAGGCTCTTCATTCTTGTTTTTATGACTGCAGGTCCGCTAAGGACATTCTGGATAAGCTGAAGCTAGCTCAGAGGAGAAATGAGGACAGCTGCCTGATGGCTGACAAGAGCAACCATGGCAGTGATCAAGATGAATCCGAAGATGCTGAAGAGGTAACCAATCCTTTCTCTAGTTACACTTTAGACGACTGGGAAGATGCCCATGCCAATCTGTTAGAATCCTATGAAAGACTAAAGAAGAAGAATAAAAAACTGATAAAGAAGCTAAAGAATCATGAGGATGCTAAATCTCGAGGTGAAAACCCTGAAATTCTGAAAATAGAAAATGACATATTTAGAAGACAGTTAACAGATTTTGATTCTATTAGTTCAGATTTTGATCATTTGAAATCTGAAAAATAAACTCTTATGAAACAAATTGATTTACACAAAAAGGAGAATCAAGAGCTTGTTTGTGAAGTTGCTGAACTAAAGGAGAGGCATAGTTTAATTGATGATGATCAGGTTCATCACAATACTGCTACTCAGAATGAAAAATTAGTGAGAGATTTAGAGTGTGTCAACTCTAAATTAGAAAACATGAAATTTGAAATTGAAATACTCAAAAACCAGCTCAAAGAATCTGAACACAAATCAAATAATCTTGAAAAAGTAAATAGTTTGGTTTCTGAGAAACTGGAGGCTGAGAGAGTAATAAACTTAGAGCTTCAGAAAAATCTCGACAAACAGCAAGAAATGTTTTATGAATGTCAGTCTTCAACAGATGAATGGGTGTTTGATGATAAACTCCTAGAGCAGAACAGTAAACTAAAAGAAGAAATTAATAAGCTGAATCACCTAAACTTAGCAATGTCTGAGAGGCTAATCACTTTAGAAAAAGGAAAGAGTGTAAGCCTGGTGAGCTCTAGTGAGTTGCTGAATGCTGAACATGAAATTACAAATCTGAAAAACATCAACCTAATGTTGAGTGGGAATGTCACTTGCTGTGAACAAAAGATAGCTAAATATGAGTTAACAATCACATCCCTTCAACAAGAAGTTGATGATCTTTATAAGTCCCTATCTGAAGCTGACAATGAAATAAAATTAAAACAGGAAGTTGAAAAACTCAAAAGTCTGAATGATGTCTTGCATCAACAAGTCATTTCCTGTGAAACAGATCTGTCCAAATATGAAGCTAATATTTGTGACTTAAATTCTGAAATTCAAGATTTGAAAAACTCCTTGTCAAAATTTGTCAAGGGAAAGTACAATCTGAATAAGCTTCTGGGAAAGAGTGATAACTCTCAGAGAGAGGGGCTGTGTTACAGTTCAACAAACAAAAGGATCAATAGTAATAAAACTTCAATTGTGTTTGTAAAAGCTTCTGATCAAAACACAACTGCTGGTTCTTCTGTTTTTCAATTTACTGCACAAAAACCCACCGTCAGTCCCAAAACTGTAGGACAAACTCAAAAATTAAAAAAGGATGAAAACCTACAGAAAAAGGACAAAACTACTCCAGTTGGTACAAAGACTACTGCACACAATTCACATGACCTCTCAAACACTCATACTAAAAAGGGGCCGTGCTATTATTGTGGGAAAGTAGGTCACATAATGGAAGATTGCAGATTAATGCTAAAAGATGAGCATGGTAGTGAAACATCACATTCTAGAAATTCTTTTGATAGAAACCATGCTGCTAGGAAGCCTGATGCTTCATGTTATTATTGTGGGAAGCATGGTCATCTCATGAGTGAATGTTTTATCATGAAAGAAGACAATAAACTGCATGCCAGATCTTCCATTCATTGTCATGGTCCATATGAAACTAAACACAAGTCTAATCAGCACATTGTGTGCTTTAACTGCAATAAGCCTGGGCACAAGGCTGCTGAGTGCTGGTTTGGATCCACTTGGGGCAAAAATGGTTTTCATAGAAGAAATTCTTATGCTTGCTCTCACTGTGGGAAGAATGGCCATACAGTCAAGAACTGTTGGCATGTTCAGAAGAACTCTGTTAACCCCTATGTTGTCAAATTCCCTGCAAAACCATTTGCAAGATTCTCATGCTATAATTGTGGAAAGTCAGGCCATAGATCTGCTGAATGTTGGCTGATTAAGAATAAGAATCAAAATGTTCATGCATACAAAAGAAAATCTTATGATCATGTTTATAAACCTTATACTACTATTACTATGCATCATAAGAACCAGAAACCAGTCACACCATGTAGATATTGTGGAAAATTTGAACATTCTATGGACAATTGTTATTTGATGGAATCTGATGACAAGGTTGCTAAAAGACTGTTTAGAACACCTATCAGGGCTAATGCAGGACCCAAGGCTGCTTGGGTCCCTGTAGGATCAAAATGATCAAAAACTTTGCAGGTGTGCCTTGGACTGAGGAATAAAGAGGGGTAAATAAACCAAGGCACTCAAAATGATAACCCCATGATCCTGCTCTCTAGGTTAGTTCTGAACAATCTGTTTAAATCCCATCATCTGAAAAGTGACTGTTTGAGATGGTTAAGCATCTTGTTAATTTGATTTATGCTTAGTTGAAATTTTCTGAAATGAAATTGCTAAATCATGTTCATGGTAGCTCACTTATGTCTGAAGTGCATGAATTATATTTGAATGTCAAACTTGAAATCATGCGATGTACTTTCACTGCACATCATGCACTTTGTCAGGGGGAGTTTATCTGTTGTTGCATTTGAAGAGTAGTGCATGTCATAATATTTAAAAAAAAACCAAAAAGGATATTCCATTGCATCTAGACAGGGGGAGCATTCCTGTTTGATCACTTCTTCACCTCTTGACCTCCTTCTATCAAGCAATCTGATCCATTCTCTTGGCAATTGTGTGGTTCACTTGAATTCCCTGCCGTCTATACTTGTGTAGATGTTCTGTCTGTATTCCTGACTCAGCTATTGATTCTGCCTACTGTGAATTCAATTTCTAGCTTGTTCCTATCATTCACATTTCTTCATATCCTGTCAAGTCTGGTCCAAGCTAATCTGACTGAATTTTAGTCCTTAATGCTGGCGTCTGATGGCTCTCTACTATTCTCTCAATAAAAGTGCTTTGTTGACTCCACTGATTTCCTGACAATGTCAATGATTCATCTGAATGAGGAAAGATTTTAGTCACTGCACCCTAATCAAAAATCAGACATATTCTGAAAAGAAGAATCTTCTATTATACTGGCTTAAGAATGTTTTGATAAATCAAATTGATTTAAGTCTAATGTATTTCCTAAGTTTTGATGTAAAAGACTTGAAAATATCTGAATCATCATGCTTAATAAATCTTAACCAATTGTCTCATGAACTTCATGCAAAACCTTCTGAAAACTGAAATTTTAAAAGACATGGCTATCCTTGGTTAAGATACATGTAGAAGGTATTGTTCTTAAACTTTTCAGTGTACTGAGCATTGTTTGAAAAATCTGAAAACATTTAAAAAGTTAAAGCAAGAGCAATGACTTTGTCACAGAGAAACTAGGTTCTCTATCAAAGAAGTAGAGTAAGCCCATGTCATGAAGTGCCATAGTTACCTCTCCTATAAAAATATTTGAAAATCTGGCAGAGCAATGGCATGGTTGTGTTGAGTAACTGGGGATTCTGGCCTCTCATCAAGGTGTCTCCTCATGTAAAAAGATACTCCATTGCTAACTCTGTTCTCCTTGAGAGGCAATATGGTTGTCACACTGAGTAACTGGGTCACTTCACCTAAGACGTGTTGTGCCTCACGTAAAAAGGTGTTGACTGAACCAAACTTGCTCAGGAAAAATGAGTGCTATTCAATAGAAAAATCTGAAAAACTAAAGACAAGTTCAGTCACATTTATCTCTGTTTAATCTCAATATTATCTTGTGTAACTTCCATAGGAGTCATTGAATTTAAATGAGTAAGATGGAAGGAGGTTAAACATGAATATCAAATGAGTTGTTGGTTCATCTTTATTAAAAGGTGTTTCAGTTATGAGTATTGAATTTTCTTGATAAACTTTGAATATATCACTCTTAAATCATGATGGTAAGTTTAAACTCATTCATAATCTATTATAATTGAAGAATCTGAAATTCGTTTTCAAAGATTTATGAATTTGGTGTGCTACTGAAAATCTGTCTTCCTCATTTATTCATTGTGCTTACAGATTGTGGTAATTCTTGAGTACCCATGTGTTTTGCTGATAGATGCTCATCACCTCTTTCACTCCATCTAATCAGGGGGAGCTTTCCTGTCATGCTGAGTGTCTTTCATAAAGGGGGAGATCTAGTCAGCATTCTTGAGTGTCCCTGTGCTTTTGTTGATATTCTCCCTTCATCTCAATTGGTTTCAACCTTCAAAACGTTTCTGATCATTATTCTATTCAGGGGGAGCTAATTACCTTAAGGGGGAGCTTAGTCAAAGGGGGAGCTTTTAATTCACTTATCTTATGCAGTCTTATTCTTCCATCTTCAACTAATGTCTTTTTGCTGAAGTCAAAGGGGGAGAAATATTTGATCAAGTCAGTATGACTCATAGTGTTGCCATCATCAAAAAGGGAGAGATTGTTGTGTCCCTGTGATTTTAATGATAGCAAACACTATAAGTCATCATCTATTGAGTCTGCATATAAATCTGTTTGATTCTGCATAGTCATCATCTGTTTTAGTCTGCATACTATTTGAGTCTACATATAAATCTGTTTGTATTGCATATGAATGTTTCATTGAACATCTTATCTGAATTACATAACCAACGAACAGGCTGAGGTTGTGTGTTGTGTGCATTGGTGCATTTCATAATTGTTGATGCATTTCATCATTGCATTTTATCTGGATTGTTTGATGTTAGTCTGTACAATGGGTGATGCTGCTATACCCTTTCAGCATAGTCTGTACATCCGTAGACAGCCTGCCTGAACTTTGTTGAATGAAGTCTATACACTTGCCAATATGTCTCTCATGCATTATGTCTAAAGTCCATACATTGTCTGGACACACTCAAGTCCATACATTGTACTGTCTACATTTTGTTGCAGCTAATCTGAACATTCTTCAATGAAGTCTATACATCGTTAGTGCATGAGCGTCTTACAAGTCTATACACTGTCTAAGTACAGCCATCGTCTCAATCAGCAAGTCTGTACATTGGACTATGCTTGCACATCATTGCAGAGTTCAAGTCTTTACATGCATCACTCATCAAGTCTGCACATTCACAGCTGAAGTCCATACACTTGCTGCTGGCAAGTCTACACATTGCATAGCATGCAAGTGTCCAAGTCTATACATCGCATGGCACAGCATGCATCTAAGTCTGTACATTCTTCAAAGGGCCAAGTCTATACATTGTCTCGCTCACATCTTCAAAGTCTGTACATTCTTCAAGGGGTAAGTCTATACATCGTTCGCTTAACTCCAGCTTATGCATCGCCTCTCAAGTCTGTACAGGGTCTACCTAGAATGCATTCACTAAAGTCTATACATTCATCTCTCTCAAAGTCTATATAGCCAAAGCCTTCATATTAAAGTCTGTATAGCCAGCTCTGTTTCACTTAGCGCCTCATCAAGTCTGTACATAGTTTGGCTGCATAACGCAAGTCTATACATTGTGCACGCATGACCAAGTCTATACATTGTTCACTGCACACGCTAAGTCTACACATTGCCTTTGCATTACACATACATTCAAGTCTATACAGTGTCCTGTAACTGCTTTGAAGCTGCATCAAGTCTATACACTGTCCTGTAGCTTGCACGAAGTAAAGTCTATACATTGCATTTGGGCATCAAAGTCTATACATTGCTGTCTCGAGCATTCAAGTTTATACATTGGTTTTCACTTCAAGTCTGTACATGGCCTTGGCATCTGCTTTGAAGTCTATACATTGGTCTTTGCTTCAAGTTTGTACATTGGCCAAGTCTACACATCGCCGTGTTCACTTGTTTCAAGTCTGCACATTGGCTCAAGCTTTCGAAGTCTGTACATCCACCGTTTCATACAGCGTCTCTAAGGCAAAGTCTATACATGCATGCATTGTAGCAAGTCTGAACATTGTTTTCTCATGAACGAAATCAAAGCATGTACACGCCACTGCATTGCATACATGAAGTCTGAACATTGCTTCAACATTGCCTTCAGCCAAGTCCATACATTGACTGGCAGCCTTCAGCAAAGTATGAACATTGCATCACTGTGCATGCATTGCTTTCATTCTAGTCTGTACACTGGTGTCGACACTGCATGATCAAGCCTATACAGACTTAGCGAAAGCTTAGCAAGTCTATTCACTGGTGTCATCTGCTGCAGGGACAACAAGTCTGTACATTGAGTTCTCATGCATGTAAACATCAAGTCTATACACTCGCCTGTTTCATGTCTATACATCCGGTTGTTAGCATACCTGCACGCATGAATGAAGTATGTACACGCTCATGCATTATTTCATTAAGTCTATACACTTATTGTTGATCGACTGAAGTAACTCTGTCATTGTACAGGCTGATGAATGGGCACGTGATCCGAGGTTGGCACCTGGCACGTGATCCGAGGTGTCCTCTGGATAAAGGGGGCACACGCCCTAGTTGCTGCTGATATATATATGAAGTTTCTTCATCCGCAGAAGACTAATCGTGAAAAAAAAAGATAAGCAGATAGAGAAAGAGAGTGATCGAGATAGAAGGAAAGAGCTGCAGTAGTAGGAAAAGAGGAAGAGACAGAGAGAGCCTGCGAAAGAGAAGAAAAAGAAGAGAGAGAAGAAGAGAGAGCTAGAGTAATAGAAGCTTCAACTGAAGATCAGTTTCTGCTGGACCGTGGATCAAATCCAGGCCAGCCAGCTCCTGCGAGAGCCACATTTTGATTTTATATTTCCAACTTTTAGTTGCTGTATTTTCTTTTATTATTTTCCTTTACCTTGTTCTTCCGATTGCCCTGTTAGGGATCGAGTTCCTTCTGTGGTTTCAGGAGAAGGGAGATTTGTTTCTCCGGTTTCCTGGTGACCTTGTGTCATCAGTGGTTCCCTCCTTTGTGGAGGAAGAGAGGTCCGAGACCTCTGGTTTGCAGGTGACTGGGAGTCACTTGTGGGTTCCCTCCTGGTTTGGAGGAAGGGAGATTTGTCTCTGATTTTGGTCTTGTGGATTGCAAGTCCAGGTGTGCCCTCCTGGTCTGGAGGAAGAGAGACTTCGGTCTCTGGTTTGTTAGTGACTGGGTGTCACTAGTGGTTCCCTCCGGTTGGGAGGAAGAGGGGAGGTTGTTCCCCTGGTCAAGCTGTGTGGCAGCATTTGTTGCAGACTGAGTCTGCTGTTCTAGCGTTGCTAGTGGAAGCCTCACTCCGGTTTGGAGTGAGGGGTGGACGTAGGTCTGTGGACCGAACCACCTACAAATCCTGGTGTCCCTTGTGGTTTGATTTTCTTATGTGTTCATCTTATTGCTTCGCACATTAGATGTTTGCTTAGGATCGAGTGAGAGCTTATTCTTTGTGTTGCATTGCGAGATCCTTCTAAGTATCTTCAGAATATATCTACAACTGTTCTTTAAGTCCGCATATCTGAGCATTAGTTTTTTATTAGGCTATATTTTTAAGGGGAGATTCATTCACCCCCCCTCTGAATCTATCGCACCTGTCTCAACAATCTCATCGACTTTCCCTTGGAAGTCTCCGAGGTAAGTTCTATACCGTGTCATATTGGCCATTTAACTTGATTAATGTTTAGACATAACTTGTATCTTGGATCCATTAAATCAATGTCAACGCATCATGAGGGCCCGGTCTGGTCCTGGGAGGAGCGCCCGAAAAGTACTTGTGCCCCGGGGAGTTTGAATGACATGGTGAGGCATTGCACCGAGTGCATGACTAGCGTGATGTCTACGACAATAATCTATTACTTGAATCTTTTCTTGACTTGGTTAGTTCTTGCTTGTTGGCCAATTTCCAATTATATCATGATCTTGCCTTCTCTTTATTATGTTGTTTCATCATATCGTCATTTCATTTCGTTCCTTATTTTCTCGCATATAATTACAATTAATTGGTTAATCACTTAAACTTGCCTATTATTACCTACTGAGCGTTCGCTCACCCAGTTGTTCCCCCCTTTTCAGGTAGCTCAGGTGAGGATTGACAGACTGATGGGGACGGGTAAGAGTGATGGCCAAGGAGCGAACCTGTTAGAAGCGTGTGGAGCCAGCCATAGTTGTTTGTGTCTATTTATGTTTTAGAGTGTGTGGTGGAAAAGTTGTAATTCGAAGTCAGCAATTGTAGTAGTGTCAAGTGGATGTTATGTTGAAAGTTGGTTTCAGTGGGTTTGTATGATTGGAACGTGGATCATTGCAATGCTATTTAGTGAATAAAGTTATTTTCTGTTCATGGTGTTATGTTGACCCTTAGCGTTAGCATATCATGTCTGTAAATCAACATATTATTATTAATTGTTTCTGCTGCCAGTCTCGATATTCCGCGTTGGGGCGTGACATACAGCCTTAGCTGCGTCGACCTCACCATCAAGCCGCGTCGACGTCATCTACTTCAACTGTAATCTGACAAGCTATCAGTGCTAGCAGCATCAACCCCACAGCCTGGTTGCGTCGACTCCAAGGGGCCTCCCAGAAGTCGGTTCAAACGTGCCTTCCGCAGATGCGTCGACCCCATGCTCTCAGGACGTCAACGCAATGGCTTTCCAGAATCCATTGTAAACGGCCTTCACAAAGGATGCATCGACGCACCTCTTCACAGTGTGGACTCCATGAAGGCCAGCTTGCCAGCTTTTCAGGAATTAATGAAGCTGCATCGATGCAATAACCGGCCTGCTGCGTCGACGCACTAGAAGACCTTCAAGCCATTTTTCTGTTAAACCTGCAATGCTTCAGAGGTCGTACAGAGACTAAAAGTAGCGACACAAACTCCCAAAACACGTGTTTCAAGGTCTAAAAAGAACCTCCTAGGAGAGAGAACTATCCTCTTCATCATGAGACTTCAGTACAACCTTTTGGGAGAAGCTTTTTGTCAGGTACCAGATTTGGGAAAGGTCAATTTTCATGGTACCATTCTTTTAGGTCACAGCCAATAAAATTGCAGTCTTTGGAAGAACCTCGTAGAAGATCAGATTTGAAAAGTCTATGCCTCTCCTCTGCTACATGCTGGACCAATCATAGACCACCAGGGAAAAAGGTATTTGGTCAAAGAACCTCATTATTTATTCTGACCAATCAAATAATGGTCTAGAAGACTCCAAGCCAATGGGAAGGCTCCACAACATGCACCAAGATTTGCAAAATTGCTCCAAGAACTTGAATGGCTCAGATTCCACTCTTCAAAAATCAAAGGTGCATATCCAAATTTCATCTTATAAATATGAAGCCTTTGCCATCTGAGAAAGGTTGGCCGAGCATGCATCAAAGTTAAATCTGTTAGCTCGTCCCAAGGAGAGAAAGAGAAAGAGAAAGAGAGGAAGAAAGGAGTGTGAGCAGCCCTGAGCCTCATGAGAAATATTTGAGGAGAGAAAGAGAAATAGAAGAGAGGAAGAAAAGTGAGAAGGCCCCAGCTCTGGTCCGACCCAGTCCAGAGGTGCGAAGAATAAGATGAGAGCTGAAGAGTAGAAGCCCAATCCTGCAGAAATAGCTTCATGACTTCGTCTGAAGCAACATTTGATTCTTGAGTCCTGTTTTATGTTTTGTGTTTTGTTTTGAATCTCTAAATCCTCTCGTGTATTGCTGTGTTTACAGCGTTGTCCGGTGCTCTGGTTAGATATCAGAAGTGTCACAAGCTGTGCTCAGCCGTGTGTGTGACTGGGGTCTGTCCCCGTGTTTTTACTGCACTTGCAGCATGTTTTCTTTTCTTTGTTTGTGTGTGTGTGGGGGATTAGTCCCCGTGGGGCTTGTCCCCGTGTGCTGCTCTTGTAGTGGCGTGAGGACTTTGTCCTCATTAGGAGCTTGCTCCTCGAGTGTGTTTGTCCCTGTAGGGCGTCGTCCCCATGTGCTGTAGTTTTGCAGCGTGAGGACTTTGTCCTCGTGAGGAGCTTTCTCCTCGTGTGTGTGGGGATTCATCCTCGTGTGTGTGGAGGACCTAGTGCTCACGAGGATTCATCCTCGTGTAATGAAGCCTCATCGATTTGGTGAGGGGTGGATGTAGGTCTACAGGTTTGCAGACTCAACCACCTTAAAAATCCATTGTGCAGTGGCGTGTCCTTATGTGATTGCTTCCATTTCTTCTACCTCCACTTCACAGGGACTTATAATTTTGCTTCACTATCTCTGTTATGGCCGACCACTGCACATACTGTGAGTTGTTCAACGTTTGGTAGCACTCTTTTTGTTTGAACATAGGCTCACACGCACACACACAAGTAGGCGCTCACGATAATCTGAATCTTCATAAGCAGATCTCAGATATTTAACTGCATTCCGCTGTGTGCTTAAGCTGATGGTTAGCTATCTCAGCTTCCACTTTAGTGGCTCATTATTTGCATCAGCTTGTATATGGTTATATGTTTTCAACCTAGAATTTTGTCTGGTCAAACAAGTTTTAAAAGGGCATATTTTTAAGGGATCTATTCACCCCCCCTCTAGATACGGTTGCACCCAAGGAAGGGACCTAACACTTTGGATTCATATTGTTGACACCCGTTTTATGACCGATAAGTCGGGTCATCTCCTTGTTCACTCTATGTGATGCTCCAAGTTGTTCACTCTTCATTGAGTCTCCTTCGTCAGTTTGAAGCTCATTTTATGGGTCTTCTCTCCTTGGTTGAGTGTGGTTCCTTGTGGCTTTTTCATTGGATGAAGCTTAGCAAAGCTCTCTTATAATTTTGATCCTCATTGTTTCTAACGGTCTGCACATGGGGCGTTACTTTCTTCTAACGCATTGTCCCTAGGCCGTTACATCTTGAAGAGTCCTGAAGTTTGAGGTCTTTGGTTCAAAGCTTATCTGTTGGCCTACCCATTTGATTCTAACGGTCTGTCGTACAGCCGTTACTTCCCTCCAACGCGTCCACTTATGGCCGTTACTTATCTTGCAGAGTCCAACTTGTTTGATCTTCTTCCCGTTGATCTTATCCTTTTTGAGATAAGGTTGATAGTGACGGTATCCCCCTGGCGCGTTATTTGCATATGGCGGTCTGTCGAGTAGCCGTTACATCCAACAGAGAGTCCTGGCAGTTCAGGTCTTTTCTCTGCTACTCCGTGGTCGAGATAAGAGTTTGAATTGGTGATTTCTCTTCCAAATCTGATCCTCAGAACCTTCTGTTTGTTTCTATGGACTCTTGGTGATATTATCTTCAAGGATTTGCTAAGAGTTATCCTCTTTTCTTGCTGGATTATCCTCTGCTCGACCGGAGAGTTTGAGGGCCTATAAATAGCACCCTTAACTTCATGGCCCGAAAGAGGAAGATCTGGAGTTTACGTCGAAGTGCTGCCGCATCCTGGAGCCACATCTAACCAAGGAGACTTGTCTTTCACGTCCATCTGCTTCACGGTGAAGGGAGTATTCGTTCTATTGAGTTTCAAAGTTCATCATTGCATATTGTGTTCTTCCTCCTCCCTCTCATCATAGGCATTGTCCCTCTCCTTGTTTCCACATTCTGCATATGTTTTTCATCATCTAAACATCTTCCTATCTTTTAAAATGCCCAGAGGGGTTAAAAAACCAAAAACTTCCCCGGTACTTCTCTTTCCTTTTGCATGATCTTAAGTTCTTTGAGAATTGATACTATGCTTGTTTAAAGGGCTAATCTGGGTCTGTTTTCTTGTGTTTTCACGTTCTTTGGCAGGTTTATAGGTTCACTACGCGAGGCCCAAGTCTTCTGGCCGGCTGGAAGAGTTGGAGTTAAAAGAGTCCATAAGCTATTTCTGCAGGGTTTCTGACGGTCTTGTGCAGGTGCGTCAGGTTCATATAACGATTTATCTGGAGACCGTCACATTCCTGTGACGCACGGGGTCTGGACCGTTACATTCGGTTGATCTGCAGATTTCACTGGTTTTCTCTCTCCCGTGGGCGGGTGCTTCATCCACCAATTTCCAAGGTATTTTCAAGTCTCTGGCTTGTGTTTACTTTGGTGGCGATCACGTTCTTTCTTAGTATTGGGCATTAGCTTTCTCTCCATCTCATATCTCTTATTTCCTTTATTTGCTCCACCCTTACGGTGTGTTTTTATTTGTTCTTGCTCCACGCCCTGGCGTGTGTTTTTCTTTATTCTCTTAGTTTAGCTTGATGATTGAGATAGCATGCCCATGCTAGAGCTTGTTCTGGTTGCCTAGGTTCATGGTTCACTTGCCCTTGGGTTGATTGAGATCTTTGATTTTTGCTTATCATCTTTATTACACATCAAAACAAAAAGAAGAAGAGAATCAAAACAAATCAACAGATAATTTTTTGGCGATCACGGTGGGACAACTTGTGCCAATCGTGTCTTGATCTCTGTTTAAACCTGCCATCATTCCCTTGTTTAGTTTCCTTGGATTTCCCTCTTACTTACTATTGTTTTTGGTTCTCTGAGTAGTCTGACGACCCTCTGTCCCTGCGTCACTCCACTTTGACGCAGAGGCTTTAGACCGTTACACTCCTCGTCCTGCTGTTTGGGCTTTTCACGGATTTCCCTTCTATTTCTGGTTTATTTTTGGCTCTCTGGCTCATACGACGGTCCTGGGTCCCTGCGTTATATTTCTTCTGGCGGTCTGGACTCTGACCGTTATATATTTCTGACGCGGGTCTTCTAGACCATTACACTCCAGACATGTACGCATCCCGAGGTGCATTCTATTTTCGCAGTTTTTGCTGTGATATTCTTGCTTGGGTGTTATCTGACTTCCTCCTTGGTTGGTTTACATACTTACATCGTTGTGTGCATATTTGTTTGCTAGATTCTAGGTTAGAATTTGCATGCACTCCAGTGCACATAGGTTCATTCATACTTTCATACATTAGATTGCATTTTCCTACCTTGGTGTGCGGACCTCTCGTCTCCATATTCCTTGGGGCCGACTAGGAAATCACACCAGGGACCTCCATAAGTCCCCGCGAGCCATGGATTCCCACACGGACACCGGGCCGGTTGTACCTTTCCCACCCCGTGTCTAGGATTGCATAAGTGAGGGAGTGATCACATTTAGAGTCAAACCAAGCTTTACATCCATCTCCTATTAGGAACCCATTGTTGAGAGCTCACATTAATCAATCCGCTAAAGTTCCAAAGGGGAAATCATAAGAATCTTGAAGCATCATCTTAAACAACTTGCTTGACTCTGAGTGTCTTCATCTCTTGTTACTTACATCTTTGTTATAAATCGTCCAAGTTTGGTTGCTCATTGTGTGTTGGTGTTGTGTTGTTTGCATCTTGTTAAGGTTGTTCGTTGCATATGGAGTTATTTTCGTCAGTTAGAAGCACCTTCTAGGGTCAATTCCTTCTCCAAGTTCTACTCAAATTCGCTTTTCGAACCCACCATGGCTTCTTTCAATCCTCCCCATTCCCAAGAGGATTCCCTTCCTCAAGGGCTTCTTGAAAACCCTGCTAGGGTTACCTCATTCTCTTCTGGAGAGGGGACAGCCCCTCTTCCGTCCTCTACCTCCATGGAAGGTGGTCAAGCTACCCCTTCTTTCGCTACTCCTTCTGCGGGCTCCATTCTCCAAATGATGGCCCAATTGGATCCGGCCCAACTCCAAACTGTCTATCAGGCCATGCAAGGATCCAATATCTCCCCTCCCACGATTATGCAGGGTCAATCCAATCCTTCCATCCAGCCCACTCCGATTAATCTTACTCCGGTCCAACCCCGGACCATCACATTCACTGGCATGGAGACGGGCCAATCTTCTACTTCGGCCCAGCAATCTTTTGACAAAGGGAAGTCTCCTGTCCCTTCTTTCGTTCAGGCGGATCATCATGTGCCTAGCCCGACGGTTCCGCAAGTCCTCATGGGCCCCTCCGACTTCCTGCGCCCTCAGTCAGGGGTTGCCCAAGCCCACTCCAATCTGGGTCAATCTCAGGTCCAATATCCTTCTTACGGGCCCCCTACTTCGGCCGTTTATCCTTCTGCTTCTGCTTATGGCCTCCCACCTTCTGCCACAATCCACCCTTCTGCTCCCCAACTTCAGCCATCATCTCTCACTACCCCTGCTCCATCCAGAGAGCAGGAATTACTTGATAAATGGGCCACCATGCAACAGCAACTCGATTTCCTCCAGAAGCGGGTTGGCCCACAATCCTTGGCAGATGTTCCGGTTCCTAGCTTTCAGAACATCCGGTTCCCTCCACAATTCGAGCTCCCCAATTATCGCAAATATGACGGGAACAGCAATCCCTTTATCCACGTGAGGGATTTCTTATATGAATCGACCCAATTCCAATATGATGATCGCCTTATGGCGTACTTGTTCCGCCGATCATTAGACGGTGTTGCGTTGGAATGGTTCTACTCCCTGCCATTGGAAGAAGCCGAGAGCTTTAAGGTAGTAAAAGATAAGTTCATTCAGCGGTTTCAAGACAGGGTCGGCCCGGAATATTCGTTCACAGATTTGGTGGCCGAAAAGATGAAACTGGATGAGGAGTTTGCTACTTACACAGATAGGTGAAGGCAAATGGCCGCTAGAGTGCCCGGCCATATTCTGGAGGAAGAGAAGGTCAAGTTACTTATTTCCAATGCTACTCCGACCTTCCGAAATATTCTGGCCATGAACGACATAGCCAACATGCACCAACTCTATAGCCGAGCGCGCTTCATTCAAACTCAGTTCAAGGATTCCCCCATACACTCACTATTTGAAAACCAAAAGCCCAAGTATCACAAGAAACCTCAAGGGCCGATCACCGAGGGGGTCCAAAAAAATGAGCAAGTTCAAGCCGTTGCTTTCCCTTTTCAAGCCGCACCCTTCCGCTTCCCTCAAAATCCCCGCACTCCATAGAATCCCACTCCCCAAAACTTCCAAGTCACTCCACAAAACCCTCCGTCCACCTTCGCCATTCTACAAAATACCTTCACCGCACCGCAACAACCACCACCCCCTCCGCAATACCACAATGTCCCTCCACCCAACGACTACAACAACAACCCTAACAACAAGCGCCCGGCTCCTAAAAGAGCTCAGTACCGACCCTTGCCAGAAACACTCACAGACATCTTTTCAGCTCTCATGTCGGTGAATGCCATACAGCTCCCTCCAGAACGGCCCAACTGGAATCCGACCGTTGATCAGACGAAGTATTGTATGTTCCACAGGCAACCGGGACATACCATTGAAGGGTGTTTTCAATTCCGGGACCTAGTATATGATCTTCATGAAGGACAGAGGATAGATTGGGCCGAAATGCATAGGGCCATCACGGAAATCAAAGAAAAGAGAAGGCAGCCGCCGAGGCAGCAAGTACAGCAGCAACTGGTACCACAGCCACAGCCGCAGCAGCAACAGCAGCCGGTGCAAGACCTGGGGATTCATCAAAACCCAATGCCAAACCATCCTCCTGCTCCGCAGCCTCCGCCGCCGGCACCAGCTCAGGTCAATGTCGTCCAACCCCCGGCTCCTAACCCCGAGTGGTCCTTCGACGACGATAACTCCATGCCGCAGATCATGGCCCTTCACCACAACTACCATAATCCTCCCGCTTCCCCCATCCTCATACCTACACACCAAACCCCTCCTCCACTCGTCCTTCCTTTCACCCCTATCTCATCACACGCACCATCACCCGCGCCTCCGTCGCACTCACCATTGCTCACATCCGCTACTATCACCCCCTCCCCGCTCACTCTTACATCCACTACCGCCATACCGCCGTCTAACCCTCCACTCATCACACCTCCGCCCACTTTTATATCCCCACTGCCGCTCGCGCCCACTGCCACTAACCCCTTGCCTATCATCCTTTCCACCACACCCTCTTCCGCACCGCTCATCCATCCCACTGGGCCTACTAAATCACTTATCCTAAGCCCATCTTAGGCCGCGGCAGCTTATAACTTCGCCCTACGGAGCGGGCGCATGTTCCACCGAAACTATCCTTCCACTTCCAATCCCCAGTCTTCCCAACCGGCGGCCGAGCAAGAAGAGGCCGAGCCACTACCGGGGACCCAATATGATCTATTACATCATTTGGATAGGGTGCCCGCCAAGATATCTGTGTTGGAACTGATTAAGAGATCTACCCTTCACCAAGATGCATTAAGAGACTTTCTTCAAAAGGTGATGGTTAGTGAGGACATGGCAGTTGATAGCTTGCCTACCGCACTGGCAACAATCTCCAAGGGGCCAGCCATTACTTTCTCTGAAATCGAGCTAGCACCACCAGAAGCTCGGCAAATGCCACTGTGCATTACTATCATTCTGAACAAAGTCAGCATCGATGTGGCGTTAGTTGACACAGGGGCATCTATCAACGTATGCCCGCTCAGCACTCTAAGGGCTTGTAATCTGTCAAAAGAACTTCTACGCCCAACTCCCACTACCATAGCTTCTTATGACAACTCTCGGCGGGCATGTCACGGGATTGTCACCATTCAAGCTGAGCTTGGGCCTCTTACTATGCCCGTGGAATTCTATGTGCTCGACATTGACCCTATGTTCAAGGCTATCTTGGGTCATCTGTGGATCGATACCCTCAGCGCCGTACCCTCCACTGCACATCAATGCATTAAATTCCCTTTCCAAGGGAGGGTCGTCAAAGTCAAAAGCTTATCCACGGTCCAATCAGTGAAGGCTATTTCAGAGAAAGTTCTTCCCACATTGTGGCCAAGCAGTCGACCTGTTATGTCAGTGCTAGATCTCGACTTTCCTTGGGCTTACGCATCTCGCAAGCCCGTCACCGCAGCAATTTACATCAAGGTGAAGCCCCAGATCCGAGATTCCAAGGGCTGGGACATTATACTGAAGCTAGGCTACCAACCGGGGAGAGGCCTCGGTGCTCAATTGCAGGGACAAACTAAGCCCATTCCTAAGGGCAGGAAAATGAATAGAAGAGGTCTCGGTTACCGAGAGACTGCATTATCTATGATGGGTGATTCTGGGCCACTCACCTGGGACTACCGTCAACACTTTGTTCGAGGGCCTCTCCAGCTTGGCACATTAACTCCACGGCCAGCTCCGCCAAGGGAAGATACAGTCTGTCCGATTTCCAGTCCACCCCTAGTGCTAAGGGGGCCAGTTGATGATGTGATTGACTATGGTCCAGCCCTTCAGGGGCTATTTTATGAAGAAGGCTGCCAGCAGCAGTAAGAGGTTCGGCTTGTTCAGTGGAGGCCGAAGAAGTAGCCGGCTCAGCAGCTGCGGAAGGAGGAGAGCTCGTCGATTATCTTTTCTTGGTCTCCCTCACGCTTTCAATCTCTCCTACAGCAGTGGGAATTCTTACCCCGTCTTCCTCCCATCATGGTAAATCCATCCTTCATTCATCCACCAGAGATTCTATTTGTTCCCTGTGCTTGCGGGCATTGCCCGCCCATTGATCTATCCACTCTATTCACTCCTCCTCCTCCCAACGCCCAACTCCACGAGATGTGGTTCTCCTCCTCCGATCCCTTCTTCGATTGCATCTTCCCCGAGCTGTTCCCCATGCAGCTCCCGCCTCCTCCATCTTGTTGTGTAGTCTCCACTGATCTCCAAAAAAAAACGTCAAATTCGAAACGGAGATTTCAGTGGAAGATTATGCTACCTTGTCTCCATCCTCCTCCCAGGGGCACGAGTCCCCTACTCCTTCCCTTCCACTAGGTCTTCTTCCTCCTAGGTTAAGATTAGGGTCTATCGAGTCTAGGGAAGTAGAGTCAGTTACGTCTAGAGAAGTAGGGTTTTGTTCTGGGTCGTCCAACCCTTCCTCCTCTGAGTCGCGCCCACTTGCGCGTCCTCCCAAATCCGTCCCTGATAGGTTCTTGCAATATCTAGCTCAGCGTTGTCATGCCCTTTTGAAGTGTCCAGAATTTGTTGCTACGGTAATTATGATTGAAGATGAAGAAGAAATAGAAGGGGTGTGGAACGATGACGGACTCGGTGTCTATGAAATCTTGGATGGAAAAGATCCGATCAATGAGGACAGCGACGTAGATGACACTGCCGATTTATATGCACAAGGACTTAAGAAATTCGACGAGCCGTCGTCGGTAGTGGATGAACCTACAAAGGAAATCAACTTGGGAACTGAAGAAGACCCAAGGCCCATCATTATTGCCGCTAATCTCCCTCCACAAGTAGAAGAAGATTTAATTAAGGTTTTGAGGGAGTATAGCGATTCTTTCGCCTGGTCTTATGAGGACATGCCAGGTCTTGACCCCTCTTTAGTGGAACATCGACTTGTGCTTAAACCAGGGGCAACACCTGCGAAACAATGGTCAAGGAGATTTCAGCCCCACATGGCCTTAAGGATTAAGGAAGAGATCGACAAATTATATAAGGCCAGATTCATTAGAGTTGTTCTATATCCTCAGTGGGTGGCGAACATAGTCCCTGGTATCAAGAAAGATGGGAAGGTGCGTATCTGCATCGATTTCAGGGATCTCAACAAAGCATGTCCAAAAGATGATTTCCCGCTGCCTCATATTGATGTCTTGGTCGATAGCACCGTCGGGTACGAATCTCTGTCATTTATGGACAGTTACTCAGGCTATAATCAGATCCGTCTCGCTCCGGTAGATCAAGAGAAAACCTCCTTCACCACGCCCTGGGGCACGTACTGTTATGTGGTTATGCCGTTCGGTCTGAAGAACGCAGGTGCCACCTATCAAAGGGCGATGATGGCCATCTTCCACGACATGATGCATATCTATATGGAAGCCTACGTGGATGACATTCTGGTGAAGTCAAGAACCAAAGAAGAACACCCCTCTATTCTGGCTAAGGTGCTGCAAAGAGCCAGGGAGTACAAGCTTAAGATGAATCCGAAGAAGTACGTATTTGGAGTCTCTTCAGGGAAGCTGCTAGGTTTCATAGTGAGCAAACGGGGGATCCAGATTGATCCTAACAAAGCACAGGCCATCATGGACATGCCTCCGCCTAAGAACATTACGAAACTTTGAGGACTGATTGGTCGATTGCAATTCATTAGAAGATTCATATCCCAACATTCTCAAAGGTGCCGTCCATTTTATGAATTACTTAAGGCGGGGGTCAAGTTTGAATGGAATCACGATTGTCAGAAGGCCTACGAGGACTTAAAGGAATATCTATCCAATCCCCCGGTTTTGCAACCTCATGTCCCTGGGAAACCCCTGATCCTATACATCTCGGTTATTGAGGACTCCCTAGGGGCGGTCTTAGCACAAGTAGATGATGAAGGGAAAGAGCGGGCTGCGTATTACCTATCTCGGTTATTTAACCCAGCTGAGTCCAGATACACCGCTATGGAGAAGACTTGTGCCGCCTTAGTGTGGGTAGCTCAGAAGCTTAAACATTATTTCCTTGCCCACCCTGTTAGGTTGATCTCTAGAATGGATCCGATTCGCTATCTCTTAGAAAAGCATGTCCTTTATAGTAGGTTAGCTCGCTGGCAGAGCTTCCTCTCTCAATTTGATATCACGTTCGTCGTTCAGAAGGTGGTCAAAGGATACGCCATCGCTGAGCATCTTGCCCATCTTCCTATTCCTCACACTGACTCCATTCAGGACGATTTCCCTAATGAGCATCTCTCTGTACTCACCCATCATCCCTTTTGGTCTCTGCACTTCGATGGTGCGCTCAATTCTCAAGGCCGAGGGATCGGCGCTGTTCTGCTCACTCCAGAGGGAGTGACTATTCCTTTTGCTTATCAACTGCGATTTCCTGCTACCAACAACATCGTTGAGTATGAGGCTCTCTTAGCTGGATTGAAGCATGCCTATCTCCTGGGTGCGCGCTATTTGAATATCATAGGAGACTCTCAGCTCGTCTTGCGGCAAGTCCTGTCTACTTACCGCACTCGTGACCCCAAACTCAAGCCTTATCAAGATTTGGTCACGCTCCTGGCGAGGCAATTTCGTAAGTTGATCTATATCCATACTCCTCGCTCTCAGAATATTCTAGCCAATGCTCTAGCATCTCTGGCTTCCTCTCTATCTTTCCCTCTCAGTCGGAACACTGAGACTATCGTCGTTCAGAGATTAGACGCACCCTCCCTTCAGGATCCTTGGTTCATCAACCTTAGGAAGGCTGTAGAGGCAAGGGCTGAGAAGGAAGATCTCAAGGAAGTATCTTTAATAGAGCTAGAAGAGATTCTGGATGAAGAAGAATTGCCCTGGTATCATGAAATTGAGTTGTTTTGCAAAGAAGGATCATTCCCAGAAGGGGCAAACGCCGAGCAACGCAAGTTGATAAGAAGAGCCGCCTCAAGGTATACCATTGTTGCAGGAGAACTATACAGGCGTGCTACTAATGGAATGCTCATGAGATGCTTAGATGATGATGAGGCTTGGAAAGTGGCTGAAGCAGCCCATTCTAGTGAGTGTGGAGGTCATGTCAATGGCCAGGCTCTAGCGAAAAAGATCCTTAGGCAGGGCTACTACTGGCCCACTCTAGAGGAAGATTGAGGTGTCTTAAATGCCAACTCCATGCTGATAAAATCCATTCTCCAGCTTCATCTCTCCATCCTCTTTCTGCTCCTTGGCCATTCTCTATGTGGGCTTTCGACGTTGTCGGCCCGCTTGGTGATCCTAAATCTCAGATCAAACAGAAATCCTTTATCCTTACCGTCACTGAGTACTTCACCAAATGGGCCGAAGCCGAGGCGTACGTAGAGATCAAAGCTTCAACGGTGTGCCGCTTCCTCATGAAGAATATCATCTCGCGGTTCGGAGTGCCAAGCAGTATCATCACCGACAACGAACCCCAGTTTGTCTCCCAAGAGCTCAAGGACCTATGTAAGAAGTTCAATATTACATTACATCATTCATCTCCATATTACCCTCAAGGCAACGGTCAAGCTGAGGCCACTAATAAAACCCTTCTTAAAATCATCAAGAAAACATGCGAATCTCATAAGTTTTCCGATTGGCCAGAAAGATTAGTGGAAGCTCTGTGGGCTTACCGCACCTCCGTCCATACTCCCACGGGACAAACTCCCTATGCTCTTACCTACGGGATGGAGGCGGTGCTCCCATATGAGATCTTGATCCCTTCCCTTAGAGTGCAGCTCGATAAGGAACTTAATCTCGATGAACGTCGAGAGGCGTTACTGGTTCAGCTGGAACTCTTGGATGAGAAGAGGATGAATGCGGATGATCACGTATCCGTTTATCAAAAGAGAGTTTCGCGTTATTTTCAAAAGAAGGTAATTGAATGTAAATTTCAAAAAGGTGATATGGTTCTGAAATGCAAATTCTTTCGGTCTACAGGACATAGGTCTAAATTGCAACCTAACTGGGAAGGGCCATTTGTCGTAAAAGAGGCTTATCCAGGGAATGCTTATCGCTTAGTAAACGCGGAAGGTGAGGAGCTCTCTCACCCGTGGAATGGGTTGTACCTTAAGCGTTTCTTTCCTTAGAGTCTAATCCGTGCCACCCCGGCAGCAAGATGTTCCTCCATTTCTCTAAAAGGGTCCCGAGTAAGGCAACCACACACTACACAACATCCCTGGTCAGGTTTCCCGCTTTAAAAGATACCGTTTCTCCTCGGCCATGCTTTGGGGGAAAGTCGAAGTCCCTGTCCGTTCCTTCCATCGGCTGAATCCAGGGGCAAGAAGTGAATAAGGAGGCGACAACCAATCCAGGCACCTTGATAAGAGGAGGTCTCAAATAGGGGCAGTCCGTTATGACCTGATGCCACAAGCAAAGAAAAAAAACAAAAAAGAAGAAGAGAAGCAAAACAAATCAACACATATCTCTGCCTAATACCGAAGAACTATTGTGTGTGATAGTTTGTGTAAGATCTAACCTACAATATATCAGATCTGTGCTTCCAACTTGCCACTTTATCATATTTGGTTAAATCGGGTAAAAGCTTTCTAAAACAGGTAATCACCTAATTCACCCCCCTCTTTGGTGTCATTGATCGCGTGACTTCAATTGATATCAGAGCAAAGGCTCTATTTTTCATAGATCTAACGATCTAGAGAGATCTAGATCAATGGCTAACAAAATGTTCACTATGGATTCTCCACCTATGTTTGATGGGTCCAACTTTAATCTGTGGTTGGGAAGAATGTGCAGTCTAGTCAACTCATACGACCCTAAGCTATGGAGGCTTATTTCTCATGGTCCTTATGAGTTGCCTGAAGACAAATTAGGTTGGACTACATATTATGAGTCCAAACATGATAAAAATTGTTTGGTTCTAAATTTGTTCACTGCTGCAGTTAATGCTAATAGTTTTCCATTTGTTTCCAACTGTAGCACCGCCAAGGACATATTGGATGGCTTAGTTAGCATCTATGAAGAGGAGGAGGTCAGATGTCTCATTGATGCGGGACAGGACGCGAACCTGGGACTCTAGCTCGTGGACGTCCCTAAGCGAGGGAAACGCGTGGATCTGCGCAGTTGAGGAACCGATAATGAGTCTCGGGTATCGACTTTTCCGCGTGCTCGGATCGAGTCACGGGACGGGTTCCACTCACTCACTCTCACAGTGGTGATAAAATTATAACGAGCTAATATCCTAACAATCGCTCATGCAACGGCTTTCAAAAAATATACGAGATAAGCAAAATGCTAAAGTAGGAGGGTGGCGAATGTACCTCCACACTCCGGGGGTGGGGAAGGCGATCCTGACCAAGTCTCGTACTCCCGGTACAAACAATTAAAAAAAATTATAGCAAGAGTTTTACTGCCCACTCCATGCAGGGAGGTAAAGGGCTACACCCGGGAGTATCACACTTGGGATGACAGGCTGTAATGCCCAAGAATTTTTCTAAGAATTTTTTGGATTTAAAAGGTAATTATAAAGCATTTAATAGGCTATTAAATGAATTATGGTTAATTAAATCCAATTATTTAGGCCTTATACTAGTCCAAGAAGATTAGGCCCATATAACAAACCCAATAGGCCTAAAAAGATTGTTTGGGACTTTAGCCCATATTCTAGAAGTTAGGAATGGGTGTAATCACGGAATTAAGGAGATAATTACTCCTTGGGGTATAAATAAAAGAATAATATTAGGGATAATATCAAAAGAGTTTGAAGTATTTCAAATTCGGTGCCTAGAATGAAAAATGGTCTATCGCGAGACCGCTAATGAACGGTTGACGGTCCAGTCCTAGACCGCTAAGTCACTGCAGTTCCGTGAATGTAAAATAGCATGGAAAGGTGGGATTTTTGGCATCCAAATCACATAGGATCGACTCTATCTACTAATTAGATAAGTCTAGAAGGATAGTAGATCGAATTGAAAGTCTAGTTTGGACTCTAAGTTCGTTCTAATCCTCAAAACCCTAGCTAACCCTATAAATAGATCTCAGATTTGACGTGTGCGACCCTTACTTTTGGCACGCGTGAAACTCAAGTAATGAGGATGAATTAGAGGTAAGTTTCTTCTAAGAATTTATTTATTATACTTAGAAATAACTACCCTCCGATTTTCGTTCTAGGAGATCAACCCTACAGGAAGTTAGAGTCTTCGAAAGTTACTGATTCTACATTAAGAACTCAGGAATTGGTGCATCCGATCCAAGAAGATCAAGGAATTCGGAGCCCTAAATGAGGTATTTAGTAGAAGTGTCTTTAGAACTTTATGTTCCCCTTTATATCTTCTATCTGCCCTCAAAATTTCAAATCCATAGGTCAAGGGAATCAGGAGATAGAGGGACGTGAAGTTGCTGATTTAGTACAAGAACGGACAGAATTAGGGCTGACTTCCAGTTTGAAATTAACTATCTAGAAGGATTAATTGAGGTAGGTTATCTCATGAAAGGCTCAAACACGAAGTTAGGAATAAAAGCCCTCTGATTTCATTCGATTTCATACATTGTATCTTGGGAATTTCATGTTTTACTTAGGACTATGCATCTAGTGTATTCCTCATGCATGAACTAGCCTTAATAAAGTAATAAGGAATTTTTCTTGTAAATTATATGAACCTATGCATATTTTTGGCCCATATTTGTTCTATCATGGTTATGGAAGTTATAATATGTTGATTTTCATGCATGACATGCCTTCGTTTAGCATTTTGTTTCATTAGCATTTGTACTCAGATTAATACAGGCAGAAATGGTCTTCCTGTAGACAGCTAGGAACTCTAGCGGTCGCCCGATAGACCACTAGCCAATGTGAAACAGTCACCCATTAGACCGTCTTATATTTCTGATTTTGTAATATTGGTAACCCGAACCATATTGTAGAATTAACCATAGTTATTATATAGTAAGCCTAGTTAACTAAGTTTAAACCTGATTTGGGTACTGGTTTCATACACTTAGTAATATTTACTGTTTATCATGATAGATTTCATGTTTTTAAGCACATTTGGTATTATTTTATTTTATGTTAATTTGTGACCAAAATCATATATTCTTGTAATAAATATATGTTCAAATGATAGATGAGTCATGATTTAACTTGATCACTGTTTTATCACGATTCTTTCTCTTTCTTCTAAGAGTCATTTCTTAAGTACAAGGCACATATCCCGACATGTTGTCATTAGTTACATTTTTTGCACATTAAGAACACAATCTTGGACATGATGACCTCTCCTTTGGATATTTCTTCCAACGGACTAGAAAATCTTATTTCAAGGCCTCCATAAGACTCCGCGAGCCTGTGATTCCCACTAGGATGCCAAGCTAGTTGTACCATAAAAGCCCAATTGTCTAGAAAGCATTTATATCGATGTTTTATATTCTGGACTTTAGCGGCCATTTGGTTGACCATCATTGAACCTTCAATCGCTCTCAGATCCATCACTTGAGTAATCCGAATCCGATTCACTTATACTTCCTGAAACATTAAGAAAGTAGGTAATGAGCACACTTGCCCATTAGGTATCTTCGTATCAACATGAAGGCAAATTTAAGTTTTTAACATTTTAGCTCTAGAGAAAAAGATAAATCTTGCAAATACAATGAAACCCGTATATAACCAAAGTAACAAGATATGATCAAGTACGAGATATGAGAATAGGATTTATCAATTAAGAAAGTAAATTTGGCCTTTTCATGAACAAGAATGTAACAAGAATGTACTTTTCATAACCTTGAAGGCTATGCACTAGAAAGTCATGTAACAAGCAAGAAAGTACTTTTCGCTTTATAGCAAGTACTTCGTGAATTCATGTGGATCCCGTGGATATTTCACTTATTTATAGAGAAAGTACTCCCAGCGCAATGCTACGCCAATAGCATCATACCACATGGTTTACAGTATGTTTCCGACAATCAACCGAGGGGACTAGCATAGATCCCTTGAACACAATCAGTGCTTGAACTGCATCTTCACGTATAAATCAAGTTATTTCCACGTTTATAACAATAATGCAGCCAATAATGTACAAGTTCAATAATAAATCCATGATAAGGTAACCAATGTAAGAATGCTTCAATTATGAACAAGAGATTTCAAGAAATGCATTAATAACTAGGTTATGCAATGAAGAAAATTCGATAGCATAACGGTACATTCCTTATTTTTCATAACTTTAACATTGACTTATTAACATAGGTTTAGAGTCCAGATAATGAAAGTCATCCATGAACACAAGAAAACCAACCCCAAAGGTCAAAACTCGGGTTAGACAATTTCAGGAACCAAGCGGTCTATTACTGGACCGTTTAGCATGCTTGGCGGTCTAGATATGGACCGTTTCATAAATTAACAACATCGATGTAATAAAACCATATGGAGCGTTAGTGGTCTAGTGGATGGCCGTTAGGTATCCGTTAGCGGTCTAGTGAATGCCTGCTAGCAGACTCTGGCAGTCAACCAAATGGCTGCTAAGATCCAGAATACACAAAACACCGGTAAAAGTGCTTTCTAGATAATGGGCTTCAATGGTACAACCAGCTCGGCGTCCTAGTGGGAATCCCAGGCTCGCGGAGTCTTATGGAGATCTTGAAATAATATTTTCTAATCCGTTGGAAGGAATATCCCATGGAGAGGTTATCAAGTCCAAGATTGTGTACTTAATGTGCAAAAAGTGTAACTAATGACAACCTACCGGGATATGTGCCATGTACTTAAGAATATGACTCTTAGAAGAGAGAGAATCATGATAAAACAATAATCAAGTTAAATCATGAATCCTCTATTATTTGAAACATATATACAAGAGTATATGATTTTGGTCATAGATTAACATAAGTTAAAAATAATACCAATGTTCATAAAAATATGAAATCTACTATGATGAACAAGAAAAATTAACTAAGTATATGAAACCAGTGCTCAAACCAGGAATAAAACTTAGTTAACTAGGCTTATCATATAGTCATTATGGCTAATCTGCAATATGTTTGGATTAACAATATTACAGAAATCAGTAATCGAAAATGATCTAGTAAAGGACCGTTTCACGGCGGATAGCGATCTATCGGGCGACCGCTAGAGTTTCTGGCGGTCTACAGGAAGACCGTTTCCTCCTGTATTAATTCGAGAGCTCAATAATAATAGATCAAGATACTAATCCAAGACATAACATGTCTGGAAATCAACATACATAAACTTCTAAAACGTGATAGAACAAATATAGGCCAACAATATGCACAGGTTCATGTGATCAACAAGAAAATTTCCTTTTTATTCCATTAAGGCTAGTTCATTCATGAATACTATACTAGATGCATAGTCCTAATGAAAACATCAAATTCTCAAAGCACAATGCATGAAATCGCATGAAATCAGAGGGCTTTTATTCTTGACATAAAGTTTAAGCCATTCATGAGATAACCTACCTTAATTAGTGCTCCTAGACTGCCAATTCCTGACTGGAAGCAAGCCCTAGTTCTGCACGTCCTGTGCTAAACTAGCAACGTCACACCCTTGTATCTTTTGATTTCCTTGACCCAAGGACGTGAAATTTTGAGGGTAAGAAAACGGTACTAACATGAACAAATTGTTCTAAAGAATCTTTATCTAATTACCTCGTTTAGGGCTTCTATTTCCCTGATCTTCTTGGGTCGGTTGCACCGTTTCCTGAGTTATTGGTGTTGGATCAGCAACTTTGGAAACCTCTAACTCCTTGTAGACTTGATCTCCTAGAATGAAATTTGGAGGTCAGTTAGTTCGAACTATAATAAACAAGTTCCTAGAAGAAACTTACCTCTAATTCTATCTCCTTACCATAGTTCCATGCGAGCCAAAAGTAAGGGTCGCACACGTCAAATCTGGGGTCTATTTATAGGTTTAAGTAGGTTTTTGAGAATTAGAACGACCTTAGAGTCCCAATTAGGCTTCCAATTCGATCTTCTAACCTTTTAGACTTATCTAATTAGTAGATAGAATCGATCCTAGGTGATTTGGATGCCAAAAATCTAATCTTTTCACGTTTTCTCATACTCACGGAACTGACAGAGCTTAGCGGTCTAGCTCTAGACCGTTTATTGTCCCTTTACGGTCTCGCGATAGACCGTTTTCCCTATTGGCCGTCGAATTTGAAATTAGTTCAAACTCCTTTGATATTATCCATGTTATTATCCACTAACTTATCTTCTAAAGAGTAATTATCCCTTTAATTCTGAGATTACACTATTTGTAGGCTTCTAGAATATGGGCCAAGGTCCAAAACAATCTTTTTGGGCCAATTGGGTTTATTATATGGGCCTAATTCTTGGATTAGTGTAGGGCCTAATTAGTTTTAATTAATCATAATTCATTTAATAGCCCACTAAATGCTTTAATAATTAATATACTTATATTTTAAATCTCAAAATTCTCTCGGGCGTTACACCCTCCCCCACTTAAAAAGAATTTATCGCCAAATTCAATACATGGATTTATGGAGAGTGTACTTACATTCAAATAATTCTGGGAATCTTTTACGCATGGCCCCTTCAGTTTCCCATGTTGCTTCATGTGGCCATGACTTGGTCCATTGGATCTTGACCATAGGAATGGTTTTATTCCGAAGTTGACGTACTTCTTGTTCAATGATCTTTATTGGTTTTTGCTCGTATGTCAAGTCCTTTTTAATTTTCAGATTATCGTAAGTGATGACATGGAATGGATCAGGTACATACTTCTTAAGCATTGAGACGTGAAATACATCATGAACTCCTGCTAATTGAGGGGGTAAAGCTATTCGATATGCGACTTCACCAATCCTTTCGAGAATCTCAAAGGGGCCTATGAATCTTGGAGTAAGCTTGCCTTGATTCTGAACCTTCGAATATCCCGACCTGGAGAAACGTTAAGAAATACATGGTCTCCTACTTGAAATTCCAGGCCGCACCTTCGATTATCAGCATATGATTTCTGCCTGTCTTGAGCTGTCTGGAGTCTCTCCTGAATAAGCTTTATCTTCTCGATAGTATCCCTAATGATATCGGGACCGAGAAATTATCTTTCTCCTACTTCATTCCAGCAAATAGGCGAACGATAGCTTCTACCATACAGAGCCTTGAATGGTGCCATTTGTGTACTAGCTTTGTAATTATTATTGTATGAAAATTCCACTAGAGATAAATGGTCATGCGAACTTCCTCCAAAGTCAATAGCACATGCCCTAAGCATATCTTCCACCACCTGAATTGTCCTTTCAGTTTGACCATCCGTTGGTGGATGGAACGCAATACTAAAGTTAAGTCGGGTCCCTAATGAATATTGTAGATCCTTCCAGAATTGTGATGTGAACCGAGGATCTCGGTCGGATATAATGGTGGCAGGGAAACCATGTAATTTGACAATCTCTTTCATGTATAATGCCACTAGTACATCCACAGACCATCAATTTTTAATTGGTAGAAAATGTGCATATTTAGTCAATCGGTCTATGATAACCCATATACCATCATGTCCTCCTTTTGTCTTAGGTAAACCCATGATAAAATCCATCCCTATACTTTTCCATTTCCATTCGAGAATATTCAAGGGGTGTAATTTTCTAGCAGGTTTTAGATGTTCTGCTTTTACTTGTTGACAAGTGAGATATCGGGACACAAATTCTGCTACTTCTCTTTTCATATTGGGCCACCAAAAGTTCCTTTTCAAATCTTGATACATCTTGGTAGCACCAGGGTGAATAGTATACCTTTATTTGTGAGCCTCTTCCATGATCAATTTCTTAGTATCATCATGATTTGGTACACAAACTCGATCCTTAAATAACATTCTTCCATCATTTGAGATAGAAAATTCCGGTCTCTAGTCAACATTATCCTTAATCTCCATCAATGTGGGATCATTTCCTTGCAATTGGACCATGTCCTTGATTAATGTAGGTTGAGATCTTATATTGGCAATCATACCCCCTTCTCCTTCTTTGTCAATATCAAGATTTAAATGAGAAAAATCTCCAATAAGACAAGTTATACCTTTCCTGAGGCTTGCTAGTGTTGCCATAGGTTTCCTGCTAAGAGCGTCTGCTACCACATTTGGTTTCCCTTGATGATATTAGATAGTAAAGTCAAAGTCCTTTAGATACTCCAACCATCTGCGTTGTCGCATGTTTAGCTCCTTCTGGGTGAAAAGGTATTTCAGACTTTTGTGGTCCGAAAATATAGTGAATTTCTCCCCATAAAGGTAGTGTCGCCAAATCTTTAATGCGAATATAACCGCAGCTAATTCCAGATCATGTACAGGGTAATTTTCTTCATGATGCATTAACTGTCTTGATGAATAACAAATCACCTTTCCATTTTGCATAAGGACGCATCCTAGACCAATGTCAGACGCATCCGTATAGACTTCAAATCCACCTCCTTCAGTGGGTAATGTCAAAATAGGTGCTGTAGTAAGGTGATCTTTAAGAGTTAGAAAACTCTCCTCGTAATCCTTCAACCATATAAAATGATTCTTTTTTCTTGTGAGTCTAGTCAAAGGAATGTCGATCTTTGAGAAATCTTTGATAAATTTCTTGTAATAACTAGCCAGACCTAGAAAACTTCTGACTTCAGACACGGTCTTCGGCCGGCTCCAGTTCTTAATAGCTTCTACTTTAGAAGGATCGACAGCGATACCTTCCTTTGAAATAATATGGCCAAGGAAAGAGACCTCCTTTAGCTAGAACTCGCACTTACTAAGCTTTGCATAAAGTTTGTGCTCTCCTAGCGTTTGTAAGGCTATTCTTAAGTGCTCTTCATGTTCCTCCTTTATTTTGGAGTATATAAGAATATCATCAATGAAAATGACTACAAACTGGTCAAGATAAGGCCTGAAGACATTATTCATTGGTTGCATAAATGCTGTCGGGGCATTGGTTAACTCGAACAGCATTACCACGAATTCATAGTGGCCATATCTGCTTCGAAAAGTAATTTTGTGTATGTCTTCATCTTTGATCCTGAGCTGATGATAACCTGACATGAGGTCTATCTTGGAGAAATATTCTGCTCTTGAAATCTGATCAAAGAGTTCATCTATACGCGGCAACGTATATTTATTCTTACTTATGAGTTAATTCAATCGCCGGTAGTCGATACACAGCCTGAGAGATCCATCCTTCTTCTTGACAAATAGAACTGGCGCACCCCAAGGGGATGTGCTAGGTCGAATGAAACACTTGTCTAATAACTCCTAAAGTTGTTTCTTCAATTCCTTGAGTTCTATGGGGGACATCCTGTAGGGAGCTATTGAAACAGGTGCTGCTCCGAGAACGAGTTCAATGAAAAAGTTTACTTCCCTTTCAGTCGGTAAATCGAGCAAATCTGATGGAAATACATCGGGAAACTCATTCACAATGGGGATGTTTTCTAAGACAATTTCCTTGGATTCGGTGATAATTACGGAAGCAAGAAAAGCTTCACACCCTTGCGAAATAAGTTTGCAAGCGTGAAGAGATGAAATAATAGTAGGATGTTTCCTATATTTGATACCAAGGAAGGAAAACCTTGGAAGACCTGGTTTCCAAAAAGAGATAATCCGGTTGTGACAATTTATATAGGTGTCGTGGTCTACAAGCCAATCTACACCTAAAATAGCATCGTATCCCTCCATGTCAAGGCATATGAGATTTGCAGGAAGGTTGTGTCCTTCTATCATTACCTTACTATCTGGGTAGTAATTGGTAAGTTTTGTTCCAAGACCTAAGGGTGTAGTAATAGCAAGGTCCGAGGGTAAAGGAACTGATGCAATAGGTAAGGTTTTTGCAAAAGTAGTAGATATAAAGGAATGAGAAGCACCAGTATCGAATAGTACGAATGCAGGATGGGAATAGACTTGAATAGTACCTTCCATTAGCCCATCAATTTTGGGCGCTTCTTCCTCTTCCAGAATAGCATTTAGACGAGCCTGACGCTTACGTCCACCACCGAAAAATTGTTCTTTCATAAGGGGGCAATCCGACATGTGGTGCTCCCGGCTGCCACATCGTAGACAAGCACCGAGACGCTTCCAGCACTCTTCGACCGAGTGACCGAACTTCTCACAGAAAGTGCAAGCCGCCATGACTTGCTTTTCCTCTTCTTTGACCTTCTTATTCTTGTGGTAGCCACTACCACTCCCATTCCGGGATCTTTTCTTGCTATCACGGGATTTGTAAGGTTCGGTGATACTAAACTTCCCCTTCTTTTCATGCCAATCAGACCTTCGGCTTGGCTCTTCTCCCTTGCCTTTTAATTTCTCGACCTTCTCTAAAGTCCTTTCACATAAGTGCGCACGTTGGACCATTTCCGTATATGTACGGATATTTTGAGTCCCCAATTGTTGAATATAGTCGGGCCTCAAACCGTCCATAAAACGGTTAGCTTTTAATAAGATGGTACTAATTAGATGAGGAGCATAAGGTGCTAGCTTGGAAAATTGAAGTTCATATTCCGCTACCGTCATCATGCCTTGACGTAATGAAGTGAATTCCATAGCCTTCCGCTCCTTGACATGTTCGAAGAAATACTTGGTCCGGAAGAGCGCAAGAAAACCTTCCCAAGTATGTGGTGCATCTGCTGGCGGTATAGGAACAGATTTCCACCATGTACGGGCATCTTTATTTAGTTGGAATGTAGCATGATGAACCTTCTCTTGATCCGCACATTGCATAACTTCAAAGATGCGGTTCATCTCATCTATCCAATTCTCAGCTTCATCTAGAATAGAAGAACCCAAAAATCATGGAGGATTTAAGCTCCAAAAATTACGATGTAAGTCTCCAGCTCTTGCCCTTGCGCCAGCTTGGGCCATGTTTTGTACCGCCAGGTATCTTCATATCAACATGAAGGAAAATTTAAGTTATTAACATTTTAACTTTAGAGAAAAAGATAAATCATGCAAATACAATGAAACCCGTATATAACCAAAGTAACAAGATATGATCAAGTACGAGATACGAGAATAGGATTTATCAATTAAGAAAGTAAATTTGGCCTTTTCATGAACAAGAATATAACAAGAATGTACTTTTCATAACCATGAAGGCTATGCACTAGAAAGTCATGTAACAAGTAAGAAAGTACTTTCCGCTTTATAGCAAGTACTTCGTGAATTTATGTGGATCCCGTGGATATTTCACTTATTTATAGAGAAAATACTCCCAGCGCAGTGCGACGCCAGTAGCATCATACCCCATGGTTTACAGTATGTTTCTGACAATCAGCCAAGGGGACTAGCATAGAGCCATTGAACACAATCAGTACTCGAACTGCATCTTTAAGTATAAATCAAGCTACTTCCACATTTATAACAATAATGCGGCCAATAATGTACAAGTTCAATGATAATTCCATGATAAGGTAACCAAGGTAAGAATGCTTCAATTATGAACAAGAGATTTCAAGAAATGCATTAACAACTAGGTTATGCTATGAAGAAAATTCGGCAGTAAAACGATACATTCCTTATGTTTCATAACTTTAACATTGACTTATTAACATAGGTTTAGAGTCAAGATAATTAAAATCATCCATGAACTCAAGAAAACCAACCCCAAAGGTCAAAACTCGGGTTAGACAATTTCAGGAACCAAGCGGTCTATTACTGGACCGTTTAGCACGCTTGGCGGTCTAGATATGGACCGTTTCATTAATTTACAACATCGATGCAATAAAACCATCTGGAGCGTTAGCGGTCTAGTGGATGGCCGTTAGGTATTCGTTAGCGGTCTAGTGAATGGCCGCTAGCAAACTCTGGCGGTCAACCAGATTGCCGCTAAGATCCAGAATACACAAAACATCGGTAAAAGTGCTTTCTAGATAATGGGCTTTAATGGTACAACCAGCTCGGCGTCCTAGTGGGAATCCCAGACTCGCGGAGTCTTGTGGAGGCCTTGAAACAAGATTTTCTAATCCGCTGGAAGGAATATCCCATGGAGAGGTTATCAAGTCCAAGATTGTATACTTAATATGCAAAAAGTATAACTAATGATAACATACCTGGATATGTGCCATGTACTTAAGACTATGACTCTTAGAAGGGAGAGAATCGTGATAAAATAGTAATCAAGTTAAATCATGAATCCTCTATTATTTGAAACATATATATAAGAGTATATGATTTTGGTCATAAATTAACATAAGTTAAAAATAATACCAATGTTCATAAAAATATGAAATCTACTATTATGAACAAGAAAAATTAACTAAGTATATGAAACTAGTGCTCAAACTAGGAATAAAACTTAGTTAACTAGGCTTATCATATAGTCATCATGGCTAATCTGCAATATGTTTGGATTAACAATATTATAGAAATCAGTAATCGAAAACGGTCTAGTAAAGGACCGTTTCACAGTGGCTAGGGTCTATCAGGCGACCGCTAGAGTTTTTGGCGGTCTACAGGAAGACCGTTTCCTCATGTATTAATCCGAGAGCTCAATAATAATAGATCAAGATACTAATCCAAGACATAACATGTCTGGAAATCAACATACATAAACTTCTAAAACGTGATAGAACAAATATAGGCCAACAATATGCACAGGTTCATGTGATCAACAAGAAAATTTCCTTTTTATTCCATTAAGGCTAGTTCATGCATGAATACTATACTAGATGCATAGTCCTAATGAAAACATCAAATTTTCAAAGCACAATGCATGAAATCGCATGAAATCAGAGGGCTTTTATTCCTGACATAAAGTTTAAGCCATCCATGAGATAACCTACCTTAATTAGTGCTCCTAGACTGCCAATTCCTGACTGGAAGTAAGCCCTAGTTCTGCACGTCCTGTGCTAAATCAGCAACTTCACACCCTTGTATCTTTTGATTTCCTTGACCTAAGGATGTGAAATTTTGAGGGTAAGAAGATGGTACTAACAAGAACAAATTGTTGTAAAGAACCTCTATCTAATTTGTTGAAACAGGTGATACGCGGAAATAGATCCAAAGGGGGGGTGAATGGATCTTTTGAAAATATTGCCCAACAAAAACTTTGAACGAGCTTTTAAGAACTGATTGAAAGGATCACCACCTAAGACGCCTAGAAATCAAATCTTCTATTTAACCAGTGAGCAAACGCTTAACAAGCTAGCACATGATCAAGGAACGACAACACGTATATAATCCACTGAGTTCAGGGTCCAGCAAAGCTGACATCAAATTGAGTAAATGGCACTCAAGCTAACAGTGAACCAAACCTGTGAAGGAGAATGGAGACAGGGAACAAACACACAAAAGCAAACCACTGCTCACAGAATTTTTAGGTGGCTTGGTCCTTCTGACCTACGTCCACCCCACACTCAATTGAGTGTGGCTTCACTGCTGACTAACAGCTTGCAGCTGATCCACAGCTTTGGGGAATTCCTTCCCTACAATTTGCTGAGCGTTACAGCTTCGCTATTCAGAGGAATCTACCTCTGCCGCTGAGGATTACAGCTTTACCTGTCTAGAGAAATCCTTCTCTGCAACTGCTGAGGATTACAACTTCACCTGTCTAGAGAAATCCTTCTTTGCAACCGCTGAGGATTACAGCTTCACCTCTGCTGACACATAGCTTGAGTAACAAGAGTTTTAAAATAAAACAAATGAAAATAGAAAACCAAAAATAAGACTAAAATGTAGCTCAAGACAATGAGCAGATTGGCTTTGGTTCTGAACCAAGAGACTGATGAATACAACTCTCAGTTCCTCCTTCTTTCCATCTCTCTCTCATCTCTCTCACATATCATCTCTTTCTGCTTGTATCTCTCTGCTACACACTCTAATTCTTCTCTAACTCTTTCTGAGCTTCTCTTCAAAATCTCATCATCATCATTCTGTTCGTAGAAGAGGAGTCTTATATATATCTTCAGTCATGGACCCACGAGCTCACCCACTGGGCGTATAGAGAGAACATTCCCGCCAAATGATTCCAGTAAGCTTTCAGCCACTTGTTCAATTCTGAGCACTGTATCTTACCTCGTGGCAGTCCTTTGTCAAGGACGGTCTGCCTCGGATCACAAGCCCTCGTTCGAGCAATTGACCTATTAGCATATCGAAACATACGATAGTCAAACATATATGAATATTGCACAGACTTGCTAAGAGAATGTTCGACAGTTCATAAAGCACACATGGGTAGACTTACTATGCACAGACTTAATGCATACATTGGCAAGTTCTACACACCCCATCAGTGTGCACAAAGAAGTATGCATAGACTCATTATGGCTGTAGAGCTAGGGGATGCACAGACTAAGTGTCTGCATACAGCATACAATGTAAAGACCCTATATGCCAACCTCAAGATGCACAGACTTTGCATAGCGCAAAGATTAGAGCTGCACCGACTTAGTTACACGAAGTGCACGTGTGCACGGACTTTGATTTCGCTCGCACAAAGTGTGCACAGACTTAATAGAGTATAGGAAGAATGTGTACAGACTTTGGGGTGCTTGTAGTGAGACATGCACAGACTAACTTTATGGATAAAGAAAATATGCACCGACCTAATCCCAACAGACATGAAACGATGCACAAACTTAAATGCTCGCAGCAACTAAAGTTGCACGGACCTGTGTGCATGCAGCAATGAGAGTTGCACGGACTTGGTGAGCACAAGGTGGACTTGCGCCGACTGCGAGAATGCATGAAATGCTACTTGCACCGAGTTCGGTCTCGCACACGCCAAGTGTGCACAGACTTTGCGTATGCAAGGAACAAAAAGATGCACTGACCTTAAGTGTGGAATGAACATGAACTTCACTGACTTAGCATGAACGAAAGAAAAACATGCACAGACTATGAGTATAAACGACTAAGACATATACCGACGTTATCTAGTGGATAACGTGGTATGCACAGACTTAACAAACAGGTGCACCGACTTTCTATATACGAGAGACAGAGCGCGCACTGACTTTCAATGCACAAACAGAATATGGATGGACTTCCTATGCGACATATGAAAGTTGCACAGACCTTGTATGCTGAATGACGCAATTATGCATAGACTCAAATGCAACTATGCACTGACTTAAACATATATGTAAAGATCAAATGCAAATACATTTATATATTCCAGTCCCACATGACTCATAGAGTGTCATTATCAAAACCAGGGTTCCAACAATCTCCCCCTTTTTGATGATAACAACTATAAGTCATGTACGATTTATTTGCTAACATTCATAACAAAGTTACCATACAAAATAAACCATGCATTCAACACAAACATGCAACACAACATAGCATTTCTGTGTACTGTATGAAAATACAAGGTCGTGTTTGAGTGAAAAATCCCATTCAGCAATCTCATTCAGCATTTTCTTTACATTAGAAAACTGTCCATCAAACAAAACTGACCACCAGTAAACTAAAAACTGTCTGTCCCTTTCATTCACACATTCCACCACAATATTCTCCCCCTTTGTCATTATCAAAAATGGGGAACTAGAAGAAATCAGTGACCTCGGTAACTCCCCCTTGTCTCTTGGATGATGTGCAGAGCTGGAACCATGGGTTGAAAGTATGTTCAGCACAGAGAGGTGAAAATATCTAATGGAGTCTGACAGCTCATCCAGTCTGTGATGCACTGTGCTCCCCATTCTGTCCACTAGGGAGGTGTTAGAATCTTGTTTTGTGAGAGTTTGTTTAACATTCTCTGAGAGGGTCTGCAATTGAGACTGGACAACTTTAAACTTGTTAATGATTTAAGGTTGACTCGCTGCAATTGTGTTCAATGTACTCTTTATCATTTCAAACTCAATCTTAAGATCAAAAGTGTGGCTAAGAATTTGAGCAAGCTTGCTGAAAGTTGAGAGTTGGGTATCTTGCATTTTGCTCACCATGTCACCAACTCTATTGCTGACACTCATAAGAGATTCCAAAATCTCTCGAACTGCTGCATCAGTTCTTTGTTTAGCAGTCATAAACTCAATCCATTGAGCTTTCACAATCTTTCCAGATGTTGCATTCTGGCATCTACTCTGTCCAGTTGAAGGGTATTGAACAGAAACTATTTATTCATCAATTCATTTTGATTCAGCACTATCTCAGTCAAATTAGACAGCATTTGTGCAATGTTAGGTTCAACATTGGTTCCAGGTGAACTAAATGTAGAGGCACTAGAGTCTGGAATTTCAGTGTGGTAAGCAGGCTGCTGTTCAGGAGATGAGGGGGTGGTATACCAAGACTAATCACTCCCCCGAAATGTGGACCATATGCAGGAGCTGGAGCAAAGGACATTCTTGGATACATTCTATGCAGAGGAGCAAGACCCATGACATATTCTTGTGTGTCTTCCTCAGCTACCTCTGGAGCTGGAGCTAGTGGTTGCTCTTGTGAACTTCTTCAGCAGATACTTGAGCTCCCTGTGGCTCATCCTCCTGTTCATTGACCACTGACTCATCAATTTCTTCATAAATTTTTTCAGCCTGTTCTTTCATAGTATGTGAAACCAGTTCATCTAAAAGTTCTTCATCTAATTTAGTTTCTTTTTTCCTTCCCTTTTCTTGAAGAAATTCAGTTCTTTCCTCTTCCACACTTGCCTCTTGTTCTTGCTGATCTGTATACTGTACCTGCTCAGACTGTACTCCAAATTTATCAAATAACTGGTTGATGTTTTGATCTAATTGTTGTACTATCTGAACACCAGTTAGATTCAACACATGGACTTCTTGTTCTAATTGAAGATCTTTGAGATTCTTCTCAGCATACTCAGCAAGAATTTCTTCTTATTGTTCAGCAGTTGATTGACCTCTTTTAGGCGACATAAGAGTGGTTTCTTCATGAGGAACTTGAGGATGCTGTTCTGATGAGGTGTCAACTTAAATTTTCTTTTTCTTCTTCAAAGGAGCTAGGTCCTGTTCTTCTGACTCTTCTTGATCTTTTCCTATACTAACCTGAGGCTGTTCACTTTGTTCTATGGCATCTTTCACCTTACTGCCTTTGGATGATTTCAACATCAAGTACTTATTAATGAAATCCAAGTTATAAATATTTACTTTGGGAATATCTTTTGAGGATTCCTTTTCTAGTGGAATTTTCATTTTTCTGAAGATGGCTGTCAAGTGAGCTGCATAAGGTAGATTTCTTTTTGACTCCTTGAAAGTGCTCATTATCTGGATCATAATTACTGGTAGACAAATCTTGATACCCTTGAGTATGCAAAAGAGAATAAATATCTGAGAATCGGTCACTCTCCCTCTACCTCTAACTTGTGGAGTTATCATAGTAGTAATGATGTGATATACCAATCTCCTTAGAGGGAAAAATTTACATGCATTGAACTGAGTGAGATAAGTCTATTTCTTTGGATCTCTGGGGTCTCCAGGCAGTTCTGTAATGAGGGAGTAGGCCTCATGCAAGTTTACATCAAATTCACCTTCTACTTCCCCTCCTTCTGGAATATGAATGACCTTATGTAGAAAATGCCTAAACAAATCAATCTTTACCCCTTTAACTACAGACTGAACCTTTGACTTTTCAGAGTCACACCTCAGATTGTAGTAAAATTTCGTGACCAGTCTAGAATAATATGTCCTATGCTTACTCAAGAATTTCTTCCATTTTTGAAACTCAAAAATTTCCAATACTTTAGAGAATTTAGAAATCATAGGTTGATCATCAAAATCAACGTACCGTGGAAGCATGATCTTTCCTGCTTCCAATATCACCTCAACCTGTGTAGAAGGCTTAGCAGGGACCGCTTCTTCTTCAGATTCATCCTTAGCAACTTCTGAAGCAATATTATTGCGCCGCTTTGAGAATGTTCCTTCTATCTTTTCTTTCCCTTTTTCCTTCTTTTGTTGAGATACCTCTCTGGGTATATCTGCTTGCAACTGCTCCCTCGAAGGATCCTCCAGTTGAACTTCCATTTCCTTTCTCTTTCCTTTCACTGACTTCTTCTGATATGATTCTGAAGAAGCTTCCTTTGCATGTGCTTCCTTTGACCTACACTCATAGCTTTGAGTCGTAGGCTGCTGCTCTTCCATGGATTTTTTCTTCCCCTCACTCACGGTGGACAGAGAGGACATGGTGGAAACAATGAGAAGAGAAGGACGAAACGTAGAGAAGGTATGGATGAGATAAGAAGAGAGAATGCTAGAGAGGCGGGCTTACTCACTGAAATCGAGAGAGGAAAACATGAGAGCGGGAGGTCGCTTCGGCTTCAAAGGAGAGGGTATGAAAGGTAAAGCAAGTAGGGTTACGTATATAAGAAACACTGTCAACTTTACCAATATTCAATAGTTAATACCTAAACTACCCCGTACTTTAAAATAAAATACCTTTCTACGCAGAAGTGCAATTTTCGACATATGAGATTATATCTTAAAATGTTATTCTCCACAATTTATCCTTATGAATCAATGGAAGTAAAACAACTTAATCAAGGAAATAACCCAGTCAAAGGGACCCTTAATCTTACTACCCCCTTTCATTTGCCAATTACTGATTGAAAAACCCAATTTTTATATTGACCTTAAACCATTATAAATTTAATGAAGGAACCATAGGGTCAACCATAATTTTCATTGATATTTTGCAAATTTTGATTGAACATTTCAGTATAACTGCACCTTTTTACTCAAAGAATTATGTTGATCAAACACCAGAGTCCCTGGTTACTCAGTGCAGTTTACCTTTATGTTTCATAATTTTTGAACAGAGATAGCATTAATTATCATGACTTGACCTCTGAATTTCTTTGAGATAGATGGTCAGTTTCTCAAATAAAATGCCATTGCTCTGCCACAATCAATTTTTCATTTAATGGCGTATTCCCAGGTCCTTTATCAGAGTTTTCTTTAGACATGACTTAAAGACCATATAAACCTTAGATTTCTTATCAGATTGGCTTATTACTAAGAACTTTTAGATTTTAGATTCCTTACTGAGCAATTTCAAATTTGGACTATTTTAAGACCATTGAGGTATCATTCAGGGTTAATTGTGAGAGCTTTTCAGATAAGATTTAATATTCATATACTGAAAATCATATCTCAGTTAAGATCAGTAATTTTATTTTTAGTTCAGGGTGATCTTAGTAGTTAATTATTGGAGATAAGTAAAGGTGGCTGTGATCAAATATTACTCCCCCTGACTAGCACATTCTATGAACTTCTTTGAAGATAGATGTGGAGAGGAGAAGAAGATAATGAATAAGGTGATGTGGGTAAAGACCATCCATGAGCAGGGTTTAGCATAAATCCAAAGGCACAACCTTAGAGACCAATAACAGATAGCCACTCATATCTTATAAACTAGCAAACATTCAGCCTTCTGAGAGAATAGTGTATCGAAAAACCCAATCCTCAACCAATTGACCTCTCATCTTATATCAGTCTCAAGAAGACTCCAAAGTTAACATTAGAACAGCAGTACCTTACAGCTCAGCAAACATAAAAGACTAACTATCTAAGCAGCAAGATATCATTAACCCTAAACATAAATTCAATCTCTGATAAATTCAACTCCCCCTCAGAACGTGCAGAGATATCAAACAATCACTATTTGATTTTCTCTAAGTCCACAGATATGTATGTGCTCTACATGAGCATGCATAGATCCATATTTGTCTTGACACACAAGACTGCACTGACTTTATCTTACTCGAGGCAAGGGATGCATCGAGTTTATATGCATGTATCTAATAAGTTCTCCAACCTTGTTACACATATGGGAAAAGTCTGCACAAACCTAGTGGATGTGCACCGACATGCATGCGTGCAGCAACAATGCTTGCACCGACTTTGTGAACATACTAGCTAAGCTTGCACTGATGTAATATGCAGACACGTCTAACTGTGCATAGACTTGGTAATGCAATGTGCAAGTGTATCTATTTGATAAACTAAGAGGTCATGCAGATGGATGCATCTACTTATTATCATGAATTACATTCATCAACATAAAAAAAATTACATCAATTAACATCATGAATCGATGGATTGACATTGATCACAGTAGAGAAGCAATCTGATCATACATGCATTACTAATGGAAGAGAAGACAAGATAAACAAGAGAAGAGAGTGGGGTTAACTGACCTTTGTGTGCCTTGATTGTATTACCCCTTTATTTCCTTCTTCAAGGCACACCTGCAAGTTAAAATCATTTTGCAAATTTGGGGACCCAAGAGCTCTTGGGTCCTGTCAGTTGAGTAACACCTTTGGCAGGTGCACTCCAGGATTTCCAAACCTTTCTATCATTAAATTTCATAGCATGGCAGTCATTCAAAATTTTCTTGACAAGATAAACATGGTATTTTTGTAGGTGGACATTCGTTAAGATGTTTCTGCCATGGAAATTAGTGCTCCTTTTCACATCCCAGCACTCAAAGGCACGATGGCCAACTTTACCACACTCAAAACATGCATGAGTTTTTCTATTAAAGGTAGTTTTATTCACAAGGAAATTCTCATGTTTTAAACTACCTCTTCTTCCCAGGGCATGCCAGCAGTGGGCTACAATATGGCCCAACTTCCCACAGTGAAAGCAATGGATTTTCTTCTTTGTATTGAATGCATGGGGTTTATCATGAATTTTCTTAGCATTCAATTCATCTTGTTCCATTATTCTACACTCATGCATTTGATGGCTAGATTTGCCACAATAATGACATGAAGTGATTCTTGTGTGTGCATGTGAATGAATAAGGAAATGTTTTGTAACATGCACTTGTTCATGACATTTTTTAGAACCAGATGAAATCTTAACAGCATCAGATGAAGCTTTGGCTTTCCTTTTACCTTCAACCTTTTTTTGTTTTCCTCCATTTTCAGATTTTTATCTTGATTTTCAGTCCTCTTAGCAGTAAACTGGAAAACAGGTATAACAGAACTAGAAGCCAAAGAGTTTTGATTTTTATCAACAAGATCCTTCTTACCTCCAGGATTATATCCTACCCTTCCTTTTGAAAACTTATTTTAGTACCGAGGATCTTGTTTAGATTATCTTTTCCTTGAATAAATTTTGACAATGAATTTTTAAGGTCCTGAATTTCATAATTCAAGGAAGTGATGTTCAGTTCATAGTTAGCAATCTCAGTTTCACAGGAAATTATCTGGTGATGCAATGCATCATTTAGATTTTTCAGCTTATTATTTTCTTGAACAAGTTCCTGTTCCCTTTCAGCATCAGCTTCATTCAAAGCACGTTTTCCCTTTTCAAAAGACATCCATTTTTCAGACATTACAACATTCAGAACCATCAGATGTTTATTTTGATCTTTTAACTTGTAGTTTTCTTCAAACAATATGTCTGAATTAACATTTTTCAGTTTTTCAACCTATTTTTGCTCTGTCGATTCTAATTCCAAACCTCTATTACTCAGATCTTCTATCTCTTCTTTAAGAGACTCAACTTGTTGCTCTTGCAGCCTAAGTTCAGATAGGAGATCATTATTCAACTTCTTAACAGAATCACAAATTTTGCATGCATTCTGACATCTTTTCAAACTGTCTTTTAAATTGGCATTTTCACACTTCAATTCTCTTAATTCATATAGCATGCCCTTTTTCATTTTCTTCATTTCAATTTTTTCAGATTTGTAACTATCAAGCAAATTATCATACATCTCAATCAATTCATCCAATAAATTTTGTTCTGATTCGGAGTTTACCTTTGATGAAGAGTCATCAGACTGATCACTACTGTGATCCTTTGTCATAAGGCACTTATGATTCTCTTCACCATATCTGAAAGTCAGCTCATCCATCAACTCCTTAGCGTTACTGCACTCAGCCACGCATGAAAGTACATTAGCCTTTATCGCCCTTTTCAACATTTTCAGGGCTTTTCTATTTTCAGCATTCATCAACTCGTGACCAATATTCCAGTCTGACTTATTCACTGGAATATCATATGGTCCATATTCAATTAAAATCAGCAAATTCGAATCTATGGAATTAGTGTAATCCCTAAACTCTCTATGCCAGTCAGAGAAACACAATCCATCGAACAAGGGAACAACTGACTTAGACTCCATGGCAAGCAAATGAGATGCAAGAAACTAGATACTCAGCAGAATCAACTAATGCACCGAAGACAACAGGATCCACTACAGATCGTTGGATCTGATGAATCAGTGAACCGCTCTGATACCAATTGTTGAAACAGGTGGTACGCGGAAATAGATCAAAAGGGAGGGTGAATGGATCTTTTGAAAATATTGCCCAACAAAACTTTGAATGAGCTTTTAAGAACTGATTGAAAGGATCACCACCTAAGACGCCTAGAAATCAAATCTTCTATTAAACTAGTGAGCAAACGCTTAACATGCTAGCACATGATCAAGGAACGACAACACGTATATAATCCACTGAGTTCAGGGTCCAGCAAAGCTGACATCGAATTGAGTAAATGGCACTCAAGCTAACAGTGAACCAAACCTATGAAGGAGAAGAGAGATAGGGAACAAACACACAAAAGCAAACCACTGCTCACAAGAATTTTAGGTGGTTCGGTCCTTCTAACCTACGTCCACCCCACACTCAATTGAGTGTGGCTTCACTGCTGACTAGCAGCTTATAGCTGATCCACAGCTTCGGGGAATTCCTTCCCTACAATCTGCTGAGCGTTACAGCTTCGCTATTCAGAGGAATCCACCTCTGCCGCTGAGGATTGCAGCTTTACCTATCCAGAGAAATCCTTCTCTGCAACCGCTGAGGATTATAGCTTCACTTGTCCAGAGAAATCCTTCTCTACAACCGTTGACGATTACAACTTCACCTCTGCTGACACACAGCTTGAGTAACCAGAGTTTTAAAACAAAACAAACAAAAATAGAAAACCAAAAACAAGACTAAAATGTAGCTCAGGACAATGAGCAGATTGGCTCTGGTTCTGAACCAAGAGATCGATGAATACAACTCTCAATTCCTCCTTCTTTCCATCTCTCTCTCATCTCTCTCACAGATCTCCTCTTTCTGCTTGTATCTCTCTGCTACACACTCTAATTCTTAAACTCTTTCTGAGCTTCTCTTCAAAATCTCATCATCATCATTCTGTTCGCAGAAGAGGAGTCTTATATATAACTTCAGTCAGGGACCCACGAGCTCACCCATTAGGCGTATGGAGGGAACATTCCCGCCAAATGATTCCAGTAAGCTTTCAGCCACTTGTTCAATTCTGAGCACTGTATCTTCCCTCGTGGCAATCATTTGTCAGGGACGGTCTGCCTTGGATCACGTGCCCTCGTTCGAGCAGTTGACCTGTTAGCATATCAAAACATATGATAGTCAAACAGATATGAATATTGCACAGACTTGCTAAGAGAATGTTCGACAGTTCATAAAGCACACATGGGCAGACTTAGTATGCACAGACTTAATGCATACATTGGCAGGTTCTACACACCCCATAAGTGTGCACAAAGAAGTATGCACAGACTCATTATGGCTGTAGAGCTAGGGGATGCACATACTAAGTGTGTGCATATAGCATACAATGCAAAGACCCTATATGCCAACCTCAAGATGCACAGACTTTGCGTAGCACAAAGATTAGAGCTGCACCGACTTAGTTACACAAAGTGCACGAGTGCATGGACTTTGATTTCGCTCGCACAAAGTGTGCACATACTTAATAGAGTATAGGAAGAATGTGTACAGACTTTGGGGTGCTTGTAGTGAGACATGCACAGACTCACTTTATGCATAAAGAAAATATGCACCGACCTAATCCCAACAGACATGAAACGATGCACAAACTTAAATGCTCGCAGCAACTAAAGTTGCACGGACCTGTGTGCATGCAGCAACGAGAGTTGCACGGACTTGGTGAGCACAAGGTGGACTTGCGCCGACTGTGAGAATGCTTGAAATGCTACTTGCACCAAGTTCGGTCTCACACACGCCAAGTGTGCACAGACTTTGCGTATGCAAGGAACAAAAAGATGCACTGACCTTAAGTGTGGAATGAACATGAACTTCACTGACTTAGCATGAACGAAAGAAAAACATGCACCAACTATGAGTGTAAACGACTAAGACATATGCCGATGTTATCTGGCAGATAACGTGGTATGCACACTCTTAACTAAAAGGTGCACGGACTTTCTATATACGAGAGATAGAGCACGCACCGACTTTCAATGCACAAACAGAATATGCATGGACTTCCTTTATGCTTGAGGTAATGCTGCACTGACTTTATCAACATATGCATGGACTCTGTATGCGACAGATGCAAGGTGCACAAACCTTGTATGCTGAATGACGCAACTATGCGCAGACTCAAACGCAACAATGCACAAACTTAATCATATATGTAAAGATCAAATGCAAACACATTTATATATTCCAGTCTCACATGACTCATAGATTGTCATTATCAAAACCGGGGTTCCAACAAACGAAAATAGAAACGAAAATAGAAACAAAAATAGAAAACCAAAAATAAGACTGAAATGTAGCTCAGGATAATGAGCAGATTGGCTCTGGTTCTGAACCAAGAGACCAATGAATACAACTCTCAGTTCCTCCTTCTTTCCATCTCTCTCTCATCAGTCTCACATATCTTCTCTTTCTGCTTGTATCTCTCTGCTACACACTCTAATTCTTCTCGAACTCTTTCTGAGCTTCTCTTCAAAATCTCATCATCATCATTCTGTTCACAGAAGAGGAGTCTTATATATATCTTCAGTCAGGGACCCACGAGGTCACCCACTGGGCGTGTGGTGGGAACATTCCCGCCAAATGATTCCAGTAAACTTTCAGCCACTTGTTCAATTCTGAGCACTGTATCTTCCCTCGTGGTAGTCCTTTGTCAAGGACGGTCTACCTTGGATCACGTGCCCTCGTTCGAGCAATTGACCTATTAGCATATCGAAACATACGATAGTCAAACAGATATGAATATTGCACAGACTTGCTAAGAGAATGTTCGACAGTTCATAAAGCACACATGGGCAGACTTAGTATGCACAGACTTAATGCATACATTGGCAGGTTCTACACACCCCATAAGTGTGCACAAAGAAGTATGCACAGACTCATTATGGCTGTAGAGCTAGGGGATGCACAGACTAAGTGTCTGCATACAACATACAATGCAAAGACCCTATATGCCAACCTCAAGATGCACAGACTTTGCGTAGCGCAAAGATTAGAGCTGCACCGACTTAGTTACAAGATGTGCACATGTGCACATGTGCACGGACTTTGATTTTGCTCGCACAAAGTGTGCACAGACTTAAGATAGTATAGGAAGAATGTGTACAGACTTTGGGGTGCTTGTAGTGAGACATGCACAGACTAACTTTATGCATAAAGAAAATATGCACCGACCTAATCCCAACAGACATGAAACGATGCACAAACTTAAATGCTCGCAGCAACTAAAGTAGCACGGACCTGTGTGCATGCAGCAACGAGAGTTGCACGGACTTGGTGAGCACAAGGTGGACTTGCGCCGACTGCGAGAATGCATGAAATGCTACTTGCACCGAGTTCGGTCTCGCATACGCCAAGTGTGCACAGACTTTGCGTATGCAAGGAAAAAAAAGATGCACTGACCTTAAGTGTGGAATGAACATGAACTTCACTGACTTAGCATGAACGAAAGAAAAATATGCACCGACTATGAGTGTAAATGACTAAGACATATACCGATGTTATCTGGCAGATAACGTGGTATGCACAGACTTAACTAAAAGTACACCGACTTTCTATATACGAGAGATAGAGCACGCACCGACTTTCAATGCACAAACAGAATATGCACGGACTTCCTTTATGCTTGAGGTAACGCTGCATTGACTTTATCAACATATGCATGGACTTCGTATGCGACAGATGCAAGGTGCACAAACCTTGTATGCTGAATGACGCAACTATGCACAGACTCAAACGCAACTATGCACAGACTTAATCATATATGTAAAGATCAAATGCAAACACATTTATATATTCCAGTCTCACATGACTCATAGATTATCATTATCAAAACCAGGGTTCCAACAATCTCCCCCTTTTTGATGATGACAACTATAAGTCATGTATGATCTATTTGCTAACATTCATAACAAAGTTGCCATACAAAATAAACCATGCATTCAACACGAACATGCACTATGAAGTAATTACATTTCTGTGTACAGTAAGAGAATAGAAGGTAGTGTTTGAGTGAAATATCTCATTCAACATTTTTTAATTACCTCGTTTAGGGCTTCTATTTCCCTGATCCTCTTGGGTCGGTTGCACCGTTTCCTGAGTTATTAGTGTAGGATCAGCAACTTTGGAAGCCTCTAACTCCATGTAGACTTAATCTCCTAGAACAAAATTCGGAGGTCAATTAGTTCTAACTATAATAAACAAGTTCCTAGAAGAAACTTACCTCTAATTCTGCCTCCTTACCTTAGTTCAACGGGAGCCAAAAGTAAGGGTCGCACACGTCAAATCTGGGGTCTATTTATAGGTTTAGCTAGATTTTTGACGATTAGAACGAACTTAGTGTCCCAATTAGGCTTCCAATTCGATTTTCTAACCTTCTAGATTTATCTAATTAGTAGATAGAATCGATCCTAGGTGATTTGGATGCCAAAAATCTAATCTTTTTACATTTTCTCATACTCACGGAACTGACATAGGTTAGCGGTCTAGCTCTAGACCGTTTATTGTCCCTTTGCGGTCTCGCCATAGACCGTTTTCACTATTGGGCGTCGAATTTGAAATTAGTTCAAAATCCTTTGATATTATCCATGTTATTATCCACTAACTTATCTTCTAAAGAGTAGTTATCCCTTTAATTCTGAGATTACACTATTTGTAGGCTTCTAGAATATGGGCTAAGGTCCAAAATAATCTTTTTGGGCCAATTGGGTTTATTATATGGGCCTAATTCTCTTGCATTAGTGTAGTGCCTAATTAGTTTTAATTAACGATAATTCATTTAATAGCCCACTAAATGCTTTAATAATTAATATAATTATATTTTAAATCCCAAAATTCTCTCGGGCGTTACATGGTCAGTGTTGCGTACACGACGGTGAGATCGGGTATCTGTTAGTGCTTTTAGACCGTGTGGTCTGGAGTAGGGCTTTTGTCTCGGTAGACGAGCCTACGCGATTGAGGTGTCGTGATGTTGTCCTAGTAGTGTAGCCAGAGTTTCTTTGTATCGGCTTGGTGATTCTCGACTGTGAGTCTGGGGATTTGTGCTTCTCCGATAGGAGTAGTTTAGAGGGCCGAGGCTTGATCGACTGTCGTGTTTCCGTGGTACGGCTTTCCTCTTTACTTTTGCTGTTCCTATTCCTTCTACTATTTTTACTACTTAGCACTACTGTTACTGCGTTGTTTCATCTTAGGGATCTACGGGACCCCTACTGAGCCAGTGAGACGAGGCTCACCCCTGACTTTTCAAGTGTAGCTATTCTTCCTCATGCTTGGAGGTACTGCTGCGGTGGTTCTTAGTTGCCAGCTTTGCTAGTGTCGGGCTTCCCCCGACTGGAGAGTACGTTCTCTTTCCTATTGTATTGTACTTTAGTTGGACTGGACTTTGTTGTAGCTTGTTAGCTACTGTAGTTTAATTTGTTAATAAAAAATATAATTTTATTTCTCCTATTTTAGCAATCCTGATCATAGAAATTTAATTACTTACTGCTTTATCTGGACGTTTAATGTACTATCACACTCCTTTCTATCCTTTCGGAGCTTTATCGCTCTTGGGAGGCCTCTCAGAATCCAAGTGGTATCGGGTTTACCCGGTATCCGGAGACTGGGTCGTCACAGGTGGTATCAGAGCAGAGTTCAGAGTTGTTCTGAATTTTTCTAAGCTATCTGAGTGAGTGTTTATGAAAGTACATGGGAATTCGAGATATTGCAGTACTCAGAGTCCATAAAGTCTAGTACAGTCGACAGCTGGCATAGGTTTTGCGATTTATTTACCGCTTTGCTTCTTGCATGAGAGCATGTGTGCGTTGTGTTTGCGCTGTGCGAGGTTGTTTTGCTCTCGTCGGAATGTGATGAAGCATTCTTCTTTCGTCGTTGTGTTTCTCTCGGTTGTGCTGCACTTGGCAAAGTTCGCCAGTAGGCGTGAATCTTTGGTGCGGTGTTCGAGATTTTCCGTGGCTTGTCCAGGTGGCTGATTGGAATTGTCATTGGTGTTCTAGCCGTGCATGTTCTCTAAGGAGATTAATGTTGTTTTGGCCATCCCAACTTGAGGTTTGGTCAGCCCTGAGGTGTTAAGGTTGTCTTTTGAGGTGGTTGTTTGGATGACTTGTTTGAGAGAGTGCTCGGGCGAGCCTAGGATTTCCTTCTTGGTGAGCTGTTATAGTCGAGCTTGATCTTTCTCATCCTTTCTTGTGGCGACTTTTCGAGGAAAGCTTTGGAAGTGCTGTCTCCGTGAAGCCTTTGTCCTATGTGTCTGCTTATGTATGGACTGTGTTAGTTCTGAACCTGATCTACTCTTGTTTCGGGGGTGGCTTGGCTTTGGTCCCAGTTTGTGAATTGGGGGCCGTTGTGCACCGTGTTCAGCGTGTCGTGTTTGGCGGCTGTTATGCTGTGAAGGTTCAGTAATTGTTTCAGTACGTGAGGATAAGTTGAGATTAGCGTTCTTTGTGGCATGTGTTGTGGCTCTTGGCACGATGGTTTGCACTTTGGCGACTTGTGATAGGCTGTTAGCAGAATCGATACTCGAGGCGTGGTATATTGAAGTTTCATGAATTGCGATGGCGTCGAGGTGTGCTGAGATGCGGATGCCGAGTTGTCCGTGATGCCAGTATGCGTTGTGTTGAATGCGCAGTGAAGCGTGTGGGCTTATAACCCACAGGTCGAGGATCGTTGGTTGGAAGATTTTGATCAATCGAGATGATTGTTTCCTCGGTGTAACTTCGTCTTGGCTATGTATGCCTTGATGTTGTTGGTTGTCGTGCCGTTGCTTGGGGCATTGCGGTTGTTGGCATCGGCAAGTTTGAGAATTGGGAAAATTTATCGATGAATATGCTGGTTGAGTACCCTTTTCCTTCTCTATATTTCTTGGAAGTTGTGCTCTTGGGACGGATCATGGTCCTCGAGATGCATTTTCTGAGAGGTGGTTGTGGGTCCTTGTTCGTAAGCTGTGAGCGGTTAGTGCATTTTAGCAATGTGGTCAGCTGTAATTGTGCCTTGATGTGACCCAACTTGCAGTTGCATCCCATGGTTCTGTGTTAAGAATGGATCCGGGACTCTGTAGGTGTTATTTGAGGTTGTTTGTTGGATTGTGTTTGTGGTCAGCTTGGAAGGAGTTCCCTGTGAGTCTGAGTTTGCTATTACGTGGACCGAGGTCTTGTCAGTTGGTTATATTGTACTCTTCCGTCGTGGTAGAGTTGGCATGAAACTCGAATCAGATATGATGTCTGAGTGAGGATAGACTCGATTGTGCTTGTGGTCCAATGTTGTCATTGGCGTTCTGCGTGCTAGTTTCATTTATTGTTCATGGCGCGGAAGCCGATGGTTGGAGCAGCCAGCTGAGATGATTATTTTTCTCGTGAGAGCTGATGCTTGTTATGTCTGCCGAGTATGTGTTTTTATCGGTGGCTGTTTCGTGGCATGGGTCGTGTCTCCTTGCTTTGTGAGACGATAGCGATGATGCCCGATTTCGGAGGTGCTGGACTTGTGTTCCCTTTGCGTGCCATGCTCGTTCTAATGATCGATGTGCCTTGAGATCCGGAGCGTGTGCCTGTGATTATGGTCTAGCAGTGTCCCACTGAATTGAGTTTTTCGAGAATCGTGTTGTCATGTTTTGTGTTCGAGGTTTGGCTGGAGCTTGGAGAGCATTGCCAGCGTTTGGGGTTGTTCTTCCCTGTTTCCGGTTGACTCCTTAAATTTTGAGGATGAAATTTCTTAAAGGAGGGGAGGCTGTAATACCCTGGATTCTTCGGATCAGAATCGGAGAGCTGTTGTAGCGCTTTCGTGGGTCCCTGATTGTGTTTTACGATCCACTCGGATTTTTCCCTTGTATAACTTGCGGAACCCCGTGGAGAGTGAACCGTTGAGTTTTGAGACTCTGGGATGCTACATGTGCATTGTGCTCGTTCTGGGGATCGTAAAGACTATTTTTTCGTATTTTTCTGAGTTTACAAAATTGTGTGCCAAAAATTAGATTTTAGAAAATTGCTAATTTCTTTTCCTTTTTATTTTTTCTTAACCCTTCCTCCCTCCTCTCTCTCCCCTCACGATCTCTCACTTTCTCTCACTCCGTTCTCTCTTCTCTCTTCTCCTCTTCCCCGGGGCGTACGACCGTGGCAGAGCTGGATGAGGTGGTGATGGCGTGGAGCTGACTTGGGGCATGACGGTGCGAGAATCGGAGCATGGCGTAGGCGCGATCCCGACCGTGGATTCGAAGCCGGCGTGGGTTGTTCGTGTGATAGTTTTTGGTGTGGTTTAGCGATTTCAGCGCGTGAGATCTTCGGTGGAGGTAGGGGGATGGATACCCTACTCTTTTCCTTATTCCTCTCGTGATTTGGAGCCGAACGGTGTAAGTTTGAGCGGCTTTTCCAGCTTTAAGGGCAAAATCATGCTCGGGGGGTGTGAGCCGAGTTTGCCTTCTTAGGCGATGGTTCTCACATTAAATGGTAAAATATGACCCCTGGCATGTTGGGATTCATTTCCTGCCAGTTTAACTCCGTCTGGTTGTGATTTGGGGCTGGTATGAGGCCGAATGCTCGTGTGACTCATTTTGGGTCGATTCGTGGGAATCGCCCGTTTTCAGCTATTTTGGGGTTGGTTTGATCCCTTCCAGCTTGTGGAAGGTTTATATCGAGTCTATGTGTGTTTCCCCGTCGTTCTGGGATGATTGGGGCGTGGGAAGACAGGGTTTTGAGCCTTCCTACGGTTTTCACACCGATAGGAAGTAGCGGTCAAACCAGAGATCGCTACTAGGAGAAACGGTCTAAGGAGGACCGCCATCTGGCTCGTAAAAAGGGGTTTTATGTCGGTTTCAGGTTGCGGTCTCGCCACCGACCGCAACATTGGTAGTGGTGGCCCTTGGGCTGACTGCTACTTTCGTGTAATAGTCCAAGGGAGACCATTTTATGGTTTCAACGATTTTAAGCCGGTTCGGGGTAGCGGTCTAGCTCCCGACCGCAAATTGGCAATGGCGGCCATAGGAGGACCGCTACTTCCTGAACACGGCTCAAAGGAGACTGTTATTGGTTTAAGTCAGTTTCTTGTGACGGCCTTGCGACTGACCGCCTTATGAAGTGACGGTCAGGCAAAGGACCGCCACCAGGATGGCTTTTCATGTTTTTGAGGCAGTTTGGAAGTGACGGTCTGGCCATGATCGCCACCTTCAAGAGACGGCCCTATGAGGACCGCAACTTGTTATTAGCGGCCTTAAGCATGATCGTTTCCGGCCTATTTGGTTTTGAGAGTAGCGGCCAAGCCTATGAACGCCATTTCTGGTAGCGGCCATAGAGGTGACTGCCACTTTCTTATAGCGGCCAGGGTTAAGACTGCTATTTGTCTGGGTTGTCTAGTAGCGGCTAGAGAGATGACCGCTACTCTCCCAGAGTGTCCTTTCGTGTTGGTTTGGCTTCCAATCATGGTGGCTTCGACCCCTTGGTTAGCCCATTGTTCTGTGGATGTCTTGGACATCCTATGAGGGCTGTGACCGTGTTATAGGGTGTCTGGTAGTGCCATTGTACCAGGCAGTGTTCCGTGATGTTTCGCAGGTCATTATGGTTCCTAGTCAACCCGGTTGTGACCCAATGGTTGACACGTGACCTCGTGAGTGTCTCAGCCATCCTGTGAGGATCGAGACTGTGTCGTTTTGGACGCTTGGAGGTATCGTCTTACCTCAGTTTACGTGTCCATGTGATTTGATGGCTTTGGTGATCCCTCATGTTTCATGCTTTGTGTTATGCGGAATTGTGAGTCCATTGTGCGGCTTGGAAGCCGTGGACTTTCATTAATATGTGGATTTGGGTGTTCTGTGCCATCTTCCATGTGTTTTACCGTAATTTTGGCTTAGGGACTAGGTTGATTAATGGCATGTTACCATGATGTGCGACGATCTTGACCCGAGTCTTGTGACTCAAGGATCATTGTAAGCAGATCTAGTTGTCTATCCTGAGTCTGGTGGTAGTTGTGTGCTTCCTTATACTCCGTAGTACGTGCGACAGGTGCATGCTTAGCCTATCTGTACTTCAGTGTTCACTATTTTAGAGTCTCTGTGTCTAGTGACCCTCCACTAGTCGTAGCTTGATGACACTTCCGTGTGTCGGCCCATCTGGGAGTGGTGGCAGGGCGAGTTCCCGGTAGAGACGGTTTGTAGGCTGGTTGCCGTGGGCCCCTTTGTCTAGCCGTTAGAGTCCTACGGGAGGGGAAAACCAGCTAGATCGGCCTGGCTCAAGACATTGAGCTTGTGTGTGCACATGTGGTCAGGGGCGTTTGGACCAGCGCCGACGGGCGTGACCCTGACTAGTCACTCGTTACTGTTGTTCCTTGGTTCTTGTTCAGTGTCTCAGTTACCATGTTCGAGGTGAGATGGAGATGTTTGAGACGCAGTGTAAGACGTCAGTGGATGCATCTGGCTTTTCTACTAGTGAGGAGGTGCTTCTGTCGCTTGACGCATGACTTGTGCTTTCGTGACCTATTTTTCGTCACTGTTGACGTGACCTGGCAGGTAGTCTGTGTTTGGCTTCGCCCGTGGTCAGTGCAACGTACATGACGGTGAGATCGTGTATCTGTTAATGCTTTTAGACCGTGTGGTCTTGAGTAGGGCTTTTGTCTTGGTAGACGAGCCTACATGACTGAGGTGTCGTGATGTTGTCCTGGCAGTGTAGCTAGAGTTTCTTTGTATCGTCTTGGTGATTCCCGACTGTGAGTCTGGGGATTTGTGCTTCGCCGATAAGAGTAGTTTAGAGGGCCGAGGCTTGATCGGCTATCGTGTTTCCGTGGTACTACTTTCCTCTTTACTTTTGCTGTTCCTATTCCTACTACTGCTTTTACTACTTAGCACTATTGTTACTGCGTTGTTTCGTGGTAGGGATCTGCGGGACCCCTACTGAGCTAGTGAGACGAGGCTCACCCCTGACTTTTTAGGTGTAGCTGTTCTTCCTCATGCTTGGAGGTACTACTGCGATGGTTCTTGGTTGCCAGCTTTGCCAATGTCGGGCTTCCCCCGACTGGAGAGTACGTTCTCTTTCCTATTGTATTGTACTTTAGTTGGACTAGACTCTGTTGTAGCTTGTTAGCTACTGTAGTTTAATTTGTTAATAGAAAATGTAATTTTATTTTTGCTATTTTAGCAATCCTGATCATAGAAATTTAATTGGCTATTTCTTTGTCTGGAAGTTCAATGTACTATCACACTCCTTTCTATCCCTTCGGAGCTTTACCGCTCTTGTGAGGCCTTTCAGAATCCAAGTGGTATCGGGTTTACCCAGTATCCGGAGACTGGGTCGTCACATGTAGCCAAAGGGTATAGCCAGGAGATGGGAATTGATTTTGATGAGTCCTTTGCACCGGTTGCTAGATTAGAAGCAGTCTAGATTCTTTTGTCCTATGCTTGCTCTCTTTAACTTCAAATTATTTAAAATGGATGTTAAATCTGCCTTTCTAAATGGGTACATCAAGGAGGATGTTTTTGTAGAGCAACCTCTAGGTTTTGAAGACCCGAAGCATCCACAACATATGTACAAGCTGCAAAAGGCCTTGTACGGACTGAAGCAAGCACCAAGGGCATGGTATGAAAGACTCACCTCATTCCTACTTGAGGTGAGCCTCAGTCACAAGTGGAGTCGACTCCAGAAGCACGCCAGAAGCCTTAAGGGTGAAAAATGGGCTGATAGTGGTAACAAATAGATTAATATGAAGAAAAGGCTGAGAAGCTGAAGGAGAAGAAAAGTTGGACTCCGTTTATCAAAAGAGAGTTGACCACAGCCAAGCCAGATCAGTCAAAGTTGATTTTCTGTCAAAGTCAATAATAGTCAAAGTGACCCAGCATGTTTATACTTCAATTTGACCAAGTCAATGACTGACCCAGTCAAAGTCAACAAGTCAAAGTTAAGCCTTTCCCTGCTTCAGAGGTCTAGTCAAAGCTCCAGTCAACCCTATCAGCTACAGTGATCTAGTTGTTGACCTCGGTCAACTCAACTCCAATATGTTCAAAACGCTCACATGAACAAAGATGAACTGAAGAACACTAAGGGAGACAAATACCTTACTAAGGCAGACAAATACACTCATAAGGGTGACAAATGACTTCATAAGGGTGACAAATAGGTTGTGAAGAAAACACCCGCAAAGGTGTCAAATGGATAAGGCGACGGCTGAAGGCAATGAGAAAAGCAGTTAAGGTGACGACTCTTTGAAGACAAGGGTGACAAATAGCTTATTAAGTCTGACAAATAGGTTGCTAGTGAGAACAAGAGCCGAACACGTGAGGAACGCGTGGGCTGTCTTTGTGCTTTCGACACCAATGATTGGCACGTGATCTGAGGTACGATGTCAGAGGAATATTCTCTCTCCTACCACGTGGTCCAATGAGAAAAAGATGGAATCAAATCATATTATCCAAAAGTATTCCGGAGGCCCTGTTTTGATATAAAAAATGGAACCTTCTTCCTCCGAAGTGAGTGTGTTGCAAGAAAGCTATGAGCGGGTTGCGGCTGTGAGAAGGGTGCTAAAAGAAGAAGAGGGCTGCTGAGAGAAGAATGTGCTTGCAGATGAAGAAAGAAAAAGGAGAGAGAGCTACGATGGCTGCCTAATAGAGAAGAAGAAAAAGAGAGAAGAGAGTTCGTGAGAAGAAAAAGAGAGAGGAATGAGGAGCCATCAGTGAGGGACTGTGAGAAGAAGAAGAGAAAAAAGAAAGAGAGAGGTCTTGAGAGTTGAGTGTTGCCGGAGTGTTTTGAAGACTTGTTTGTTTCTTTGGTCTCTGGATCAGATCCAAGCCATTCTACTTGTGTAGAGCTATATCTTGTGTTTTCTTCTTTTGGTTTTTGCTTTTGTTCTCATTTTTCCTTTGGTTCTTCAAACAAGCTGTGAGGCTCAACTGTGTTGAGGATTGGTTCCTAGGCTGTGTATCAGCGGAAGCAAGCTATGTTGCTCAGCGGGTTAAGCAAGCTGTGTTGCTTAGCGTTTGTAGGGATTTGTTCCCCGAAGTTATGGATTAGCGTCTTCAAGCTGTAAGTCAGCGGAAGCCTCACCTGGTCTAGTGAGGGGTGGATGTAGGTAGACTAGGTGTCTGGCCGAACCACCTAAAAATCCCATGTCCGTCATGGTTTGCTCTGTGTGTGTGATCCTTTTCATCTATCTTCTTGACAGGATGAGGTGTGTGCTTGATATGTGACATCCGTCTTGTGAGTGTGATAGCATTGGTTTGACTAGTAGTTTGTGTGTGAGCCATCACCCGTATATGCATTAAATCTGTAAGTGTTTGAGCTCTATTTTGTGTGAGCCTTCACCTGTGTATCTTTTCAACCCATTAAGTGTTCGAGACTTGTTTGGAGTGAGCCATCATTTGCATTAGCTTCTGTTCAGTTTAACTTGAACTGGTTTGTGTGGTCTTTAATTAGAACCAAATTTTTATAAGGGGATCCATTCACCCCCCTCTAGATCCCACATTGTACCCAACAATTGGTATCAGAGCGGGTTTTCCACAATGTGGTCCAACGACCGGGAAAGATCTGGAAATGGGAATGGTCGCAGCTTCTTAGTTGAGGGGAATTCGATTAACAGACCACCGTTCTTCGATGGTTTCAATTATCTGTACTGGAAGAATAGGATGGAAGTTTTCTTGCGAGCTCAGAGTCATGAGCTATGGAGAGTTGTGACTAATGGTCCATTTCAACTTCCAGATGATGAAAGCGCATGGACGAGAGAACAAATCCACCTGTCAACCGTTAACTGGATAGCAATGAACATCATGCAGTGTGCGGTTCACCCGGAGGAGTACTCAAAAATTTCAGCTTGTAGATCAGCCAAGGAGATGTGGGACAGATTGGAATTGATATACGATGGAACGACCCAGGTAAGAGCCACCAAGGTAAATATGCTAGCCTCAGAATATGAAATGTTTAAAATGAAGCAGGATGAGACTATTAAGGAAATGTTTTCTAGACTTTCACAACTCACTAATAATCTTTGAGCTTTAGGTAAGGATTATCCTGATAGTGAGATTGTAAGAAAAATTCTCAGGTCTCTTTCTCCTGCGTGGCACACTAAGGCCACTGTCATTGAGGAATCTAAGGATCTGTCTACTATGAAGGTAGACGAACTGATCGGGTCTTTGATGACCTATGAGATACATTTCAGGAAAAGTGATAATGAGGAGAAGAAACCTAAGATGATAGCTCTCATGGGGTCTGATAGCAGTGGAGAGAGCAATGAGGACTTTGGTGAATTATCAGCTTCTGAACAAGCCTTTCTCACTAAAAATTTCAAAAAGTTCTTAAGATTCAGAGGTAAGTATGGAAAGAAGAAGAAGCATTATCAGGAAAATAGAAAATTTCATTCTAAAATTGATATGCATAAGAAGTCTGATAGGATTGTATGTTATCACTGCAGGAAGCCAGGGCATGTTCTAGATGAATGTCCAGAACTAGAGAAAAAGGACTCCAAGGCCAAGAAGAAGCAACCCAAGGCCATGGTGTCAACCTGGAGCGATGAGGAAGAAAGTATCTCAGGTGAAGAAGAAGACATAGAAATTTGTGGTCTTATGGCCAATGAAGATGACGAGAATGAAGAGGTAACCTCTGTCTTCGAGAACTTCACTATTGATGAATGGGAGCATGCTTATACTTTATTTTTTGAATCACATGAAGCATTGAGAAAATAAAATAAAAAATTGAAGAATAAAAGTTAACAGATTAATTCTAACACTTCATGTGAAAAATGCTCACAAATGGAAGAAGTGAATGAAGCGCATGATTTTGATATTGAAATCCACAAAGAAATGATTGGTTCATTGAGGGAAGAAAATAAAAATCTGTTAGCCAAAATTTCTAAATTAGAGAACAAATAGAAAGCTTCTCATGATGATTAGAGTTTAATTGATGAGTTAATTTAGAATGAAAAACTGATTGAAGAAATTAAAAACTTGAAGCAGCTAAATTTGGCTATGTCAGAAAGATTAATGGTGCTTGAAAAAGGAAAATCCACAATGAATGTTGGCTCGGAAGGAATGCATAACCTAGAGCTTGAGATAGATAGTCTTAAAACGATTAATGCCATGCTGAATGAGAAAACATATGTCTGTGAGGAAGAGCTTCCCAGTGCAGAGTTGCACATTTCAATTTTAGAAAATGAAATCAAAGATTTGAAAAGCTCAATGTCTAAATTTGTTGAGGGAGAACAACATTTAAATAAGCTCTTGGGTGGTCCCCTTTTATCTAACCCAAATGGTCTATTCATGCTTGGAGAGTCCTACATAATTGCCTACCAACTGATGACTGGGTCGCGCGCCTAGGCATTCACATGTGCCATAAATGTGCCTTCTGTGCAAACCCAAGATAGGAATGCGCGGACCACCTTTTCCTCCGTGGGGAATGGGCTGCCTTCACATGGAACTTCTTGGGGCGCTTTGGTATTGGCCAACCAAATGGCCATCTAAACTATTTCCAGAACATTTCCCAAATTCTTATGGGCTGCAAGATCTCTTCTCTGCACGGCCTTTTCACCCAGACTGCAGTATGTGCGATGCTGTGGGAGTTATGGAGGGTGTGCAACATACTCAGATACGAAGTTTCACCATGTACAGGGTAGAATATAAAGGCAAAGATCATTGATCATATTAAGCTTGTGCTGTCGCGAGCTCATCTGCAAGAGGTTGACAACCGAAAAAGGAAATTCCTCACCTCATTTGGCATCTGTGTTGTGCCTCCCCTGCAGCGACCATATCGCATTATACGGTGGAGTCACCCGCCTCTTCATTCTATGAAGCTAAATACCGATGGAGCCTGCAAAACCAACAACATATCAGGTGGTGGCGGCATTTTCAGAAACCATGATGGAAAAGTTGCCTTTGCTTTCTTCCACTTCTATGGTCATTGTAATAGTCTGATGGCGGAAGCCAAAGCTTTATTGGATGCCCTTAGATATGCACAGGCGCTCCACTGCCGGCTGGACTTCATTGAATGTAATTCAAAGATGCTGGTTGATGCGCTAGCGGATACTGCCTCCTGGCCCTGGAAACTTATCACTATGATTCGGGAAATCAAGTCCCTATGTGGTGCTAGAAAAATCACCCATGTCTTTAGAGAAGCCAATCATGCTGTGGACCGCCTTGCCAACTTTGCTTGCTTATCTCAGTGTAATTCCTTTATCTTCAACTGGCAATCTTTACCCTGGGATGTCCGGGGAGCCGTCAACTTGGATAAGCTATGAATTCCTAGCATTCATATGTAACTTGTTTCTCATAAAGAAATAAAGCTGGGGGTGGCTCCTTGCCACCTCCTATGCCTTTTTATCAAAAAAAAAAGCTCTTGGGAACTAAGATCAACTTTCAGAGAGAGGGGCTAGGTTACAACCCTGTAAATAAAAAGAGCTTTGAGAGTAAACTTTACACATCATTTGTATGCAGTTCTGGGCCAACCAGCACCTCAAATCCACCAACCTTTCAGTTCACTGCGGTTTGCGACCGCGGGGGAGTCACTTGGCATTTTGTCCTCGCGGCGGGGGTGTAGACTCGCCTTTTACGGAAGGTCGAGATAGGTTGACTGGGCACGCGGGCATTCCGGGGGTATTGAGAAGAAGGCGGAGAGAATGATGGGAATGCATTGGAAGGTATGGCGTATGGTTCATCATTCTGGGAGACTGGGACAGGGATGGCTGGTTGGAATGCGGGCGTGCCATTCGAATTCTCGATAATCACCTATGGAACCGAGGATTGACTAGGGAAGCCTCGCCAAGATGCGGCACGTGGCTCGAGAGATCGGGTGACACGTGGATAGGAGGGGTTCTACGGGTGCGAGTGCACAGGCGATTGTGGGGATTCGTATACTGGATGTCTTTCCCCACCGCCCGCTAGCAACCGGTGTTTATTTTACATCGGATTGAATCGGAATACCTTTGTTTCTTCTGCCAAAGAGAGAGTCAGGGACCTTGGTAGCCACAACATCGGGAGGGTTTAGTCCGTGCAACAGCGACAGGGCAACAACAACACAACAGGGATAACCGGGGGCAGAGAGACTGGTTCTGGTGAGGAGGGGGATCCGCTCCCTAACTGGATTACATGACTTATATGCCATGAAAGACATTTATATGGGGGCATGAGAGCCCGATTACAATTGCTTGCAAGCCACGGGACAATTCCGTCATTCATGACGGTCCCCAGGTCATTGCGTTATTGTGCGGGTATTTCCATATATGTATATAGTATCCGTCAGAGGACCTGTGACTCAGCAGGATGGCACCCGAGGGGCATCACAATGTATTCCCGACGTGAGATAGTGTTGAGGTCGGGGCAGTAGGGGTGCCATAGGCACCATTGTGCAGGAGAAGTTGAGTGGTCGGGTGCCGGGGGCCCCGATGTGACTGGAGTAGCTGGCAGTCGGGTGTCGGAGGCGCCGTTGTGACTGGAGTTGTTGAGTGATCGGGTGCCGCGAGCCTCGATGTGACTGGAGTAGTTGGCAGTCGGGTGCCGGGACACCGTTGTGACTGAAGTTGTTGAGTGATCGGGCGCCATGGGCCCCGATATGACTGGAGTAGTTGGCAGTCGGGTGTCGGGGGCACCGTTGTGACTGGAGTTGTTGAGTGATCGGGTGCCATGGGCCCCGGTGTGACTGGAGTTGCTGGCAGTCGGGTGCCGAGGGCACCGTTGTGACTATAGGAGGTGGGCACCAGGAGACCTCGATGGGCGTGCTCAGGGCCCGATGTGACTGGCAGTCGGGTGCCGGAGGCACCGTTGTGACTGAAGAAGGCGTGCGTCGGGAGACCTCGATGGTCGTGCTCCGGGCCTGGTGTGACTGGCAGTGGCCTGACATTTCATCTTGCTCCAGGACTTGTAAATTGTGCCCATTGTGTTGAGTTATGATTTTGTTGTTTGTTGGCGTTATGGTTTTGATGACTATTGTAATTGTTCAGTTATGGTTTTGATGATAACTAATCTTAATGTGTGATTGAGTGATGATAACTTCGTGTTCACTTTTGATTGAGATGGCAAATGACAATGGTTACATGGCCTTGATCCTTGGTTTGCATAAATTGGTTTTACAAGAGACAAGAGGTTTCATAACCTCTCTAATGTGAGCAAGCATGGTATTAACCCTGACTATTTTGCTTGCAGGATTAAACTCATGGTAGTCACTTGAACCTAACGTGTGGATAAGCATCTTGCTGTTCTACAATCCAAAATAGGTGGTATATGTCATTTACTGTCAAAAACCGTTGGTGAGACTCTTACCTTGTGTATCTCATGCTTAGCATCGATCTCACCCTGTGTATCTCATGCAAGCATGGTATTAACCCGCTACAAATTTTGATAAATGCTCAAATGGTTTGCATGAACTTCAAGCATTTATCATATGGATGTTTAAGCTATAGTTCTAATCAACTATCCATGTGTTTGCAGGTCAAAGACTTAGTTGACACCTTCAAGACTATCAAAGTCGACGCCACAGATGAGAATGGGCTGCTAAAGGAGTTAAGCGATTGAGCTAACGGGTTAACGGACTAAACCCAGGAAAACCCGGGGTCTGCCCAGCTGGCGGTCGACCGCCAGCATAGGGGCGGTTGACCGCCCCAGCCAGTAATCCCCAGACTACAACTCTCTCAGTAGCGGTCGACTGCCAGCCTAGTAGCGGTCGACCGGAATTCCCAGGGATCATCCGTTTACAGGTTTTTCAGTAGCGGTCGACCGCCAGAAGCTGTAGGTCGACCGCCAGCCCCGAGCTGCCCACAATTGTTGACTTTTTCCACTTCGAGAAGAGGCCTTCTCCTTGTAATTCTTTAATCCTAATGACACCAAATCACCCACAAAATGTGGATCTGGTCTGGGGGATGTCCATAGACCATTCAAGGGCTATATAACATCTCATTTGGAGCTATAACCCTAACCATCCAAGAGATCAAAGGGGAGGCTGTCCAAGGAGGAAGAAGAGGGTACTATAGCTCCGTGAACAGTACCTCGTGCAGCAACAAGCTTCATCCAACTTCAAGCCATTCATGGTAGATCTGAAACCAACATCCTCCAAGGAAAAGAAGCAAGCAAGGAAGCAAGGATTCAAAGGAAGATTGCTCAAAGAAGAAAGAAGAAGAAGAAAGCAAGCAAGCAAGTAAGCCATCCAAGGGGATTCAAGTGGAGATCAAGAGGAGGTGTTCAAGTGAAGATTGAAGATATGTTCAAGATCTGTAACATGCATTCAAGGGGAACCTAAAACAGGAGTTTTCTAAACTAAGCCTCATCATATTTATGTTTTTGGGTATTGTATTTATGTTCATCATAAACTAAAGAATCTGTGTGTGTGTGGATCGTGTTGGATCCGTGGTCGTGTATGTGTATTATTTTTCATTTGTGTGTGCGTAGATCTTCCTAGATCTACGTGTGTGTGTGTGTGTGGATCTCTTAGATCCAGTTGTTTTAGTGTGTGGTTTGCTGCACTTGTCGCAGTGTGTGTGTGTGGTAGTGATCTGGTTGTCGGATCGTGTTGGAGTTCATCTCCGTGTGTGTGTGTATTGGAGCTTGTCTCCGTGTGTAGTTTGGGGCGCGTCCCCGTGTGTGTGTGCAGGTGTCGTCCTGCGTGTGTGGTTAGAGCGTCATCTCCGTTTGGGGATTTATCCCCGAGTGAAGCCTCACCGAGTTTGGTGAGGGGTGGACGTAGGATTGCCGTCGTGCATCCGAACCACCTTAAAAACCGCTGTGCATTGTGCTTGTATTGTGTGGTTTGCTCCATTTCCTCTATCTCCATTCTACATAAACGTTAGTTTAAATTTTTGTTCTGGTTTTATCTTCGTCTATCTTGCTTAATCTATATCTTATCATATAAAGTTTGTTAAATCCAATTTGTGTTCAAATAACTTTGAATCTCCTAACTAGCTTTGTATCACATATTTATAAAAGGCCAAAAGTTTTCCTAAAATTGGTAATCACCCAATTCACCCCCCTCTTGGGTGTCATTGATCGCGGGACTTCACATTGTCTGGGTAACGGCACTGAGGGCATGCTCATCGAGATGACGCCAAGGTGGCACACGATCATCGAGGCGAGGCCGAACAGGGTGCTTTTGTCAAGCGACATCAAGGTCGCGCATGACTATCGAGGCAGGACCCGGGTAGAGTGCTTTCACCCAGCAAGATCTGGGGTTGTGCATGATTATCGAGATGACATATCGCAACAGGGGGCCGGAGGTGAGTGTTTGGGCTAGACGCCGTATGAGGGATGCTCATGCGGCATGCCCTCGGCATAAGCCTAGCAAACACACACATAAATCTCCCGGAGGTGGGTGTTTGGGCTAGACGCCGTATGAGGGATGCATATGCGGCATGCCCTCGGCGTGAGCCTAGCAAACACACACAATTCTCCTTAGCGCGCCCTTGTAGTCGGGGTTGAGCTCCTTGCATTGATGCTTCATCCATATGGTGCTTTTCCCATGCCCTTTGGGCTTCCAAGGGGGGGCTTTTATAGTGGAAGGTGAAGGGTCACAGGGGGTTTACGCGGACCAGCTAAGGGGGGTGAGCTGGTCCGCGTAAACCCAAGTGAATAGTGTCACTGGGAGTTACACGGGTTGAGAGAGGGGAAGGGGTTTACGCGGACCAGCTAGGGGGCCTGAGCTGGTCCGCGTAAACCCCCCCTTGGATGGGGGTTTACGTGGACCAGCTAGGGGGCTTGAGCTGGTCCGCGTAAACCCCCCCTGGATGGGGGTTTACGCGGACGAGCCAGGGGGCCCTGGCTGGTCCGCCTAAACCCCCCCCCCCAAGGGGGTTTAGGCGGGTTCGCTCCAGTCTTTTCTTTCTTTTTTTTTGAAAAATTGAATTTTTTAATTGAATGGGGGTTTACGCGGACCAGTCAGGGGGGTGAGCTGGTCCGCGTAAACCCCCCTTGGATGGGGGTTTACGCGGACCAACCAGGGGGCCCTGGCTGGTCCGCGTAAACCCTCCCCCATGGGGGTTTAGGTGGGTTTGACCACGGGTCTGACTGGGGATTTGACTGGGGATTGACTAAGGGTTTGTCTGAGGGTTGATCGAGGGTTTGACCGAAGGTCTGATTGGGGTCTGACTGGGGTTTGACTGAGGGTTGACTAAGGGTTTGACTAAGGGTTGACTGAGGTGTTGTGTCCCTATGGTTTTGATGATAGCAAACACTATAATAAGTCATCATCTATTTGTGTTTGCATATGAATCTGTTGTGTTGCATATGAATGTTGATATTGAACATCTTATCTGAGTGTCATTACATGGAACAGGCTGTGTGCATTAACATCTTATCTGAGTGTCATTACATGGAACAGGCTGTGTGCATTGGTGCATTTCATAACTGGTGCATTTCATAACTCTGCACATTCATTTGGCATGTCATTGCATCATTTTGTAATGTTCATAGTCCTGCACACGTGAAGTCTATACAACGTGTGTTGCTGTAGTGTTGTCTGTACAGCCAGTGTCTCACTCTCTCAGCATAGTCTGTACACCCTTAGACAGCCTGCCTGAACCTTGATAGCTGAAGTCTATACACTCATCTGTTGTTAATCGATCAAGTCTGTACAGCCAATACATTTCATGCATCTCATGCATCATGTCAAAGTCTGTACATTGTTCTGGTCGCTCTCAAGTCCATACCGTGTCTTGTCTGCACGTTACATAGTCTACACAATGTTGCAGGCTAAGTCTGAACACTCTTCAGTGAAGGCTGTACACACTTCAGATGGCAAGTATGTACATCGCCAGTGCTATTCATGCTTTGTCTCACTCAGCGTCCTTCTGAGTCCATACATTGCATCGCGTCTTACAAGACTATACACTGTCTAAGCATGCATCGTCTCTCTCAGCGTCTCATGCTGTGTCTTAACACAACCAGCAAGTCTATACATTCGAGCGTCTCATGTTACGTCTCACTTTCATAGCAAGTCTGTACAGCCTTCAGTTGCATAACTCAAGTTTGTACATTCGTCTGGATGCATAACGAGAAGTCCATACACTGTCTGGCTTGCACTCATCTGCTGACTGTGTTCATGCATTACTCTAGCAAGTCTATACATCGCTTGATTTATCTACGTTCACTGCCTTTGCACGCACACAAAGTGTGTACACTCGTTGAAGGCTGTCCAAGCATTCATGGGTGTTATGTCCATACGACAGTTCAGCAAGTCTGTACATTGGACTATGTTTGTACATCATGACAGCAAGTATGTACATGCATCATTCAAGATAAAGTCTGCACATTCATAGCTGGTAAGTCCATACACTTGCTGCTGGCAAGTCTACACATCGCATAGCATGCATGCGTCCAAGTCAGTACATCGCATAATGCATGTGTTAAAGTCTATACATCGCTGCATTGGCCAAGTCTATACATCGCTACTTGTTCATGCGAGTTAGCAAGTCTATACATTGACTGTGCATTCATTTGTCTGGCTGCAGAACACTAAGTCTATACATTAGCACTGTAGCATGCACGAACTCTAAGTCTATACATTCGTTGCGTCTTGTGCATGCATCATTCAAAGTCTGTACAGCCTGTGTTCACAACACAAGTCTGTACATCGTTCTGCTTGCACAGACGCCAAGTCTATACATTGGTTTTGCTTGCACGAGCTGAAGTCTATACATTGTCCACTTGCAGCACTAGCAAGTCTGTACAGTGGTTACCTTCATGCCCAGTAAGTCTATACATCATCTTGGTGTAGGCGTGGCAAATTCTGTACATTACATCGCATGCCCTGCACACATTGCAAGTCTATACATTCGTTGTGCATAGTCCTTGAGCAAGTCTATACACTCTTCAAGGGCATAGTCCATGCATTCAGATCAAGTCTACACATTGCAGCTTGTGGTTCATTCGTCTAAGTCTGTACAACCTGTTCCTCATACAAGTCTGTACATGCATTAAATGTGAGCATGGCATAGTTTGTACATTGTCTTTGTTGCACGCATGACTAAGTCTATACATTGTGCATTGCTCAAAGCAGAGTCTAGACACTCATTGTCAGCAAGTCTGAACATTGATGTAGCACGCATGCAGAGTCTATACACTCATAACCTTAGCCATTGCATTCTGTGCTTCAAGCATTCACAAAGTCTGTACATGCTTTAGCTTTGCATTCACAACGTGAAGTCTGTACATGCTTTGTCTTCGCATTGCAAAGTCTACACACTGCATTGCCTTCATAAAGTCTATACAAACTGTTAGCCTTAAACTAATATTCCTTTCATTTGTCTGACAGGGACTCTTTGCTAAGCTTAATGAAGGCACGTGATCCGAGGTTGGCACCTGGCACGTGATCTGAGGCTGGAAGGGCTGACAGGATGCTGCCACGTGGTCTGAGGCTTCTGGGCGGGAAATGTGGAAGACACACGCCCTATCTGCTTCCTGCTGCTCTATATATATGAAGCCTCTTCCATCAGAAGAAGGCTGATCGACTGAAGCAGAGGAGAGCCTGCACGATCCAGTGTGAAGAGCAGAGAAGAAAAAGAGAAAGAGAAGAAGAGCAGAAGAGAAAGAAGAGAAAGAGAGAGATAGAGAGCTCGAGCAGAGAAAGAGAGAGAGATAGTGGCTGTCTGGCATTTGGATCAAATCCAAGCCAGAACTGCTCCTTTGAGAGCTATATTTCTTGTGCTTTATTTTCAGCTTTCTGTTGCTGTTTGGTTCCTATTTTTGTTTTCTATTTTATACCTTTCTTCAAGCTGTTAGTCAGCGTTTGCAGAGGTGCTGCCTCTGGACGGGTCAAGCTGTAATCCCCAGCGGTTGCAGTGGTGGATTCCACTGGACAGCAAGCTGTGTTGCTCAGCGGGTGAGGTGGATACCTCAGACAGCAAGCTGTGAGGCTCAGCGGTTTGTAGGCAAGCTGTGATGCCCAGCGGTTCAAGCTGTGAGCCAGGTGTAATCCACACTCGGGTTGAGTGTGGGGTGGACGTAGGTATGGAGGACCGAACCACCTAAAAACCCCTCTTGCATTGTGGTTTGATTTGTCTAACTGTCCTTCCGCAAGTTGAATGCTTAGGTGCTCTTTGGTTTGATTGCTCACTGTGTGTTTGCTTAATTCCGCATTTGCTTATTAGCCTTCAGTTTTATCTAGTTAGTGAACTAGAATTTTTAATTGGGCGAAAGTTTTTAAGGGGAGATTCATTCACCCCCCTCTGAATCGAACGCACCGAACCCAACAATTGGTATCAGAGCGGGTTGCTGTGCATAGGATCTAACAATCCGCAGCAGATCATGCGTCTTCTGTGGTGCGTTTCAGAGTGGTTTCTTGTGTTCGTGTTTTGCTTCACTGACTTAGTGCTGTACTTTGTTCATCTGGCTTTGGTGCATTTGTGTTGATTGTTCTGTGCGCTGAATCTGTTTGTCATCTGCCCATATGGCTCGTCCTCTGGTTTATGATGGTTCTAACTTCAATAGTTGGCTAGGAGGCCTATGTGTGTACGTAGACTCCATTGATCCCAAACTATGGAGTCTACTATCTAAAGGCCCACACAAATTACCTCATGAAGAGACCAAGTGGTCTAAAGAGGACAGAATAAAGAACCGTGACAATGTCATAATTCTTAATATCTTGAGAGCTGCGATTAATACTAATATATATCCTTTTGCTCTCAGGTACACTTCTGGAAAGGAGATATATGACAGAGTCATTTCTGCTCATACCGAACATGTGGATCAATGCTTGATGGCCAACCGGGGAAATGATGATGATGAGACCTCATCTCAGGTAAGCTTCGGATCAGATGGACCCTCTTTTGATGAATTGGTAGTAATGTATGAAGATTTGTTAAAAGTGTCCAAGAAATTAAAATCTGAGAATAAAAGGTTGAAAAAGAAATGTGATCAGATAAATTTGAAAGCTCCCTGTGAAAGTTGTTCAAAACTGAAAGAATCTTCTGATGCATGTTTGATGGATGCTTGCAAACACAAGGAGCTGAATAATTTAATGAAAATTGAAAATGATGAACTTACTGCCAAGATTTCTGAACTAGAAAATAAGTTGAATTCATTAGGAAATGATCAAATCTTAACTAATGAACTAGTTCAGAATGAACAAATAAGAAAGGAGAATGAAGAGCTGAAGCTTCTAAATTCTGCCATGTCTGAGAGGCTTTTAATGCTGGAAAAAGGGAAAAGTTCAATTAAAAATGAATGTGAGAGAGTGAGTACATTAATAGAAGTGATTGATAGCTGCAAAGCCATTAATGTCTTACTTAATGAAAAGATCACAGATTCTGAAATGCTCATTTCCTCTCTCAAAAATGAAATCACTGAATTGAACAAATCTCTATCTAAGTCTTTCAAGAATGAAGAAACTCTGAAAATTGCTAATGGAAGGAGTAAACAGGAAGTGAGAAAAAGACTGTACACAACCTGTGTGCGTAGCTCTGAGTTAGCTAGCACTTCAGCTTCTCCTTCATGTCTGCCTGCTAATCAGATAGAAAAATAAAAGAAAACTGAGAGAAAGAAAACAAAATAGAATAAAAATCTGTATGCTGAAATTTCTCAGGTCAAACTGCCTCATGTTAAAAGAAAGAATGTGAAATGTTTCTACTGTGGTAAATCTGGCCATGAGATGGATGTTTGCTTTGTCATGAGAAAGGATGATTTGAAATCTGATAGAATTCATGCTAGGAATTCTAAAACGAAGAAACATTCTCATGATCAAAATAGAAGAATAAAATGTTTTTACTGTCACAAAGAAGGTCATCTCATGCATGAATGCAGGTTAATGAAACATGATGACCTTTCTGTTGGAAAAATGTTTGATGGAAAATTTCATGTTAAAAATCATGCAATTTCAGAAAAGAAACTTCAATGTTTTCATTGTGGCAAATTGGGCCATATTGTCACAAATTGTTGGCATGTTAAGGGAAGAACAATTAACTCCGAACCTGCTAAAATCCCTGCAAAAAGACATGCATTTTATAAGAATTTTGACAGAATGAATTCTTCATGTTTTGAATGTGAAAAACATGGCCATACAGTCAAGGACTGTTGGCATGCTCAGGGAAATAGATTGAATTCTAAATCTGTAAAATTCCCTGCTTTCTATGATTCTGCTAGAAATAACTTAATTGATAAAAAAAAAAAACTTTGCATGTTTTGAATGTGGTAAGCTAGGCCACAAAACTGCCAACTGTTGGCTGGCTAATTATGGAAAGAGAAATTTTCATGTTAATAAAAGAAATACTCATGCTCATCCACATGGGCATCATGCTTCTGCTAACATGCACAATAAAAATAAAAATTATGTGGCTTCATGTCATTATTGTGGAAAATTTGGACATTCTATGTTTGATTGTTTTATGATGAAATTTGATGACTATGTTGCTAAGAAACTATTTAGAACCCCTGTCAGAGTTAACGCAGGACCCAAAGCTGCTTGGGTCCCCACAGGATCAATATAATTTAGTTGTTGCAGGTGTGCCTTGGGGCTGAGGAATAAAGAGGGGTAAATAAACCAAGGCACTCAAGTATGAGAAACCCCTGGATCCTACCTTTCAGGTTAGTTCTGAACACCTTGTTTAAATTTCATCATCTGAAATTGTTGAAAAGTTTGTCTGATTTCTGATGTCTTCTTCTTGTCTAGCTGATCAGTCTGCTTTCCAGACTCAGCTACTGAATTTAATTCTGAACATATCTAATGGTCTTCCCTCATGGTTGTGCATGTATTTTGCACTGAGTTTATTCATGTGTTGCACTGAGGTTGAATGATTCATTTAAATGCATATAGACAATGCATGTGTCCATCAAGGAAGTCATTCAATGCATATAGAACTGCTTTGCACTGCATCTCTTTGCATAACCCTGGTATATTAAATGGTAAGTTACTAAAGGGTAGATGTAATCTATCTGGAGGTTCTTACTATGTGGGAGATGGTCCTTGAGACCAAGTTCTCCGCCAAATACCAAGGGTCAAGTGTTCATATAGAGCAGTATACTGTATATCATAAAATCTGAAAAATCTGAAAAATCGAAATGAACTTGATGCATTTGGTAAACTCTCTCTCTGATTGAACAAGCATGAATTCTCCTTGAGCATATTTTAAAATCATGAGCAGTGCTTTAATTGCATTTCATGCACTTTGTCAGGGGGAGTTTGACTGATGTTGCATATGAAGAGTAGTGCATTTAAAAAAAAACTTAAAAGGATATTCCATTGGATCTAGACAGGGAGAGCATTTAAAATTGGTGTTTAGTTTGTCACACTTTGAACACCTCTTGTCGAGTAATTGAATAACTCTCATCTGATTTCATATTTCTCTCTCTTGAAAATGGATTCTGCCTTCTATTCGCTGAGTTGTCAAAGAAGAGTCTCTTTCAACTTTCTTCATGTTACTACCTGTCAGCTGATCTGTCTGAACTCCAGACTCAGCTACTGTTTGTTGATATACACTCTTCTGATATATTCCTATATGTGTTGACTCTTACACCAGCTTACACTCATCTTTCACATTCTTCTTAGCTGGTGTGACAGACTTAATTCTATTGTTGACTAGTTGGTCAGTTATTCTTTCGATTTGATCTGAGGAACACAAACTGCATGTCATACAATCTAGTCTGAATCATGTAGAAATTTCTATCATATAGGTTTAAGAACAACCAATGAATCAGACTGATATAAGAACTATATATTCTCAGACTTGCATTTAAATATCTTGAAAATATCTGAATGATAAGATTTAATGAAATTTAACCACATGTGTCATGAGAACCTTAGACTCTCTCATCTGATATCTGAAAATTTGAAATCAAGGCTACTTTGTTAGAGATACATAGAGTGAGTACTGTGGTTAAACATTAACTTGAGAAATGTTGACTAATTGAAAAACTGTGAATTCAGAGCAATGACTTGGTCACTGAGAAACTGAGTTCTTCATCAATAAAATAAAGTAACTTATGTCATGAAGTGCCATAGTTATCTCTGGTAAAAATTTATTGAAAAACCTGACAGAGCAATGGCATATTTGTGTCAAGTAACTGGGGAGTCTGGCCTCTGATCAAGGTGTCTCCTCACGTAAAAAGACATGTCTATTGCTAACTCTGGTCTCAATGTTGAGAGGCAATGACAGTTATCACACTGAGTAACTGGGTCACTTCACCTGAGACGTGTTGTGCCTCATGTAAAAAGGTGTTGATCAACCTAAATTGCTCAGGTAAAGTAAAATATGCTTCAAATGAAAATTTCATGCAAACTATGTCAACTCATGCTCCTGTAAAAAGTGTTTAATCTCAATACTAATATGTGTAACTCTTAAAAGCAGTCATTGAGATTTTGTGTGTAAGATGAAGATGATTGGTCATGAGTGTTATCTGGTTATTTGGTTCAACTTTATTAAAACTTGATTTCAGATATGAGTATTGAATTTAATTGATAAATCTGGTATACATCATAATTACATCAGGTTGGTCAAGTTGCTAATTCATAACCCTCTATGATAAGAGAGTCTTTTCATGTTAAGACTTATTGTAGTTGTGCATGCCCTACAATCCCTCATGATCTGTTTCATATCTGACAACTTGTTCAATAGAAACTGTATTGACAAATCCTCTCTTATCAGTTTTCTGACCATACAAATGTGAGATGCTACTCCCATTATTACCTTGTTCACTTGCAGTCTTCTGAACTTCAGAATCCTTATGGTGGTGGACTTCAGATTGATTCATTGGTTAACCAGAGTTCATTCCTGCTCTTCAAGGGAAATTATGGGTCATCTGTAGTTAAGGTAGTCAGACATTCATGTTGATAGGGGGAGTTTCAGATGACTGTAACTCAGCATTGCATAATAGCTCCTATATCATCTCCTTCAACAGTCAATGATCACTCCATTTTCTTTGCTGTTGTCAAAAGGGGAGAAAGCATTTCATGGCTTAGTCAAAGGGGGAGTTTTTTAATTCACTCATCTTATGCATTCTTATACTTTCCTCTTCAACTAATGTCTTTTTGCTGAAGTCAAAGAGGGAGAATAATTGATTCAAATCAGTATGACTCATAGTGTTGCCATCATCAAAAAGGGGGAGATTATTGTGTCCTTGTGGTTTTGATGATAGCAAACACTATAATAAGTCATCATCTGTTTGTGTCTGCGTATGAATCTGTTGTGTTGCATATGAATGTTGATATTGAACATCTTATCTGAGTGTCATTACATGGAACAGGCTGTGTGCGTTAACATCTTATCTGAGTGTCATTACATGGAACAGGCTGTGTGCATTGGTGCATTTCATAACTGGTGCATTTCATAACTCTGCACATTCATTTGGCATGTCATTGCATCATTTTGTAATGTTCATAGTCCTGCACACGTGAAGTCTGTACAACGTGTGTTGCTGTAGTGTTGTCTGTACAGCCAGTGTCTCACTCTCTTAGCATAGCCTGTACACCCTTAGACAGCCTGCCTGAACCTTGATAGCTGAAGTCTATACACTCATCTGCTGTTAATCGATCAAGTCTGTACAGCCAATACATTTCATGCATCTCATGCATCATGTCAAAGTCTGTACATTGTTCTGGTCGCTCTCAAGTCCATACCGTGTCTTGTCTGCACGTTACATAGTCTACACAATGTTGCAGGCTAAGTCTGAACACTCTTCAGTGAAGGCTGTACACACTTCAGATGGCAAGTATGTACATCGCCAGTGCTATTCATGCTTTGTCTCACTCAGCGTCCTTCTGAGTCCATACATTGCATCGCGTCTTACAAGACTATACACTGTCTAAGCATGCATCGTCTCTCTCAGCGTCTCATGCTGTGTCTTAACACAACCAGCAAGTCTGTACATTCGAGCGTCTCATGTTACATCTCACTTTCATAGCAAGTCTGTACAGCCTTCAGTTGCATAACTCAAGTTTGTACATTCGTCTGGATGCATAACGAGAAGTCCATACACTGTCTGGCTTGCACTCATCTGCTGACTGTGTTCGTGCATTACTCTAGCAAGTCTATACATCGCTTGATTTATCTACGTTCACTGCCTTTGCACGCACACAAAGTGTGTACACTCGTTGAAGGCTGTCCAAGCATTCATGGGTGTTATGTCCATACGACAGTTCAGCAAGTCTGTACATTGGACTATGTTTGTACATCATGACAGTAAGTCTGTACATGCATCATTCAAGATAAAGTCTGCACATTCATAGCTGGTAAGTCCATACACTTGCTGCTGGCAAGTCTACACATCGCATAGCATGCATGCGTCCAAGTCAGTACATCGCATAATGCATGTGTTAAAGTCTATACATCGCTGCATTGGCCAAGTCTATACATCGCTACTTGTTCATGCGAGTTAGCAAGTCTATACATTGACTGTGCATTCATTTATCTGGCAATAGAACACTAAGTCCATACATTAGCACTGTAGCATGCACGAACTCTAAGTCTGTACATTCGTTGCATCTTGTGCATGCATCATTCAAAGTCTGTACATCCTGTGTTCACAACACAAGTCTGTACATCGTTCTGCTTGCACAAACGCCAAGTCTATACATTGGCTTTGCTTGCACGAGCTGAAGTCTATACATTGTCCACTTGCAGCACTAGCAAGTCTGTACAGCAGTTACCTTCATGCCCATTAAGTCTGTACATCATCTTGGTGTAGGCGTGGCAAAGTCTGTACATTGCATCGCATGCCCTGCACGCATTGCAAGTCTATACATTCGTTGTGCATAGTCCATGAGCAAGTCTATACACTCTTCAAGGGCATAGTCCATGCATTCAGATCAAGTCTACACATTGCAACTTGTGGTTCATTCGTCTAAGTCTGTACAGCCTGTTCCTCATACAAGTCTGTACATGCATTAACTGTGAGCATGGCATAGTCTGTACATTGTCTTTGTTGCACGCATGACTAAGTCTATACATTGTGCATTGCTCAAAGCAGAGTCTGCACACTCATTGTCAGCAAGTCTGAACATTGATGTAGCACGCATGCAGAGTCTATACACGCATAACCTTAGCCATTGCATTCTGTGCTTCAAGCATTCACAAAGTCTGTACATGCTTTAGCTTTGCATTCACAACGTGAAGTCTGTACATGCTTTGTCTTCGCATTGCAAAGTCTACACACTACATTGCCTTCATAAAGTCTGTACAAACTATTAGACTTAAACTGATATTCCTTTCGTCTGTCTGACAGGGACTCTTTGCTAAGCTTAATGAAGGCACGTGATTCGAGGTTGGCACCTGGCACGTGATCCGAGGCTGGAAGGGCTGACAGGATACTTCCACGTGGTCTGAGGCTTCTAGGCGGGAAATGTGGAAGACACACGCCCTATCTGCTTCCTGCTGCTCTATATATATGAAGCCTCTTCCATCAGAAGAAGGCTGATCGACTGAAGCAGAGGAGAGCCTGCACGATCCAGTGTGAAGTGCAGAGAAGAAAAAGAGAAAGAGAAGAAGAGCAGAAGAGAAAGAGAGAGATAGAGAGCTCGAGCAGAGAAAGAGAGAGAGATAGTGGCTATCTGGCATTTGGATCAAATCCAAGCCAGAACTGCTCCTTCAAGAGCTATATTTCTTGTGCTTTATTTTCAGCTTTCTGTTGCTGTTTGGTTCCTATTTTTATTTTCTATTTTATACCTTTCTTCAAGCTGTTAGTCAGCGTTTGCAGAGGTGCTGCCTCTGGACGGGTCAAGCTGTAATCCCCAGCTGTTGCAGTGGTGGATTCCACTAGACAGCAAGCTGTGTTGCTCAGCGGGCGAGGTGGATACCTCGGACAGCAAGCTGTGAGGCTCAGCGGTTTGTAAGCAAGCTGTGATGCCCAGCGGTTCAAGCTGTGAGTCAGCAGTAATCCACACTCGGGTTGAGTGTGGAGTGGACGTAGGTCTGGACGACCGAACCACCTAAAAACCCCTCTTGCATTGTGGTTTGATTTGTCTAACTGTGCTTCCGCTAGTTGAATGCTTAGGTGCGCTTTGGTTTGATTGCTCACTGTGTGTTTGTTTAATTCCGCATTTGCTTATTAGCCTTCAGTTTTGTCTAGTTAGCGAACTAGAATTTTTAATTGGGCGAAAGTTTTTAAGGGGAGATTCATTCACCCCCCTCTGAATCGAACGCACCGAACCCAACATGAGCGTCTGACTGGGGGTTGACTGAGGGTTGACTGAGAGTCGACTGAGGGTTTGACTAAGGGTTGACTGAGGGTCTGACTGGGGTTTGACTGAGGGTTGACTGAGGGTTTGACTGAGAGTTGACGGAGGGTTTGACTGAGGGTTGACTAAGGGTTTGATTGAGGGTCTGATTGGGGTTTGACTGGGGGTTGACTAAGGGTTTGACTGAGAGTTGACTGAGGGTTTGACTGAGGGTCGATTGAGGGTTTGGCAGAGAGTTGACGGAGGGTTTGATTGAAGGTCTGACTGAGGGTTGACTGGGGTTGACTAATGGTTGACTGAGGGTTGACTAAGGGTTTGACTGAGAGTTGAGTGAGGGTTGACTGAGGGTCTGACTGGGATTTGACTGAGGGTCCCGAGTCGAGCTCCGGCTTGCTGTAGAGTGGCTGGATCATACGCGCCCACCAGGTGCTTGGGGAAGTTCCCGACACGCGTGTGCGGGCCGTGTAGGGGTGATGTGAGCTCCTGAAGCTTGCGGTTGGCCTTGATGGGTCTTTCTTTGACTTCAGAGGGCTGGAGGGAGGCAACTCGAGGGTAGACCCCAGCCTCATTGCTGGATGCCACGTTGCGTGTCTTGTGGTCAGGGTGCCCCCGGGTCGGCTCGGGTAGCTGTGTTGAACGCGGGTAAGCCCGCAAACTGAGTGATCGGGGGTGGGCCCGATCGATTGTTGATGTTGCCACAAGTCGCAGCTAGCTGGTTAGAACCCTTGCTTGGGCCCGGTGACTGGGGCGTCGACATGACGATGCCATTTGTCTTGTGGTTGGGGTGACCCTCGCTCCTCGGCGAAGAGTCGCCTGATGCGGCAGGCTGTTTTGAGTCCCGAGTTAACCCGGTTGTTGAAGCGTCGGTGGTATAATACCATATGCAGGGTGTCTGGAGGTGATCCCTGAATCTTCACATAGTGTCGTAAGGTACGACAGGTTGTCCCGAATCCCGAAACCGACCCGGTTGTCGAGAAACTAGCTGCATAGTGCCATTTGCTCGGGGCCGATGCCCGGTTGTTATGTTGCGCCGCTCGACCCGGCGACACGTCTCGATTTCTGAGCACAACTCGACTGGTAGAGCAACTTTGGCGATGCGCTGTTTTGCTCCATTTAGGGAGTATTTCCTTATGCTTAATCCTTGATTAATTCGAGAAAATAAGCCAGTGCCAACAAATGCCCCCCACGGGGCATGCGTCGGAGGCGAAGACGACGGCGTGCGGCCCGTGCGCCTTTCAAGCTTGATTTCTCCTGGCCCTGTTGGCGTGTGGGAGTTACTTGTTCTGAGGGTTGACGCTCCCGTTGCGATCTTTCATGCGACGGTGGTGCGTCTGCAGAAGACCGTTGAACCTGGGAGGTTATAGAGCTGGATTCTAGAGAGATTCGAGTGACTGGTGGGCAATTTGCCGAAGCCAGTGAGGGCATGGAGCTGATGAAGATGGCATGTATTGGATACATGCGTGGTGCTTGAAGTTGTAGCCCGCTATTTGCGACTTGGGAATTCTGTTTCTGTTTGTCTCGCGTGTCGGGCTTGTAGCAGAGGTGTGCAGGGCCCGCGTCGCGGGAGTAATCTGGTCTAGATGCTGAACTCTCCATACAGGTGGCCACTTTGACGATTGATGGTGTGACTGGACTAGATGACAATGTAGAAGGCGAAGGGAGGCCAGGGGATCCTGGTGTAACAATGCCCCTAACTTGGTTGCCTATGTCTGGGGCCAGCCTTGCGCAGCGGGCTTTGAGGATTTTCTGAGGAGAGGCAGCTCGGTGGAAAGAACCCTCCCCCATTAGGAATCTGAGACAGCGGTAGGCCAGGACTGTCGAGTCCATCCCGCCTCGTAGGGTGGCTAGCGAGCAATGGGAGACCACATGTGGCTCCCCTTTTCATTATCCGAGGTTGCACTGGCGGAGGCCATGCCTTGCCCCCGGAGGTGGACTTGTGTACTGAGATTTGTGTTTTCTCAGGTTTTCCACCTTGTCTAAGTCAAGGAGTGCTTTGAGCATTTTTCACTCCCTGGTATGTTCCCCTTTGGTCGTGACCGTAGCCGACGATGCTGTGTAAGGGGGTTCGAGACTTCCCTGTCTTGGGAATTGGAGGGCCACCTATCCCTCAGCCCCTGGGATTACTGGCTGGCGACAAGATGACCGCCGCTTTGACCGGGGCTTTGTGGCGAAGCCTGTGGTCGATTGTTAGCAGCCTACCACTGCTGTGGTGGTTGATTCTTCTTGTGGGATGCTGGTATCATCTATTGACCGCCCATGGGGGCGCATTTGCCAAGCTTGGCGCCCACCGTCCTATGGGACGGGCTGGTCACAGCTCCGAAGCATTGTAGCTGGAGTTGTGTTGTAGGGCACTTGCAAATCGTCAAGTTATGATGCTGGAGGCCACTTTGTCATGGCTAGATGTGACTGGGATTATAGCTGGTGGGTCAGGGGTTATAGGGGAACTGGGATTATACTAGGGCTTCGAAGTTGAGAGATTCCAGCTCCTGCCAGGGCTACCATTGCATGGTCAAAGTGGTAGGGACCGGTTGGTTGGCTGGTGGTGTCAGGGAATCCAGAGAGGCCGGAGTAACTGGGGGATGGATGACATTAACTAAGAAGTGGGCCGCTGCAGAGCAGCCACGGGGACCACACCCAAGAAGTAGGGTGATCCGCCGACTGGGGAGAAGCTGCCGAAGACAATCGGCGTCGTACGTGTGTTGGTATGATGCTGCTGGAAGCAAGATTCGGCGAGACATGTTGACCTGGTGTTGCTAGGGGTCGGCCTTGGCAAGGACCGTTGACCCGGTGTTGCTGAGGGCCTGCCCTAGGGAAGCATGTCGGCCTGGGGTTGCTGTAGACCTACCTCGGTGAGGCATTTTGGTCTGGAGTTGCTGGAGACTTGCCTCGGCGAGGCGTCTTGGTCTGGAGTCGCAAGAGACCTGCCTCGACGAGGCGTCTTGGTCTGAAGTTGTTGAAGACCTACCTCGGTGAGGCATTTTGGTCTAAAGTTGTTGAAGACATGCCTCGGCGAGGCGTCTTGGTCTGAAGTTGCTAGAGACCTGTCTCGACGAGGCGTCTTGGTCTGAGGTTGTTGAAGACCTGCCTCGGCGAGGCGTCTTGGTCTGAGGTTGTTGAAGACCTACCTCGGTGAGACGTCTTGGTCTGAAGTTATCGGAGACCTACCTCTGCGAGGCATCTTGGTCTGGGGTTGTTGAAGACCTGCCTCGGCGAGGCGTCTTGGTCAGAGGTTGTTGAAGACCTGCCTCGATGAGGCATCTTGGTCTGAAGTTACCGAGACCTGCCTCTGCGAGGCGTCTTGGTCTGAGGTTGTTGAAGACCTACCTCAGCGAGGCGTCTGGGTCTGAAGTTACCGGAGACCTGCCTCTACGAGGCGTATCGGTCTGAGGTTGTTGAAGACCTACCTTGGCGAAGCGTCTTGGTCAGAGGTTGTTGAAGACCTACCTCGGCGAGGCGTCTTAGTCTGAAGTTGCTGGAGACCTACCTCAGCGAGGTGTCTTGGTCTGAAGTTGCTGGAGACCTGCCTCGGTGAGGCATCTTGGTCTGAAGTTGCTCGATTTACCCCCAGTGAGAGGTGTTCACTTGGAATCGTATTTGGCCGATCCTCATGGGGTATGGCCAAATGTTGATGCTGCTGGCTAACCGTCATGGTGAAATAGCCGAAGTCGAGGTCGTCCGACCCTTTAAAAAGTATGATGACCACAAATGATGTTAGACACGTAATCATCATAATATGGTGGATGGTACCTGTTAATGTGCTAGTTGACCGTCGAGGTGTATTGATCGAAGATCCTGCTCAACCGATCATTGAGGTATATATTGCTTGGGAGCCACGATCGACTGATCACTGAGGTGCTACCGAAGGCGTTATTACTGGCTGACCATTGAGGTGTGATGGTCGGAGCGTGGTAGACTGACCCTTGGGGGTATGTTGGTCTGGAGCTGCTGCAGATTGGCCTTCGAGGCGTGCTAGTCTGTGAGGTGTCTGAATTCGTTCATATGGTTGTTGTTGTTGATCAGCCTATGAGGTGTAGTGGCCTGTTGCCAAAGACTAGGAACTGGATAAGCTAGATTTTAGATCTGGGTATTAGACATTGGATACTGGAGGCTGGATACTGGAAGCCGGATACTGGAAATTGGGTATTGGAAATTGGATATCGAAGGTTGGGTGCTGGAGGCCTGCCTGAATGAGGCATGTTGACCTGGGTGGCTGGAGACTGGAAGCTGGAGAACAATCCATAAGGCGGTGTTGACCTAGAGGACTGGGGACTAGAAGCTGGAGGCCGACTCGTGAGAGTGCATTGGCCGGTGTAACTGGGAACTAGAAACGGGAGACTGGAGGCTGACCCGTAAGGGTGTGTTGGCCCATATTGCTGTAGGGTGAAGGCTAGGGGCCGGCCCGTGAGGGTATGTCGGCCTATGTTGCTGGGGACTGGAGGCCGGCGGCTGGAGGCCTACCCGTGAGGGTGTTTTGGCCTGCATTGCTGGAGACTAGAAGCCGGAGGCTAACCCATGAGGGGTGCTGGCCTATATTGCTGGAGTCTGGAAGCTGGAGGCCGACCCGAGAGGGTGTGTTGACCTATGTTATTGGAGTCTGGGGGCTGGAGGCCGACCCGAGAGGGTGTGTTGGCCTATGTTGCTGGAGTCTGGAAGCTGGAGGCCAACCCGAGAGGGTGTGTTGGCCTATGTTGCTGGTATTGTTTAGTCTGGGGAGTTGGAGTTGAGGTTGGGGTTGGCTGGCACGCTGCCATGGTGACGTAGCCAGAGACCTGGACTGGGACTTGAGCTGGCCGGCTGACCGTTGAGGTGTTGTAGCCGGATACTGGGACTGGTGACTGGAACTGGAACTGGGCAGCTGGCCTGTGAAGGTGTTGTAGCCAAAATACTGGAACTGGTAGCTGGAACTGGAACTGGGGGGCTGGCCTGTGAAGGCATTATTGCCGGAATGTTGGGACTAAAGACTAGGCGGCTGGCCTGTAAAGACGTTGTAGCCGAAACTGGGACTGGGAGCTGGCGGCTGGCCTATGAAGGTGTTGTAGCCGAAACTGGAACTGGAGACTGGGCGGCTGGCCTGTGAAGGTGTTGTAGCCGAAACTGGGACTGGAGACTGGGCGGCTGGCCTGTGAAGGCGTTGTAGCCAGAGTATCGGTGTTGGAACTGGGATTGAGACTGGGAGGCTGGCCTGTGAATGCGCTGTAGCCGGAAGCTGGAACTGGGGACTGGAGTTGGGCGGCTGGCCTGTGAAGGCGCTGTAGCCGGAATGCTAGAACTGGAGACTGGAGCTGGCCGGCTGGCCTGTGAAGGCGTTGTAGCCGAAATACTGTAGCTGAAATTGGCGATGGCTGACCCTCGGGGGTGTAGTGGCCACCATTGTTGTGGAGTGATGCTGAGGTCGCTGTCGGCGGGATGTCACAGTTGATGACTTTTATCAACGAGGAGTAGAGAGGGAGAGAGTTTTTTTTTCTCTTTACCAGCTCTACCGCCCTTGCGGGTTTTCGCCAGAGCTGGCCCCCTTTTGCTTTTTCCGGTGCGTCCTTGCAGGTTTTCACACCGAGGGGTTTCTCGATTTTGCCTGAGGCGCCCTCTCGGGTTTTCACCTCAGCTGGGTTGGTGGCAATTTTTGCCCCCAGTCGCCTCGTAGAGGGAGTTGACTGAGGCCGCCGGGGTATCTCTATTTTTAACCCCATTTTTTTTTGACCTGGGATTCTTGTGGCTACCGTCCGTAGCGTGCTGCTGTCAGGGGACGTGACCTGGAGTTTGTGCTGTTGATGGCTTGTCGCCATCGTAGCCGTGGTAGTGGCTTTGGCTGGTTACATAGTAATATGTAGTTTGACTGGTGATCTGGGAACCGGTGAGCCTTGGTGGCGTATTGCTGGAATCATGACTGGGATCTGGGAACTGGTATGCTTTTACGGCGTATTGCTGGAGTTATGACCGGGTTCATGGTGACTCGACCATGATAGGCTGGTGACTAGGAATTATGGGTTGTTGGATCCTCATGATAGATGGATCTAAGGTTGATGTGATTTGAAGGCCAACCGAGGTGGTGTGTAGGCCGAGGTTTGCTAGAATGAATGACTGGACTAGTGCATGAATTACTGGTGTATATGGGCCGACCATGGAGGTGTGAGGCCAGAGGAAGTGTGAGCCAACTGAGGTGGTTTATGGCTAAATGAGAAGTATAAGATTAATGAGCTAGAGAGATGTACTAGCCAGAGACTGGTATAGGCCACCAAGGGAGGGGAGTGGCGTGAGAAGCTGGTTTAGGCCGAATGTGATGGTATATGGCCGACAGGGAGGTGCAGGATTTATAAACTGGAGCAGGGGATTGGTCAGGGACTGGTACAGGCCAACTGGTTGGGGATATGGTTGCTAGAAGGTGGGTAGCTGGTTGCCCCCAGCCGAGGGAGAAGACAAATTTTATTTTTTTTCTCTTTACCAGCTCTACCGCCCTTTCGGGTTTTCGCCAGAGCTGGCCCCCTTTTGCTTTTTCCGATACGCCCTTGCGGGTTTTCGCATCGAGGGGTTACCCAATTTTGCCTGAGGTGCTCTTGCGAGTTTTCACCTCAACCGGGTTACTGGCCTTCTTGCCCCCAGCTGCTTCCTTGAAAAAGAGAACGACTGAGTCCGTCGGGGTATCTCTATTTTTAACCCCATTTTTTGTTGTTCTTTTTTATTTTTTGTTTACCTGAGAGCCTTTTAGCTGTTTGGTGACCGGCGTTGGGTGTCCTTAGCTTGCTGCTGTCGAAGGACACTGTTGGTGGGATCATTGTTGTTGATCCTCTGTTGTTGATACTGGGATTGCTTGCTGGGGCTTGGCTGGTTGCCAAGCAATCTGGAGCTTCATGTAGACCTTTAGGCTGGCTGATCCGTGTAGCTTGCAGCAGGAGCTCGAACTAAAGCTTGAGCGGATCGACTTTGGTGATGCAAAGGCTAAGGTTCTGGGTTGTGGTGGCGTATAGGCCAAGAATTGATGTAGGCCGACCAAAGAGGTGTATTGGCCAAAGTTTATGGATTTACCTGACCAGGAAGGTGTACTGGTTTAGGACTGGGTGATGTGTAGGCCAACCATTGTGGTATTTTGGCAAGAAATCAAGTGTTTGATTGACTGTAGAGGTGTTTTAGTCAAGAATAGGTGTAGGTCGACTGTGAAGGGGAATGACCAAAGTGGAGGCTTGACCGGCCGTGGCGGCATATAGGTCAAAAGGGTAGCGGCAAACAGGGATAGTGTGAGACTAGGAGGAACAGGTAGGTCGACCATGATGGTGTATTGACCTAGATGCTGGGTGGTGACCAACCATGATGGTGTATCTATCAAAGACTGGGTGTAGGCCGATAGGTGTGGCGTGATGGCTAGTAGAAGGTATACTGACCCATTATTGTGGTGGACCGGTCAGAGATTTAGGGCGAGGTGGTTGGCTGTTTCTAGAGAGGAAGAGAGATTTTTCTTTTTCTCTTTACCAACTCTACCGCCCTTTCGGGTTTTCGCCAGAGCTGGCCCCCTTTTACTTTTTCCGGTGCGCCCTTACGGGTTTTCACACCGAGGGGTAACCTGATTTTGCCTGAGGCGCCCTCGTGGGTTTTCACCTCAGCTGGGTTTGCGTCCTTTTTGCCCCCAGCCACCTTATGGAGAGAGTGGCTGAGTCCGCCAGGGCATCTCTATTTTTAGCCCCTTTTTTGTTTTTTTTTTGTTTTATTTTTGATACCTACGAGCCTTGCGGCTGTCGTCCTTAGCTTGTTGCTGTCGGGGGACGTTGCTCGGGAGTTGCGTCATTGGCGACTTGTTGTTATTGTAGAAGCGACCGTGGATCGACCGTCAACCGAGTAGCTCGGGACTTTAGGGTGGACCCAGAGAATGCCTGGTCTTTGCTGTAGGTGGTTGGGACTTTGACTGGGATCTGGGTGGCTCGGCCTTATTCAACATGATGGCCGAAGCCACGCTTGGACAGGGTGTCCACCTGGGCCTTACTACACCTTGGGACATGGTAAATACCGAAGGGATAGACTTCCCGCTAGGGTTTGCTGGTAGTCATTGGTGTGGACCCGACGGGGCTTTGCTGGTGTCATCGGTTGGCGTTGCTCGGGATTCCACCGAGTCGTTAGCTGACGCATGCGCAGTTTCTTTGGAGCTACTGGGCGGGTGTTGGTGGGATTCACCCTCTTTCACTATGCTGGCTTTTGAGCTTGGTACCATTCTGGTGAGTGGAGGGACCTCTTGACTCGGGACCTCCGAATGGGTTGGGCCTCTTTTCTAATGACCCATATTCATTCGAGGGAGGATGAACGCTCCTCCTTAGAGTTGCCCCCATTGTTTGGGCTTGGAAGGCTAGATACTGAACCGGGGTGATTGCCACCAGTGTGATACTGGTGCATCGGCTTCTCTGAGCCTCACCTAGTCTTCTGGAGGCAGGGGTGGCGACGGTGGGTCACCCATTTTTGCATACGCTATGGCACCCCTTTTTTGTTTGCAGGGTCGAGGTTGACTCAGCACCAATGTGGTGGACCGAATGAACCCAGTCCGGGGTTGTCTGGAGCATGGCATTTCTGGTGAGTGTCAGTGTAGTTGGAACTCGGTAGTGCAGTGCCGGAGCTGGAGCCGACAGAATGGCGACCCGGAACTTGGTGTTCACTTGGGCCGTCGGAGTTGTTGCCGGAACCCGGGGTTCGTGACCCATGTTGTGAACTGAGGATGTCAGAGAGATGGTGACCTAGAGCTTGACGCCCGTACTGGGTGTTGACGAAGCTAGTGCCCGAGGCTGAAAGCATGTGTTAGGAGTTGATGAAGCTGGGATCTGGGACTAGAAACCCAAACTGAGTGCTTGACGATGCTGGGTTCCAGAACTAGAAGCCCGTCTTGAATATTGATGGTGTTGGGAACCAGGACTGGATGTCGGTCTTGGGCGTTGTCGAAACTGGAACCCGGGGCTGGAGGCCCGTATCGGGTGCTGATAAAGCTAGGACCCGAGGCCGAATGCCTATCTCTGGTGTCGATAAAGCTGGGACCCGGGGCTGAACGCCCATCTTGGGTGTGGCTGAAACTGGGACTCGGGGCTGAACGCCCGGTCTTAGGTGTTGGTGGAACTGGATCCCAGGGCAGAACACCCGTCTTGGGTATTGATGGAACTGGATCCCAGGGCAGGCAACCCGTCCTGGGTGTTGATGGAGCTGGAACCCGGGGCTGAATGCCCGCCTTGGGTCCTGTTGGAGCCAGATCCCAGAGCTGGACGCCCCCCTTTCTTTTTTGGTATTGCTGGAGCTGGAACCCGGGGCTGAACGCCCGTCTTGGGTGTTGGTGATGCGGGAATACTAGGACCCAAGGCGGAGCGCCCAACTTGGGTGTTGATGTAGTTGAGACCCAGGGCTGAAAGTCCGCCTTGGGTGTTGATGTAGCTGGGACCCGGGGCTGAAAGCCCATCTCGGGTGTTGATGTATATGGGACCCGGGGCTAGAGGCCCATGTCGGGTGTTACTGGAGCTGGACCCCGGGGCTAGACGCCCGTCTTGGGTGTTGCTAGAACTGAGACCCAGGACTAAAAGCCCGTCGTGGGTGTTGCTGGAGCTGAGACCCAGGGCTAAGCGCTTATGTTGGGTGTTGCTGGAGCTGAGACCCACGGCTAGACGCCCATGTTGGGTGTTGAGGTGGCCTTGTCCCGAAGAGGAAACCCTTTGTTGGGAGTTGGCATTGCTGGATCGTAGGGGTAAAGGCCCCGTCATAGAGTTGGGAAGCCAGGGGCCCAGTGCGGAGAGTCCGCATTGGGGACCGACCTTGATGAGACCGGGGGTCATCTACCCGAGCCAGATGCTGGGGAGCCTCGAACTCGGGGTTGAAAGCCCGTATTGAGTGCCGGCTCGTCTGAGACTCGGGTCAGAAGGCCCGAATAGCATGCCGAAGGCCTTGACCCAGGGGTAGGAAACCCGTACTGGGGGTAGGCTTGGCTGGGACTCAGAGCTGAGAGCCCGAGTGAGGTGCTAAGGAGGCGAGGACCCAGGGCAGAAAGCCCGTGTCGGGTGCTGGTGGAGCTGGAGACCCAGGGGTCAATGACCGCATGGGTCTCTGTTGCTGGAGAAGCAGAGGGGCCAGCTGCCTATATAGGCAGTCACCGGACTGGGCTACTTGTGGGCCAGGGTAATGGCGCCCGAAGATCAAGGCGAGTCGAAGGCCAAGGCAGCATTGCCGAACACGATTGGTGTTGCCAACCGTACGCGCCCGGCATGGATGGTGATTGGACCATAGGTCACTATCACAACCAGTTTGTTGTTGCTGTTGCTGGTGCAGGTTGGTCGCTCGATGACGACCGGCCATGTTGCATTCTGGACGGGGGCCCTCCTCTTCCTCTCTGATAAGAAAAGGCGAGGGCATCACGGCGTACACTTGACAGGTGTGACTCTTCTTCGGCAGAAAGAAGAAAGGTAGGAGACGTCCCACCGGGCGTGCCATCTTTGTTTGTGACCGCGGGGAGTCACTTGTCATTTTGTCTTCGTGACGGGGGTGTAGACTCGCCTTTTACAGAAGGTCGAGATAGGTTGACTGGGCACGCGGGCATTCCGGGGGTATTGAGAAGAAGGCAGAGAGAACGATGGGAACGCATTGGAAGGTATGGCGTATGGTTCATCATTTTGGGAGACTGGGACAGGGATGGCTGGGTGGAATGCGGGCGTGCCAGTCGATTTCTCGACAATCACCTATGGAACCGAGGATTGACCGGGGAAGCGTCGCCAGGACGCGGCATGTGGCTCGAGAGATCGGGCGACACGTGGACAGGAGGGGTTCCACGGGCGCGAGTGCGCAGGCGATTATGGGGATTCGTGTACTAGACGTCTTTCCCAACCGGCCGCAAGCAACCGGTGTTTATTTTACATCGGATTGAATCCGAATACCTTTGTTTCTTTTGCCAAAGAGAGAGTTAGGGACCTTGGTAGCCACAACATCGGGAGGGTTTAGTCCGTGCAACAGCGACAGGGCAACAGCAACACAACAGGGATAACCGGGGGCAGAGAGACTGGTTCTGGCGAGGAGGGGGATCCGCACCCTAACTGGATTACATGACTTATATGCCATGAAAAACATTTATATGGGGGCATGAGAGCCCGATAACAATTGCTTGCAAGCCACGATACAATTCCGTCATTCATGACGGTCCCCGGGTCATTGCGTTATTGTGCGGGTATTTCCGTATATGTATATAGTGTCCGTCAGAGGACCTGTGACTCAGCAGGATGGCGCCCGAGGGGCGTCACAATGTATTCCCGACGTGAGACAGTGTTGAGGTCGGGGCAGTAGGGGTGCCGTAGGCACCATTGTGCGGGAGAAGTTGAGTGGTCGGGTGCTGGGGGCCCCGATGTGACTGGAGTAGCTAGCAGTCGGGTGTCGGGGGCGCCGTTGTGACTAGAGTTGTTGAGTGATCGGGTGCCGCGGGCCCCGATGTGACTGGAGTAGCTGGCAGTCGGGTGCCGGGGCACCGTTGTGACTAAAGTTGTTGAGTTATCGGGTGCCATGGGCCCCGATGTGACTGGAGTAGTTGGCAGTCGGGTGCCGGGGGCACCGTTGTGACTGGAGTTGTTGAGTGATCAGGTGCCATGGACCCCGATGTGACTGGAGTTGCTGGCAGTCACGTGCCGAGGGCACCGTTATGACTGGAGGAGGCGGGCGTCAGGAGACCTCGATGGGCGTGCTCAGGGCCCGATGTGACTGGCAGTCGGGTGCCAGAGGCACCGTTGTGAATGAAGGAGGCGGGCGTCGGGAGACCTTGATGGTCGTGCTCCCGGCCCGGTGTGACTGGCAGTGGCCTGACACTTCATCTTGCGCCATGACTTGTAAATTGTACCCATTGTCCGGGTAACGACACTGAGGGCATGCTCATCGAGATGACGCCAAGGTGGCACATGATCATCGAGGCGAGGCCGAACAGAGTGCTTTTGTTAAGCGACATCAGGGTCATGCACGACTATCGAGGTAGGACCTGGGCAGAGTGCTTTCACCAAGGAAGATCTGGGGTCGTGCATGATTATCGAGACGACATATCACAACAGGGGGCCGGAGGTGAGTGTTTGGGCTGGATGCCGTGTGACGACCCGGAGCGTCGGATACTGATATACCGATAACATCGATACACCGATACCAGGAACTGGGGAAGCCACCCAAGAGGCTGATGAGGCCCCTGAAGGGTTAGTGAAGTTTGTCGAGGGGATGCATAACGAATTGCAATCACAAGCGCGCATATTTGAATTAATTTAACAGAAGTGCGGAAGTAATTTAAAATAAACAAGTGCTAAATATATAAACTAGTCCAGAGGCACAAAAGTGCTAGTCCATAAGTACAACTACTCGGGGCATACCCCGGCAAAAGTACAAAAGAGGGCCAAAAAGGTGACCCGAGAACAACTGCCTGCTAAGAACGATCCCCAAGCGCACGGGAAACACCGGGAGACGACGGGCGCGGCTCACCTGAAAAGAGAAGGGTGAGTCACAGCCAGACTCAGTAGGGCTCACGCGGATCCCTACCTCGCACTGAACAAGCATACATGCAAAAATAAAGGCAATTAGAGCATGCATTTAATTAAATTAACAGGCGTCGGCATGAATAAACTAATCACAGTAAAGCTATAAAATCTAACTACACAGCCAAAACATGCCAATAGCAATTAAATCTAATCGACAGAAACTAATTCTACCAATAGAAAGTGCCTCAACTAACCAAGCCATAGGGAACGGGACAACCACTGGGAATAGAAACCAGATGCGTCCACTGATGGCTTACACTGCGTCTCAAGTACTCGCAGTCAGTACACGACAAGCTGAGCGCGTAAACAGTACCAAACCAAGTGACCAGTCAGAGTGACACTCGTCAGTGTCAGTCCACAGCCTCTGACCACGTGTGCACACACTGACTCTCGCCTGAGCCAGGCCCTCTAGCTAGTTTTCCCCATCGGTAGGACGCTACCGTTGGCGGGGAGCCCACGGTACTAGCTGTTGGCACCCAAAATATGATCGTCGATGACCAAGCCATAAGGACGAATGACCCGGCCCGCTGAAGCACGGAAGCTGATAAAGATCAACATATTGAAGATTTCTCAAGCTGCCAGAGCCTCGAGTCACCCCGTATGGACACGGGGACTTCACCTCAGGAGAGCCGAGACAAACTCACAACCAACCGGCAGTGCGATCAAGCCTGCCCAATGAACCGGCATCGACTCTGTCGTGCCGCATACACTACACCCGTTGTCCGATCAAGGACGACGATCTACCCAGTGGCTTCCCGCCTTATGAAAGGCTCTCCTGAAGATGAAGGAGTCCCCCTGGTTCCCCGAGACGGAGGACCGAAAGCTCTGACGGCAGAAGATCCCGATCACCCGGCACGGGTACGGCTTCCCACCAAGATGGGCCCGTTAGTGGCCAAATGATCGCCCAGCTCAGGCGGAACTATCCCTGGTTTTATCCAACCCCCTAAGGAGCTTTGGGCACGAGCCAGACCAAGCCAACAGCACGAATCATAGAGCCGAAGGCCGTGTGAGCGGAAGGCCCGTATGATCAAATCAAAGCTATTTGAAGTCTCGCGAATGGCCGTATGTCAAACTAGGAGCTTCGACAAGACATCTCATCAAGGTTTCGATAAGCATTGGCAGGATGAACATTCACGGTGACTCCCGGACTCATCGACTGGCTCGAAGCGCACGAGGAGCATTAGCCCGGCGCGCCCTAAACCGACGCGCCCCTCACTTGATGCCCTTTATCCCGGCGCGCTGAACCCCATCCAGGGCCTGGCTATTTCGGCGCGCAAAGACCCATGAAGCCCTTCCCGACGCGCAATTCTTCACGCCGTATGAGGCTTGGGGCTCGATCATGTATATATACAGATGGCTATTCGAAAGAAAAAGGAGAGGAAGAGGGGGCACACAGAAGAAAAAAGAGGAGGATCTTTCGAGAGAGGCCTTCCGAGGGGAGAGAGCGCTTTCTTGGAAAAGGGGGTTCTGTCTGAGCGTCCTTCGGCGGCCGTCTTCCTCCGTCCCAATTGAAGTCCTCCGGAGCCGGAGAAGAAGGAGTGGGCCGATACTCTGTTTTTGATAATAGGTGGGCGCCGGTGCCTGTCTTCCTCTGTCTTCCGTAGATTCTTCTCTCTTTCGGGTTTCCGTCTACCAGTTGTAAGCAAGAGAGGGGAGGGATGGCAATGATATGAGCCGACCCCTCCCCTCCTCTGCGATTCCTTCTCTTTTACTGTATATTCCCCTGCGAATGATGAACGGCGACCGAGCAATGATGCCGGCGCCGGACTCTTAACGTGTAAATGATAGCCCATTCCCGTTTCTGGGATGGCAATGTGTATATGAATGTCTGGACCAGCAGGTCGAATGAATGATTCGAAACTTCTGTCCCCTTTTCTATCTATATCAATGTATATGTCTGAGTTTTTCCGCTCGTGGTCTCTGATTCCGATTTCCCCGAAGTCCCGATCATGCCCCGAAGCACCGTGGGCTACAGAAACACCCCTCCCCGGGGTTTTACCATCGATCGTTCTCATGTTTGATTTAAGGGCCCCCGCATCCCCTCCGTGGACAGAGCTGCGCTTCTGCGCATGCTTCTTTCTACCGTGCTGTCAAGGGACTAACTCCCATCGATTCCTCCCTTCATATTGCCCTGTGGCTCGCGAAGTGGGAGTCGCCCTTGGGATTGCAGGGTCCATCGCCTCAACATTGCGCCATAACTGTTCGAACATATGCCTCTATGTTTGGCTCATCTCGCCTGTGCATTGATTACCCCTCTGCATTATAGTCATGTGAACCGTTCAAGATTCCTTTATTTCGTCTTAATCGTCCGGGGAGGGGGGCATTCCCCAATACTTCACACAGCTGCTGGGCAATCGAGAACTCTACCCCTCGATGGTAGATGTTTCCCCAAGGCCATAGCAGATAGCAACAGGGGTCTTAGCCTAACAGGCTTAGCCCCGACAATCTGAGACGCAATCGAGGCCAAGAGATGTATGCTCCTCGTAGGCCAGCCCTCGGAGCTTCACCCTCTTGGTGGTCGGTTCCTCCATGGGATGTGCCGTAAGCTGTGGGTTGTCCACCCCTCACAGGCTAGTCCTCGGGGTGCTGCTCCCATCATCAGCGGCTTCGTCCCTCTGTCTCTTCACCCACGGAGTCTTGGTGCCCCTCGCAGGCTAGTCCTCGGGGTATCCTATCCGATGGGATTTTGCTGGATGCCACTGTGTAGACCGGCGGTTTAGGGGTGTACTCCATGAGTGAGTATGACCCCATTTCTCCCCTACAACTCTTCATGTTCAGGGGAGATGCTGCCAAATTTTAGACAGACTAAGAATGATTAAGCTATAATGAGATGCTTGTTTTGGATCCAATCAACTCAGAGCTCGAGTGGGAACCTCGCACTGACTCATTGCATCATTTACAAAGGGTCCTGGACTTCAATCAAACGATTAGTTGGTCCAAATAACTTCATAACTTTCAATAAAAACTTAAATAAACTCAAAGGGTTTCAGAAATGCTTTAAAACAAGCTAAAGCGGCGCGGCCCTAAACTGGCGCGCCTTAATACGGCGCGGCCCCCCACCGCGCCATATTAACATGTGACTCATGATTTCCCTTTTTTTCCTGGGCCCATTCCCGGCGCGCCTTTGACCGGCGCGCCCCATTCCCTGTGCGCCGTTTTAGCTGGTTATAAGGCCGCGCCGGATTAACGCTTCACCTACGCTTTACCACGCCGGATTAACCCTTTTTACCTATGCTTTACCGCACCGTGGAAGCTATCTCTCGCGCCGTTTCACGTCTTTATGTCATTCTAATCTCTCGTTCGCTCTCAGGGCAATCCTGGCCTCCCATGGTCGATATTGACTACCCTAATTAGCGGTAGATTAAGTAAGGCAAGGGCTGTTCATGCTCCGAATAACCTCTTTACCATGTTGACTATCATGTGTGTGAACACTTTGCTTTCGTCATCACCCTTGTGCTATCGTTTCCCTCTCTTCTGACGGGGATCAACGAATGTGATTGAGCATTGCTTACTGTCATAATTCTGTTTCCATGCTCAGTATAGTTATCATCATCATGCCTGCATGCTTGCATAGACCCTCGGGTATATCGAATGGCGTTGACGGAAGGTCGGGTTATGCCCGATCGGAAGTTTCCGCTATGCGCGATGGTGGTCTTCGGACCTACGTCCTCCGCCACGCACCAAAGGTCTCTAATTCAATAAACCATGCCTCTCCTGCATGACAGATAGCCGCATCTCGCATGATTCCGTCATGTTAGTAACATTGCATCCTTTATTCCGGCCTCGACAGCCCACTATCTCGGCAATTAATCAAAGGTGTTCCCTCCTCGTGGGGGATGTAATTAACGCCATAACCTTTATGGTATGGCGGACTACTGGTCCCGACCGAACCTCACATTCGTCTGACCAAGTCAGAACGAGCGCACAATAAAGTTGTCCCGTACATGACTGGCACGCCCGCTTCGTCAATCAGTTAGTTAATTACCAGTTAGTTAATTGGTTGATCGACACGTGAAATAATAATAAGATATAAAAAAAAGATACGCAAACAAGTCTGGCGCGCCCGGTGGGACCGGTGTCACCTTTCATCTCTTTGCCGAGATACTTGGGCTTCGAGGCCCTCTCAAAGGCTACTGATCGTTGGCTTGTTTGTCTTTACAGGCGCACGATGACAACCAATGGGTTAACTGGCGTTGGCTTCGGTCCTTCGATCGTCGCTGGACATGCCCAAGGGTACCTGGCGGTGCCCATGGAGTTCGGTAGCTTCCCTGCCGCTGTCGGCTTCCCCAACATCTTGGGGTTAGCCTTTGTTGATATGCTGGAAGTTGAAGCCCCGGCACCTGTCGAGGAAGCCAAGAAAAAATGGAGCCTCTGAAGGCTCCCTGCTGCAATGACTCATCCAAGAGTCTGGCCCCGGTCACTTGCTGTTTGGTGCACCACGTCATACGTGGGACCCGCCCCAATATCATCAACAAGCACCCTGGAGGATGTCAACGTCGCCAAGCTCAAAGAAGTGCTGCTGTGATCACCGGGACTCTATCTCGATCTGGGAAGTCTATGATGGTCGACGGCATGCGCGTCTTCCTCAACAGACGCAATACACGGGTGGCTCCAGATCGAGTCATCCCCACCATCGCTGTCCACAATGCTTACCAGGCCCTCGCTGGAAGGAGGGCAGAAAGAGAAGAAACCGGCCATTATGGCCAAGGAAGAACGGCCCCTAGGCCGAGGAAGGTCAAACAGGTGTGGGTTCCCATGCGGACCCAACCTGCCCACCAGTTGACTCCCATCCACCGCCGTCCTATGTATGACGGGGCGGAAGAGAGAAGAGAAAGGGGCTTACCCCTGAAGAAGGAAGAAGAAGTGGTCGCGGACCCTCCGCGCCGTGAAAGTTTCCGGGCTGCTGCCCGTCAAGCCAATGTCCCAGCCACGGGACGAAGATTCCAACAACCTGACGACAGAGCTCGGCTGGCTTATATCCCTCCTGCGTGAGGTCGACAACCACCCCCCGTGCTACATCAAGAGCGGGGTCAAGAGGAGATGACCTGTTTGGTCAGAAGCTATTTTCGAGGGTTAGGCAACCCCTCATTTGGGCAACAGCGATTGATGCAGACAGTCGCCACTGATGAAGAATACTGCCCATCAATGGCATATGAAGAGGGTATGGGAGAAAGAATGATGGTGTCATCAGTCGATGACAATGGATATGATAACGGCTTCGAGATCGAAGCCGATGAAGCTGTCCCCGAGCGGGAAGAAAGAAGAAGAGTTTCTGTGTTCAAGAGGTTGACCTTCCCGCAGGAAACTAGAAGGAGGGTCCATCGACAGAGGAGAAGGATGCAGGTCTTCACCTGCAATATGGCTGGTATATCCAACCAATATGGGGAGCTTCCCGAAGACCCCCGAGAATTGGCTCAGCTGGCCGCACGGCCGGGGCCGAGTACTCACAGAACAGAGGCAGCAAGGGAGCTCCTGATGATGACTAAAGAAAAACAGCCCCAGGTCTACCACCAGTGGGATGACAAGGCCCCCATCCTGATAGCTAATGTAGTGACGGCAGAGGAAGAAGACAACGTCCCCCTCGACATCCTGCCCGAGGGTACGTCCGGGTATACAACATAAGTTATCCCCACTACAGCCACTATAGACCCATCGGTCTTGATATTACTTCAACAATATCGGCAAGAGATAGACTTGCTGAAGAAGCAGCTGATGGAGAAAACTGAACAATCCTCAGCTTCCAAGCCACCCGAAGTCCAGGGTGAATCATCTCGGGGAGCAGTCCGTCGTGATGACCCTCCACCACTCTACACACTGCCCCAGTTGTCAGAGCCAAGCATGGCGACGATGTAACAATGGCCACCACAGCTCCAGCTACTGCTACCTCCGGTGCTCCCTCAAGCGCACCAGACACCTCCGCTGCTGCGTCCTCCACAAGCGACCACCCTGGTCACCCCCTACCTACAGCCGGCCCACTTCTATCCGGAGCCAGTTGACCCCACGGTCATGAACCGGATGATGGTGGAGAGGATGATCAAGCTGAAGCTTGCAGAGAAAAGTGAAGGTGACTATATCGCATTTGATGCCTATCGGGTGCCCTACCCGCAACACCATGCTGCTAAACGACTTCCCCCGGGGGTCAACAAGCCACCTAAGTTCGACAAATTCAACGGGAAGGGGTCCCCGAAGGAGCACATTGCATATTACATGACCGTCATGGGTGATCTGGCCACCGACGAGTCATATTTGTTGAAGTTCTTCGGGTCCTCGCTGACGGGGCTCGCATTTGAATGGTATTCTAGCCTCTCGGCCGGGTCGATCAACGACTGGCCAGATATGCAGAAGAAGTTCAGGGAAAGATTCCATGTCACAGAGAGGGAGGTCACAGTGGCCGAACTCTATTCAACAAGGCAGAGGGCCGATGAGACAGCCCTCGATTATATCAAGAGGTGGAGGAACCTCGGAATGAGGTGCAAGCGGCCCCCGCATCAGGAGGACGCTGTGCAAATCTGCAAACAAAATCTGAGAAGGGAGGTTTTGGAAAAGATGATCGGAATGGAAATACGGTCGTTCGATCGGCTGAATAATGTCGTGGCTGAAGTGGAAGCTTTCCTGGCCAGACCTACCCCTACATCTGCTGCCAGCATGACCCAGAAGGGCAAGGCAGTGGACCGGCGCTCGTCGCCTAAAGAAGCGAACGCTCTTGATATAAAGGCGTTCGAACAACAGAAAAGTGAAGGCAAGAAGGGAGTCACCCCACAGCCTGCAGAAGCCCAAGATGGCAAAGAAGGTCCTTCGCTGAGGGACAAAATGAAGAAGGCCTATTCCTTTCCAAAAGACAAGACCCGAGTTCTATTCGACTGGGTAACAGAATACAGCATGGTCACCCTGCCTGAGCCAAGGAGGCCGGAGGACCTAAAAAGAAAAGACAGTCCAAGATTCTATCCCTACCACCAGATGTTGGGACATCCAATCGAAGACTGCTATGTTTTCAAAGACATCATCGAAGGGATGGTGAAGAAGAATGAAATTGAGCTGGGAGAGTACAAAGTGGACCCTCCTCAGCCACATGAAGCCCCTCGGAGGAGGGCAGCGGTCAACATGATCTCCCTCTACCAGGCATTGCCCGAGGAGATCTCTGAAGCAAGCACGCGGAGCACCTACGAAGCTCATTTCTTGGAGCCCGCAAAAGAACAGCAGGGGTGGCAGCAGATCCCTGTGAAACACAAGAAGAAGAGGGCACCCCGCCCGAAAGAGGGGGCACATATCCGTGGTGTTACACCCCGGCCTGCTCCGTCAGTGGTAGCACCCGTATAGGTCACTCCTCCTACAGCTATCAGGATACATACACATAATCGGAGGAGACAAACTCTGTTGCCAGTGATTAAGGAAACCAATCCTGGAATCCTTCGACTGCAAAACCTCATTGAAGGGCTAGATGAATATGTGCAGCCCGAATTGAAACCTCTACTGGTGCGGGACCATGTCCCGTGGCAAGAATTAGAGTAGCTCTCACTTGAACAAAAGGAGGAAGCTGAAGAGGCACCCGATAGAGAGGGTAGTTTATTTTGGGGGCACCCGCCTGCAGAAGCAAAAAGGAAGAAGAAGCCGAAGAAGAGAAGAAAGGCCGCTGGGGCCAATAAAACACAAGTTGTCTCCTGTAATACCCTATCAGCACTCTTCAACCTACCCGGAGAGGAGGAAGAAGAGGAAATTTACTTCACACCCCATGTCGGGGGAGGCAAGACCGAGGCCGCAACTGCTGCACATGCCACCCGGTCAGGCCGAAAATGGGGGCGCCAGCCGCCACCCAACCACAATATCATGTTCAGAGGGGAGCAACCCTACAGGACACCTCTGCCGGAGGTCAAGGGAGTCCAAATCCCTCCTCCGTCAGGCCTATACAATAAGAGTGGGGGCAAGGGGGTCCCTTCATTTTTTGAATTTATGAAGATGTCCAAGGGCAAATAGCCTTGCCAGGAGGCTAACCCTACGCCCGGGACCGTTCACCCGCATCTCACACAATCTGCTGAAGAGCCAAATACAGATGGAGCTTTCCCTACAGCAACTAACAAAGAAGACCCAGAAGTCGGTACCAGCCAGAAGGGCGCCGAATCTGAGGAAGATGAAGCAGGTCCGTCAGGGCCCGTAAATCAAAACCTCCCCAAGCCCAGATGGGCTGAAGAGATTAAGCTCTCTAATGTCCGAGTTGGGAGCCGAATAATGAAGCTACTCAAGAAGCTCCCTGCTTGATTTATAATCTGGGAGATCCTTTCTTTGAGTGAAGAGACTCGACAGGCGATTATTACTGCTCTGCAAACGCCTGCTCATTTCGAGACTTGCATAGCTGAAGCTGTACCGGAAGCCAGTATGACCTTCACTCCAGAAGACATGCTACTACCTACCATCAGCCATAGCAAGCCGCTGTATATGAAGGGGCACCTGAATGGAAGGGAGCTGAGCATGATTCTGGTTGATCCCGGTGCAGCGATCAACATCCTGCCATATAGAATATATGAGAGGCACCACTTTAACGTGCATCTCGAGAAAGTCGGGGATATGCGTATCGCCGGCTTCAATCAAAAATGCGAAGTGTCGATGGGAGTGGCAGAGTTCACACTGACCCTGGCAGATTTCACTACGACGGTGCAGTTCATGTCATTGACTCTCGCACCTCTTACAAGGCACTGCTCGGCCGCCCATGGCTGCATGAAAACATGGTGGTGCCCTCCACGCTCCACCAATGCATCAAATACAGTCTCCAAGGGAAGGAGGAGAGGATATTTGCAGACCCCCACCCATTCGAGGTGTTTGAGTGTCATTTGGCAGATGCCAACTTATATACAAGGCCTTCCCAGAAGACCTCTGAAGCTAGGACCCTTGCTGGGGCATCCAGAAGCACATCCGTAGCAGTTGGTATCCACAACCACCGCGCGGATATGTCAAGCCAAAGGTGGTCTCCCATATCACAGCATCCGGGGACGTGGGCAGAACAGCACCTCCAGCATTCTACCCCGAAGCTAATGAAGTGCAGGTCAATCGGCAGCACAATTACATCAGAGTCCCAACCGGCCTCATCAAGCCAGTCCTCGGCCTCGATGACCCCACTGTCGAGCCTTTCAAGACTTGGGAGGTGACACAGGAAGATGGACCCAACAACTTGTTCTATATAGCTGAGGAGCATCCCACTCGGGAAGACACAGACTGCAGCCTCCCCGAAGATCTAAGCAACCGCCGGTTCCTGTCCAGGGTCTGGCATTTACAACTGATCGGATGGCCTGGATGTTTCAGAAGCAACACATTCCTCCCGATTAGTCTCAAAAGCGCAAGGAAGCTTTCCAGAAGATGTGGTATCCCGCAAATCCGGACAAGGAAATGAGATGTGTCTCTCAACATCCAAGGTTGGGCTTCACCCTGGAGGAATATTATTACAGTGGGCGGTACGAGGTGGACACTATCTCCACTTTCTATCCTACTGAAGATAGCCCTCTGGGGGCAACCTTTGATGAATACCCGGTGGAAGCTGAACATGTTGAACTGGCTCGATCCGGAAATCAAGAAATAGAGACCTCGGTCCCCTGCCGATGCTGGGAGTAGGTCCACCCTGAAGAAGCGACCCTTCAAGCCAAATTTGATACGGCTAGCAGCAGTGAAGCCGAAGACATTGAAGAAGCAGGAGTTTCTCCCTCCAGCGGAGTCCTACTAATGACGACTTCAACACCCTTTCTGCCAATCAAGGAAGCCTTGGTCAACTTCAATCAAGGGGAACCAGCTACCAAGAAAGGAAAAGCCACTTCAATGGAAGGTATAACTGCTCCAGAAGGCGAGACCTCCTCAACTTCTGCTACAAAACCGAGACGCTGTCCAAGCCCAGCAATAAACAACTACCAGCCTATCGCGGCTGCAACCTTATCTACAAACACTGAAGCTGCTCTCTCGTCCCTGGGAGCTGCAACGACAACGTATTGGCTAATAAAACCATCCGCGCAGCCGCTGGCACAAGAAATAGGGAAACCTCATGAAGCTCTGGTGGTGTCTGACGAGGAAGTCGAAGTACTCGACCCTCAAGACGGTATTCCAGATTTCGTTGACCTCCAACCGGCACCTCCGGAGATAGAAGACGGAGGCCAAGCCACAGTCGATGAACTGATAGAAGTCAACTTGGGAAATGAGGAGGACCCTAGGCCTACCTTCCTCTGTGCCCAACTATCCCCAGAAGAACGGGAGCTGTACATCCAGCTGCTATTAGAGTACCGGGATTGCTTCGCCTGGACTAACAAAGAAATGCCGGGTCTAAGCCCCACTGTCTCACAACATGAGCTGGCAATCAGCCCTGAGGTCGAACCGGTGAAGCAACCACCGCGGCGCATGAGGCCAGAACTCATCACTCAAATTTGTACTAAAGTCGACAAGCTCATTGACGTGGAATTTGTTGAAGAAAACCAGTACACCACATGGCTGGCGAATATCGTCCCCATGAAAAAGAAGAATGGACAGATCCGGATATGTGTCGACTTCCAAGATCTAAACAAAGCCTACCCCAAAGATGACTCCTCAGTGCCGATAACCGAAGTCATGATAGATGCTACGACCGGCCATGAGGCCCTGTCATTCATGGACAGGTCGTCTGGTTACAATCAGATTTGGATTGCGGAGCATGACCGAGTCCATACTGCTTTTCGAACCCCTAAAGGCATTTATCATTACAAGAGGATGCCGTTCGGACTAAAGAATGCTGGCGCAACCTATCAGCGCGCAATGACCAAAATCTTCGACGAGTTGCTCTACCACAAGGTCGAATGCTACATAGATGACCTTGTGGTCAAAACCAGAAGAAAAGAAGATCATCTGCAAGACCTCCGGATCATCTTTCAGAGGCTGAGGCAGCATGAGCTGAAGATGAATCCCATGAAATGTGCGTTCGGAGTGTCGAGCGGAAAATTCTTGGGCTTCATTGTCCGATATCGGGGAATCGAGATAGACCCCGCAAAAATTAAGGCAATTCAGGAGCTACCTCCACCAAGGAATATCTCCGAGCTGAGATCACTATAGTGCCGCCTGGGTTATATCCGGCGGTTCATCTCCAATTTGTCAGGGCGATGCCAGCCTTTCCACAAGTTGATGATGAAAGATGTTCCCTTTTATTGGGATGAAGATTGCCAGACAGCTCTTGACAAGCTGAAAGACTATTTGAAGACTCCTCCAGTGCTGGGCGCGCCGGTGAAAGGATGGCCACTGATACTATATATAGCGGCTACACACAACTCCTTGGGGGCAATGCTGGCCCAGAATAATGAAGAAGGGAAAGAGCAAGCTCTCTATTACCTCAGTTAGAGATTAGTCAGGACCGAAGAAAAATATACTTACATTGAGAAGGTCTGTTTGGCACTGGTCTTCGCAGTTAAGAAGTTTCGACACTACATGTTGTCACATGAAATCAGCTTGGTGTCCAAAGAGGATCCCCTGAAATATATTATGTCCCAGCCGGCACTCAAAGGTCGCCTGGGCAAATGGGCGGTAATCCTTATGGAGTTTGACATATCCTATCTACCGCGCAAGGCTGTCAAGGGTCAAGCTATTGCAGACTTCTTCGCGGAGCACCCAGTACCTGGGGACTACCCATTGGAACCAGAGCTTCCTGAAGATGAAACCTTGGAAGCCGTTCAGGTGCGGCCCTCCTTATGGCAGCTATATTTTGATGGCGCTTCCAGAATTGACACCTCTGCCACTGGATCGGCCAGAGTCAGGGCAGGAGCAGGCATAGTCCTGAAATCCCCAGAAGGAGAAGTGGTGCACACATCCTGCTCCATAAACAAACATTGCACAAATAATGAAGCGGAATATGAAGCCCTAATAATCGGGTTACAAATTGCTCTATCCATGGGAATTCAGATGCTGGAAGCATTCGGGGACTCCCTGCTAGTTATAAAACAACTGGAAGGAGAGTTCGATGTGCGAAAGCAAGAGCTTCTCCCCTATCACCAGCTGGCAACCCGCCTGATGTCAAGATTCTACTTCATCAGCATTAAGCACATCAACCGAGGCCGGAATGCTCAAGCAGACGCCCTCGCTAAGCTGGCCAGTTCATTGGCGGTCCCGCCAGACACAAGCCTGAATATAACGGTGATCAACCGTCGACAAGTCCCCAGCGTAACAGAAGTCTTAGCCGACGAACAAGAAATCGAGGTGTCAGTCGTCGAAAGGGTTCAGCAGCTCGATTGGCGAGAACATCTCCTGCGGTGGTTCCAACACCAGCAGCTTCCAAAAGAAAAAGAACAAAGAATGAAGCTCCTGAGGGTCAAGGACTCTTACGAGATGAGAAGCGGAACCCTGTTCTGAATAATGACAGATGCCCGAAGGAAAGTCCTACTTCATTGCTTATCTTCAACAGAGGCGGGACAGGTGATGCAAGAGGTCCATGCGGGATCAGCTGGAGCACACCAAGCTGGCCCAAAGATGAAAATTGAGATAAATAAATTGGGCTACTATTGGCCCACTATATTTGATGATTGCTGCAAGTTGCCAAAGCTTGTCAGAAGTGTCAAGAACACGCTAACGTGGCAAGGAGACCTCCAGTGCCATTACATCCGACCCTTCCAAGCTGGCCGTTTGCTCAGTGGGGCACGGACGTGGTAGGACCGCTACCAGCATCTTCCTCAGGGTGCAAATATATCTTAGCAGCTACAGACTACTTCTCCAGATGGGCAGAGGCGGTAGCACTAAGAGATGTAACGGGAGAACTAGTTGCAAGATTCTTCCGGCAGAACGTAATATTCCGGTTCGGGATCCCCAGCTAAATCATCTCTGATAATGGCAGCCATTTTAGGAACCAGAAGGTTTATCGGCTGGCCGACAAATACAAGATTGACTGGAGGACATCGTCCCCCTACAACCCTCAAGCCAATGGACTTGCAGAAGCCTTCAACAAGACACTATGCACATTGCTGGTGAATACTGTCAAGTCTAATAAAAAAGATTGGGAAGAAAGGATGTACGAAGCACTCTGGGCCTATCGTACTGTCTACAAAACCCCAACCGACTGTTCACCTTTCTCCCTCGTCTATGGGTCAGAGGCTGTGGTGCCGATTGAACTGGAAGTTCCTTCGCTGCGAGTCGCCATCCAGCATGGACTAGTTAGCAGTGAACAAACCAATGCAGAGAGAAGATTAGAAGAGCTCGCTAAGCTCGAAGGAAAATGCCTCCGGGCACTGTAAAACATCCAACTCTACCAAGCTCGCATGGCCCGTGCTTTTGACAAGCTGATCAAGGGTCAAGAATTCAAGAAAGGAGACCTGGTGATGGTCAAAAGAAGAGAAGTGATGGCCTCCAACCCCAAAGGGAAGTTGGTCGAAAACTGGGTCGGACCATATATCGTCCGCCGAGTATATGAAGGGGGTGCCTACGTCCTGGTAGACCACAAAGGAGTCATCCAGTTCTCTCCCCTTAACGGAAAGCATATAAAGCTGTATCATGCGGCGCAACCGACATTCCCCGAGTCATCGATCGTAATACCCTTATCTTGGTCTAGTGGCACTCCGCCCTGATCGAGCTACCTCTCCTTGGTCCAATGGCACCCCGCCCTGATCAAGCTACCCTTACCTTGGTCCAGTGGCATTCCGCCCTTGCCAAGCTACCCTTATCTTGGTCTAATGGCATTCCGCCCCGATCGAGCTACCCTTATCTTGGTCTAGTGGCATTCCGCCCTAGCCGAGCTACCCTTATCTTGGTCCAGTGGCACTCCGCCCTGATCGAGCTACCCTTACCTTGGTCTAGTGGCATTCCGCCCTAGCCGAGCTACCCTTATCTTGGTCCAGTGGCACTCCACCCTGATCGAGCTACCCTTACCTTGGTCTAGTGGCATTCCGCCCTAGCCGAGCTACCCTTATCTTGGTCCAGTGGCACTCCACCCTGATCGAGCTACCCTTACCTTGGTCTAGTGGCACTCTGCCCTAGCCGAGCTACCCTTATCTTGTATCTTGCGGGACCCCGCCCTGATCAAGCTACCCTTATCTTGGTCTAGTGGCACTCCGCCCTAGCCGAGCTACCTTTCCGTGATCCAGTGGCATTCTGTCCTGATCAAGCTACCCATACCTTGGTCCAGTGGCACTCCGCCCAGATCGAGCTACCTCTCCTTGGTCCAATGGCACCCCGCCCTGATCAAGCTACCCTTATCTTGGTTTAGTGGCATTCCGCCCTAGCCGAGCTACCCTTATCTTGGTCCAGTGGCACTCCGCCCTGATTGAGCTACCCTTACCTTGGTCTAGTGGCATTCCGCCCTAGCCGAGCTACCCTTATCTTGGTCCAGTGGCACTCTGATGTGATACACCCTAGGACTTAGACAAGCAAGCACATTCACAATCAAAAGGGCCAATTTGGGCCACCGCTCTCCCGTCGCTCACCCAAGTCCCGGGGTAACTTGGCAATGCCAAGGTGAGGTTGAGGGGTTGGACCCTTGCTGGTAGAGGGCCAGCAAGGCCAAGATTTGATTCCCAATGGATGTGGATGCCCAATTCAATGGGGCCGACAAAGTGCCAATGGCACCGGTTACTCTCTTCTCACGGTGATCACTCAAGAAACAACGGGGCTTGAGGATCAAGCTCTCACTCTCACGGCCAGCAGAACTAAGAACTAATATTGAAAGACTAGCACTAAAGAGAGTGAGGTTTAAGCACTTACTCGACCGGTTTGAAGAAACCGGTCCCGCTCGGAGACGAGGGCGAGCGGGGAGGCGAGTGGATCCCCACACGCCGCGGCGGTGTAGCTTGACCTGCTCAATCTAATTACAACACTACTCCTCTCGCAGGAGGGGGACCTTGGGGTGGGGGTTAATGGATATTACAGTCAAAACTACCTCCACGCAGGGAGGGGCCTTCAGCCGGCCAAGCGGGGAGGGGAATTGAAGAAAGGGACACCGAAGACGGGAGGTTGCCGATTCTGCCCGGTTCTGTGGGTGCTGACAGGTGATTGAAGAGTTGACTGCTACAGCTGCTACCGAATTTTGTTGGGGGCGAAACCACCTGAGAAATCTTCTTAGGAGGCAGGGGAAGTCTTCCAAATTTTGTTAATTTCTTCTGTCATCGATGCCGGTCTGGGTGGAGGCCCAAACAGGGAGGCAGACTCTCGGACTGGCAGCTCCTAATTTTCAACAGCAGGTTGCAGAGGATGCCCCGATAGCTCCCGAACTCAGAATCAAGCACCGTCATATCTTTGGAACCGTGGACGATCCCTCTTCGCCGCAAAACTGACAGGGAAGCCAAACGATGCCAGAGAAGGCCAGGGAACTCTGAACACTGCTGACAGGTCGGTGCAGACTGTGGGTAGCAGAACTGCGTAGCTGAGGGAGAAAATGGATAACTCCTGCTACAGGATGCCGAACGGAGTTCTGCTTCTTGATTCTGAAAGTAGACAGGGAGATGAAGAACTTTTCAGAAGAGCTCTTGAGCTGATTCTTCCGAGGTTCATCGTGGTGAAGCTTCTACTCCGGTTCTGGTACTCAGCAGGGGCAGCTCTGCGCAGTTGTGGGAGAACGGAGCTCCCGGGCAGCACACAGCTCGGATGAAGATGAAACCACTTCCGTTGCGAAGAAGACAGGTAGATGCTTCTGTGGATGCCTCTTGGACCTTCCGATTTGTAGGGAAGTGGTCATGGTGGCCGCTGCAAGCTACAGGTTCATCTGCAACTTCTGGACTGCCAGCAGCAACTTTGACATAGCCTTCAAATGACCTAAAAAGAAGAAGAAGGGGGTAGTATATGGGGAAAGGGGGGGATGAAGAATGCTGGAGGGGAGGTATGGGGGGTATGGAAGGTTGCTAAAGGTAGAGGGGAGGTGGAAGAAGAAGGGGGAGGGCGCAGGTTTCAGCTGGAGGAAGGGGGAGGGGGTGTGCAAGGGTGGTGAGAATGGAGGGAGAAAGGGGCGACCAAGGCTAAAGGTAGGAGAGAGGGGCGGCCAAAATCCTTTGGAGGGAAGGTTTTTCAAATTTGAAATGGGCCTTGGGAGGTGGAAGGCTGCATGGGGAAGGTGGGATAATGCATGGGGAAGAGGAGGGGTGGTTGGTGGTTGGGAAGGTGGAGTAGGGATTGGGGGTTCAATCCTTGGTACTAGGAGAGGGAGTAAATGGGATGTGGGGAAGTGGAGTGTCCTTAATGGAGGTAGGTGGGGGTTGGAAGTGGTTGAGAGAAGGAGGAGAGAGAGAAAGTGGCGACCCAAGGAGAGAGAAAGAGGGAGAGAGAGAGAGGTGGGGTGGGGAGTCTCTCCCCTAGGGCTTCTCACCCCAATGTTGGAATCACTCCATTAGAACTAAGTTTGAACACTCAATTGGAAATCTTTTGCATTCATTCATTCATTAACTCAAAATGGGGGGGAATGGGGTCCTATATATAGGCAACCCACATTTTACAAAAAGTCCTTGACTCTTGCCACAATGACAAAGAACCAAAAAGAGGAGGGGCACCCATGGGCCTAGCCCAAAGAATTGGGCCCAATGACTTAATCAAACTAACTTAATGACACACAAACTTAGGGAAATAACAAAAGACCTAGGGACATGACTCAAATAAAAAGAAGATTACATAATTATGACTCAAAGAAAATATGAAAATTACATGAACTGAATCAGGAAAATGTGACTGACATAATGGAACCATGCTGGTGAACAACCGGGAAATATGAAGGGTGAGAGATGCCCCCATCATACTCCCGGGGTGCGAAGAGCTCAACTCCGTCGAGTAAGAGTCCTTCCTGGCTCGCCCATGTGTCCACCATCGTGGCCGGCCCTTCCACCTTACAAGATACTGCTGGATTGCCCTGCTCCTGATGGTGTCATTATGTTCAACTAGTATCAAATCTTTGTGCTCATGTCGGGCTCTCAAGGTTAGAAGTGGTTTCTCATTGGTGGGGTCACTCTTAAAAGGGGGTATGGGCTCAATATCCTCGCTAGGTGCCACCGCGGGGCCCATGCAGGGCACAAGGTCCGCCATACTACAATGAGGGTTCACCCCATATTCCTTCAGAAGGACCAACTCATTGGCATTTATGCTCAATCGCCCCAAGACCATAAAGGGTCCAGTCTCTCGATCCCTGAGCATAGAGGCGACTCTAGGGAAGAGCCTCTTCATCCTGACCATCAGATAGTCACCCTTTTGGAAGTTTTGGTTTCTTTTGCGGGTATCGATTCGCCTTTGACAAATCCTTTTGCCTTTGATGACGTGCTTGCAAGTATGCAATCCTGAGACATAGTTGGTGAATGCTAGCACTCTATTGGATGTTGGGGGTCCCGGGCACCCAAATGTGGACCTAGCATGTCTAGACTCCCTATGAAGGTTAGTGAGGATAGGAGGGCCTGGACCTCCCAATGTAGCTCTATCATGCAAAGGGGTGGCAAATGTCGGGGGACCCGGACATCCAATGTCACGCCCCGAACCGATAGTAGCGGAACGTGTCGTTTGCTCGGAACGTGGCAGTTAAACAGTCGTGAATGATCAAGAGCAATCGCATAAGACTAAAATAATTTTGAACAACAATAGAAATTTTATTTCTAATATAAATCTCTTACAAGAACTTATTTTTCCAACTTAAAGACTCCAACACAATGGAAAGAAAGGAAACGACACACTACCAGACTTAGACAAGATAACTGAATAAGAAACGCTAAGCTAGACTCAAGAAAGATAAAAGACACGGGTTCACTAGTTTCCGAAGCTTGCTTGCACACTTGTCCCTCCCGTGTGAGTCTCGGTCTCGCTAGCCACCTGATTACCTGAAAAATGTCGGAATAAAACTGAGTGAGCGAACGCTCAGTAGGAAATTATATCTCAAGAACTAGCAATGGGTTTAAGTAATTACAATTTTTCACATGTAAATGCAATATGCATGTAGAAATAACTAAGCAAGTGAAATAAACTAATAATAGAATAACACGTCGTGCAAAACTTCCAAGCGAGTCTTAAACAAGATATATTCATGAGAGGCTTTATAGATTATTGGCTATTTCACGCAAGTACTTTGCCCGTGTCGGGCCACGCTAGTAAAGTCACGCAAGTCGAGTCACGCACGCAAGAAAGAGAGAGTGTGGAATGCCAAAGATCAAGAGAAAGAGTACTTCGGTGCAATGCAAGACACCGTGATCATTACAACTCCCATGGGCACTAGTACTTTTGGGTGCTCCTCCCAGGACCAGATCGGGCCCTTATATGCACAGCATTAAAGATAGATCTAGACATCCACGATAATTTATAGCCAATAAGGAGTTTCAAGAACAAGCTTTAATAGGATGATAAGATAAGATTTTTATGGAATTCAAGGGCAAGGCCCTTGAGTAAGGTCATACTGGCGATAAAATTCACGCAAAGCATATAAACCATGACATGTCGATAAACTGGGTGGAATTGGTTCCCTAACCGGATACCATAACAAATAAGTGCCCATATGTGGATGGTCACTATTTTTATATAGAATTGAGGTCCACAAAAATAGCATATTAATGGCATGATGTCCTCATCCCATTAAGAATATTCTCATGATATCCACTTAGCATAACGCTGGTATACCATGTTTCTATAGAGTGACATGGCAAAATAGTGTAATGGGTTTTTATGGTACAACCAGCTCAATCGGCCTTGAGGGAATCCAAGGCTACGAGGAGACTTACGGAGGTCCCTATGACAAACTCGCCAGTCCAAAGGAACAGAATGTCCAATGGAGGGCTTGTATGTCACCGAGAATTGAGGGGTAATGCGATAAACAATCGTGAAACATGGGACTATATTCACGGAATGGAAATATAGTGCCTGATAACAGATTGATATATATATATATATATATATATAACCCTCGGTTAACAGAAAACATTTTAAAATAATCACATAGGAAATTAGCGACTTACCCTAAGTCACTACTTATCAAATTAACGCCCTTCACTGGGTCGTTTCTTTACAATTTGACGACTTCTGGAACAGTCGTCCTTTATAAATTTCTATTTGCTAAAATTTTCTTAATTCTATATTTTTGATAAAATGCGCCTTAGCCAGGGGCGTTTCTTCTCAATTAGCGCCCTTGTTTGGGGCGTTATTTTTACAAGAGACGACTCTCTGCAAGTCGTTAATTATCATTGGTTTCAAGAATATGAACAGTAATGATTTTTCATGATAAATAATTCAGGAAAACACGTATATGGACTGGACAGGAAAAATAGCAGGATTCATGGGGTATAATCATGCATTAGGTTAGATTCATGGTTTCATAGATATAAAATTTTAAACGTGGGTAATTATTAATTAGGTGAAATTGACGACTCATGGGCAGGGCGTCAGAACAAGAATTAGCGCCCTAGGCTGGGTCACTTCTTTTAAAATCTTACAGAAACCTTTGAAAACATAGTAAGACTATATGCATGAGATCATGGATGATATTATTACATAATCTATGCTAGTTTGGGCTACGTTTCTTGAGAAAACCTACCTTAGGATAATCTGAATTGATGACTCGTGAAGATTGTGAAGAGAGAAAGGGTACTCTGTTATAAACAGAGCCTTCTGAAGAGCTATGACCCGCAAAAATCACCGAGTAATTCAGCTACTGGAGGATGTAAGGGTGGAGAAGATGATATAGGGTTTCCTTCGGCAGCAATTCTGTAAGCAGCAACCAGCTTCCTTCTTTGCTGTAAGAGGAAGACGAAGAACCCACGTTCTTCAGGTGGATGAGAAGTTACTACTTCCTACAGAAGGAAAAGATTGAAGAACATTATTCTTCATAATATATATCCGAAAGAGCAGGAAGAAGAACTTACTGGTTCTTCACGGTCGATAGTAGCAGAACGAAGGTTGGATCGCCAAAGTAGCGATCTGGGTGAATTAGGAGGGTATTTATAGGGTTTTTACGATCATAATGGAGTTAGTATTGTATTGGAAGTAATATTTCCCTAATAGAGTTCTTACCCTATTCAATCTTCCTCGTAGTTATCCAGGACTTGCCCTGGATAGTCTCCCAGGTCGAACGGAACTCAAAATGTAATTAACGCCTTAGTCTAGGTCGTTAATTTTTAATTGACGTCTTGCATATCGTCATTTTTAAAGAAATAACGCCCTTCCGTCGGGCGCTATTCACGATTTCACGTTAACTTATGCTAGTCACAATATTTGAGGATTTTTATCTTTTTTATTTGATTAGGTTTAGTTATGAAATTTTATGGGTAATAGTTTTCCATTTTTCTTGATTTTTCCATGTAATTAATTTTTAAAAATTCCTTTAAATCAAAAAGTGGCACTATTCACTCACACTATTCATTCCTAAAGAATTGACGACGTGCCATACGTCGTTTCTTTCTAAAATGACGCCCAAATAGTTAGGCGCTATTCACTTTGGGCTCTTTCTTTCTAGATTTTTATCTTTTTTTCTGGATGTGATATAGATGGGAAATTTTAAGGGTAATAGTTTTCCATTTTTATCTATTTTTCCATATAATTATTTTTCAAAAATTCTTAAATGGAAAAATCGACACTATTTATTTTAGAATAAAATAACGACTTATATCAAGTCGTTTCTTTTTGAATTCACGACATTGTCATAGGCGTTTCTTATATTTTGGCATTTCTTCATCCAAAGTCTATACATTCTGAAGTCTATACACTCACAAGTCCACACATTCCATAGAGTCTATACACTCACAAGTCCACACATTCCCTAAGTCTATACATCCATCTAATCCAAGTCTATACAATGCAAGTCTACACAATGCAAGGTCTATACATTCCCCCATGTCTATACATTCCTCCCATGTCTACACGTATATATATATATATATATATATATATATATATATATATATATATATATATATATATATATATCCTCCCTTTATAATGTAATAAATGTGGAATATTAAATTTGCTAAATTACTAAAAAAATACAAATTGATGTTTTCTTCGAGATTTATTGATTCTTAATAAAAATGGTATTATGCATTAAATGGCTTACTTAAAAATAACATGTTATTCTTGAATTTATTATAATATAAGGGTAAGGTCATTAGGATGTCGGGGGTCGTGTACCGAGTCTGGCTTTGATTATTTACGTTGTATTATATTTGTTTATATTGTATTATATATATATATAAACATATTTGTTATTTACTAACCCTCATATACCCATTAATAATTTGTATGTATATAGGGATTTTATTTCTCATAATTTGTTTAACTTTTATTAGTCCTTGTCCGAGGTATCAGAGACAGGTTCGATCTGAGCAACCCTATAGGAATATCACTTGACCATTTATTTATTTGAATAAATTTTAACTTATTAAACATTATATACTTATAAGAGTATGTATTTATTATTATGTATATTTTTATTCTTATTCCAAAATTACCGGGCGTTACACCCTCTCCCACTTAAAAGATTTTGGTCCCCAAATTCACATTATCTTCCATTCCTAACAGAGAACTATTATGAGCTTATACAGAAGAAATCTTAAGTATGGAAAAAGAGCTCGTTTATGATTTCGGGTGAGGGGTACCTTCCGCAACCTTCTCTTTGGCAAGTTTGGTTAAATCTTGAACTCCTCTCGGAGGCTTCTTGGGGCATTCCGCTATCTTGTGATCTAAGTTCCCGCAGCGCAGACATGCACCCGAACTCTACCAACATTCCTTCGATTTGTGACCATATCTTCCACAAGATTTACACTTATCTTGTGAGCGATCTGTCGAAGCTTCCTTATTACACTTCCTACATTTCTGGCATTTCTTACACCTTTGTGAAATATCAGCCTCGTTTATCCTTTTCTTAGTAACGGTGAACCTTTCAGAGTCATCTGTTCGATCCTTCCCTTCAACTCTTTCTTTTTCCTCCACCATCTTCTCTAGCTCTTGAACTCTTTTGACAAGGTCTGCGTAAGCTTGGATATCCACTAAGATCATCTCGTGAACAAAGCTTGGCTTAGATGCTTCCATTTTATCTAGGTTCCTGCAAAGATGATTTGGGAGATAATTTATTTACTCAAGAATTAATATTATTGAAATGTAAATATTTTATTTTTCTTTTATAACTTTAACCCCAAGTTCTACCCATCTCTCACGGAATCCTTATAGGATGACTGACAAGGATATACTCAACCTATAACTTGGTTTTAACAATCTAAGGATTTTGAAAGCCGAAACTCTAATATGACTGACAGGGATACTTGACCTATCACCGAAACCTAATAACTTGAGGATGTGAAAGCCGAAGCTCTGATATGACTAACAAGGATGACCTATCCTTGGGACTTAATAACTAGAGGATATAACAACTGGAGGATGTGAAAGCCGAAGCTCTGATATGACTAACAAGGATGACCTATCCTTGGGACTTAATAACTGGAGGATATAACAACTGGAGGATGTGAAAGCCGAAGCTCTGATATGACTGACAATGATACTTAACCTTGGGACTTAATAACTGGAGGATATAACAACTGGAGGATGTGGAAGCCAAAGCTCTGATACCACCTCTGTCACGCCCCGAACCGATAGCAGCGGAACGTGTCGTTTGCTCGGAACGTGGCAGTTAAACAGTCATGAATGATCAAGAGCAATCGCATAAGACTAAAATAATTTTGAACAACAATAGAAATTTTATTTCTAATATAAATCTCTTACAAGAACTTGTTTTTCCAACTTAAAGACTCCAACACAATGGAAAGAAAGGAAACGACACACTACCAGACTTAGACAAGATAACTGAATAAGAAACGCTAAGCTAGACTCAAGAAAGATAAAAGACACGGGTTCACTAGTTTCCGAAGCTTGCTTGCACACTTGTCCCTCCCGTGTGAGTCTCGGTCTCGCTAGCCACTTGATTACCTGAAAAATGTCAGAATAAAACTGAGTGAGCGAACGCTCAGTAGGAAATTATATCTCAAGAACTAGCAATGGGTTTAAGTAATTACAATTTTTCACATGTAAATGCAATATGCATGTAGAAATAACTAAGCAAGTGAAATAAACTAATAATAGAATAACACGTCGTGCAAAACTTCCAAGCGAGTCTTAAACAAGATATATTCATGAGAGGCTTTATAGATTATTGGCTATTTCACGCAAGTACTTTGCCCGTGTCGGGCCACGCTAGTAAAGTCACGCAAGTCGAGTCACGCACGCAAGAAAGAGAGAGTGTGGAATGCCAAAGATCAAGAGAAAGAGTACTTCAGTGCAATGCAAGACACCGTGATCATTACAACTCCCATGGGCACTAGTACTTTTGGGTGCTCCTCCCAGGACCAGATCGGGCCCTTATATGCACAGCATTAAAGATAGATCTAGACATCCACGATAATTTATAGCCAATAAGGAGTTTCAAGAACAAGCTTTAATAGGATGATAAGATAAGATTTTTATGGAATTCAAGGGCAAGGCCCTTGAGTAAGGTCATACTGGTGATAAAATTCACGCAAAGCATATAGACCATGACATGTCGATAAACTGGGTGGAATTGGTTCCCTAACCGGGTACCATAACAAATAAGTGCCCATATGTTGATGGTCACTCTTTTTATATAGAATTGAGGTCCACAAAAACCGCATATTAATGGCATGATGTCCTCATCCCATTAAGAATATTCTCATGATATCCACTTAGCATAACATGAGGGCCGGTATACCATGTTTCTATAGAGTGACATGGCAAAATAATGTAATAGGTTTTTATGGTACAACCAGCTCAATCGGCCTTGAGGGAATCCAAGGCTACGAGGAGACTTACGGAGGTCTCTATGACGAACTCGCCAGTCCAAAGGAACGGAATGTCCAATGGAGGGCTTGTATGTCACCGAGAATTGAGGGGTAATGCGATAAACAATCGTGAAATATGGGACTATATTCACGGAATGGAAATATAGTGCCTGATAACAGATTGATATATATATATATATATATATAAAACCCTCGGTTAACAGAAAATAGTTTAAAATAATCACACAGGAAATTAGCGACTTACCCTAAGTCACTACTTATCAAATTAACGCCCTTCACTGGGTCGTTTCTTTACAATTTGACGACTTCTGGAACTGTCGTCCTTTATAAATTTCTATTTGCTAAAATTTTCTTAATTCTAAATTTTTGATAAAATGCGCCTTAGCCAGGGGCGTTTCTTCTCAATTAGCGCCCTTGTTTGGGGCGTTATTTTTACAAGAGACGACTCTCTGCAAGTCGTTAATTATCATTGGTTTCAAGAATATGAACAGTAATGATTTTTCATGATAAATAATTCAGGAAAACACGTATATGGACTGGACAGGAAAAATAGCAAGATTCAAGGGGTATAATCATGCATTAGGTCAGATTCATGGTTTCATAGATATAAAATTTTAAACGTGGGTAATTATTAATTAGGTGAAATTGACGACTCATGGGCAGGGCGTCAGAACAAGAATTAGCGCCCTAGGCTGGGTCACTTCTTTTAAAATCTTACAGAAACCTTTGAAAACATAGTAAGACTATATGCATGAGATCATGGATGATATTATTACATAATCTATGCTAGTTTGGGCTACGTTTCTTGAGAAAACCTACCTTAGGATAATCTGAATTGATGACTCGTGAAGATTGTGAAGAGAGAAAGGGTACTCTGTTATAAACAGAGCCTTCTGAAGAGCTATGACCCGCAAAAATCCCCGAGTAATTCAGCTACTGGAGGATGTAAGGGTGCAGAAGATGATATAGAGTTTCCTTCGGCAGCAATTCTGTAAGCAGCAACCAGCTTCCTTCTTTGCTGTAAGAGGAAGACGAAGAACCCACGTTCTTCAGGTGGATGAGAAGTTACTACTTCCTACAGAAGGAAAAGATTGAAGAACATTATTCTTCATAATACATATATCCGAAAGAGCAGGAAGAAGAACTTACTGGTTCTTCACGGTCGATAGTAGCAGAACGAAGGTTGGATCGCCAAAGTAGCGATCTGGGTGAATTAGGAGGGTATTTATAGGGTTTTTACGATCCTAATGGAGTTAGTATTGTATTGGAAGTAATATTTCCCTAATAGGGTTCTTACCCTATTCAATCTTCCTCGTAGTTATCCAGGACTTGCCCTGGATAGTCTCCCAGGTCGAACGGAACTCAAAATGTAATTAACGCCTTAGTCTAGGTCGTTAATTTTTAATTGACGTCTTGCATATCGTCGTTTTTAAAGAAATAACGCCCTTCCGTCGGGCGCTATTCACGATTTCACGTTAACTTATGCTAGTCACAATATTTGAGGATTTTTATCTTTTTTATTTGATTAGGTTTAGTTATGAAATTTTATGGGTAATAGTTTTCCATTTTTCTTGATTTGTTCATGTAATTAGTTTTTAAAAATTCCTTTAAATCAAAAAGTGACACTATTCACTCACACTATTCATTCCTAAAGAATTGACCACGTGCCATACGTCGTTTCTTTCTAAAATGACGCCCAAATAGTTGGGCGCTATTCACTTTGGGCTCTTTCTTTCTGGATTTTTATCTTTTTTTCTGGATGTGATATAGATGGGAAATTTTAAGGATAATAGTTTTCCATTTTTCTCTATTTTTTCATATAATTATTTTTTAAAAATTCTTAAATGGAAAAATCGACACTATTCATTTTAGAATAAAATAACGACTTATATCAAGTCGTTTCTTTTTGAATTCATGACATTGTCATAGGCGTTTCTTATATTTTGGCATTTCTTCATCCAAAGTCTATACATTCTTGAAGTCTATACACTCACAAGTCCACACATTCCATAGAGTCTATACACTCACAAGTCCACACATTCCCTAAGTCTATACATCCATCTAATCCAAGTCTATATAATGCAAGTCTACACAATGCAAGGTCTATACATTCCCCCATGTCTATACATTCCTCCCAAGTCTATACGTTCCTCCCATGTCTACACGTATATATATATATATATATATATCCTCCCTTTATAATGTAATAAATGTGGAATATTAAATTTACTAAATTACTAAAAAAATATAAATTGATGTTTTCTTTGAGATTTATTGATTCTTAATAAAAATGGTATTATGCATTAAATGCCTTACTTAAAAATAACATGTTATTCTTGAATTTATTATAATATAAGGGTAAGGTCATTAAGATGTCGGGGGTCGTATACCGAGTCTGGCCTTGATTATTTACATTGTATTATATTTATTTATATTGTATTATATATATAAACATATTTGTTATTTACTAACCCTCATATACCCATTAATAATTTGTATGTATATAGGGATTTTATTCCTCATAATTTGTTTAACTTTTATTAGTCCTTGTCCTAGGTATCAGAGACAGGTTCGATCTGAGCAACTCTATAGGAATATCACTTGACCATTTATTTATTTGAATAAATTTTAACTTATTAAACATTATATACTTATAAGAGTATGTATTTATTATTATGTATATTTTTATTCTTATTCCAAAATTACCGGGCGTTACATCCAAGAATGCACCTATCATGCTTAAGACTCATGATGAATGAAGGTGGACCATTACATCCAAAAATGGTCTATTCATGCTTCCTACTTGACATGTGGGTGATGTGAATGAATGGACCTGTCTTATGAATCACGCCAAGTGATGTGTTGTGCCAAGACTTATGCATTCCTATCCCAAAGATGACTTCCATGTGTATGGGTGTGGGATGGCCTTTGAACTTCCATGTGAAAGGGTCAAAAGGATCTAGGAAGGTGGGCCTTATGGAAAGGGGCTCTTCCTTGCTTCCTAGGCATATGTTGTCTATGGCGATGGTTCCCTTTGTGTGGCCCGAGTCTTGGAAGAGGTGGTCTTGGTCCAACATGGTTGGTTGGGGTAGGGAATGGTGAGTTGTGGGTAAGGTGGGTGTGTCACATGGGTAACTTGGCTCCCATTGGAAGAGATCAAAGGGGTCATGGACAGGGCTTCCTAGAGGAAGGAACTCTATGTCCACATGGTCTACGCATGGTGGGTCATCCTTCCCCAAGGTAATTGGACCAAAGTCTTTAGTGGGCCAGTCGATCAAGGTACTTGGGATCTTAATGGGAGTGGAGTGGACCATGATGGGTTTTTCCTCTATGGGGAGAATGAGAAGGAGGTCACTAGTGTAGCAACCAATAGTGAAGACTGAGGTGATAGAACCATCACATGGGTGGATGAGACTAAGTCTTCTTGGGTGGGCCGCTCCTAAGGTCAATAAGCAAGTCAACTTTAGTTGCCATTCTAAACCCTTGAGGAGATCATCCCAACCATTTACCTCATAGTAGGATTGGAATGCGGTGTGATAGGAGTTAATGGGTGCTAATTGGAAAGGGTGCTCCATGGTTGGGGTTTGAAAGTACAAGGCATGAGGGATGAGATTTTACTTGAGCCATTTGATGATGAGTTCTCATATGGTCACCATCTTTTGGGTGAGATTGAGTGGTTTGGGGAGGTATGTGTTTGTTTGGACGGGGATGATTTGATGTCCTTCCTCCTTATTGATAAGAGTATGGATTTCCTTAAAGGTGGAGAAGGGCTTTGGGTTGGTGTCCAATCCCGGGGATTTGGTCTTGTGGGCCGGGTTCTCCTCATGTTTACTCATGACCTCATTCATTCTTTGAAGTGGGTTAAGAGGACATGGTGGCCGGGTATGGGGCTCCGGTGGGTGAGGGAACAAAAGGTTGTTGAAACCATAGGCTCCCGGGAGATGTGGGGGATGAACTAGGCAAGACCAACGCAATGGGTGGAAGGTGGTATTCCGTTCATCAAGCCATTGCTTCCCTAGGATTATGCAAGGGCCTTCCAAAGTACCAATTTGACACCATGCTCCATCAAAGTATTTGGTCTCTCCAAACCATTTATGGAATTCAAAGAAGACTTGGTCTCCATTGTGCACAATTTGTCCGGTCGTAGAGAGGGTGGCTACAATTTCGGGGGATACCCAATTATCTTCTACCATGTCGATGAAGTCAATTTCTGTGGGGCTCCCATTAGGTAGGTAGGCTTGGGATATGATGGGAATTGGGGCCTTTTGGTCTATAGACTCAATGACAATGGGAGGTGGATAATGCATGGAGCGATCCGATGAGAACTCTAATGCAAGTGTGCCCATGGACTTGACTTGTGAGAACAAGTCAATGACTTGCTCTGATACCAACTGATGTGACACGACCTAAGGGTGCAATGGTATCAACCAAATGAACCTCGGACCTAGACTTGCAAGCCCACTTACAAATTGGCGGACTCGATGTTGGCGGACCGATATCGCAGCACAACCCTTTCCCCATGGTGACTAAGTGATGGTAGGGTGGATTCGAGAGCCTAAACCTCGCTGGTTAGGGTGATGACTTGGCCAATGAGTTCCCCTACCTTGGATTGGAGCACCCACATCAGTGGGGCGGACGCCGTGCCTTGAGGGTATGGGGATCTCTCCTCACTCAATCCGCGGTGGCCACTCGTGATCGGGAATCACGGGACCGGGTACTCTCTTCCTCGCCGGCTGAACTTAGAAATGATACTAATAAAACACAGATATCCAGGGAGGGTTCAGCATATACCTGACCGGTGTGAGGACACCGGCCCCGAGTCGGAGACGTGGGCGAGCGGGGAAGCGTGTGTTCCCCACACGCCGCGCCGGGGAAGCTTGACCTACTCAATCCAATTACAACACTACTCCTCTCGCAGGAGGGGGACCTTGGGGTGGGGGTTAATGGATATTACAGCCAAAACTAACTCCACGCAGGGAGGGGCCTTCAGCCGGCCAAGCGGAGAGGGGAATTGGAGAAAGGGACACCGAAGACGGGAGGTTGCCGATTCTGCCCGGTTCTGTGGGTGCTGACAGGTGATTGAAGAGTTGACTGCTGCTACTGCTACCGAATTTTTTTGGGGGCGAAACCACCTGGGAAATCTTCTTAGGAGGTAGGGGAAGTCATCCAAACTTTGTTAATTTCTTCTGTCGTCGATGCCGGTCTGGGTGGAGGCCCGAACAGGGAGACAGACTCTCGGATTGGCAGCTCCTGATTTCCAATAGCAGGTTGTAGAGGATGCCCCAACAGCTCCCGAACTCAGAATCAAGCACCGTCAGATTCGTTGGAACCGTGGATGAGCCCTCTTCGTCAAAAAACTAACGGGGAAGCCAAACGATGCTGGAGAAGGCCAGGGAACTCTGAACACTGCTGAAAGGTCGGTGCAGACTGTGGGTAGCAAAACTACGTAGCTGAGGGAGAAAATAGATAACTCCTGCTACAGGATGCCGAACGGAGTTCTGCTTCTTGATTCTGAAAGTAGACAGGGAGAGGAAGAACTTTTCAGAAGAGCTCTTGAGCTGATTCTTCCGAGGTTCATCGTGGTGAAGCTTCTACTCCGGTTCTGGTACTCAGCAGGGGCAGCTCTGCGCAGTTGTGGGAGAACGGAGCTCCCGGGCAGCACACAGCTCGGATGAAGATGAAACCACTTTTGTTGCGAAGAAGATAGGTAGACGCTTCTGTGGATGCCTCTTGGACCTTCCGATTTGTAGGGAAGTGGTCATGGTGGCCGCTGCAAGCTACAGGTTCATCTACAACTTCTGGACTGCCAGCAACAACTTTGACATAGCCTTCAAATGACCTAAAAAGAAGAAGAAGGGGGTAGTATATGGGGAAGGGGGGGATGAAGAATGCTGGAGGGGAGGTATGGGGGGTATGGAAGGTTGCTAAAGGTAGAGGGGAGGTGGAGGAAGAAGGGGGAGGGTGCAGGTTTTAGCTGGAGGAAGGGGGAGGGGGTGTGCAAGGGTGGTGAGAATGGAGGGAGAAAGGGGCGACCAAGGCTAAAGGTAGGAGAGAGGGGCGGCCAAAATCCTTTGGAGGGAAGGTTTTTCAAATTTGAAATGGGCCTTGGGAGGTGGAAGGCTGCATGGGGAAGGTGGGATAATGCATGGGGAAGAGGAGGGGTGGTTGATGGTTGGGAAGGTGGAGTAGGGATTGGGGGTTCAATCCTTGGTACTAGGAGAGGGAGTAAATGGGATGCGGGGAAGTGGAGTGGCCTTAATGGAGGTAGGTGGGGGTTGGAAGTGGTTGGGAGGAGGAGGAGAGAGAGAAAGTGGCGACCCAAGGAGAGAGAAAGAGGGAGAGAGAGAGAGAGGTGGGGTGGGGAGTCTCTCCCCTAGGGCTTCTCACCCCAATGTTGGAATCACTCCATTAGAACTAAGTTTGAACACTCAATTGGAAATCTTTTGCATTCATTCATTCATTAACTCAAAATGGGGGGGAATGGGGTCCTATATATAGGCAACCCACATTTTACAAAAAGTCCTTGACTCTTGCCACAATGATAAAGAACCAAAAAGAGGAGGGGCGCCCATGGGCCTAGACCAAAGAATTGGGCCCAATGACTTAATCAAACTAACTTAATGACACACAAACTTAGGGAAATAACAAAAGACCTAGGGACATGACTCAAATAAAAAGAAGATTACATAATTATGACTCAAAGAAAATATGAAAATTACATGAACTGAATCAGGAAAATGTGACTGACATAATGGAACCATGCTGGTGAACAACCGGAAATATGAAGGGTGAGAGATGCCCCCATCACACTCCGCCCTGATCGAGCTACCCTTACCTTGGTCTAGTGGCACTCCGCCCTAGCCGAGCTACCCTTATCTTGGTCTAGTGGCACTCCGTCCTGATCGAGCTACCTCTCCTTGGTCCAATGGCACCCCGCCCTGATCAACCTACCCTTATCTTGATCCAGTGGCACTCCGCCCCGATTGAGCTACCCTTATCTTGGTCTAGTGGCATTCCGCCCTGATCGAGCTACCCTTATCTTGGTCTAGTGGCATTCCGTCCTAGCCAAGCTACCCTTACCTTGGTCCAGTGGCATTCCGCCCTAGCCAAGCTACCCTTATCCTGGTCTAGTGGCATTCCGCCCCGATCGAGCTACCCTCATTTTGGTCTAGTGGCATTCCGCCCTAGCCAAGCTACCATTATCTTGGTCTAGTGGCATTCCGCCCTGATCAAGCTATCTCTCCTTGGTCCGGTGACATTCTTCCCCGATCGAGCTACCCTTATCTTGGTCTAGTGACATTCCGCCCTGATCGAGCTACCTTTCCTTGGTCTAGTGGCACTCCGCCATGGCCGAGCTCTCAAAAGAATACACCATATGGCCGTTGCAGGCCTTACGTCCGAATCGGCAAAAGATCATTCCTTTGCGTTAGCATTCAACCCTTGCTAACGAATATACCGCTCTGTTCGGCACAAGGCCCGGTGCTCCGGTCAACAGCCATCTACTGTCAACCACGGGTCGGATATCACGCTTCGACCTGCCACCCTTCATTGAAATAAAGAAGAAAAGAAAATAAAAATGGGGTTAAAAAATAGAGATACCCCGCCAGACTTGCTCCTATATTAGGACGAGTGCAAAAAATGGCTATAACCCAGCTGTGGCGAAACCAGAAAGGGCGCTACAGGCAAAATCGGGTACCCCGCCACGTGAAAACCCGAGAGGGCGCGTGGGCAAAAGCAAGAGGGGGCTGGCTTTGGCGAAAACCCGAAAGGGCGCTTAGGTCAGTAAAGTGGTAATTTTCAAATTCCTTTTCTATTATCCACCCAATGAAACTCCACAAGGGACAATCATCAAAAGCCCCGAAAATCCTTGGAACAAATCCATGTTTGACCCTCGTCATCATCGGCAAGATCGGTCGATCTCTACCCTTAACTTGGACCTTCCGTCCCTGTTAATAACCCTACCTTTGCTTCGGCATATAACCTATGCTGATGAATAAACTTGTGTTCGACCCTCGTCATCATCGGTGAGATCGGTCGATCTCTACCCCTTAACTTGGACCTTCCGTCCCTGTTAGTAATCCTACCTTTGCTTCGGCATATAACCTATGCTAATGAATAAACCTGTGTTCGACCCTCGTCATCATCGGCGAGATCGGTCGATCTCTACCCCTTAACTTGGACCTTCCGTCCCTGTTAGTAATCCTACCTTTGCTTCGGCATATAACCTATGTTGATGAATAAACCTGTGTTCGACCCTCGTCATCATCGGCGAGATCGGTCGATCTCTACCCCTTTACTTGGACCTTCTATCCCTGTTAATAACCCTACCTTTGCTTCGGCATATAACCTATGCTGATGAATAAACCTGTGTTCGACCCTCATCATCATCGGCGAGATCGGTCGATCTCTACCCCTTAACTTGGACCTTCCGTCCCTGTTAGTAAACCTACCTTTGTTTCGGCATATAACCTATGCTGATTAATAAACCCGTGTTCGACCCTCGTTATCTTCGGCGAGATCGGTCGACCTCTACTCTTAACTCGGATCCTACATCCTTGTTAATAAACCATGTCCTTTGCTTCGACATTTAACCAGTGTCGACGAAATAAATCCAGGATCAATCCTTGTCATCATCGACAAGGACGGTCAGCATCCTAGCGGTCCAGTTCTTCTGTACTCCGAATTTGAAATCAAAAAAAGAGAAAGAAATAAAAAATGGGGTTAAAAATAGAGATACCCCGCCAGACTTGCTCCTATATTAGGACAACTGCAAAAAAAGGCTATAACCCAGCTGCGGCGAAAACCCGAAAGGGCGCTACAGGCAAAAATCGGGTACCCTGTCACGTGAAAACCTGAGAGGGCGCGTGGGCAAAAGCAAGAGGGGGCTGGCTTCGGTGAAAACTTGAAAGGGCGCTTAGGTCAGTAATGTGAATAAAAAAAAGAGTAAATGAATGATGAATAGTGATGATCCATTCTCTGTCCTGAAGACCCTTCACAGGGTCGAGGCGGAGCCTTCGTCCTATATCCCACCTATATGCATCTATTGTCTACCCTTTTCGACCCTTGTCACCATCGGCAAGATTGGTCGCTACCCTATCCGGTTCTTGTCACCATCGGCAAGACCGTCTGCCCTTTTTCGACCCTTGTCACCATCGGCAAGATCGGTCGCTACCCCTTTCCGGTTCTTGTCACCATCGGCAAGACCGTCTACCCCTTTTTCGACCCTTGTCACCATCGGCAAGATCGGTCGCTACCCCTTTCCGGTTCTTGTCACCATCGGCAAGACCGTCTGCCCTTTTTCGACCCTTGTCACCATCGGCAAGATCGGTCGCTACCCCTATCCGGTTCTTATCACCATCGGCAAGACCGTCTACCCTTTTTCGACCCTTGTCACCATCGGCAAGATCGGTCGCTACCCCTATCCGGTTTTCGTCACCATCGACAAGATAGTCTGCCCTTTTTCGACCCTTGTCACCATCGGTAAGATCGGTCGCTACCCCTATCCGGTTCTTGTCACCATCGGCAAGACCGTCTACCCTTTTTCGACGCTTGTCACCATCGGCAAGATTGGTCGCTACCCTATCCGGTTCTTGTCACCATCGGCAAGACCGTCTACCCTTTTTCGACCTTTGTCATCATCGGCAAGATTAGTCGCTACCCCTTTCCGGTTTTTGTCATCATCGGCAAGACCGTCTACCCCTTTTCAACCCTTGTCACCATCGATAAGGTCGTTCGATATCTGTTGCGGTCTTCATCGCCCATATACCCTTTTGGGGTACTCCGGACTCTCGACTTGCATAGGTCATTGATTAGTCCCGAGAATAGTCACGACGCGGTGGAGCGAACACCTCACCCCTTTGCTGAAGGCGTGAGCGCTCTCCTGCCCTAGTGACTCACACACTCGGACTAGAATTGACCGGCGAATGGAAATGGAAAAGAAAAGAATAACGACATGATGGAGTCTTCTTTCAAATAGCGAGACGGAGACTTTTCATTCCTCTAAAATAAAAAGATACATGTTACGCGGGGCATTCCCCGTAATACATGAAGTTCATCAAAAAGGGGGCAAATAGAAAAGGACTACGGCAGAGGGCGTCGGAAGATGTCCTCCAGCGCCGGAATACCCAGGGAAGGATGACGGGTCAGTTCTTGCAGCTTGAACTTAGTGGCCTCCAGCTGGGATAGTCTCTCTTCGAGGGAAGTAGCCTGTCCCTCGGCCATCTCTGCCTCCTCCACCCTCTGGATCTCCAGGTGTGTTACCTCCTGAAGCTCAGCCTCTGCCCTTGAGAGTTCGGCATGTAATTCCACTATGCAGGCCGTGAGAAAGCTTCGTCACTGCAAAGAGGCGTCGGCGTCGTCTCTCATCCTCGCCGCAGTCCCTTTCAGGGAAATGAGAGCTGTCCGGCATTCAGCCCGCTCCAGTGTTACGGCCGCCAACTGGTCAGCGGCCTCCCAGCCTAGAAATTCCCTCTGGTTTACATACTTCAGGAGCAAGATCACCCGTGGAGTCCAGTCGTCCATGGGGCAACCAAAGGCCAACAGCGAGCGGGATAGATGCTCTATCAAGCCCCTCAACTGAACATAAGTTAGATCTCTGCTGGCCGTTACGGTCTGCTGGAGGGTCCCTAGAAACTGCCACACTAAGTCACTCGAGGATTGGAGACCGAGCGGCGATGTCTCGGGTAGTTCAAATTCCACTCTGATGTCCACAGTGGCCCAGATATCGTCGCCCGTCCTAGAAGATGATGATGGCATGAGCTGCAGTCCACTGCTATGGGGAACAACCAAGCTGGCCGATACGGTGGCTGGAGCCTCAATGACAACAATTTCCTTGCCTACCCCCTGGGATGGAGGTGCAACAGGAATATCAAGAGCCAGGGACGTCTGTTCTTCGACGATCTCTTCGGCTTCTATTTCGGAGGGGCCACCCTTCTCCGGAGCTGACTCTTGTGTGACTTCTAAAGGCTGAAAGTTCGCAACTGCTGCCAAACTATCAACCCTCACCAGTGCTCCGGGTCCAGCTGGAGTCATTGCCGCTGCATAGTCCTTAGGGTATCGCAGCGCGATAGGCTGCAGGACGGATGGGAGAGTTGCATGGCCCGCGCCTAGAGCCGGGAGTGGTATCTGCACCGTCATGGTTGGCAGTACCACCTCAGTCTGCACAAGAAATATATACATCAAGAGGCTGAAAGGAAAAGGGAGGAAGGGCGGCATACACCGACCATGGATGAGTCCTTACCTCGGCCGGTACTAAGCTTAAATCTCTAAAAGCAACTTCTCCGGCGCCAGCCTCTCCGCTTATAAGCGAGCTTGACGGTCCAAGACCACTCCATGACAACCGGGGTGGGCTGAAAGTCGGATGATTGCTTTCATAGGCTGAGGACGCCCCGGCATCCTCCGTCTCTGTGTCAACAGGTGGGAACTCCTCATCACTGGAGCCGCCACCATAATCAACCTGTTCAGAGGAGGAGGATCCCTCTACTCTTTCGGGACGTTCCACCGTCGGAATAGGAGCCTCGCCGGCGGAAACATCATCCGCAGCAGGAACTTCCCCTGTGCTCTCCACACCAGAAGCAACGGCGGGTAGGATCTCGAGGACAGGTTCACTCTGCCCCTGGATAGTCGCTTCCTCTGCACTCTCGAGCCCGGAAGCAATGACGGTTGTATATCAACTGAAAATTATGGCGAGAAAAGGTCAAGCCGGCTGAAGACATGAAGATTCGTGGTGGCATCGCAATTAAACTATGAATTACCTTCCATCTCCTGCCTGGGTGTTGGAGAAGGCAGATCTCTCTCTACGGGAGCAGTGGGGATTTCCTCTGCCCCTTCCCTAGCCGCAACATCTACCGGTGCCTCCAGCCATTCGACCGCGGCAACTGTGTCGGCAATCGTCAGCATGAGCTAGCCGAGGCAGTCAAAGTGGACTAACGAACTATGAAGAAAAGAAGAGCCTACCTTCAGCTTCTGGCCTTTGTATCCGAGAGGCCTCAAACTCTTCGAAGGATACAACCGAAGGAAGAACGATTGCTGATTCTCTTTTTGCGGCCTTCTTTCGGCGCTCCCGTGTCACTCGGGTCTCCGCCGCCTTCGCCTTCCCAACGGCCTCTCTCAACTAAGATCGAGTCCGCTTTCTCGAATCGCCAGGAGGCACTGGCGTCGTAGTCGGGGCCGGCTCGGGAACTTCAAAATATGATGGGTTCTGGGGCTTTATTATCAACTCCCTAAAGTTCCGGGTCTCCTCCGAAGTCGGTCGGACTGCACATGCACACAGGTGAGAATGATGCACCACAATGAAAGAAAAGAAGCTGGCCGAAGGGCCTGAATGAAGAAACGGAACATACTTGCCGGCCCCGTATAGAAGGGGAAGAGAGGCCAATAATATAGTGATGGCGTTTTGTCTCTCGAAGCTGCCTCGCGAATAAGCCAACATAAATCTCCGATCTTTTCACTCGACTCGGCCAGCAGTGCCAGGTCCTCATGACCACGAGAAGATAGGAGATAATACAGGATCAGATGGTCCAGTCCCCATCTGTCAACATATTTGAAAGAGATGTGAAGAGGTCGGTCCAAGATGGCTTCACTGGGACCACCCACTGAAAGGCCATGCGACCGAAGAAGCGCAAATAGCCAGGGGGTGTTGTCGTATAAGGCATCCCGCCTGTCTTCCTTGCGGATGAAGGTCCGATAGGGGTACAACCTATCCACCTCGGGAAGCTAGTTGGCCACAGCCGAGATAGGCTTCTCTACTGGCAGAGGGAGTTGCTGAAGAATCACCCTCTCACTGCTTACCCGACATAAACCCCGAAGGGTTTTCACATAATCATCTTTGTTGATCGGGGGCAGCTTCGGTTCAACTTTCATCTTGCGACCTTTTACAACCTTGCGGGCCTCCAGATAGGCCTTCACTTCTGTATTGGTCCAGGACTTCAACTTCTTCAAATAAGAAGATTCAATGTCAAGAACCGGCTCTGGCTGGGAATCCAGGAACCTGTGCTCTGCCACGGCCCAGCACTCTCGCCGGGTGCTCCTATAAAATCCCGTCCACGCGTTCCACCACTTGATATATTCAGGCGTGACGTGGGGGAAACGGGCAGGGGTTGGCACCCTGAAAGAAACATCCTCCCGGCGATGGAAGAAGTCCCACCATATGCGGGCATCGTCATTTGAAACTTGCCCGGCCCTATGCCTGTTGGGCAATGCAAACTGTGAAGAAGAATGTGGAATGTGCTGGTCGTAGCCAAAGTTCCGACTGAAGTGGAACGGGTAGTACGGCTCCAACCACAGAATGACGCTCTTGCGGAATACAAGGACACTCGGCCTGATAGCCAGCGCCCAATCAACCAACTCCGGCTCAAGAATAGGCCTTGTACATTTGGCCTCGGAAAGCGGATGAATATACTCCTCAGTCTCGAAGAGCTTGCACTGCCTCGTCCTGTTCACCAGCGGGCTAGAGTGGGCAGCTAAGCTCCAAAAATGAAGGACCCCGGGCGAATCCGTGGGAATACGGGCCAATTTGCCCCGAATGGCGTAGAGTTGCTCCGCTAGTAAAGATGGCTCGGCGCTTGCAAACTCTATCATCCGCGGAACAAGAGGAACCGCCTGTAACGCCCGAGGAGCTGCCTCCGGGAACAGGGTACAAACCCAAGCATTAAAAAAAATGTAACGGACCGACCGTCCGAAGACTTCTGGGGAGACGCCTCTTGTGCAGGTCCCCCAACATCTTGTAAATAAGGCATAAAGCCACCGGACAAAGAGATAGCTTGGTACCCCAAGCCATGAGACAGGCCAGATAAATGGCCTCTGCCCTAATCACGCTCTCGTCACCTTGCAGAAGAGCGAAAGAACAAAGCCAGTAAACCAGATATGCAGCATAGTGGGTGACTGCGTCAACACCAGTAGGGTTTGGGTTCTCCCCCTGCCCTCCTCTCGAAGAAGATGATGAAGCGGCCTGGCGTCGCACCCTCTTCTTCCGCTTCTGAGCCACTGGCACTATCGGGGGAAAGTCTTCGTACTTATTCTTCCCATTGAAGAAATATTGAAGCCAGGTGCCCATCCGCACCCTTCGCTTCTCGCCTGGCTTCCGAGCTTCCCTCGTGTCGTGCGATGAATGAAAGAGGGTGCGGTACGCCTTCATCAGATATCGATAGGCGTAACCCGCCAGATATCGACCGTCACCGTCGGTCTGATCTTTCAGCCAGTCGGGCCAACAAACCTCTTCATACGGTTCCCCATCGATGGGTAAGCCGCTAAGCTGCGAGAGGCTCCAGAGGTCCAGAGAGGTCACTCCCTCCGAAGTATAGAAAGTGTTATATTTGGGGCAGAACACCTCGATCATGCCGCAGCACAGGCCTCAGGAAATGGGGTAACGGTACCTTGAGGCATACACGCTGTGATATACGCCAGCCCTGGTCAGAATTGGAGCATAATGATGCAGCACATAGTCTGTGAACTCCACTGCTCCGGGCCTGAATGCGTGGGCGTCGGTGGCCCTCAGCTCGGCAAACCACCCCATAGATATCTGGTGCTTGAAGCGGACCGCCAAGCAATCCAGCAAGAATGATTCTTCACTGTACCCCCACTTCAGCGGGGCAAGAAATAAGACAAAGATCGGCTTCTCCCGGTCTACTCTGCCCGCGGAATCATTCCATCGAGCGGGTACAAATTCAGGGGCCTTGGTCAGCAGCCCGTCTTCTGGAGCCAAATCTTGCAGTCCCAGCACGACGCTCCATTTCCTAACCTCTTCGGGGAGATAAATGGGTCTTCCCCGCACCACGCAGTCCGTCAGACTGTCTCTCTCCACCAGCAGGGCCTGCTCAACTTTTCGGACAACGAACACGTCCTTCTTCCCTTGAAGGTTGAAGCGTTGGAGAAGGGACATCAGGTGTTTGTCTTTGGGATAGTCCCTCCTGGCGACACCTTCCTTGTCATAATGAAAGGAGTCGCCCCCAAGAATGAGGAGATGGCTGGTATCCAATGTGTCTGTCTCCGAATCTGAAGATTCCGCAACCACGGCCACTTGACCGTGCCCCCGATCAAGGGAATTGACGTTCGCCCACGTCACCACGGCACGAGAAGAAGAGCCGGATGCCATAACAGCTGCAAAGAAGCACATCAAATGATAAGCAAAAGTCAGAAAATAGCTGATCAAAGGCAGACTTCTGACAAAATTTTGACGGAGTCTCCCCAGCACGGGAGATTGCCAAAGGAAAGCGGGAACGCATCCACTAAAGGGACGGCCCCTAAAAGGCAGCCATCGGCATTACACCGAGGCCAAAGGAACACCCGGGGGAATAGCTCCGAGGGCAAGCCCTGCTAGAAGCCTCCCGGGGCCCAAAGAAAGGGTTTGAAACCCAAATGGACAACATCTCGCTCAGCCCGAAGGAAAGAACTGCCGCTGCTCTCGCCCTTGGCTCACTCGGCACCGGAGGGAGAGAAGAAAGGGAGGAGAGAGAAAGGAAATCGTCAAATGAGAGGCGATGAAGAAAAAATGAGGAAAAAAGGAATAAATAGGGGAGCCTCCCCATTATTAAACCGGTGCGCTATTTAGCGCGCTGGATTAAAAAACCTGTAAGCAAAAGGCGCGCCGGGAAAAGGCGCGTCGGATTAACCACCCTCAGTGCCAAGCCCGCGCCGGCAACAGGAATACACAAAGGGCCGCGCCGAATTAACGTCCAAGGCCAAGGGGGCGCGCCGGATTACCCGCGCCGTATTAACATCTAAACGGCGCTGGGTTAACGTCCATGCCGAATTAAAGACCATCCCAGGCTCCTGTCAACCGAAGAGGGAATCGTTATGGGTGAAATTCATCCGTCGGCCCTGCTGCACTCGTGCCTTGCTCGCAACACCCACGTCTGGGGGGCATTTGTTGGCACCCAAAATATGATCATCGGCGACCAAGCCATAAGGACGAATGACCCGGCCCGCTGAAGCACGGAAGCCGATAAAGATCAACATATTGAAGATTTCTCAAGCTGCCAGAGCCTCGAGTCACCCTGTATGGACACGGGGACTTCACCTCAATCGAGACAAACTCACAACCAACCGGCAGTGCGATCAAGCCTGTCCAATGAACCGACATCGACTCTGTCGTGCCGCATACACTACACCCGTTGTCCGATCAAGGACGACGATCTACCCAGTGGCTTCCTGCCTTATGAAAGGCTCTCCTGAAGATGAAGGAGTCCCCCTGGTTCCCCGAGACGGAGGACCGAAAGCTCTGACGGCAGAAGATCCCAATCACCCGGCACGGGTACTGCTTCCCGCCAAGATGGGCCCGTTAGTGGCCGAATGATCGCCCAGCTCAGGCGGAACTATCCCTGGTGTTATCCAACCCCCTAAGGAGCTTTGGGCACGAGCCAGACCAAGCCAGCAGCACGAATCATAGAGCCTAAGGCCGTGTCAGCGGAAGGCTCGTATGATCAAATCAAAGCTATTTGAAGTCTCGCGAATGGCCGTACGTCAAACTAGGAGCTTCGACAAGACATCTCGTCAAGGTTTCGATAAGCATTGGCAGGATGAACGTTCACGGTGACTCCCGGAATCATCCCCGGACTCATCGACTAGCTCGAAGCGCACGAGGAGCATTAGACTGGCGCGCCCTAAACCGGCGCGCCCCTCACTTGATGCCCTTTATCCCGGCGCGCTGAACCCCATCCGGGGCTTGGCTATTCCGGCGCGCAAAGACCCATGAAGCCCTTCCCGGCGCGCAGTTCTTCACGCCGTATGAGGCTTGGGGCTCGATCATGTATATATACAGATGGCTATTCGAAAGAAAAAGGAGAGGAAGAGGGGGCAGACAGAAGAAAAAAGAGGAGGGTCTTTCGAGAGAGGCCTTCTGAGGGGAGAGAGAGCTTTCTTGGAAAAGGGGGTTCTGTCTGAGCGTCCTTTGGTGGCCGTCTTCCTCCGTCCCGATTGAAGTCCTCCGGAGCCGGAGAAGAAGGAGTGGGCCGATACTCTATTTTTGAAAACAGGTGGGCGCCGGTGCCTGTCTTCCTCTGTCTTCCGTAGATTCTTCTCTCTTTCGGGTTTCCGTCTACCTGTTGTAAGCAAGAGAGGGGAGGGATGGCAATGATATGAGCCGACCCCTCCCCTCCTCTGTGATTCCTTCTCTTTTACTATATATTCCCTTGCGAATGATCAACGGCGACCGAGCAATGATGTCGGCGCCGGACTCTTAACGTGTAAATGATAGCCCATTCCCGTTTCTGGGATGGCAATGTGTATATGAATGTCTGGACCAGCAGGTCGAATGAATGATTCGAAACTTCTGTCCCCTTTTCTATCTATATCGATGTATATGTCTGAGTTCTTCCGCGCGTGGTCTCTGATTCCGATTTCCCCGAAGTCCCGATCATGCCCCGAAGCACCATGGGCTACAGAAACACCCCTCCCCGGGGTTTTACCATCGATCGTTCTCATGTTTGATTTAAGGGCCCCCGCATCCCCTCCGTGGACAGAGCTGCGCTTCTGCGCATGCTTCTTTCTACCGTGCTGTCAAGGGACTAACTCCCATCGATTCCTCCCTTCATATTGCCCTGTGGCTCGCGAAGTGGGAGTCGCCCTTGGGATTGCAGGGTCCATCGCCTCAACATTGCGCCATAACTATTTGAACATATGCCTCTATGTTTGGCTCGTCTCGCCTGTGCATTGATTACCCCTCTGCATTATAGTCATGTGAACCGTTCCGAGATTCCTTTATTTCGTCTTAATCGTCCGGAGTGGGGGACATTCCCCAATACTTCACACAGCTGCTGGGCGATCGAGAACTCTACCCCTCGATGGTAGATGTTTCCCCAAGGCCATAGCAGATAGCAACAGGGGTCTTAGCCTAACAGGCTTAGCCCCGACAATCTGAGACCCAATCGAGGCCAAGAGATGTATGCTCCTCGTAGGCCAGCCCTCGGAGCTTCACCCTCTTGGTGGTCGGTTCCTCCATGGGATGTGCCGTAAGCTATGGGTTGTCCACCCCTCGCAGGCTAGTCCTCGGGGTGCTGCTCCCATCATAAGCGGCTTCGTCCCTCTATCTCTTCACTCATGGAGTCTTGGTGCCCCTCGCAGGCTAGTCCTCGGGGTATCCTATCCGATGGGATTTTGCTGGATGCCACTGTGCAGACCGGCGGTTTAGGGGCGTACTCCATGAGTGAGTATGACCCCGTTTCTCCCCTGCAACTCTTCATGTTCTGGGGAGATGCTGCCAAATTTTAGACAGACTAAGAATGATTAAGCTATAATGAGATGCTTGTTTTGGATCCAATCAACTCAATGCTTGAGTGGGAACCTCGCACTGACTCTTTGCATCATTTCCAAAGGGTCCTGGACTTCAATCAAACGATTAGTTGGTCCAAATAACTCCATAACTTTCAATAAAAACTTAAATAAACTCAAAGGGTTTCAGAAATGCTTAAAAACAAGCTAAAGCGGCGCGGCCCTAAACCGGCGCGCCTTACTACGGCGCGGCCCCCCACCGCGCCGTATTAACATGTGACTCATGATTTCCCTTTTTTTCCTGGGCCCATTCCCGGCGTGCCTTTGATAGGCGCGCCCCATTCCCTGCGCGCCGTTTTAGCTGGTTATAAGGCTGCGCCGGATTAACGCTTCACCTACGCTTTACCACGCCGGATTAACCCTTTTTACCTACGCTTTACCGTGCCGTGGAAGCTATCTCTCGCGCCGTTTCACGTCTTTATGTCGTTCTAATCTCTCGTTCGCTTTCAGGGCAATCCTGGCCTCCCATGGTCGATATTGACTACCCTAATTAGCGGTAGATTAAGTAAGGCAAGGGCTGTTCATGCTCCGAATAACCTCTTTACCATGTTGACTATCATGTGTGTGAACACTTTGCTTTCGTCATCACCCTTGTGCTATCGTTTCCCTCTCTTATGACGGGGATCAACGAATGTGATTGAGCATTGCTTATTGTCATAATTCTGTTTCCATGCTCAGTATAGTTATCATCATCATGCCTGCATGCTTGCATAGACCCTCGGGTATATCGAATGGCTTTGACGGAAGGTTGGGTTACGCCCGATCGGAAGTTTCCGCTATGCGCGATGGTGGTCTTCGGACCTACGTCCTCCTCCACGCACCAAAGGTCTCTAATTCAATAAACCATGCCTCTCCTGCATGACAGATAGCCGCATCTCGCATGATTCCGTCATGTTAGTAACATTGCATCCTTTATTCCGGCCTTGACAGCCCACTATCTCGGCAATTAATCAAAGGTGTTCCCTCCTCGTGGGGGATGTAATTAACGCCATAACCTTTATGGTATGGCGGACTGCTGGTCCCGACCGAACCTCACATTTGTCTGACCAAGTCAGAACGAGCGCACAATAAAGTTATCACGTACGTGACTGGCACGCCCGCGTCGTCAATCAGTCAGTTAATTACCATTTAGTTAATTGGTTGATCGACACGTGAAATAATAATAAGATATAAAAAAAGATACGCAAACACTAGCTTAAAAACCGTGTGATGGGAACACCCCTCCGCCATCCCCAGGCGGGTCGGTACTCAAAGACCTTAGGGCTACAACAGTGGTTCCATCGTAAGGAAAGTAAAGCTATTCTATTGGGGTCGAAAAACATGCCATTACTTCATAAAATAACTCATACATGGCGTGTAATCATTATTGAACGCATTAAGAATAGGCCGGCAGCTTTTTGAAACTAACAGGCGTGTGGCGGTCTGCTGCCACCGCGTCAGGGAGTGTGACAGTCGGGGAAGGGCGCATTACATTGACTATGACGCGTCCGCCCCTGGCCGTTACAGCCACCCGAAGCACCAGCTTCAATCACTCAAACGAAGTGTAACGCGCTCCCTGAGGCGCGTTACGGTGTCCTGACTGTCTGGAAAGGGCGCATTACATCAACTGTGGCGCGTCCGCCCTTGGCCGTTAGAGCCACCCGAGATCGAAATCGACCCACAGTTTTTCAAGCCGTTTAAACACGGCGTAACGCGCTCGCGCAAGCGCATTAGGGCACCCTGACGGCCGCCCGACAGGCCGTCAGGCCAACCGCCAAACCCGGTCAACGGAAATCAACAGAAGTGTAACGGTCGGGAACCTGACCGTTACACACACTGTGACGCCCCTCCAAAGGGCCGTTACAGTTCTGTAACGCGTCCCCCATGGACCGTTACGTGTGTGATAGTTCCTGGAAGGACCGTCACACCGTCTGGGTTACGGACGGGTTATGTTTGAAAATGGGTTCCCTCCCGGGCGACTGGAATCGCCGGGTAACGACGAAAACCTGTAAAACCTGTCAAACCACACGTCCTAAACAACATAATACCAACAAAAATAACCACATGCAATGCCCACAATGGATTATACATGAAGAACAAAGCTTAACCCCCCAAAAATGGAAAATAACCATTATGCATGCTACGGGAGTCTAATCAAGCAAACAAGCTATGGGAAATGATCCTAGCGAGATCAAGATTCCATCCCCCTACCTCGTGCAAGCCGGAACGGCCGATTAAGCCGCATGCACCGAAGAGGGTTCACCGAGCCTTCTCACTCTGTCTCGCTCCCACGAGCCACGAATCACGCCGTAGTGGGTATCAACGCGTTCCTCTCGACGCGAGGAATCCACCGGCACCTTCCACGCCTCGAACCGTCGTCGTTTCGCCTGAATCCCAAGGAGAGGGGGGATGGGCGATCAGACGAGAGAGAGAGGGCGTGAGGGTGAGATCGAGATCGACGAGGGAGAGAGAGAGAGGGTGAGGGATTAAAGGAAAAAAAAGATTAATATATATAATATATTCATTATATATAAAAATCTTATTATTTCCATATAAAACCTCAATTAAATCCAATTAAATCCGGAAAAATACCAGAAAAATTTCTAAAAATCCAGGAAAATAGCCGAAAATTCCAGAATGAAATCTAGGTCCGAACCACTAAGAATCCATTAAGGCACGGGCCTCACAGCCCCTCCCTCCTAATAAAAATTTCACCCTCGAAATTTACAACAAAGGATAAGGAGGAAACTGAGAAAAGAATTATACCTCACTACAATAAGAAAGGAAAAAGCTGACGCATCTCATCTTCACGTTCCCAAGTAGACTCATTACCGGAGTGGCGCTGCCAAGCAACTCTTACCAGAGAGATAACCTTATTTCTCAACCGCTGCTCACGACGGTCTTCAATTCCAATAAGGAACTCTGGCGTAGATAAATCAGCAGTCACTTCGGGCCTAACTGAATCATCGAGAACATGGGATGCATCTGGCACATATTTCCTCAACTGAGAGACGTGGAACACATCATGAATAGCTTGCATAGCCGCTGGTAGTTGCAATCGATAAGCCACCTGACCCACAGCTTCAACAATAGGAAACGGGCCAACATAACGCGGACTAAGCTTTCCACGCTTCCCAAATCTGGAAACACCTTTCATCGGAGATACCTTGACAAAAACCATATCTCCAGGCTCAAATTATAGTGGACGTCTGCGTTGATCTGCATAGCTTTTCTGTTGACTCTGAGCTGTCAACAATCTCTGTCTGATCAGACGAACCACATCAAAACACGGCTGCACCATGTCGGGTCCCGTCAAAAGTCTATCCCCAACATCAAACCAGTTCAGAGGAGTACGACAAGGACGACCATACAGTGCCTCATAAGGAGCCATGCCAATACTGGAGTAAAAACTATTATTATAAGCAAATTCAACAAGTGGCAAATGTTGATTCCACGAACCTTGCCAATCAAGGCAACACGATCTCAGCATATCTTCCAGGGTCTGAATAGTCCTCTCCGACTATCCATCTGACTGTGGATGATACGCTGAACTGAAGGCTAACTCAGTGCCCAAAGCTTTCTGAAAACTGCGCCAGAAGCCGTAGGTAAAACGTGGATCACGATCTGACACAAGTGAAATAGGAATTCCATGCAGTGGCACAATCTTTTGCACATAAAGTTTGGCCAACCTCTGCGCATTCCAAGCAACTCTTAGTGGCAACAATCTGGCAGTCTTAGTCAGTCTGTCAACAAGCAACCAGATGCCATCAAAACCTTGAGAAGTCCGAGGCAAACCCACCATAAAATCTGTAGTAACATGGTCCCATTTCCACATTGGAATCTCTAACGGCTGAAGTAATCCACCTGGCTTTTGATGTTCGGCTTTAACCTGCTGACAAGTCAAGCACTTGGAAACAAATATCGCCACATCTTTCTTCATACCTTGCCACCAAAATTGCTTTTTCAAATTTTGATACATTTTGGTGACACCTGGGTGAATAGCAAAGTGGGATCCATGGGCTTCACTCAGAATTGCAAATCTCAATGCATCCTCTGCAGGGACACAATCTGCCATGGAAACTGATGACCATCTCATCATCAAATTCCACATCATATCTTGATATAATACGGGCCAAATCAGGATCAGCTTGTTGGGCTTCTTTAATCTGCTGATATAAAGCTGAACCCAACGCCAAACTAGCACAAACTACTATCCTCGGATCGGCAGGGATCTCTACACTGAATGCCTCACTCGGAAGCTGTTCCCACAATTTCTATTCATGAAGCAACAGATGACTGACTTGCACCTTCCTGCTCAGAGCATCAGCCACTACATTCATTTTACCCGGCTGATAGGAGAGTGTAAAGTCATAATCTTTCATGTATTCCATCCAGCGACGTTGCCTGAGATTCAGATCTTTCTGGGAGAATATATACTGTAAACTCTGATGATTAGTAAAGATTTGAAACTTCTCACCATACAGATAATGTCTCCAGATCTTTAATGCAAAAATAACTGCAGCTAGCTCCAAATCATGCGTGGGATAATTTTCGTCATGCTGTTTCAATTGCCGAGATGCATATGCGATAACCTTTCCATGTTGCATCAGCACTGCACCCAAACCTACTCGAGAAGCATCTGTGCAAACAACAAATCCACCCGAACCGGAAGGCAAAGTCAACACTGGAGAAGAAGTCAAGAGCCTTTTTAATTCAACAAAGCTATCCTCACACTGATCCGACCAGACAAAAGGCACATCTTTACGAGTCAGTCTAGTCATTGGTGCTGCAATCTTTGTAAAATCCTGAATGAATCTTTGATAATACCCAGCCAAACCTAGAAAACTTCTGATCTCTGTCACAGTTCTCGGTTTCTGCCAATTCAGAACAGCTTCAATCTTTGCAGGGTCCACTGCTACTCCATCACCAGAAATCACGTGGCCAAGAAAATGAATCTCCCGAAGCCAGAATTCACATTTACTGAACTTCGCATAAAGCTCGTGATCTCTCAGAGTCGGCAGAACGATTCTCAAATGCTGCACATGGTCTTCGTCAAAAGCAGAATAAACCAGAATATCGTCAACAAAGATCACCATGAACTGATCCAGATATGGACGGAAAATACGCTGCATTAGGTCCATAAAGGCTGCTGGAGAATTCGTCAAGCCAAACGGCATTACCAAAAATTCATAATGACCATAACGAGTACTGAAAGTTGTCTTCTCCACATCAGATTCCTAGATCCACAATTGAAAGTAGCCAGACCGAAGGTCAATCCGCGAAAAGACAATAGCAGACTGTAACTGGTCAAACAAATCACCAATCCTGGGAAGCGGATATTTATTCTTGATAGTCACCTGATTCAATTGTCTGTAATGAATACAAAGTCTCAGGCTTCCATCTTTCTTTTTCACAAATAACACTGGACCACTCCATGGAGAAAAACTGGGGCGAATATAGCCTTTTTCCAGCAATTCAAGCAATTGTGCTCGCAGTTCTTTCAATTCAGCTGGAGCCATTCGGTACGGTGCCTTTGCTAACGGGGCTGTACCTGGAATCAGTTCAATCACCATTTCTATTTCTCGCTCTGGAGGCAATCCTGGCAACTCATCAGGGAACTCACAGACAACAGGAATATCACTGACATCCTGTCGTGGTTTCTCAACAGCAGCCACAGAAGCTAAGAATCCCTGGCAACCTGCACTAAGCAACCTATAGGCTCGAATAGCAGAAATAATCAAGCGAGAAGAACGGGATCGAATACCTTGGAAATAAAATGCCGATCTCCCCTGTGGTTGAAAATAAACTTTCTTCGATCTGCAGTCAACCACATCTCCATATTGCTCCAACCAATCCATACCCAGAATTACGTCATAATCTGCCAGCTGCAACGCATACAATCTCACCGGCAACTGATGATTATTAATCATAACAGGAGATTCATCCAAACACAGAGGTGTAATCATGAAATCTCCATAAGGCAACTCAACAAAAAGTTCACAAGTCACTTCTGATGTCGGCTCCTCGATGCATGCAATGAAATCCTCAGAGATAAAAGAGTGAGAAGCACCTGAATCAAATAAGACACGAGCTGAATGACCATAAATCATAATCGTACCTTCAACCAGATGAGATGCAACCGCTTCAGCTCGAGTAATGTGAGAAACCTTGCCCTTCTGCTTCTTAGATCCGGCTGAAGACTGCTGGGAAGACGCTGAAGCTTGAGAATAAAATTGCTGTTGAGGTTGAGGTAACGAAGGAGGTCTGAATTATGACTGTTGGGGCTGAGAAAACAGAGGAGCCTGCACCGGCCTCGGCCTCAGCGGGCAATCTCGAACAATGTGACCAGGCTGGTCATAACGAAAACAGACCACAGGAAGAGAACACAGCTGACCCTTATGGTGACCACCGCATCTCCGACAAGTCCACGGCTGACTGACAGCAGAACTCTGACGACTCTGGGAAGAAGGCGCTGTCGGCTGCTGAACAGTACCCGTACCAGGTGATTCTTGCTGAAAGAACTTCTTCTACTTCTTGAACCTTTTGAACTTGGGCTTGGAAGAGGAAGAAACACCACTAACATCTGGCTGAACCGAGGGGACTCCTGACACTGGCGGTCGGTAAGTCTGTTGAAACTGCATTGTCGGCTGAACCAACCCCGTTTGTGGATACCCTCCTGGTCTCGCCATCTCCAGCTCAAGTGCCACAGCTGCCTGGCACGCACCATCAAGATCAGCAACACGACTCGCGATCAAGGGCAATTTCAACTCTGGCCTCAACCCTCGCAAGAATTACTGAGTCTTCAACGCCTCATTACCAAGCACATGGGGCGCATACTGACCCAATTCCATAAATTTATTCCGACATTGAAGTACAGTCATATCGCCCTGAAGCAATTCCATGAACCGGTACATCTTTGCCATTTACAAACAGGCAGGAGTATAGGCACGCTCGAAAGCTGCCACAAACTCTGCCCAAGTGATCTGCCGAAGGGGCCTGGAATGAAATGCAATCTGCCACTCGGCTTTCCACCACGTAATGGCTGTACCTAGGAGTTGAAATGCTGCAAGCATCACTTTCTCGTCCTCCGCACACTCCATTGATAAGAACATGCGCTCAATCGCATCCAGCCACTACCTCGCTACCTCTGGATCTGGTTGTCCGTCGAAAGCTGGCGGATTGAATAGAAGAAATTCTTTCAAAGCCTTGCCTCGACTACCAGGCGCTTCAACTTGAGGAGCAACGACTGGCGCTGGAGGAGGAACTATAGGAATAGCAGAAACAGTAGGAACTGTAGGAGGCGGTGTAGAGCCACTCTCTTCTCTAGGCGCACGCCTAGGAACTCGAGGAGGTCTTCCTCGACGAGGCGGCATCTTGCAACTGCCGAACACATAAAACAACGGTAAATCCGTCAATCATACGGAAAACATCCTAAGCCAGCAAAAGACAACATGAAGGGACCAGCTCTGGACAAGTGCAAATTCCAATTCCTTATACAAATCCTCAACTCCGCTCTGATACCAACTGTGACGACCCAGAGCGTCGGATACCGATATACCGATAACATCGATACACCGATACCAGGAACTGGGGAAGGCACCCAAGAGGCTGATGAGGCCCCTGAAGGGTTAGTGAAGTTTGTCGAGGGGATGCATAATGAATTGCAATCACAAGCGCGCATATTAGAATTAATTTAACAGAAGTGCGGAAGCAATTTAAAATAAACAAGTGCTAAATATATAAACTAGTCCAGAGGCACAAAAGTGCTAGTCCACAAGTACAACTACTCGGGGCATACCCCGGCAAAAGTACAAAAGAGGGCCAAAAAGGCGACCCGACAAGAGCTGGCTGCTAAGAACGGTCCCCAAGCGCACGGGAAACACCGGGAGACGACGGGCGCGGCTCACCTGAAAAGAGAAGGGTGAGTCACAGCCAGACTCAGTAGGGGTCACGCGGATCCCTACCTCGCACTAAACAAGCATACATGCAAAAATAAAGGCAATTAGAGCATGCATTTAATTAAATTAACAGGCATCGGCATGAATAAACTAATCACAGTAAAGTTGTAAAATCTAGCTACACAGCCAAAACATGCCAATAACAATTAAATATAATAGACAGAAACTAATTCTACCAATAGAAAGTGCCTCAACTAACCAAGCCACAGGGAACATGACAACTACTGGGAACAGAAACCAGATGCGTCCACTGACGGCTTACACTGCGTCTCAAGCACTCGCAGTCAGTACACGACAAGCTGAGCACGTAAACAGTACCAAACCAAGTGACCAGTCAAAGTGACACTCGTCAGTGTCAGTCCACAGCCTCTGACCACGTGTGCACACACTGACTCTCGCATGAGCCAGGCCCTCTAGCTAGTTTTCCCCCTCGGTAGGACGCTACCGTTGGCGGGGAGCCCACGGTACTAGCTTAAAAATCGTGTGATGGGAACACCCCTCCGCCATCCCCAGGCGGGTCAGTACTCAAAGTCCTTAGGGCTACAACAGTGGTTCCATCCCAAGGAAAGTAAAGCTATTCTATTGGGATATAAAAACATGCCATTACTTCATAAAATAACTCATACATGGCGTGTAATCATTATTGAACGCATTAAGAATAGGCCGGCAGCTTTTTGAAACTAACAAGCGTGTGGCGGTCTGCTGCCACCGCGTCAGGGAGTGTGACGGTCGGGGAAGGCGCATTACATTGACTGTGATGCGTGGGCCCCTGGCCGTTACAGCCACCCGAAGCTCCAGCTTCAATCGCTCAAATGAAGTGTAACGCGCTCCCTGAGGCGCATTACGGCGTCCTGATGGTCAGGAAAGGGCGCGTTACATCGACTGTGACACATCCGCCCCTGGCCGTTAGAGCCACCCGAGACCGAAATTGACCCACAATTTTTCAAGCCGTTTAAACACGGTGTAACGCGCTCGCGCAAGTGCGTTAGGGCACCCTGACGGTCGCCCGACAGGCCGTCAGGCCAACCGCCAAACCCGGTCAACGGAAATCAACAGAAGTGTAACGGTCGGGAACCTGACCATTACATACACTGTGACGCCCCTCCAAAGGGCCGTTATAGTTCTGTAACACGTCCCCCATGGACCGTTACGGGTGTGACGGTTCCTAGAAGGACCGTCACACCGTCTGGGTTACGGATGGGTTATGTTTGAAAATGGATTTCCTCCCAGGCGACCGGAATCGCCGGGTAATGACGAAAACCTGTAAAACCTGTCAAACCACACGTCCTAAACAACATAATACCAACAAAAATAACCACATGCAATGCCCACAATGGATTATACATGAAGAACAAAGCTTAACCCCCCAAAAATGGAAAATAACCATTATGCATGCTACAGGAGTCTAATCAAGCAAACAAGCTATAGGAAATGATCCCAGCGAGATCGAGATTCCATCCCCCTACCTCGTGCAAGCCGGAACGGCCGATTAAGCCGCATGCACCGAAGAGGGTTCACCGAGCCTTCTCGCTCCGTCTCGCTCCCATGAGCCACGAATCACGCCGTAGTGGGTATCAACGCGTTCCTCTCGACGCGAGGAATCCACCGGCACCTTCCACGCCTCGAACCGTCGTCGTTTCGCCTGAATCCCAAGGAGAGGGGAGATGGGCGATCGGACGAGAGAGAGAGGGCGTGAGGGTGAGATCGAGATCGACGAGGGAGAGAGAGAGAGAGGGTGAGGGATTAAAGGAAAAAAAATAAGATTAATATATATAATATATTCATTATATATAAAAATCTTATTATTTCCATATAAAACCTCAATTAAATCTGGAAAAATACCAGAAAAATTCCTAAAAATCCAGGAAAATAGTCGGAAATTCCAGAATGAAATCTAGGTCCGAACCACTAAGAATCCATTAAGGCACGGGCCTCACATGCCGTATGAGGGATGCTCATGCGGCATGCCCTCGGCGTGAGCCTAGCAAACACACACACAAATCTCCCGGAGGCGGGTGTTTGGGCTAGACGCCGTATGAGGGATGCATATGCGGCATGCCCCTGGCGTGAGCCTAGCAAACACACACAATTCTCCTTAGCGCGCCCTTGTAGTCTGGGGTTGAGCTCCTTGCATTGATGCTTCATCCATCTGGTGCTTTTTCCATGCCCTTTAGGCTCCCAAGGGGGGGCTTTTATAGTGGAAGGTGAAGGGTCACAGGGGGTTTACGCGGACCAGCTAAGGGGGGTGAGTTGGTCCGCGTAAACCCCCCTTGGATGGGGGTTTACGCGGACCAGCCATGGGGCCCTGGCAGGTCCGCGTAAACCCTCCCCCATGGGGGTTTAGGCGGGTTTGACCACGGGTCTGACTGGGGATTTGACTGGGGATTGACTGAGGGTTTGACCGAGGGTTGATTGAGGGTCTGATTGGGGGTTGACTAAGGGTTGACCGAGAGTTGAAGGAGGGTTTGACTGACATTTGAGTTATGGTTGACTAAGGGTTGACTAAGGGTTTGACTGAGAGTTAACTGGGGGTGACTGAGGGTTTGACTGAGGGTCTTATTGGGGTTTGACTGAGGGTCGACTGAGGGTTTGACTAAGAGTTGACGGAGAGTTTGACTGAGGGTTGACTGAGGGTCTGACTGGGGTTTGACTGAGGGTTGACTGAGGGTTTGACTGAGGGTTGAGTAAGGGTTTGACTGAGAGTTGACTGAGGCTTGACTGAGGGTCTGACTGGGAGTTGACTGAGGGTCTCGAGTCAAGCTCAGACTTGCTGTAGAGTGGCTGGATCATACGCGCCCCCCAAGTGCTCGGGAAAGTTCCCGACACGCGTGTGCGGGTCGTGTAAGGGTGCTGTGAGCTCCTGAAGCTTGCGGTTGGCCTTGACGAGTCTTCCTTTGACTTCAGAGGGATGGAGGGAGGCAACTTGAGGGTAGACCCCAGCCTCATTGCTGGGCGCCACGTTGCGTGTCTTGTGGTCAGGGTGCCCCCGGGTCGGCTCGGGTAGCTGCGTTGAACGCGGGTAAACCCGCAAACTGAGTGATCGGGGGTGGGATTGACCGATTACTGATGTTGTCACGGGTCGCGGCTAGCTAGTTAGGACCCTTGCTTGGGCCCGGTGACTGGGGCGTCCACATGACGATGCCGTTTGTCTGGTGGTTGGGGTGACCCTCGCTCCTCGGCGAAGAGTCGCCTGATGCGGCAGGTTGTTCTGAGTCCCGAGTTAACCCGGTTGTTGAAGCGTCGGCGGTATAATACCGTATGCAGGGTGTCCAGAGGTGATCCCCGAATCTTCACATAGTGCCGTAAGGTGTAGATTCTAAGAAATCCACTTAGAACAATTAAAAGGAAAAAGGAAATGAATAGAAGAATGGGAAAAGAGGGAGAAAAGGGGAGCATGAGAGGATGCTAAGGGGAATGTGATCGCCAGAGACGCGAGGGCCTCAAAGGATATAACAAATAATCAATGGAGGGATCGCGATATAAATACCTTAAATGCGGAGGAGATTGTGAGTGCACCTTCTCTTTCTATCGGCCGGCCGATGAAGAGAGTTTTCCTTGATTGATTACCCTTGCAAAATTAACAAACACCAATAAACAAATATGGATTAGAAACCAAGATGTGTAGCATCAAATCCAAATGTAAATATGGACATAGAAAGCATGGATATGAACACACCTTATTGGTGTTTGGCCTTTAAAACCCCTATGCAAAAGGGTAGGTGAAAGATGATGTATGATGAAGAATAGAGGGAGATGTGCAAGTGTTGCACTAAGGGAGATGTGCTAGAGTGCACAACAGGGGAAGATCTCAATAAAGAAATAAAAGAAAAAATGATATGATGCATGCAATTAACTAAAGCAAAAATAAGAGATAGGAGGGGAATGCTTAGTGGTTTTCTCCAATTTGGCTTCAAGCTAGGATGAAGATCTTCAATGGAGGAAGAAGATGATGTAGAACTCCATGGATGTAGAGGCTTCAAATCTTCAATAGAGGAAGAAGAACTCCATGGATGAAGCTTTTAGGTGCATGGGAGTCTTTCTCCTTGAGCCTTTGGTCCGGCAGCACCTCCTCTTGAATTGATCTTTTGTTATTTCACAAGGGAGAGAGAGATTCTATTTATAGGGTTGAAATTCGGAATTAATTCCAAGGGAAATTAGGAAAACATATTTTAGTGGGATTTGGAAGAGATAAACATTAGGCAAGTGTCCCTTCAACATTGGAAAGTCATAGGAACCCTTTCCCAAGTGAAAAAGGAGGTTAAATGAGGAAAGGAAGGGAAATTCGGAATTAATTCCAAGAGAAAATAAGAAAACATGTTTTAGTTGGATTTGGAAGAGATAAATCTTAGGCAAGTGTCCCTTCAACCTTGGAAAGTCATAGGAACCCTTTCCCAAGTGGAAAAGGAGGTTAAATGAGGAAAGGAAGGGAAATTCGGAATTAATTCCAAGAGAAAATAAGAAAACATGTTTTAGTTGGATTTGGAAGAGATAAACCTTAGGCAAGTGTCCCTTCAACCTTGGAAAGTCATAGGAGCCCTTTCCCAAGTGAAAAAGGAGTGTAAGTGAGGAAGGGAAGGGGTGCTGATGGAGTTCGGAATTGAACAAGAATTGACGACCTTGGTCAAGGCGTTAATTGAAATCACGACTGGGACAAAGGCGTTAATTCACGGATTTAATTTTAGAAATAAAAACTTTCTGTATTTAAAAATGATGAAGAGACGCCTGAGGGAGAGGTGTTATTTAAAAACACGACCCAAGGAGGGTCGTTAATTCTTATTTTTCTATTTTGGAAACCAGAAAATTCCAGAAACTGACGCCTTTACCTCTAGTCGTCCTTTCTTCAAAACGCGCCTCAGACCAGGCCGTTAATTAAAACACGCCCCACTTCAAGTCATGAAATTCAAAAAATAGATAAAATTGCCCAAAAAAATCCAGAAAAATAGGGAAAAATAAGAAGAGGGAAAAAAAGGGAGAAATCCAAGAAAATTGGGGAAAATAACTCAAACAAAATTAATTGGAGGGTCAAATTGGGGCATTACAAGGTAATACGAGATGCACTCACAGTAACGTCAATTTTGGCATGTCTACAGCTGCCCCACCTTGGCGTCTGCTTTGCAAGGGAGCAGAGCAAACTGAAAAGTAGATGCCAAGGTGTGATGAGACACGCAATCAACATCACATGATAAGAATGAAATCAAAAGCTCGAGATGAAGTAATCTCAGGAAATTCAATGAAATCAACGATGTTTGGATAAGAGGAGGAGTGTGCACGCGGGCACGAAGGAGAATGATCAACTTCCAGCGCGGTGGAAGTACCCCAGTTCACAAACCTGTAGGTTTCACCATTGGGGAGCGGTTACCAGCCAATGTGGATGTGCTGCAGCCAAGGTGGATCAAAGTAAAAGGATTGAGATAAGATGATAAAAATCCAAACAAGGAGCTTTCGAGAAAATGACCCAAAACAGTGACAAAACGAACTGAGGATTCCATCAGTTATGAATATCTCATATCTGGAAAGATTAAGATTAATTTGACTCTCCAAATCAGCTTATCAGAATGATTTTCCAAAAATTGTTTCAAACTCCTATATGAATGCATGCTGGGTTTAAAAGAAAAAATTAAAACAAATGAAAATATAAGATAATCAAGGATAATATAGTTAAACTGCCAAGACTGGGTCAAAAAACCCATTCTGCGAGCCGATACTAAGCCGAAGCCCGTTTATCCACGCATCAACTCGCAAAAGGGAACCATCGTCCCCAGTCTTGGACGGCTCAACGGCCTATCCGTGTGACTAAGACTCCTCTGGAATCATCATTATTTTTGATGAAGGGGAACTCAAATCTCAGATTTACCAAAGTCACAAGGTCCTTGATATAATCTAGTAGCGTATGTAACATATAGTAGAATGCATACAGGGGGGATGGTGATAGCAATGAGCATGGGGGAACTGAGAAATGAGGTGCAAGCACCGTGGGGCTTGGATGATGATGCCCAGTCGGTGGGACCAAGAGCTTCTTCCTGCGCTCAAAGATTCATCAGCCAAGATATAAAAGATAACAAGCAATGAATAAGGCATTTAAGCATAGCAAGCATAGCATGAATCAAAGCATCAATAGCATGTATGTATCATATCATGAATAGTATTCAAGTGTGCACAGCGTGAAAGGCATGAATAACATAGATAGCATCATTAAAGCATAGATAGCATAGCATCATTGTTTGTCGTTTGTCATGAGGATGACAGCTTGGCTAATCAAGATTTGGAGTTGAATGATCAAGATCTGATAATGCCCATCGGCGGAGTGATCAGCAAGATTTGATAAAAAAGATTTGGAGATGAATAATCGGAGTAATGCGTAGCAAATTATGAAGATGTGATCAATTGTGAACATGGGAAGAATCAAAAGGTAGATGGCAATGAATGGAGAGGACTCATCCCGTGCTCTTGGTCCTTGCAAAGTTGTCGTTCCTGCAAAAGCACCATCAGAAAAATACAATACAATTTTTTTGAAATATGCAAATTTTTATGAGTTTTGAAAATATTTGAATTTTTATGTAGATTTTGAAAAATATTATTTTTGTTGGATTTTGATCAGGAAATATTAATTTTTTTTTGGATTTTGGCTTAGAAAATATAAATTTTTTTTGGATTTTGACTTAGGAAATATTCAAGTTTTTTTTATTTTTTTTTCTTTTGATTTTTTTGATTTTTTTGTTTAGACATTGTTAATGCAGCATCAAAGGGTGTTTTTGAACCACTGGCTAGGGGTCCTTGTTCCTTCCCCTTTTGCTAAAATTACCCAAAGCCGAGCGTGCATTGAAGGGTGGCGCCCTATAACTGACTGCCCTTGATTAACGGTGCTCCTACCAAGGCCATACCCGAGAAACATTCGGTCTTAGAGGGAGAAGAGAAGAATAATTGAGGATAAGCTTTATGCAGGATGGGAGATGTCGGGACTTGAATTCTTTCTAAGGTGTTTCCCCTCAAAGAGGTAGTCTGTTGTGCCGGGGCTTTGTGCCTTTGATTTTTAGACCTTTGACATACATACGACCAGGGTTTTCCCTGCGGGGACTTTGCCACTCTTGACATGCCATAATTCACAATTTTACTTTTATCGAAATTTTGACTTGATTTTCATAATAGCCCTTTTGGCGAGATGTATATCATGAAAACTCATATGAAAACTCATATTGATTTTGGGTCAAGACTGCCCCTATTTGAGACTCCTCTCGTATTGGGGATTACCCTGGGTGGGTCATCTCATCCGTCAACCTCTTGCCCCTGCATTCGGCCGAGTAAAGAAGAGAAAAGACTTTCAGATATACTCATGGCATGGCCAAAGTAGGGACGGTGTTTAACCAAAGGAGCCGGCTAAGGACGCCGTGAAGTGTGTAGAATGCCCAGCTAAGGGTTACTCTTAACAAGCAGGGAGAGAACGTTGAATTCCCAGCGTGGGGTTTTTATTACCAAAGGTGCTGCAAAAACAAGCCTAAAAGACTATTTTGAGAATGATTTAGTAAAGATAAAGATTCGACCTAGGATAAAGGTCTTGACTACCACTCTTAATCTTGTTAAGAAGCACTTTATTTTGAAAATCATCGTGAAGCAATGAGATAATGATATCATGAAATGAGTACTTATGCCAATATGTTACCTTGGAACCTTTGTAGAAGCAGCTGTCAGAGGCGAGGTTGATCATCGTGGGATAGTCCTCTTTGGCAGTCAAAAGGATTGGAAGCAAAGGGTTTGAAAGTGGCTTAACAAGAAGGAGTGGTGCCAAGACCAGACTCAGACGAATAAGGAAAAAAAGGAAGAGAGGCGAGGGCTAGAACTCCCTCACTAAGGTGTGGAGACCATGATCACATGAAAGGTCTACAGAAGAAGCGGAGAATTAGAAGGAGGAGTGAGGACTAAAGCCTCGAAAGCAGTGAGAGAATGGGCAGATGCCCAAGGTAGTGGATGTGGAAGAAGTTGGGTCGGACCCATGATCAGGAGGAATTAGAAGAAGAAATTGATAGATGGAAAGAGACGGACCCGGAGGGTCCGGAGGTTGTGGAGGAGAATCCTGATAGGAGGAATCCGTGGGCTCCGGAGGGATAAAATATCGAGGGACGCGGTGCCCTGGGAAGAAATAGGGAAAAAGATGATGGAAAAGGAAGAAGAAAGTGAAGGATGTGATGTCCTGGAAGAGTAGAAAGATGAATCGGAAGAAAGATGGATGGTCCGGAGGTTCCGGGGGAATGAGATGCCGAGGGACGCGGTACCCAGGGAAGAGTGGATGAAAAGGATCAGGAGGGTCCGGAGGTTCCAGAGGAATGAGATGCCGAGGGACGCGGTGCCCGGGGAAGAGTGGATGAAAAGGATCAGGAGGGTCCGGAGGTTCCGGAGGGATGGAATCAGAAGGGTCGGGATGTCCCGAAAGAAGATAACGAGAATAAGATGGAGAATCCGGAGGTTCCGAAGGAAGAGAATCAGAAAGGGCGCGATGCCCTGGGAGGAAGGAAAGAGAGTCCGGTGGTTCTAGACGGGGAAGGTACCATGGGACGCGATGCCCAAGGAGAAGAGAAAGATCCGGAGGTTCCGGAGAAAGAAGACGGAAAGGGGCGCGATGTCCAAGGGATAAAGAGAGGGGTGAAAGATCCGGAGGTTCCGGAGGAAGAAGATAGAAAAGGGCGCGATGCTCTGGGAGAAAGTCCAGAGGTTCCGGAGGAAGAAGACGGAAAGGGGCACGATGCCCAGGGAGAATCAGTAAGAAGCCCAGAAGATCCGGACTTGAGGGTGTGTAGGGGCGCGATGCCCAAAGAGCGAGATCCGGAGGTTCCTGAGGAAGCAAATATCGAGGGACGCGATGCCCAAGGAGGACGGGTGAGAAATCCGGGGAGTGCGGATGCAATAGTTGGAAAGGGGCGCGATGCCCTGAGGGATGATTGGAGGGGACACAATGCCCGGTGAGTGTAAGAGGACCTGGAGATCCCGAAGATAGAGGCGGAAGATATGGGAAACGTGGGGGATCCGGAGATTCCGGAAGGCGGGGAAGATACGGGTTTTGAAACCCAGGAAAGAAGAAGTGTAAATGCATGTGGATGCAATAGAAGGGATGCGATGAATGAAGGGATGCGATGAATGCATGGATGAAAAGAATATGACGAACATGAAGGGCGAGAGGATGAGATCCTCCTCTTTACCCTTGGAGTGGCCCATGAAGAAAATGTGACAGACAAGAATGTGGATTGAGTTGAATAGAAGGTGGATAAAATAGTGGAAGGCCCTTTAGCACCAAGATAACCGCCCCTCCATGGCAGTGAAAGTGTATAGCCAATTGGCCCAATGGATGAAGCTTCAATGGTAAGTGACAACTCCCTTGAAGAGTGAAAAGTAATAGTGTGAGAGAGTTGAACAGTTGGGATAGGAAGCATTGTGTTTCCCAGGGGTTGTGGCGTATATGGAGTGTTGAATAGAATAGGCATTCGCCCTTTATATGGAAGAAAAGGTTCAAGATTTGAAAGTTGGAACAAGGGGTGCCCTTCCCGGCCTTTGGGCACAAGCCTACATGGCATCAAAGCTTGACATTCTCTCTTAGTGAGCAGTGGCGGCGACTTGGCCTCTTCGACCATGCTTGGCACAACAACCCGGATTGGCATCCGACAAATAAACTCTTGCATCTTGAATAGCTCGGCCGTAGCCAAATCCTTCTTGCCCAGCTCTTGATCATCTTCGGTACAAGTACTTGCAGAAGCACTCCCATTCCGAGTAGTAAAGGGGGGTGAAGCGGAGGCGAAAGGCTCCATAGTTGGTGATGGTGTAATGGAAAGTGTTGGAGAAAGGATGAGTGGAAGTGGAGATTCAAACATGTCGAGCTTCCCCCTTTGCTCGGAGATACTTGGGGTTGGATCGAGTGCAGAAAGAGATAGATTCTGCTCAGGATTAACCATGGGTAAAGGTGAAGGGTTAAGTGGTGGAATAGGAGTGGCTAGGTTTGGGGTTAAAGGTGTAATGGAGGGCCGAGGTGGCGGTAATAGGAGGTTAACTGATGAAGTGGAGGCTAATGGTATAGCAGGTGGAGGTTTAGCGGAGGCCGGTGCTGTGGAGGCTGATGGTATAGCAGGAGGTGAAAAAGTATAAGGTTTGGTCCGGAGGAAACGCCGGATGGGGCGAGCGGTGTCTGGGGTAGGAGACATGTCTTGGTGCGCCGACATGGGTGATTGGAGTATTGATCCCTCGTCATAACACCAATAAGTCTTAGAAGCGGGGGTTATATTAAGGACGATGGCATCGTCTTGAGCAGGGGGTTCATCCAGTGGTAACGGAGGGAGAGGAAAACGAAGAAAACTCGGAAGGGATGCCTGCAGAGCTTCATCATCATGTGCCGTCTTGAATTCTTCAATTGCCAGTTCTTCATTATCGAGTTCAAGTGGATGCCATGGTGGAGATGTATTAGTAGGTGGTTGAATGTAATGGTATTACAGATGATGTGGTGAATGCAAGTGTGAATGCGTAGGCGGAGGGCCATATGAATGAACGGGGTGAATGGGTGGAGGATGGACAGCGTCCACTTGAACGTTAAAATCTGCCGGCTCTTGCTTGCTTGAACTGTCGACGCCGTAGCCGTCTCTCCTATCCTTCCAATCTTTCTCCATCTTTGTAATGTCATTTAGAGCCGCATAAAGGGGATTGACTGGAGTAGGAGGAGCGGGCCGTGGGCTCGTAACCCTCTTTAATTGTTCCTCCAACAAAGTGACTTTGTCGAGAAGAGTTTGTTGGAGGGGTGTGACTTGAGCAACAGAGGGTCGGCAGGGCCTTGAAGGAGGGGCCGCACAAAAAGGCCATGGAAGGGGATTAATGGGATGACCCATAGAAGAACCCGGATGGGCCGGGTTGCAAGGAATAAATGGGCCTGGGGCCGTGGTGGAGGAGGAATAAAAGGAGGCGGGTGACGGGCCACCCGAATAGGGGTAGGTGTGGACGAAGGAGGCGGGTATTGGACCACCCGAGGAGAAGTGTGAATAGGAGGATATGGGTGATGGGCTACCCGGGTAGGAATGTGAATAGAAGAGGGAAGTGGGTGATGGGCCACCCGCGTAGGATTGGAAGGAGGATGAGGGGAATGAGGTGCACCCTCAACAACGGCCTTAAGGGCTTAGATTTGTTGAGGGGTGAGATGATCTAATGCATGCAAGATCTGGGAGACCTTCTCATCTTCGGGAGGAGACGGTCCCGTAGGAGTAGTGGCTCGCGATTGAGGCGAGGGACCAGGGGATTGGATATTGCCCATGGGTGGGGCAAAACCGTGAAGATGAGGGCGTGGTCCCTTTAAAAGATTATGGTGAGAGTTGTGATGAATATGTTGAAATTGAAGGGAATACGATGTGCTAGGCTGATCACCCTCATGAACATTAATTGAGTTAAACATGTTGACTTTCTTATCAAGGTATCCCAAACAATTCAATGTGCAATAAAAACAGCTCACATAGATAGCAAACAAGCTAGGATGGGGTTACCTTTGATTTCTTTTATTTGAACCTTGGCAAATTAATTGATTTTATGCAAATTGATGTGATCACTCAAGGGGGGAACCTAGTTTCAAATGTGGTTTTCTCCGATGCCAACTAGGAACACTCTCTCACCATGCATAGGCCAACTAAACCCGGGACTTCAAAGGTACAACCTGCCCAGCGTCCGTGAGGGAATCCACGGGTGCGGGGACTTATGGAGGCTTGGTTTAGGAATTTTCGATCCAATGAGACAGAGTGCTCAATGGAGGGTCCTTCCTTCACCAAGAGGGTGGTGTGACTCCTAAAAGTGTGGGGAGAGGAGGTCTCTCAAACCAATGCAAGGATGAATGCAGCAGACAGTATCAAGCAGATAACAACACAGAACAAAATGACGACTTGGGAAAGGTCGCTATATCAATAAATAGCGTCTGAGCGTCAGTCGCTAGTCACTGTGAATAGTGCAAGCAGCGCAAAATAGCGCCTTAGGGTGAGGCGCTTTCTCTAGAATGGACGCCCGGGAGTAGGGGCGTCAAATGGCAGTAATCAGTGTTGTGCCCCTTGTGCTTTGTTGATGATGTGATGTTTTAATGATAGCAACATGAATGAGTCACCACATTGTCTTGAATTTGTCTGACCTTTTCTGTGGGAGATTGCATAAGTGTGCCATGTCTGAATTGTGAAGAATGCATGTGTATGCTTGAGTCATGCTGTGATATATTGGCTTGTGCTTGATTTCTGTTCTGTGCATTGCTTCTCTGCTGATATGTTCATGCATTGTCTTAGGCTAAGTCTGTACAGCCTACGTCTCTTGTAGCGTCAAAGCTGTGAGCATTCTCAAGTCTCAAGTCTGCAGCGTCAACGCTGTGAGTATGCACTTTGTTTCAGGTTCTTCAAGTCTATACAGACTTTTGCGTCTCATTTAGCGTCTAAGGCAAAGTCTACACATTGCCTAAGTGTGTACATCGCTTACATTTCTTGAGACCAAGTCCATACATCGTGAAAGTCTATACACTCCTCTTGGTCTTAGCATCTATTTTGAAGTCCATACATTGGTCTTCAGTTCAAGTCTGTACAGCGTTACGTTCTCTTTGGAAAGTCTGTACAGCGTCAAGTCTGCACATTGGGGTTTCACGAGAAGTCTACACATTGGTCTCCACCTGAAGTCCATACATTGGCTAAGGGTTTTCAAGTCCATACACAGTTGTCTGATGCATATTGTTTGAAGTCTGTACAACATGCCTTGTTGTTCACAACTTTCTTATTTGTGACTTCACTAGTGTTTTGATGATGAGCATCACTATGTTAAGTATTCTCATTTTAATCAGATATCTTGCGTAATGTTATGCATTTGAAATTTCCATGATTAACAGGAAAACTGCTATGAGGTAGTACCTTGTATGTCCGTACTATTCCTCTCATACTTCGTGTTGTCCTTTTTGTACGTCGTGTTGTTCCAACTATGTTTGTTGATTGTCTTCGTGTTGTTTACTGAAGCAGCTCGAATTGTTCTGATGAACTTCGAGTCAATTTCCTGTGAACCTCGTGTCGTTTTCTCAGTATTTAGTTGCTCATCTCGAGTCATCCTTTATGTTTTACTCTTGTTTTTTTCGTGTCACTTACTGTTGTTCCTCGAGTCGTTCTTTCTTGGTTTCACTGCTTCATCACGTGTCGTGATAGCCGTGTCTGTCTTCTATCTTCGTGTTGATTTTACTTCGTGCATTCTTCTCTAAATTCAAGCTTTAAGTGTCTCAAGTCGAGTCTGACTGTGTTATCTCCATGTCGTCCTTAGTTCGAGTCGTTTCATTGTTATCTCTATCTTCGTGTTGCTTTTCCTAGACCTCGTGTCTTTCTTGTTTTGTAACCACACTTTGTGTCGGTTTCTGTTTTCATCTTCGAGTTGTTGTCAGCCCGTGTCATCCTCGTCTTCGAATCATTCGTACGTTCGAGCAACTTAGTACTCGAGTTGTTTTCGTGTGTATTCAAGTCTTTTTTAGTAAAGTGTCGTTTCACCTCGTGCCGTTCTCTTTGCTGTTTGTTATGTCGTGTTGTTTTTGTATTCGTGTCTTCGTGTTGCTTTTGTATTCGTGTCTTCGTGTTATTCTTGTGTTTATGTCCTCGTGTTGTTTCTTTCTATCTTCGTCCAAGGTTCCCTTGATCGCGTGTTTCTATCATTTTTACTCCGTGTTATTTCCTTCTCCATACCTCGTGTCGTTCTCAGTATAGTGCACCTATTGTTGTTCCTACACACCTCGTGCAGTTTTAGTTTTTGTGGCCCTGAGTTTTAATCGTTTTAATTCTTTGCAGAAGAAGAAGAAAAACAAAAAGAAGAAGGTGTCCGAGGAAGAATATTCCTCAGTGAATGGGAGGCACGTGATCCGAGGCTGGAAGGGCAGACAGGATTGTGACACGTGTGCTGAAGCTGGCTGAGAGACTGACACGTGACCACAAGTTCTGGGCGGGAAATGAGGAAGCCACACGCGCCCAATGCTGCCCTCCTGCTGGCTGCTGCTTATAAAAGGAAGCCTTCATCCAACAGATGAAGGGCATCGAAGAAGAAGCCTGGAGAGCAAAAAGTCCTTCGATCCAGAAAAAGAAAAGAGGAAGAAAAAGAGAAGAAGAGAGAATAGCAGAGAGCGTGAGCCGAAGAGAATAGAGAAAAAGAGATCGAGAGAGTGAAAGAGCAGAAGAAGAAAAGAGCTGCAGTAGAAAGCAGAAGAAGAAGAGAAGAGAAGAGACAGAGAGAGCCTGCGAAAGAAGAAGAAAAGAAAGAGAAGAAGAGCAGAAGGAAAAGAAGAAAAAGAGAGAGTTAGAGAGCTCGTGAGGGTTAAGAGAAAAAGAAAGTGAGAGAGAAGAGAAGAGGAAGAGAAGCTTACCTGAAGATCTGTCTACTGGACCGTGGATCAGATCCAGGCCAGTCAACTCCGTTGAGAGCCACATTGTGCATTTCATTTTTCAGCGTTCTGTTTGCTGAAGTTATTTTCATTTCGTGTTTCTGTTTTTCCCCCTTTTTGTTTGGTTATCCTTGTTCTTCTGATTCTCAGTAGTGAGGTCGGGTTCCTCCTGTGGATCAGGAGAAGGGAGATCAGATCTCCGGTTGCAAGTAGTTGGGAGCTACTTGTGGGTTCCCTCCGGTTGGAGGAAGGCAGACTTGTCTCCGGTTCTGGGCTTGCGGGTTGCAAGTCCAGGGGTCCCTCCGGTTGGAGGAAGAGAGATCTTCGACCTCTGTTTTGCTGGTGACTGGAAGTCACTGGTTGGTTCCCTCCTGGTCTGGAGGAAGAGAGACTTTGCGTCTCTGGTTTCCTAGTGACTGGGAGTCACTTGGGGTGTCCCTCCGGTTGGGAGGAAGAGGGGAGTTTGTTCCCCTGGTCAAGCTGTGTGTCAGCACCTGTTGCAGACTGAGTCTGCTTGGTTCTAGCTTTGGCTAGTGAAGCCTCACTCCGGTTGGGAGTGAGGGGTGGATGTAGGTCTGAAGGACCGAACCACCTTAAAACTATTTGTGTAGTGGTTTGCCTTACGCTAGCTCCATATCTTCTACCTCCCATTCATAGGTTGCGCATGCTTGGCTAGTTGCATTATTTAGAGAGTTAATTTTTGAGCATTATATTCTGCTTAGTGTGTTTGCGTTGTTTAGCTCTGCCTTCGTTTCTGGTTGATCAGATGGCTGCATTGTTGCAGTCCAACTGTTTGTCCATGTGTTGCCTTATCATTTCATCTTGGAAAGCTCATTAGTCTTATTCCGCATTTCTGAGCTTTAATGTTTTAATTTGGGCTATATTTTCTAGAGGGTTACATTCACCCCCACTCTGTATCCGGGCCTAGCACCCTAACAGTTGGTATCAGAGCGGTGTCTGCATACAAGGTCCAGCGACCTGCAGATTCGATCTTGCAGTCTTAGGTGCTAATTTGTTTTTAGTGCATCAATATTCCTATTGCATTAATCTGATTTGTTTTCAATGGCACATCCACCGATTTTCAGTGGTACGCATTTTAATGCATGGTTCGCTAGTCTGAAGAATTATGTTAAATCTGTGAATCCAGACCTGTGGAAAGTAATTTCACACGGTCCTCATGAACTACCAAAGAAAAAGTCCAAATGGACTGACAGTCACAAGTCTAAGCATGAAGAAAATCGGATAGCTATAAATCTGATGAAGGCAGCTACTGATAGAGCTTTCCATTCATGTTTCTTTGATTGCAGTTCGGCTAAAGATTTTTTGGATACACTGAAGCAAATTCAGGAGATAGATGTGGACAGCTGCATGATGGTCAACAGAAGCAATCAAAGTGGCAGCGATCAAGGCAGCAATCAAAATGAAGAAGATGATGATGATGAGGTAAATGTCTTCGAGAATTTTTCTCTAGAAGATTGGGAGAATGCATATGCTGAATTATTTGAATCTCATGAACTGTTAAGAAAATAGTATAAAAAATTGAAGAAGGGTACTGGTTTAGATAGTTCAAGTTCTCCTTGTAGAAATTATGTTGAATTGAAAAATATTCATGATGCCTGTATGTCTGATTTTCAAATATTGAAGAAACAAGTTTCATTATTGAAAATTGAAAATCAAGATCATATAAATGTGATGTCTGAACTCAAAGAAAAATTCAACTCAGATAATGATAATCAGACTCTTGTTAACTATCATGACCAGTATGAAAAATTGCTGAAAAACTTTGAAAGTGTGAACTCAGATTTAAACAAGCTAAAATCTAAAAATGTTTCTCTGAGAACATCTGCCTATGAAAATGATAAAAAATTTGAGAAACTTGAGCAGGAGAAGAACATGGTTGCTGAAAAATTCAATGCCATAAAATCTGTAAATATAGAGTTACAGAAAGATCTTGAAAAACAGCAAAAAGATTTGAAGGAACTTGAGGCTGGAAGAAAGTATAAAGTCAATTCAGAAGATCAGCTTCTAATACATGAATTGGTTCAGAATGATAAACTGAAAGACGAAATTAAAAAATTGAAGCTGTTAAATAGTGGCATGTCTGAAAGACTTCTTACTTTGGAAAGAGGAAAAACTGTTTGCATTGAAGACTCTGATAAACTGAGCAATCTGGAAAAGGAAGTTGAAAGATACAAAACTGCTAACAATGTGTTAACTGAGTGTGTGAATTGCAGTGAGCAAGAGATTGCCAGTTATGAGTTACAAATCACCTCTTTAGAAAATGAAATCCAAGACTTAAAGAACTCTCTGTCAAAGTTTGTTAGTGGGCAAGATAATCTGAACAAACTGCTGGGAGTAAAAGTCAATTTTCAGAAGGAGGGGTTTGGTTATAATCCTGTAAATAAAAAGAATTTTGAAAATAAAATTCATACATCTTTTGTTGCTAGCTCTACTTCTCACACTTCTCAGAAGTCACCTGTTTCTCAGTCCACTGTTCAGAGAACTCAAAAATAAACTGTTTTCGTTAAATCTTCTGAACAGGAAAAGCCTTCTACTTCATCTCCACCTCAGTATAAGGCTAAGAAAATAGAGAAATAGGATAAAAATCAGAAAATGATTGGAGAACAGAAAATGAATAAAAAGGGTTCATCTGTGCATGTTGATCACAGTCCTCACACACACTCACATGCATCTAAAAAGAAGATTATCTGTCATTACTGTCATAAAGTTGGACATTTGATGCATGAGTGTAAGTTGATGGAGAAGGATGATAAGAATGCTAGGAGATCTCATGATAAAAATCCTTCACCTCAGAAAAGGAGTATCACATGTTCTAATTGTGGCAAATTAGGACACTCAATTGCTCATTGCTGGTTTGCTAGTGGTAAGAAAACCTATTATTCATATCATGCTAAATTCCCTGCAAACCAACATGTTTTTAATAAAAACAAACCTGTTTCAATGAACCAGCATATCATCTGTTTTAACTGCAACAAAATGGGTCACAGGGCCTCTGAATGCTGGTCAGGCTTTTTTAAAAGAAATTCTATTTCATGCTTTGAATGTGGAAAGGATGGCCACATGGCCATTGATTGTTGGCATGCCCAAGGAGGCTATGGCAATAATGAACTCAATTTTAAAAAGAATGCGTCTTATTACTCTCACTGTAGAAAGCATGGCCATACAGTCAAGGACTGTTGGCATATTCAGGGTAGAAATGTGAATCTCAAACATGCTAAATTCCCTGTAAGACAATTTGCAAAACCTTCATGTTATAACTGTGGAAAGTCAGGCCACAGAGCTGGAAATTGTTGGCATGTTCAAAATAACCCTGCTAAACTCCATGTTGCGAAATTTACATGTCATCATTGTGGGAAGCCAGGTCACAGGGCCGCAACCTGTTGGCTGGCAGGATATCAAAACCAAACTAGTTTTGGCAAACAGAATTTTTATTCTATTAACAAGAAATCTCATGCATATGCACATAGAATTCATGCTAACAAGAATGTGCATAAATCAAATCTGAAAATTACTCCTAGAAATGTGCTGAGAAAACCTGCTAGGAGTAATACTGTCATGTCAGGACCCAAGAATTCTTGGGTACCTGTTTGTGCAAAATAACATTGTTATGCAGGTGTGCCTTTGGACTAAAATAAAAGGGGTAATAAACCAAGGCACTCAAGAATGAAAACCCCTTCCTGAATCTTTCAAGTAAATTTCTTGCACTTCCTATTTTTAGTTCTACTGCATGACATACTAAATCTATGTTTGCATAGTCATTCTTCATCTGCATTGTCTGAATTGATGCCTCTGAACTCTCCTCATCTGAAGTGCATATATGTGATTTGCATATATAGTACATTGAAAAATCTGAACTGCATCTGAATGGTGTTTGAAATCTGTCCATTGCTTTCTGAAAAATCTGATTAGCTGAAATTTGATCCATGCATGCTGCACATGTTGAAAAATCTGATAGGACAGTCTGATTGTGCACAAGTCACAATATCAATTGGTTTCATATGTTCAGTTTTTAGTGCAAACATTGCATGTTTTCAGGGGGAGTTAATTGCATGTCTTTGCATAGCATTCAGTGTTGAGTCTTTGCATGCATGTAGTTAATTACATTGCATTTCATGAAAAATGCCAAGAAGATTGTCTGAATGCATAGTGTTAGGGGGAGTCAATGCATCGCATATAGGTTGTCAAATGCATACTCATGTGAAAATTCATTGCATATCCTTTCATTGATTCTCTTTGACCAAACCTTGAGCATATTTTTGAATTCATTAAGCTTCAAAATCTCTCCTATCAACTGATAACAATTGGTATCATTTGGTATCAGAATTTCAATCGGACTATCTCGATCATAAATCTGAAAATTCTTGAACTAGAAATCTTCTATTATACATTTTTATGAATGTCTGAAATAACTCATGTGGTTTAAGCTTAATGTATTCATGGAGTTTAACTTTAAAATCTCTTAACATATCTGAAGCATGTTTAATAAACCTTAACCATCTGCTTCATGTTGAGTCTTGTGAAAACTTTTGAAATCTGCACTCTTGAATACATGACTTCAACTGATTAAGTACATGAAATTATTATTGACTTGAAGCAATGAATTTTTCTTAAAAGTCTAAAGGGTAATATCTGTCAGAGCAATGACCTTGGTCACTGAGAAACACATGTCCAAAGGACTGTGTCATGAGGTACCATAGTTAACTCTGATTAAGAATTCATTGAAATTCAGGCAGAGCAATGGCATGCACACTGAGAAATACAATTCACTCATCAAGAAATGATTTGCAGTGTGTCATGATGTGTATATGCTATCTCTGTTCATATAAAGCATGACAGTTAGTCACACTAAGTGCTTAGGGATATTGGCCTCTGATCAAGGTATATCCTCTAGTTACAAGGTGTGCACTGAACTAGAGTGCTCGTAAAATTTGTAGCATGAAAATTGTTGAACGAATTGAAATCTCTGAATATTGATGCAAAAATCAAATTGCTACAACCCTAGACAAAATCATATGACTTCATAATTGCTTGATTTCAATACTGATGCATGTAATTCTGAAAGAAGTCAATAAATTTGATTGTGTAAGACAAAGGGAGGATAATCAAGATAAATATGAGGGCTTAGTTCATTTTTATTAAAACATAGTTTTAGATATCAATACAGAATTTTATTGATAAAATCTTCATACATCATGTTTAAACCATGCTGTTCAAAAAGCTCATTCATAAGCCCCTATAATGGAAGACTTTGAAAACTTATGTTTTGGATTTATGAGAATGACATTTCCTTAAAAATCTGACTGAAATTCTTGTAGTTGAAGCCTCTTTAGAAATCTGCTAATTGAACCTGTTCTTGGCTCATTGACCTGAACTTCTCCTTGTTTGCCCCTGTGGTCTCCTCTCATCTATCTCATAAGATTCCACTTATTGAGGGGGAGCCTCCATGTCATGCATCACTTGCATATCAATTGGCATCTATTCAGGGGGAGCATTCCTTGTCACACTGAATCATGTTCATATCATTTGTGACCTTGCATTCAAATCCCTCATGATCAGATTTATGCATGATCAACAAAAACTGTATAGTCAACTCCTTTCTTATCAGTTGACTGATTCTATCTGCATTTTTCTGACCATACAAATGTGAGGTGCCACTCCCATTATTACCTTGTTCACTTGCAGCCTTCTGAACCTCAGAATCTTTATGATGGTGGATTTCAGATTGATTTATTGGATAACCAGAGTCCTTTCCTGTGCTTCAGGGGGAGTTATGGTTTATTATCATCTAAGGGGAGAGTAGTCAATCATGCATGTTGATAGGGGGAGAACTGTTTCACTGTCATTAGGGAGATCTTCATTTTAAAGAACCTTGACTCATTCTCTGCATTGTTGTGCTGCTTTTGACTATCAAACCATTTCCCTTCTTTTTGATTATGACAAAGGGGGAGAATAGTTTGATGAGTCAGTGTGACTCATTATGTTGCCATCATCAAAAATGGGGAGATTGTTATGCCCCTTGTGCTTTGTTGATGATGTGATGTTTTAATGATAGCAACATGAATGAGTCACCACATTGTCTTGAATTTGTCTGACCTTTTCTGTGGGAGATTACATAAGTGTGCCATGTCTGAATTGTGAAGAATGCATGTGTATGCTTGAGTCATGCTGTGATATATTGGCTTGTGCTTGATTTCTGTTCTGTGCATTGCTTCTCTGCTGATATGTTCATGCATTGTCTTAGGCTAAGTCTGTACAGCCTACGTCTCTTGCAGCGTCAACGCTGTGAGCATTCTCAAGTCTCAAGTCTGCAGCGTCAACGCTGTGAGTATGCACTTTGTTTCAGGTTCTTCAAGTCTATACAGACTTTTGCGTCTCATTTAGCGTCTAAGGCAAAGTCTACACATTGGCTAAGTGTGTACATCGCTTACATTTCTTGAGACCAAGTCCATACATCGTGAAAGTCTATACACTCCTCTTGGTCTTAGCATCTGTTTTGAAGTCCATACATTGATCTTCAGTTCAAGTCTGTACAGCGTTACGTTCTCTTTGGAAAGTCTATACAGCATCAAGTCTGCACATTGGGGTTTCATGAGAAGTCTACACATTGGTCTCCACCTGAAGTCCATACATTGGCTAAGGGTCTTCAAGTCCATACACAGTTGTCTGATGCATATTGTTTGAAGTCTGTACAACATGCCTTGTTGTTCACAACTTTCTTGTTTGTGACTTCCCTAGTGTTTTGATGATGAGCATCACTATGTTAAGTATTCTCATTTTAATCAGATATCTTGCGTAATGTTATGCATTTGAAATTTCCATGATTAACAGGAAAACTGCTATGAGGTAGTACCTTGTATGTCCGTACTATTCCTCTCATACTTCGTGTTGTCCTTTTTGTACGTCGTGTTGTTCCAACTATGTTTGTTGATTGTCTTCGTGTTGTTTACTGAAGCAGCTCGAATTATTCTGATGAACTTCGAGTCAATTTCCTGTGAACCTCGTGTCATTTTCTCAGTATTTAGTTGCTCATCTCGAGTCATCCTTTATGTTTTGCTCTTGTTTTTTTCGTGTCACTTACTGTTGTTCCTCGAGTCGTTCTTTCTTGGTTTCACTGCTTCATCACGTGTCGTGATAGCCGTGTCTGTCTTCTATCTTCGTGTTGATTTTACTTCGTGCATTCTTCTCTAAATTCAAGCTTTAAGTGTCTCAAGTCGAGTCTGACTGTGTTGTCTCCATGTCGTCCTTAGTTCGAGTCGTTTCTTTGTTATCTCTATCTTCGTGTTACTTTTCCTAGACCTCGTGTCTTTCTTGTTTTGTAACCACACTTCGTGTCGGTTTCTGTTTTCGTCTTCGAGTTGTTGTCAGCCCATGTCGTCCTCGTCTTCGAATCGTTCGTACGTTCGAGCAACTTAGTACTCGAGTTGTTTTCGTGTGTATTCAAGTCTTTTTTAGTAAAGTGTCGTTTCACCTCGTGCCGTTCTCTTTGCTGTTTGTTATGTCGTGTTGTTTTTGTATTCGTGTCTTCGTGTTGCTTTTGTATTCGTGTCTTCGTGTTATTCTTGTGTTTATGTCCTCGTGTTGTTTCTTTCTATCTTCGTCCAAGGTTCCCTTGATCGCGTGTTTCTATCATTTTTACTCCGTGTTATTTCCTTCTCCGTACCTCGTGTCATTCTCAGTATAGTGCACCTATTGTTGTTCCTACACACCTCGTGCAGTTTTAGTTTTTGTGGCCCTGAGTTTTAATCGTTTTAATTCTTTGTAGGAGAAGAAGAAAAGCAAAAAGAAGAAGGTGTCCGAGGAAGAATATTCCTCAGTGAATGGGAGGCACGTGATCCGAGGCTGGAAGGGCAGACAGGATTATGACACGTGTGCTGAAGCTGGCTGAGAGACTGACACGTGGCCACAAGTTCTGGGCGGGAAATGAGGAAGCCACACGCGCCTAGTGCTGCCCTCCTGCTGGCTGCTGCTTATAAAAGGAAGCCTTCATCCAACAGATGAAGGGCATCGAAGAAGAAGTCTGGAGAGCAAAAAGTCCTTCGATCCAGAAAAAGAAAAGAGGAAGAAAAAGAGAAGAAGTGAGAATAGTAGAGAGCGTGAGCCGAAGAGAATAGAGAAAAAGAGATCGAGAGAGTGAAAGAGCAGAAGAAGAAAAGAGCTGCAGTAGAAAGTAGAAGAAGAAGAGAAGAGAAGAGACAGAGAGAGCCGGCGAAAGAAGAAGAAAAGAAAGAGAAGAAGAGCAGAAGAAAAAGAGAGAGTTAGAGAGCTCGTGAGGGTTAAGAGAAAAAGAAAGTGAGAGAGAAGAGAAGAGGAAGAGAAGCTTACCTGAAGATCTGTCTACTGGACCGTGGATCAGATCCAGGCCAGTCAGCTCCGTTGAGAGCCACATTTTGCATTTCATTTTTCAGCGTTCTGTTTGCTGAAGTTATTTTCATTTCGTGTTTCTGTTTTTCCCCCTTTTTGTTTGGTTATCCTTGTTCTTCCGATTCTCAGTAGTGAGGTCGGGTTCCTCCTGTGGATCAGGAGAAGGGAGATCAGATCTCCGGTTGCAAGTAGTTGGGAGCTACTTGTGGGTTCCCTCCGGTTGGAGGAAGAGAGGTCTTCGACCTCTGGCTTGCTGGTGACTGGAAGTCACTGGTTGGTTCCCTCCTGGTCTGGAGGAAGAGAGACTTTGCGTCTCTGGTTTCCAAGTGACTGGGAGTCACTTGGGGTGTCCCTCCGTTTGGGAGGAAGAGGGGAGTTTGTTCCCCTGGTCAAGCTGTGTGTCAGCACCTGTTGCAGACTGAGTCTGCTTGGTTCTAGCTTTGGCTAGTGAAGCCTCACTCCGGTTGGGAGTGAGGGGTGGATGTAGGTCTGAAGGACCGAACCACCTTAAAACTATTTGTGCAGTGGTTTGCCTTGCGCTAGCTCCATATCTTCTACCTCCCATTTACAGGTTGCGCATGCTTGGCTAGTTGCATTATTTAGAGAGTTAATTTTTAAGCATTATATTCTGCTTAGTGTGTTTGCGTTGTTTAGCTCTGCCTTCGTTTCTGGTTGATCAGATGGCTGCATTGTTGCAGTCCAACTGTTTGTCCATGTGTTGCCTTATCATTTCATCTTGGAAAGCTCATTAGTCTTATTCCGCATTTCTGAGCTTTAATGTTTTAATTTGGGCTATATTTTCTAGAGGGTTACATTCACCCCCCCTCTGTATCCGGGCCTAGCACCCTAACAATCAGCACGAATAAACAATGATAATAAAAATGACGCCTTACAGTAAGGCACTATTCAAGTGAAAGGCGCCTTGATGTGAGGCGTTATACTGATAAAAGACGCCTCTGAGAGGGGCGTTAATTACTTCAATACTTCAACGGCCATAGGGCTCAAACAGTGGAAAATACCGACAGAAATGAAAAACAGTCACAATCTCAATATAAGAATCATGGCAATCAAACATGACAAGGGATATAGCATGCTCATCATTTTTTTTTTTAAAAAGAGATGGATAAATGGAATTTCTAAAAACCTATCAAACTGACAAATCACATAGGGAGAGTGCTACATGGAGCACAAAGGGAGACGCACCGTGGGTGCAAAAGGGGAGATGGCACACGTGGGTGCCCAAGGGGAAAGGGTAATCAAAAGAAAAACGAAAGGGGTCCCACCGTGATCGTCAATTTGTAGATTCTAAGAAATCCACTTAGAACAATTAAAAGGAAAAAGAAAATGAATAGAAGAATGGGAAAAGAGGGAGAAAAGGGGAGCATGAGAGGATGCTAAGGGGAATGTGATCGCCAGAGACGCGAGGGCCTCAAAGGATATAACAAATAATCAATGGAGGGATTGCGATATAAATACCTTAAATGCGGGGGAGATTGTGAGTGCACCTTCTCTTTCTATCGGCCGGCCGATGAAGAGAGTTTTCCTTGATTGATTACCCTTGCAAAATTAACAAACACCAATAAACAAACATGGATTAGAAACCAAGATGTGTAGCATCAAATCCAAATGTAAATATGGACATAGAAAGCATGGATATGAACACACCTTATTGGTGTTTGGCCTTTAAAACCCCTATGCAAAAGGGTAGGTGAAAGATGATGTATGATGAAGAATAGAGGGAGATGTGCAAGTGTTGCACTAAGGGAGATGTGCTAGAGTGCACAACAGGAGAAGATCTCAATAAAGAAATAAAAGAAAAAATGATATGATGCATGTAATTAACTAAAGCAAAAATAAGAGATAGGAGTGGAAAGCTTAGTGGTTTTCTCCAATTTGGCTTGAAGCTAGGATGAAGATCTTCAATGGAGGAAGAAGATGATGTAGAACTCCATGGATGTAGAGGCTTCAAATCTACAATAGAGGAAGAAGAACTCCATGGATGAAGCTTTTAGGTGCATGGTGTAGATGGACATAACGGATGATTAAATCATATATATATATCCAAATCACAACAATAATGATGATATCAAGTGAAATAATGGTGATAACATGATAAAAAAAACAATAAATATAAGAAGGGTGATGATGATAAATCAAATAAAGCACGAGGTGCTAAGGGGAGTTGTGATCGCCAGAGGGGTTACCTCAATAAGAAGAAAAGGAGATCGCGTGTACCTGGTGGAAATTGGGATGCGGGATGGATGTGGATTTCCTCCTCCAACTTCAATCGGCCGGCCGATGAAGTGGGTCTTCTTAGTTGATTACCTTGTAAAAAGACAATGAAAACAAGCAAAAGAGAGAGGGATCAGCCAAAGTGCTATAGTATCAATCCAAAACTAACATGAAATGATGAAAAGACATCAACGTGCGCACCTCTTTTTTGTTTTTTTTTTAAACCCCTAGAAGAGAACTAGGGAAAGGATATGATATGTTGATACTTAATGCAATAAGAAAACTAATGATGGGATGACAGTGATGATGATATGCTTAGAACACAAATGAAATAAACACAGTATAGCCCTGCTCTCCCTGACGAGAGTAGAGGGAAACTGTGAAGGTGTTGAACGGATGCAGAGGAACGGATGAAGCCCGATTGGATGCAGAGGACACCAGGATGCGGAGGGATGGAGTAGCAGCAGGATGAAGCACAGGAGGAAGAATGCTCTGCTTGCAATCGAGATGTTCTGGGTTCAAGGCGTTCAACCTTCCAAATGATCGATATAGAACCTCTTATATAATGTTCAATCGAATGTGATCAAACAAGGTAAGATAAGAACGGGTAATGAGGCATCCAAGGAAGGATCGAGATCGAGTAAGAGACCAATTGATAGTAGGGAACTGTGAGGGAAAGATGGAAAAAGGAAGGACCCTGGAATGAAACACGACTTAGGACAGGGCGTCAAATCATGAATTGATGACCTTCACATAGACGTTTCTTGAAACACGACCTAGGAAAGGGCGTTTCTTCCTGGATTTAATTTTGGAAATAAAACTTTCTTTGTTTGAAAATTATGGGAACACGCCTGATGAAGAGACGTTTCTTTAAACACACGCCCTGAGGAAAGACGTTACTCACAAAATGCTTTTTATTTTGAAAGTAGATAATTCCAGAAATTAACGGATAATACCAGGAATTGACGCCCTCACTTATGGTCGTCTATTCTTTTGAAAACGCCCTATGACAGGTCGCTACTTTGAAAATAACGCCCTTCTTCAGGTCGTGAATCACGAAAATGCAGGAAAAATGCATAAAACTCACAAAAATAGAAAAACTTCATTTTATAGGAATATTGAAGTCCACTTGGGGTGTTTATATAATGACATGAAATTTGATCAACATAACGTCAATTTTGGCGTGTCTACAGCTGCCCCGCCTTGGCGTCTGCTTTACAAGGGAGTGAGACAGAAATGGAATGAAGTGTAATGAAAGGAATGAAGTGGAATGAACTGATAAGGAGACGCCAAGGTGTGATGTGACACGCCTCAGACACCAAGCATTTGAAATCTTTCCAAGATTCTAAGTGAAACAACTCTGAGTGGCTCCAAGGAAACATCGATTTGTTAGATAAAAGGAGATTAAACTAAGTAAATAAAGGGTGTGCGCGTGGGCACGACAGGGAAAGACCATTGGAGAGCGATTACCAGCCAACGTGGACGTGCTACAACCAAGGTAAATTTTTCAGAAAAGTAAAGAGAATTGGGATAGAGATCCAACAAAAGGGACACTTTCAAGGAATCAGCCTGAACGGCTTCAAATAGAACGAAGTACTTGATTTGAAGTGGAATATCTCATGTCAACTCAATCAAGAGCGAGTGAACTTCATTATTGCCATAATATGAAGATTTTCAGCATGAAACTCAAAGTCCTATATGATGCATGCTGGGCTAAAAGAAAAGATTAAAACAAACTAAAATAGAAAATAATCAAGGATAATATTGCTAAGCCATTTAGATCTGGTCAAGAATCCACATCTCTGAGCTAACACTATGCCGAAGCCCGTTTGTCCGCGCATCAACTCAGAAAGTGGAACCATCGTCCCAAACCTTTAACAACTCAACGGCCTATCCGTGTGATCAAGACTTTCCTGAAATCGTCATCATTTTTTGATGAAGGGGAACTCAAATTTCAGATTCATCAGAACCACAAGGTCCTTGACATACTATAATAGTGTAGATATCATATAATAATAATGCTTACAAGAAACGGATACAAGGTGACACGATGTTACTCCCATGAGTGGTCCAAACGCCTCGAATCCTGCAAACTTCTGCACTTGAAACTTATTAGCCTTCATCCAGCAATTCAGAACATGACATGATCATAAGTGCTTAATCATAAACAATTTCACCAAAATAATAGCACTTAAGTTCATTAAAACATCATAATCCAATAAAACATGCCTAAGAATAGGGCATTAACAGCATGAAAGGCGCCTGACCATAGGTCGTTTAACATTTAAAACACGCCCTACTCAAAGGCGTAAACAGCAACGGAAGCTTAGAAGAAACACGACCCCATCAAGGGCGTTACATAAAACACGACCCCTGACAGGTCGTCAAACCAAAAATCGACGCCCTTACACAAGGCGTTAATTCAGCACGAACATCCGTTTCTAAATCAAGAACACAGTCCTTAACCCAATCAAATTTCTATCTTCGGGACTCTTTAAGACTCTTCAAATCCTTATAAAAAGGAAGGCTTTCTTTCAACAAACCATCCGAATCTCTCTCTGCAGCCGAATTGCTTCTTTTCTTCTTCATCTGCAGGTTGCAGCACGAGCTACTTCTGCAAAGCAAAGCGATGGTCAGGATGATGAAGAGACCTAGGATCTCTACTCCCAGAATTACTGAAGTACAAGGGCACATAAGTAATCAAATTGCTTCGAATCAGGTAAGCTATTCCCCTGTTCTTTGCTCTGTACTGTTCCTTTTCTTTTTCTCTTCTGCCGAACTCTCCTCTTATATTTCATATGCTTATGTTCGTCACTGCATGTGTTATATTTTCTTCTCACAGGATTACCCAACCCTTCCAGGAGCTAGAAGATATATCCAAATCAAGTGGTTGCCCCTCATCCTCTCCAAATTCTCCTCAGATATGTGGGTATATGTAGCTAGATGGCATCTCTTAGGATTGATAACCCATGCCAAGCATTATGACCAAATCCATCTTGATTGGGGCGCCATGGGAGCATTGATTGAAACATGGCATCCTTCCACCCATACTTTCTTATTTTCCACATTTGAGGCCACCATCCTATTGGAAGAAATAGAGATGATCTTGGGTTTGAAAAGAATGAAACAAAGTGAAGAAGAACAGATGGCCATCATGCCAAGACCCATCTCCCCTCATGAGCTCTTAACCAGCCTTATTCCTAACCCAAACTTAGTGAATCAGATCAAAATCACCAAGGGAATCAACCTCTTGAAGCTAGCCTCATGGGTATACAAAAGAGCAGATCAAGCCAAGGAAGAGGAGGAGATAGAAAGAATAACAAAGGCCTTCGTGGTGTGCATAGCAGGCGCACTACTGTTTCCATCTACGGAGGACTTCCTTGAAGAGAGTCAACTAAGTGCAGTGGTGAGCTTATGGGAAGGTGAAAGAGTTGGACCGGCCATACTAGCTTACCTCTACAGCGGGCTTACATCGGCGGCCATGGGGCGGCCCATATACGGCTGTATGCTAGCCTTCTCAAGTTGGGTGGACCTCCACTTTAAATTTGATCCATGCCATGAAGCCCAACAATCGTCAAGGATCTTCTCCAAAAGTCCGCTTTCTTATATCACCGGCTCGTTGGGAATAAGCAATAGGGTGACGAACCGCATTCCTCAAATCAAGAAAAGGGCGGAGTGGAGAGAACACCTTAAGGTAATGCCCAAAAACCTCTTTACTTGCGCTCCGGGAATACTCAAAATGCAGGAACTTCGCGCAAGATTCTCCATCGGCACGGACCTTCGACTTATTGGCGCATCCGAGTTCATCTTGTACAATGCACACCGGTGCCTTCCTCAGCTCGGGCTTCCAAGGCAAGTGTTAGAAGACATCTCCCATCTTCCTCCAATCAAATCAAGGGATCTAGGCAGAAATGAAGATGGAGAGGAGACAATCACCACTCAAGCTCTGTGGAAACTAAGCAAGCTTCATCAACCTGTGGAAGACTTAGAAGAAGACAAGGAACATTGGAAAAATTATGTGATAGCATTGAGGAAATTAAGGCCCAAGGTGGCTCATTAGGCATTGTAATCCTTTCTTTCAAATAATAAAGATTACTTTCTGATTGAGCCAATTATCATTGTGATTATGATCAAAATTTTCCAAAACCTGCGTTTCTGTTGCAAATAACGCCTCAAAGAACGCCGTGAATTCAAAAATAAACGCCTTACCTCAAGGCGCCTCAATCGGCCCATCTTCCATATTTGACGCCTGCAGAAGAGGGCGTGACTCAAATAACGACTTCAAACAAGGCGTTAATAGGTTCAAACCCCAAAGAATATAATCGTTGAATCATCAAAATAACGCCTTCGCCTTAGTCACATTTAAAGAATAACACACCCTCCTCAGAGGCGTTACTCAAAAACAGCAATGATGACTTTCATCACATCAATCAACGCCCATTCAATGCGTCTGACGACGGTTATCGTTCCCCATGCAAAACAAAATAACGCCTTAATTATCGTCGTCTACCTTCAAGAAACGCCCAAATCTTCGTCGTGAATTCAATTATAAACGCCTCCTCTTAGGGCGTGTCTTCGTTTCGAAACCCAAAAGTCATCAGCCCCCTTCTCCTTCCTCCTTCCGTCCTCATTTCCCCCTTCTGCAAACCCTAACCGAAGCCCCCCCTCTCGATCTTCCTCTCTCGTTCTCTTCTCTCACTCTCTCAATCTCCCTCTACCCTAACCCTAGCCATGGCCGGTGGAGGACACAAGCGCCAGAGGGTAGCCGCCCCAGAGGTCGTTGACCTCGACGCCTCTCGTGCCGAAGAAGAACCTGCCGTGGAGGAGCTCGCCATCGTTGCTGTTGAAGAACCGGCGGTGGTTGCCGGCGGCGACGAGGCCGAAGGAGCAGCAACAGAAGAAGGAGGAGAAGACGAAGGTGGAGAAGAAGAAGAAGAAGGAGAAGAAGATGAAGAAGAGGGAGATGGAGAAGAAGAAGACGGTGGACCACCGCCCACGGCGGCGGTCGCTCCCCGGGGTCAGCTCCGGCGGCCCAGACGGCCACTGCCTCGACCACAACCCCTGAAGCACAAAAAGGTAGGTTAATTCCAATTTTTTTTATTTTATTTTCATTTTATTTTTATCTTTCCTGTTTTCCATAGCCCTCGGGCACGAGTTCTGCAACTCAGAAAAGAAACGCCTCTCGTGGGGGCGTTATTCATAAACAAAATGCCCTGCCTCAGGGCGTTAACTTTTATTTTCTGTTGAAAATTAATTAACCTTCATGACAAACGCCCTGCAGCATGTCGTTTCTCAAAAATTATCATTTTCCATTAATTCCATGCCCATTAAACAATTTTCAAAATATTTTCATGAATTATTTCACATGCTGCCAGTTATTTGATTTTCTGCTAAATTAGGAAACCACGCCCTCTATTAGGGCGTTAATTCAACAAGAAACGCCCATATCAGAGGGCGTCTCTTTATTCATTAACGATTTAAAATTAACCACCCTTTTAGGAAAACGCCCTACCCCAGGGCGTGATTAGAAATATGTTTTAGAATTTAACAAACAGCCACCAAAATATGCCCAACACGGAGGCGTGATAAAGATGAAAAACGCCCTCATCCAGGACGTTGCCTTAAGGCACATTTAGAAAAACGCCCCCCCACAGGGGCGTGAATTCATCAAGAAACGACCTGAGGGTGGTCGTGAATTCCAAAAACATTAAAATTCAATATCATGCCAAACCAAATGTAATTCCACATGAATATTCAAACAATTAAGCAAAATAATTTTCTTTTAATGCATGCAGGGGCTGATGAGGACCCGCATCTCTTGGGTCATGGTCCGGGCAGCATACCAGGGTCTCCCTGACTTTCAGAGGGCTAGAGTAGATGCTATGGGGTTCGAGGCTTTCCTATCCATTGAGCCATTCAGACCTGACCTAGCACTTATCCAGGTTTTACGAGAGCGATGGGATAGGGTTAGCCGGACTTTTCTGATGCCCTGGGGGCATATGGTTCCCAGTTTAGAGGATGTAGTCAGGATCACAGGTTTGCGAGTAGATGGTGAGGCCGTGAGCGGGTTCACCTATTCCGACTACACGGAGATGGCCCAGAGGCTGCTAGGGTTGGATATGGTTTATGAGGTACCTAGTGAGTGCAGGACCATCTTCCGTACCGACCTGACTACGGTGATGGGTTTGGGAGACGCCAGGCATAGGTCAGGGGAGACCATGGACGAGTTTTCACAGCGGCTGACCGACGGGGCGAGAGCGGTATACTGCCAGGACCCGACTGACCAGGAGAGAGCGGACCGCGACCTGAGGAGGTTCCTGCTGCTGCTGCTCGGGAGATTATTGCTGGGGACGAAAGCCGACGTCATCAACTGCCGCTTCCTGGGCATCCTCGAGGACCTAGAGACAGTTGGCAATTATGCTTGGGGAGCAGCGCTGCTGGCACACCTGCTGGCGGACCTGTCCACGGGGATAGGACGAGAGACGACCGTCAGTGGCTTCTCACCTCTTCTTCAGGTGTGTATTTTCCTTATTTTTATTTCTTTTTCTTTTATTCTATGCATGTGAATACCTTACTAATGCAATGCATGGATGCAGGTGTGGAGTCACCTATACATGCCGATGGGGCGCGTTGACCCACGGCCAGGAGCTGAGGGAGCCTTCCCTCTCGCACGACGCTGGTTACCAGTTGTCTCTGGTGCCCCACTCACCTATGAGTTGTGGGTGTTACGGAGAGAGTTCCGCGACTTCCCTCCCTCGTTGGTATGTATGAATGAATGATATGTATTTTATTTTTTTGTGTTTATTTGAATTGATTATGATGAAATGATGGTGATGCATGTTTATGAATGCAGGTGCAGTGGAGGCCATACGAGGGGATGACAGATGAGGGCCAACCTTGGGTCGTATCGGGGCGACCTCGCTTCGGGCGTGAGCTGTGGCTGCACTGCTTGAGCGAGATTGAGCCGTTACGGCTTCGGTTGGTGATGAGGACCCTGGGCCTATCCCAGGAGTGGATCGAGGTCGGCGAGCCTCGAGGCATTGGAAAGAAGACCCGCGGTCGCACCAAGGTGATCGACTGGAGGGTTCGGTTCGCGGAGCAGTACGGGGATTGGCAGCGAGGCGGGACCCGAGTTACCTCCCAGGCGACAGACAGCTCCGAGTACCTCCGGCGCTACTGGCAGGTTTACACCGGCAGACCTCAGATGAAGGTCTTAGGGGTATGCATGAATGCAATTATTTCTAAATGCCGATGCTTATACATGTCTATTATGCAACTAATATGTGATGAATGCAGGATGCGCGAGACATCGCGGCGATGGATGCACAGGCTCACTTACACAGGCTGGAGGACCAGCTGGCCGCCACACAGGTAGACCTGGAGACCCTGGTGAGTGTTTAAATTACTTCTATATGCAAATGAATCTTTTTGTTGAATTATTGATGATTAGCCACTGACGATCTCAATGAATGCAGCGTGCCCAGCAGGGAGTAGTGAGGAGAGATCCAGGGGAGGCCTCCAGCTCGAGGGGACCTAGTGCGGAGGTGACTGCGCTAACAGAGCAGCTAGCTGGAGCGGTAGCGCGAGCCGAGGCGGCGGAGCGCGACCTTACTTCACGGGTAAATTCTGAACTCAAACTCAGTCAGTTCAATTATTGATTAAATATAGCATTGTGTACTGATAAAAGTTGTGTTGCAGACTGAGGAGCTCCGAGCCGCCCTTGCTTGTGTCTGTGAGGGACAGCAGGCTAAGTCCTCGCAGGTGAGTGTTTTACCTTTTGCTTTGTGTTGTTCAATTGCTTCATTTTAGGAATTGTGAAATTTGATGATTTGTTTGCCTGTTTGCAGAGTGCGCAACTGCGAGCGGCGCGTACCGAGTTGGCGATCCGTGAGCAGCGGATCGCTGAGTTGGAGCGCTCTGCGAGGCGGCGTGAGGAGCTTCCTCAGGATGTGGCCGAATTGCATGTGGCTCTTGAGTTGGAGAGGCGGGAGCGTGCCCGAGAGCGAGAGGAGCACCAGACGGAGCGTGCCCGGTTCCTTGAGTTTCAGTAGGCGGAGCGTGCTCGGTTCCTTCAGCTTCAGCAGGCGGAGCGTGCCCAGTTCCAGGAGCAGGTGGCAGCACGGGAGCGAGAGCTAGCCGACTCGAGGACCCAGTTGATCCTTTCTCAGGAGCGGCTACGAGTGTCCGAGGAGCGTCTCCAGCGAGGGCGTGAGCGAGCACGGGCCGCGGGGTACCCCTTCACTAGCTCCACCTTTGTGGCGGGCTCTTCCCTCCGAGAGAGGAGCGAGGCAGGGGGACACGTTCGGGTTCCGGCTTCTTCGCGGGGGCCCATGCCTCCTCCACCAGCGCCAGCTCGGGACGGTGAGGAGGAGGTTGAGAGTAGGAGAGTAGAGGAGGGTGGAGGTGAGAGCTGAGAGTTTTTTTTTTTTTGTACTTGTACTCCTCCACCCTCACACCTGTACATGATAGACATGATGATATATATATATATATGAGATTTGAGCTTTTGTTACCTGAGCACTTGTGTGGTTGTGGACTTGTGTTTGTGTACTTTTTCTTTCCACGTTCCTCGCGTTTGCTTTACTTTGCCCTGTATCTGAGCTGCGGTTTTCACTTGAACAAACAGGTTAATTTATCTGTTCGACTTGGCCCCTTGCCCGGTGGGCAAGGGGTGTCAATATTCTGACCTTAATAATGGGTCAAGGGGCCAAGCCTTTAATTAAATAAGGCAAAATAAAATAACCAAAACTGGGAGATGCCTCATGCAATCACACATATGCAAACAATAATTAAAAGATGTCCAGGCAAGAGTGCAAATCATGCAACATGAAGAATTTATTTTTGTTCTTTTCATTATCTATATTTTTTTTTGGGATTTTCTGAAAAACACGCCTTATATAAGGTCGTTACTATAGTAAAAGACGCCCTCGGAGGCGGCGTGAATTTGAAAAGATTTTTGAATTTTGTTGAAAACACGACCTTCCCAGAGGCGTTATTTTTAATAAGAGACTTTGAGCGAGGCGTGAATTAAGCATGAACGCGCCTTGAACAAAGGCGTTAATTTTATTCTTCCCAAATTGGGCTGATAAAGCCATTAAGGTGGTGGGCCCTACTTGGTCATCATCTAAGATCCATTAACCTTTCTTGAATAATTAAAAGGGGGATTGGCGTGCATATAATTAAACTTATACACAAGATTTCGTGCAGTGCATTCTCTTCGGTTTGTCTCGACCATTCTGCTGGTTCATGACTTTTCCAAAATTAAAAGAGAAGATATAAGGAAGCCCACAAAAGATTCAGAGATGCCTGAGGCAAAGCTACCTCCCCTACCCTATGCCTGTTGGGGTTCGGTCTTTGGCGCAGGGACGTTTTGTTGCCTTTTGCCTCTTTTCATATTGCATGCATACGCCCAAGGTTTTCCTTGCGGGGACTTTGCCCTCTTGACATGCTTTTCTTTTCACCATTTGACTTTCACTTTGGAATTGATTTGCATTGATGAACAGCCTAATTGTACTTGGTTTTTTTTTTTTGGCATTTGTTCCCTTTTGGGCCCTGACTTCCTCCTACTAGGGCGGCGGATAGGCTTGGCGTGTCTACCTCGAGATCTCCCTTCCTCCCTTGTGGGCCGAAGAAGAAAAGAATGGATATCATCTTTCGCCTTTAGTCCGGTTTCGACTTTCCATCAGATTTTGCACTGCTTGGGCTCAAGAGTAAAGTGTGTAGTGTGTACGGGGTCAACTCCCATTTTAAATTAGCAAGACTGATGAATGGATTCTGAATTTTGACCTTTCGGACCGTGGACCCTTGTATGCCATGTCAACCCAAAAGGAAAACCATGAAAGAAAACTTTTTTGTTTTGATTTTGAAAATATTCGATTTTTTTTTGGATTATTTGGGAGATTTCTATTTTCTTTGGATTTTTATGAAGTTTTCAATTTTTGTTTGGATCTTTGTTCAGGGGTAATATTTCTTCATATACAAACCATTCCATGGGTGAGTCAATTCCTCTCCTTCAGCATTAACCATTTTATAAGCATTGCCAGGATAAACATTTTTTATGACGAACGGCCCTTCCCAATTTGGTTGGAGCTTTGAACGAGGGCCACCGGGTTTTACAAAAATTCTTTTGATTACCATTTCACCGACCTTAAATTTTCTCTCAATTACCTTCTTTTGATAAAAACGTGAGAGCCTGTTTTGATAAACGCGCGCATGCTCAGCGGCGACTAGACGCTTCTCGTCAAGGAGTTCCAACTGGGCAAGGAGTGAATCACGACGCTCATCAATAGAGAGCTCCTTGTCCAATTGTACTCACAGAGAGGGAATAAGAATCTCATAAGGGACTACTGCCTCCATTCCATAAGTAAGGGTGAAAGGAGTTTGCCCAGTGGGAGTTCGAATGGAAGTGCGGTAGGCCCAAAGAGCTTCAACCAGCTTGTCTGGCCAGTCCGCAAATTTATTAGCCTCACACGTCTTCTTAACAATTTTGATCAAGGTTTTATTAGTGGCCTCTGCTTGGCCATTGCCCAGCGGATAATAGGGAGAAGAATGATGCAATGCAATGTTGTACCTGTTGCAGAGATCCTTGAGATCTTGAGAGATAAATTGAGGTCCATTGTCGGTGACGATGGTATTCGGGATCCCGAACCTCGTGATGATGTTCTTCATGATAAATTTGCAGACGGTTGACGCTTTAATTTCCACGTAAGCTTATGCTTCCGCCCACTTGGTGAAGTACTCTGTTGCCGTCAGGATGAACGACTTTTGCTTCGTGAGGAGATTCGAGTCACCAAGAGGTCCAATGATGTCAAAAGCCCACATGGAAAAAGGCCATGGGGAGGACGTAGGATGGAGTGAAGAAGCAGGAGAATGAATCTTGTCGGCGTGTAGTTGGCACTTAACACACCTACGAACGTAGATAGAACAATCCTCTTCTAGAGTGGGCCAATAGAACCCTAGTCTAAGAATCTTCTTAGCTAGCATCTGGCTGTTCACATGACCACCACACACACCAGAGTGCGCCTCTTCCACAACTTTCCAAGATTCATCATCATCGAGGCATCTTAATAGAACACCGGTGAGCCCTCTTCTGTAGAGTACACCTCCAACCAAAGTATAACGTTGAGCCACTCTTCTAATTGCTTTCTTTTCTTCTGCGGTGGCTTCCTCGGGATAAGACTGATCATTACAGTATCTGGCAATCTCATAATACCAAGGTTTCTCTTCGTCAGCCAACTCTTCTTGCCAATCCAAAAGCATGACTTCCTTACCTTTGAGAGTTTCTTTCTGTCTAACTTTCTCAAGCACCTGATCCCTAATATCGAGGAAAGCACGATCCTTAATAGCCGGGGTGTCACGCTGATGAATCAGGGGAACATGAAAATCACGCTCAGGAGGGAAAACTAAAGCGGAAGCTAAAGAAGCAAGTGCGTCAGCCAAGATGTTCTGGCTACGCGGGACATGAACGAAGATCAATTTAGTGAAGAGTTTGGCGTAAGCTGAAGCGAGTTCCTGGTAGGGCTTGCGCTTAGGATTGGTAGTGCGACACTTGACCAACACCTGGCGCAAAATGAGCTGACTATCACCGACAATCCTCAAATGGGTGACGCCATATCGATGAGCGGTTTGAAGACCGGCCAAAAGAGCTTCATACTCAGCTATATTGTTGGTGACGGGAAAAGTGAGCCGAGCAGCAAATGGAATGGTGACCCCTTCAGGTGTTAAAAGAACCATGCCGATCCCTCTTCCTTGAGAATTTAGAGCTCCATCAAAATGTAATGTCCACATAGGATCGTGGGGTTGATTGATGGACATTAGTTCTTCATCTGGGAACTCTGAATTGACCGGATCAAAACGGGGGAGAGGGTGATGAGCAAGGTGTTCGGCGATGGCGTAGCCTTTGATAGCTTTCTACTGGATGTAAGTGATGTCAAATTGAGAAAGGAAGCTTTGCCAGCATGCTAACCGATCAGTGAGGACAGATTTTTCAAGGAGGAATTTAATTGGGTTCATGTGTGCAATGAGGTGAACCTCGTGAGCTAGGAAATAGTGTTTTAATTTCTGAACTACCCAAACCAAAGCTGCACAAGTCTTCTCCATGGCTGAGTACCTCTGCTCACAGGGGTTAAGAAGTTTAGACAAGTAGTATGCTGCCCTCTCCTTACCTTCCTCATCCACTTGGGCCAGAACAGCACCTACAGAGTCATCCAGGACTGAAACATAAAGAACAAGTGGTTTGCCTGGAACTGGCGGCCTCAGGACAGGAGGATTGGCCAAATAATCCTTCAATCCGTCAAAGGCTGCCTGACACTTGTCATCCCAATTAAACTTGACTCCCGGCTTAGTAAGCTCGTAAAACGGCCTACACCTCTGTGAATGCTGAGAGACGAAGCGGCGAATGAATTGCAACCTCCCGATTAATCCTCGAACTTCCTTCAAATTCTTGAGAGGAGGCATGTCTCTAATGGCCTTTGCCTTGTTGGGATCAACTTCAATTCCCCTCTTGCTAACAATGAAACCAAGCAATTTCCCTGAAGAAACGCCAAATACGCACTTCTTGGGGTTCATTTTCAATTGATATTCTCGGGATCTCTGCAAAACCTTAGCCAGAACCCCAGGATGCTCAATCCTTGTCCTTGATTTTACAACCAGATCATCCACATACACCTCAATATAGATATGAATCATGTCATGAAAAATTGCCATCATAGCCCTTTGATAGGTGGCTCCAGCATTCTTAAGTCCAAAGGGCATGACCACATAACAATATGTGCCCCATGGTGTAGTGAATGACGTTTTCTCTTGATCCTCTTCAGATAGGCGAATTTGATTATAACCTGAGAAGTCATCCATAAATGAAAGAGTCTCAAATCCTGCCGTATTATCAATTAGAACATCAATATGAGGGAGGGGGAAGTCATCTTTAGGACACGCTCGGTTGAGGTCCCGGAAGTCTATGCAAATCCGAACCTTCCCATCTTTCTTCATAACCGGGACAATGTTAGCCACCCAATTGGGGTAAAGGACAACTCTAACAAATCTAGCTTTGTGGAGCTTATCAACCTCTTCTTTCATCTTTAAAGCCATGCTAGGGTGGAAACACCTCAACCGTTGTTTGACCGGAATAGACCCTGGCTTAAGTGTAAGACGGTGTTCAACGAGCGCAGGGTCTAATCCAGGCATATCTTCATAGCTCCATGCGAACGTGTCCTTGTATTCTTGAAGAACTAAAATGAGCGCCTCCTCTTCGGAGGGCGGCAAATTCTTGCTAATGAGGACAATCCTAGGGTCTTCCTCGGTACCCAGATTAATTTCTTTGGTAGGCTCTTCTACAGAGGCTGATGGTTCATCAAATCTTCTTATGCCACTAGCAAAGGCGTCAGCCTCGTCCTCATAGTCTTCATAACTTTCTTCCCCCTCTTCAATAGGGTCTTCATCATTCATGATTTCATAAACGCCCAAACCCTCATATGAAGCAACAGCATCTTCAAATCCTAACTCTGGTAGGATAAGTGGATCTTCCACAAACTCAGGGATTGCTAAACAAGCTTGGCATCTGATGGCCAACTCCAACAAAAATCTTCGGGGAATCTGCCTACCCTTGGCCTTCTTATGTGGAACTATCCCCTGATTTTTATTATTAGAAGGAGAGGAGGAAGAATAGGAACAACTAGCTTGATCAGGGGAAGGAGATGAAAAAGCGGATACAGGAGGTGATACAGAGGAAGACCCCTCACCGTAGGGGGAGAAAAGACTTACCAAGGAATCTTGGAAGAGCGGCCCCTGGGTCGGGACGCACTCGGGAGAAAGATAGGAGGTCTCCTCAATAGAAATGGAGGATTGGAAAGTTGGAAAATCGGCGTTTTTTTTCATTTTTATCTTTTTCTTCATTTTTATTTTCTTTTCCAAGTAGAAAGCAATGTGAAGGGGGAATAGCAGGGGGAGTGGGAATTGAAAGATCAGAGAAAGCTTTAATCAGTGATGGCCCACGCGGGGGCGAGATGAAGATTTTAGAAAATCGCTCGAGGAGCGAAGGAGCAATCGGGAGGGAAATCTGAATTGAATCGGGAGACAAGTTGATGGTAATCGATGGTGGTCGCGGCACATGACCAAACCAACGGGAATAGAGAGAAGCCAACACAGACGGATGCACAGAAGTGAGGGAGAAGAGGCCGGCCCACAGCCTATCCACGGTAAAACCTTCTTCAAAGGGGACATCTGGCTCTCCAGTATTTGTGTAGTCACTAAGCAACTGTCTCTTGTCTGTGATTGCGGCTGGCATTTCAATCAATTCTTGTATGAGTGGCGGCCATTCCGGATCTGTCGACATGAACAGGCGGCTTAAAAAAATAGTGATGTCATTCAGGTCGAACCACCTGTACCAATCACATTCCGGATCGTCCATTTTTTTTCTTTTGTCCGGCCTTAAAGACTCCAGGGCCTTGTAGGTAGCCAGTGGTGCAATATGACGAGCAAACTGTCTGGCGTGAACATCCTGACAATCCAGCAATGAAGTAATCATAGTCGTCTGCTCATCATTATGAATGTCACCCGTGACAAAATGTGTTTTCAGTGTCCAGGAGAGTGGCTGGCGATCAGTCTTGAAGGTGGACGTCATAACAGCCCACAGCTCTCCTTTATTCTTGCCCGGTGCTTTGTAGCCTAACCCGCCTCGTGCAATCATCTTCTGAGGCTTAATAGGCCTAATCCTGCCCTGGAGTTTGGCGCCCAAGCCCTTGCCATCTTGATACCCCATTCTTATCAGAATGTTCCAACCAGGGGTATTAATCATATTCTTTTTCTTCTTCCCCTTGGAAGGTAGGGGCGTCATAGCAACTGTGGTGACGGTCTCAGACGGCCTCGGTTGCGGACGAGGGACGTCCAGCACAGACAAAAGTGGCTTGTTGGCTGGCCAAATGGAAGGAACTGATGAAGCTGCATGAATATCTTCCTCTGGCAGGATCGGCATACTGGTCACCTTGATAATGCGGCCCTTGTGGGGGAATTTAATACACTGATGATTTGTAGATGGCACCGCATCAAGCTGCTGTATGTAGGGGCGGCCCAGAATGCCGTTAAATGTTGGATCCATGTCCAAGATGTGAAAATCTGCTGTTATGGAAGCTGGGCCCAAACTTACTTTTAAAGTGACCATGCCTAGAGGAGGCTTCTTGGTATTATCATAGGCAGTGACCGTTATACTGGACGGCCGAATTTGATCTTCCGGAATGCCGCACAGCTTTAAAGTGCTCGGTGGTAAAACATTGATGGATGCCCCAGTATCCACCAAACACTGCTTGACAGCCACTTTGTTGATGTCGACTATGATACAAAGAGCATATTTTCTTGCCTGAAGAGGTGCTAGTTCATGCTCATGGAAGGTGATTGCCGGTTGACTGCTAGCAGGTGTCAAGACTGTAACTATTTGCTCGACCGGAATGTCTTCGTTGACCATGGCCTTCTGCAAATATTCCTTTAAAGCCAGCTGATGAGTGGTGGACCGTTTGATCAATTCAAGAATAGAAATCCTGGCGGGAGTGCGGTCCAAGTGCTTTAACATATCATACTGAGTCCCTGGCACTGATTCTTGTTCCTGTTCCTGCTCTTGCGGCCCCTGCACGGGCTCTAGCTCTCTCTGTGGGAAAATACGGTGGAATATCCGTCCACTGCGGAGCGGCGCCACGCCTTGACGCGCCTCTGTCGGGGCAAAAATAGGAGGAGGGTTGGAAGAAGAAGAAGGAATGTTGGTAGCAGAGACCCTGCTGGGGGAAATCAAAGGGGAATTCAATGAAAAGGATGCCCCCGTAGGAGGCACGGTAGTGGTGTTTAACAAGGGTGCCCCCGCGGGAGGCATGGGAGAAGTATTTGACGAAGGCGCCCGCGCAGGAGGCGTGGGAGAAGAGAGGGATACCCGAATGCGAGGAGCGTTAGTGGGTGGTGGAATAAGGAGAGATCGGGGCACAAAAGGTGGTTGCACTGATGGTGGAGGTACCCTTGCCGGTGTAGGAGTGGTAGAGGGGGTAGCGGGTGCTGGAGGTGAGCGAAGTAGGAGTGGCCTGGATGGCGGAGGTATAGAGTTGGTGGTGGAAGGTGGTGCGGTAGGTTGTGGAGGTGGTAGGCGGGTAAGAAGAGAGCGAGCCGGCAAGGCCATGGAATTGGTGGGGGTAGATGGATTGACGGGGCGTAAAAGAGAACGTCCTGATTGAAGATTGACAGAAGAAGAAGGAGGTGTGCGCAAAAGGCGCGGAGGTTGATTTCGATTAGGATTATGATGAAATGCCCCGACAGAGGCGTTTTCTTCGTGCCATCCCTGTCCTCTCTGCACTTCATAGAGGGACGTGACAGGGTTCACATGCTGATTAGGGGCGTGCTCCGGCAACGGATTACGGACGATCCCCATATCCTGCTGGGGTACTGGAGCTTGCTGTGGTTGAACTTGTTGCGGAGCTGGCTGCTGTTGTTGTTGATTTTGTTGTTGCCGAGAAGCCTTTCTTTCTTTCATAGCGGCGATGAACTGCCTCATCTCATCCCAATTAATGTCACCCTGGTCATTTAGATCATAGATGTAATCTCTGAAGTGGAAACAACGATCAAGGTTGTGACCAGGGGCGCGGTGAAAAGCACAGTAACGGGATGTGTCAACATTAGCAGGTCACACGGTTCTTTCCCTTGGTAAGGCGAGCAAGTTGGCAGCCATCAGGGCATTAAAAATATCGGGGAGACTTTCAGGGAGTGGAGGATAGTGGTCCCTTTTGGGGCCAAGTGGTGGTCTCCGTTGTTGTTGGCTGTAGTTGGCAGGTGGGGGCACTTGATGGTATTGTGGTGGAGCTGGAGGGTCTATGCGGGGGGCTTGGTTTTGCGGTGGAGCGAAGGAGCGTTGAGGTGCGAATTGGGGTGGTGGAGTAGGGTTAAAATGAGGGTTCTGTCGTGGAGGCGGTGGTGGACGTGGGTTAGCTTGATGATGGGGGTTGCCAACTACGCCGACTTGCTCATTTGTGACAGTGCCCTCAGTTGTGGGCCCGCTGTTGACATTTGTGTTCTTTTTAAATAGCCGAGGCTTCGGCTCAAACATGCCCATGATGGGCGAGTCCTTCATTTGTGTTTGTATATAACGAGCTCTTTCATAGAGCTCTTCCATAGTTGTCAGCCGATTCATGGCCAAAATATGCCGGAATTGAGGAGTTGCGTTAGAAATAACCATTTTCACTTGCTCCTGTTCCGACAAAGTGTCCTTCAATTTCTCGGCCATAGACCGCCACCTATCAGCAAATACGATGAAGTCCTCCTCGGGCTTCATTTTCTCAGTGACTAGATCTGTAACAGAAAGGGAAGGTCCCACCCGGTCTCTGTACTTTTGCAAGAATTTTCTTTGAATAACATCAAAATCGCCGGCATCAGCTGGCTCCAGAGAATAAAACCATTCGAGGGCTGGCCCCTCAAGAGATCTCCTGAATAAGTAGGCCAGGGAGGCCTTATTGTCTTGCCAGAAGGAAGTCTCATATCGGAAATCCTTTAAATGAATGAATGGGTTGCTCGTCCCATTATATCGCCGAAAATTCGGCATTTCAGAAGGTGGTAAATGGAACACCGGCAGCGTAGGAAGAGAGATTTCCAGAGCATTCTTAGTTGCTGTAACCTTCTTGAGCTGCTCCTCCATGCTGGCCAGCTTCTGAAGCAAGAGAGTGTTGGTATCGGGCTCGACCGGGGCCTGATTCTGAATAGAAGAATGCGGTATAGGCGTTCGTAGAATCCGAGGAGGCTGAGAAGATTGATGCCTAACCGCTGAATAGCTCGCCTGCTGGGCCGGCATGGCCGCAGTAGGCGTTTGTGGACGAGAGGAGGGGGGATGCAAGACCGCCTGGTCATTAACAATCTGATGGCCGCTCATGGCCGGAGGGGGATTAGAAGACGACGAAGGGGCGGATTTCCCCTTCAAAGCGGCCTGAATGGCTTGCCGCTGGGAGTCATCCAACTGGGAGAGAGCTTGGATCAAATCTGTGACATTAATGGATGGGGAAGGGTTCCCCGAAGTGTTGGAAGATGGAACTTGAGACGAAGGGTCCGCCTCATGAATAGTGGTATCAACCACATGAACTTGTGAGTAATGAGGATGAGGAGGGAGATAGTTTCCCTCATAATAAACCGAATCTTGGAAAGGGTCACCATATTGACCAAATACATCCTCGTCCTCATCATCATAAGAGTACCCGTTGCCTGACATGTTGATGATTTTACCTGAACGGAGTTTCATTCTTAAGAGAGAGGATGTTTAATGAAGGAATTACCACAAAAAAAGGGTACTTTAATCAAACCAATTTAATCAAATCCACCCAACCAAGTTATGCAAACAATGTTGGAAAGCACGGAAGATTTTAATGTTTGGATGTTTGAGATTAAAGTGGATTATTTGTGAATAGTTCACTCTTTTGCCAAATGAAACCTAGTTTGATCCAAGTGTGACCTCCGGGTCAACTAGGTTTTCTCTCTCTTCACCAACGAATAGGATATCTAAACTCCGGGTACTTCGAGGGTACAACCAGCCCGGCGTCCGTGAGGGAATCCACGGGTGCGGGGACTTATGGAGGTCTTGGAAAAGGGATTTTCGGTCCAAAGAGACGGAATGCTCAATGGAGGGTTGTCCAGATTCCAAGAAAGGTGTGTGGAATCCTAGGCTAGAGAGAGGAGGTCTCTCAACCAAAAAAAACCCACAAGTAAAATGAAGCCAATGCAGATCACAGCAATATATCAAGACAGATCAAGATGCCAAACAACGAATCACAAATAAGGCAGTAAGCAATTTCTGTGAAAACTCAGGAAAGACACGACCTGGGAGAGGTCGCTACCAAACAGGAAACGGCAGCGTGGCTGTCGTGAATCCTGTGAGGGGCTCACAGGAAGAGGAAAAAAACCACGCCTTGGGGTCAGGCGTTATCAGGAAAGGACGCCTCCACCGGAGGGCGTCAAATCAAAAGAACACGCCTTGATTGAAGGCGTTAATAACAAATAATACGCCCTGCAAATGGGCGTGAATTCTCATACAGTGCAACAAGATATGAATAAAGCAGGAGAAATGAATAACGCGCCCTGATGACATGCGCTAAGAATAAATAACACGCCCTGGGGGTAGGCGTGAATCCTCAGATAATGCAATAAAGCAGCAATCGAAACAGGAGATATCAACAAGACGCCCTGAAAAAAGGCGTTAATCAAATAAAACACGTCCCTGTGAAGGGCGTTAAATCAAAGGCGCCCTCGTGGAAGGCGTTACTTCTATGCAAACACTAACTGGCTGATCCCGGAGTGTGCAGTGTGCACAGTGGAGGGTGCCGAGGGGCACAAAGGAAAGGGTACCGAGGGTACCAAGGGGAAAGGGCACACGTGGGTGCCAAAGGGGAAAGGGCACGCGAGGGTGCAAAGGGGAAAGGGCACGCGAGGGTGCCAATGGAGATGGTAATCAAAAAGAAAACAGTGGAAGTCCCACCGTGATCGCAAATTTGTAGATGGACATAACGGATGATTAAATCATATATATATATATCCAAATCACAACAATAATGATGATATCAAGTGAAATAATGGTGATAACATGATAAAAAAAACAATAAATATAAGAAGGGAGATGATGATAAATCAAATAAAGCACGAGGTGCTAAGGGGAGTTGTGATCGCCAGAGGGGTTACCTCAATAAGAAGAAAAGGAGATCGCGTGTACCTGGTGGAAATTGGGATGCGGGATGGATGTGGATTTCCTCCTCCAACTTCAATCGGCCGGCCGATGAAGTGGGTCTTCTTAGTTGATTACCTTGTAAAAAGACAATGAAAACAAGCAAAAGAGAGAGGGATCAGCCAAAGTGCTATAGTATCAATCCAAAACTAACATGAAATGATGAAAAGACATCAACGTGCGCACCTCTTTTTTGGTTTTTTTTTAAAACCCCTAGAAGAGAACTAGGGAAAGGATATGATATGTTGATACTTAATGCAATAAGAAAACTAATGATGGGATGACAGTGATGATGATACGCTTAGAACACAAATGAAATAAACACAGTATAGCCCTGCTCTCCCTGACGAGAGTAGAGGGAAACTGTGAAGGTGTTGAACGGATGCAGAGGAACGGATGAAGCCCGATTGGATGCAGAGGACACCAGGATGCGGAGGGATGGAGTAGCAGCAGGATGAAGCACAGGAGGAAGAATGCTCTGCTTGCAATCGAGATGTTCTGGGTTCAAGGCATTCAACCTTCCAAATGATCGATATAGAACCTCTTATATAATGTTCAATCGGATGTGATCAAACAAGGTAAGATAAGAACGGGTAATGAGGCATCCAAGGAAGGATCGAGATCGAGTAAGAGACCAATTGATAGTAGGGAACTGTGAGGGAAAGATGGAAAAAGGAAGGACCCTGGAATGAAACACGACTTAGGACAGGGCGTCAAATCATGAATTGACGACCTTCACAGAGACGTTTCATAAAACACGACCTAGGAAAGGGCGTTTCTTCCTGGATTTAATTTTGGAAATAAAACTTTCTTTGTTTGAAAATTATGGGAACACACCTGATGAAGAGACGTTTCTTTAAACACACGCCCTGAGGAAAGACGTTACTCACAAAATGCTTTTTATTTTGAAAGTAGATAATTCTAGAAATTAACGGATAATACCAGGAATTGACGCCCTCACTTATGGTCGTCTATTCTTTTGAAAACGCCCTATGACAGGTCGCTACTTTGAAAATAACGCCCTTCTTCAGGTCGTGAATCACGAAAATGCAGGAAAAATGCATAAAACTCACAAAAATAGAAAAACTTCATTTTATAGGAATATTGAAGTCCACTTGGGGCATTTATATAATGACATGAAATTTGATCAACATAACGTCAATTTTGGCGTGTCTACACATGGGAGTCTTCCTCCTTGAGCCTTTGGTCCGGCAGCACCTCCTCTTGAATTGATCTTTTGTTATTTCACAAGGGAGAGAGAGATTCTATTTATAGGGTTGAAATTCGGAATTAATTCCAAGGGAAATTAGGAAAACATATTTTAGTGGGATTTGGAAGAGATAAACATTAGGCAAGTGTCCCTTCAACATTGGAAAGTCATAGGAACCCATTCCCAAGTGAAAAAGGAGGTTAAATGAGGAAAGGAAGGGAAATTCGGAATTAATTCCAAGAGAAAATAAGAAAACATGTTTTAGTTGGATTTGGAAGAGATAAACCTTAGGCAAGTGTCCCTTCAACCTTGGAAAGTCATAGGAACCCTTTCCCAAGTGGAAAAGGAGGTTAAATGAGGAAAGGAAGGGAAATTCGGAATTAATTCCAAGAGAAAATAAGAAAACATGTTTTAGTTAGATTTGGAAGAGATAAACCTTAGGCAAGTGTCCTTTCAACCTTGGAAAGTCATAGGAACCCTTTCCCAAGTGAAAAAGGAGTGTAAGTGAGGAAGGGAAGGGGTGCTGATGGAGTTCAGAATTGAACAAGAATTGACGACCTTGGTCAAGGCGTTAATTGAAATCACGACTGGGACAAAGGCGTTAATTCAAGGATTTAATTTTAGCAATAAAAACTTTCTGTATTTAAAAATGATGAAGAGACGCCTGAGGGAGAGGCGTTATTTAAAAACACGACCCAAGGAGGGTCGTTAATTCTTATTTTTCTATTTTGGAAACTAGAAAATTCCAGAAACTGACGCCTTTGCCTCTAGTCGTCCTTTCTTCAAAACGCGCCTCAGACCAGGCCGTTAATTAAAACACGCCCCACTTCAAGTCATGAAATCCAAAAAATAGAGAAAACTGCCTAAAAAAATCCAGAAAAATCGGGAAAAATAAGAAGAGGGAAAAAAGGGAGAAATCCAAGAAAATTGGGGAAAATAACTCAAACAAAGTTAATTGGAGGGTCAAATTGGGGCATTACAAGGTAATACGAGATGCACTCACAGTAACGTCAATTTTGGCGTGTCTACATAAGGTACAGCAGGTTGTCCCGAATCCCAAAACTGACCTGATTGTCGAGAAACTGGCTGGTATAGTGCCATTTGGTCGGGGCCGATGCTCGGTTGTTATGTTGCGCCGCTCGACCCGGCGACACGTCTCGATTTCCGAGCATAACTCGACTGGTAGAGCAACTTTGGCGATGTGCCGTTTTGCTCCATTTAGGGAGTATTTCCCTATGCTTAATCCTTGATTAATTCGAGAAAATAAGCCAGTGCCAACAACTGCATAGAAGGATCCTAAACATGTTGTAAGACAGAAAATTGCAAACCAAAGTAAAAATCTGAAAAAGAGCTTTAACTTGCACAAAAGGCCAAAAACACTCTTGCTACCACTGTGCATGTACAAAACTCTAACACACACACACATGCACACAATAAGAGAATTTCATGTCATTATTGTGGTAGGATTGGTCATTTGATGCAAAATTGTTTTCTCATGAAAAAGGATGAACAGTATGCAGGTAGGAAGCATGTTAGGAAATTTCCTACTGTTCAAAAAGGAAATGTTCAATGTTTTTGCTGTGGTAAGATAGGCCACATTGCTGGTTTGCAAAGGGAAGAAAAGATTCTCACTGAAAATTTGTTAAATTCCCTGCTAAGAAGAATATTTTTGATAGAAACAACTTTACTTTCAAAGGTAGATCTTCTATGTGTTTTGAATGTGGAAAGCTAGGTCACCGAACATCTGATTGCTGGCTGGCTGATTGTAAAAGACATAATTCCCATGTTAAGAACAGAAACATTCATGGTAATGCACAAAAATTCCACGCTCATGTTCATGTGCACAAAAAGAACACAAAAAATGTTGTGTCATGTCATTATTGTGGTCAGTTTAGGCACTCTATGTCTAACTATTATTTGATGAAATTTGATGACCTACAAGCTCAGAAAATGTGGAGAGCATCTATCAGAGGTGCTACTAACCCTTCAGGACCCAAGAACACTTGGGTACCTAAAAATTCAAAATGAGAATTTATCTGCAGGTGTGCCTTGGAGCTAGGAAATAAAAATGGGGCTCAATAAGTTCAAGGCACATTAAGTTTTGTAAAACCCCAATTTTTGTCCTTACTGCTTAGTTGACGTTTTTGAATAATTCCCTCTCGATATTTGCATATCTTGATAGATCAGATTCAATGTTCCAATTGGTTGAATAATTAAGGGGGAGTCTAGTAAACTTGTTTTGCCATGAAAGTTTTTAGCTTAGATTAAAAATCTGCTGCACATGTTATCTTGCATAGTTATGCATAAATTGAAAATCTTGTTACATTTGGTTTTGCATGTTCATGCATGACCACTTGGTATATCAAATGGTTGTGTGAAGGAGGACAGTAATGCTATCTGGAAGCAACACTATGCGTTGAGGTGGTTCTTATAACCAAGTCCGCTGCCAAGTACCAAGGGTCAGTATATGCAGCTCACATATATGATGCATTAGTGCATTCACATGGGGGGAGTAAGTGTCTCATTTGATTACCATTTCCCTCATGCATAAGTTGCATTCAGTGAGGGGGAGTCTATGCACACATCTGGTTACTCACATGTATTTAGATTTAGTGCATATCATTGTTGAACTCATGCATACACTTAGGGGGAGTAAACTCCTGCATTTGCTGAAGGGGAGTCTTGTCTGAAAATTCTCAAGCCGACTTGTAGATTGCTCAAGTCGACTTCCAAGCTGTATTCTGAAAATAACATCTTCTGTTTGAAACTCAAGTCAACTTAAACAGCCTCCCAAGTCGACTTCATTTGTTGTCTGCTCATTGTTATGCCCATTTCTGGTTGGAGTCCCCGTTTGCTTGTTGCTCAGTCATATTCTTGGGGAATAAGTAAACTCTCTTGTCATACCTTTGAGTTATTTTTGCTGAAGTCTACTCACTTGTCATGTCTAAAAGTCACCTTCTGCCTGCTGAAAATCCTTGAACATCCTTGAAACTGTTCTGTTGGAAAGTCACCCACATGCTTGTTGCATTGTCCTTGGCAGTCTCTTGTGAAATTCCTTGAACTAACCCAAAACTTAGTAAGATTCTAATCTGTGTACCATGATCATAAATCTGAATCACTTTAGCTGAGGAATCTTCTTTTATGATGTCTTATGATTGTCCAGAATAAATTTGCTGGTTTCAGTTTAATGACTTCATTGAGTTTAGAAAGTAAATATCTTGAAAAGAATCTTTGTTCAGCTTTAATAGATCTTAACCATTATTTACATGATTATGCCCTGCTTAATTTTTTAAAATCTAAAATTTCTAAAGAAATGGCAACTTTGGTTGAAGTGCTTAGATTCAGTATTGTTTTTAAACTTATGAATGATCTGAAAATCTTCTAAGGGTTAAAAATTTGTCAGAGCAATGACAAGGTCTACTGAGAAACCATGTCCCTTGACCTTGAAGTTTTGTTGATTGTGTCATGAAGTGCCACTATTATCTCTGTTGAAATCCTTGAAAATCTAGGCAGAGCTATGGCAGGATCACTGAGAAATATATCTCACTCATCAATGAAATGAGTGAAGATATGTCATGAGATGATAAAGCTATCTCTGTTCAATTTGAGGCATGATAGTCAGTTATACTGAGTTCTTAGGGACACTAGCATCTAAACAATGTGTGTCCTCAAAATACAAAGTTGTACTAGACTTAATTGCTCTTAAAAGAAAATTGTTGATGAACACAAGAAAAATCTGAAAATGAATGCAAAGAATTGAGAATGAAAAATTTGTTGAAACCCAAGAGTGCAATTCAAAATTTCTTACACGCTTAACCTCAATACTAGTCTTAGTAGCTCCTAGAGGTGTCATTGACTTTGCATAAGTAAGATAAAGGAAGCATTAACAAGGCTATAGATATGTAGTTTTGGTTCATTTCTAGTAAACTTGAATCCATAAATTTTTCAATGATTTCATTGCTAAACTTAGACCTCATTAGATTTGAACCATGCTATAAATAAGGAACATATCATACATTTGTTATAATGGAAGACTCTGCACTTAAGCCATGTTGATTTATGAGATTTTTATCAGATTGAGATTTATCTTGACCTATTTGGAAAACTTCAACTTCACCCTTCAATGCTGCTTAGAACATCTTTGTCAATTCTGCCTGCTGTCAGTTGTGATTCCTTCAATTCTGTGTCACCTGATCCCTTTCAAAAATCCTGTTTCACTCATCTCTAAGATTCTAATTGGGCTCTCAAACTATTTGATTTGATGATGTCAAAGGGGGAGAATAGTTTGTGAGTCAGTCATTATCATCAGGTGCGGGAGATGTTACAGATGTTGCATATTTTGGATGTGGTTGTCTTCATGCTATTGATCTTCATGCTTTTTTGATTATTATGACTCACATTATTATCATCATCAAAAAGGGGGAGATTGTTATGCCCCTGTGTGTCGATGATGTCAACGCTATGACTCATCCGTTCTTGAAGATCATAAGTTTTGATGATGTCATCTGTTGATCTGTAAGTTGCACATGGTTGCACATGTTTTGATGCTGCTAACATTCTTGATAATGATAAATGCATGTGCATCTATGAGTGTTTGTGAATGTTTGTGAAAACAGGTTCGATTTTGATCAAAAGAAATGACCAGAAGTGTGAATTTCACAAGGCAGAATGCACAACATCTTATCGCTGACAAATGGCCAATTAAAGGTGAAAAATATCTACTAAGGCTGACAAATAAGTCAGTAAGGGTGAAAAATGAGTGGCAGTGCTGGAAGCTTTCAAATGCGAAGGGGAGTCGACTCTTGGAGTCGACACAAGAGCCACCCGCCAGCTGAAGAAGATTTCGATGAAATATGCGGGGTGTACCGGTGACAAATATGGCCGTATCGGTGACAAATAGATGGCAGCGCTGAAAGCATGGAAAGTATAGAAGAAGAGTCAACTCAATCGCAAGTGGAGTCGACTCCAAAAGCACGCCAGAAGCGTTGGCCAGCTATTGAAGACTAAGGGTGAAAAATGGGGTCTTAGGGGTGAAAAATAGATTGATAACGGTGAAAAATGGGCTGATAGTGGTAACAAATAGATTAATAAGAAGAAAAGGCTAAGAAGCTGAAGGAGAAGAAAAGATGGACTCTGTTTACCAAAAGAGAGTTGACCACAGTCAAGACAGATCAGTCAAAGTTGATTTTTTATCAAAGTCAACAATAGTCAAAGTGACCTAGCAAGTTTATACTTCAAGCTGACCAGGTCAATGATTGACCCAGTCAAAGTCAACAAGTCAAAGCTAAGCCTTTGCCTGCTTCCAAGGTCCTATCAAAGCTCTAGTCAACCCTATCAACTACAGTGATCTAGTTGTTGACCTCGGTCAACTCAACTCCAGTCTGTTCAAAACGCTCACATGAACGAAGATGAACTGAAGAACACTAAGGGAGATAAATACCTTACTAAGGCAGACAAATACACTGGTAAGGGTGACAAATGACTTCGTAAGGGTGACAAATAGGTTGTGAAGAAAACACCCGCAAAGGTGTCAAATGGATAAGGCGACGACTGAAGGCAATGAGAAAAGCAGTTAAGGCGACGGCTCTTTGAAGACAAGGGTGACAAATAGCTTATTAAGTCTGACAAATAGGTCGCTAGTGAGAACAAGAGCCGAACAAGTGAGGAACGTGTGGGCCGTCTTTGTGCTTTCGACACCAATGATTGGCACGTGATCTGAGGTACGATGTCAGAGAAATATTCTCTCTCCTACCACGTGGTCCAATGAGAAAAAGATGGAATCAAATCATATTATCCAAAAGCATTCCGGAGGCCCTGTTTTGATATAAAAAATGGAACCTTCTTCCTCCGAAGTGAGTGTCCTGCAAGAAAGCTGTGAGCGGGTTGCGGCTATGAGAAGGGTGCTAAAAGAAGAAGAGGGCTGCTGAGAGAAGAATGTGCTTACAGAGGAAGAAAGAAAAAGGAGAGAGAGCTACAATGGCTGCCTAATAGAGAAAAGAAAAAGAGAGAAGAAAGTTCGTGAGAAGAAAATGAAAGAGGAATGAGGAGCCATCAGTGAGGGACTGTGAGAAGAAGAAGAGAAAAAAGAAAGAGAGAGGTCTTGAGAGTTGAGTGCTGCCGGAGTGTTTTGAAGACTTGTTTGTTTCTTTGGCCTCTGGATCAGATCCAAGCCATTTTGCTCGGTAGAGCTATATCTTGTGTTTTCTTCTTTAGGTTTTTGCTTTGTAAATAGTTCTAGTTTTTCCTTTGGTTCTTCAAGCAAGCTGTGAGGCTCAACTGTGTTGAGGATTGGTTCCTCGTTAAGCTGTGTATCAGCGGAAGCAAGCTGTGTTGCTCAGAGGGTTAAGCAAGCTGTGTTGCTCAGCGTTTGTAGGCATTTGTTCCCCGAAGCTGTGGATCAACATCTTCAAGCTGTGAGTTAGAAGAAGCCTCACCCGGTCTGGTGAGGGGTGGATGTAGGCAGACTAGGTGTCTGGCCGAACCACCTAAAAATCCCCTATGCATCGTGATTTGTTGTGTGTGTGTGATCCTTTTCATCTATCTTCTTCACAGTATGGGGTGTGTGCTTGATATTTGACATCCGTCTTGAGAGTGTGATAGCATCAGTTTGACTAGCAGCTTGTAATACCCAGGATTCTTTCGAATCGGATCGGAGAGCTTTCGGAGCACTTTCGTGGGTCCCTGATTGTGTTTTACGATCCACTCAAGTTTTTCCCCTATATAGCTTGCGGAATCCGGTGGAGAGTGAACCGTTGAGTTTCGAGACTCCGGGACGCTACAGGTGCGTTGTGCTCTTTCTGAGGATCGCGGATACTATTTTTTCATATTTTTCCGAGTTTACAAAATTTTGAGCCAAAAATCAGATTTTAGAAAAATTGCTAATTTATTTTCCTTTTTAACCCTCACCCTCTCTCCTCTTTCTTCCTACATTCTCACTCTCTCCCTCTCCATTCTCTCTCCTCTCTTATCCTCTCCCATGGGCGCACGACCATGGGGGAGCTGGACGAGGTGGTGACGGCGTGGAGATGTCGGGGAACGTGATGGCGCGAGGATCGGAGCATGGTGCTTCGTGCAATCCCGAACGTGGATTCGAGGCCGGCTTGGGTTCATGTGATGATTTTTGGTGTGGATTTGGCCGTTTCGCCACACGAGATCTTCGGTGGAGGTAGGGGGATGGATACCCTACTGATTTCTTGCTTCCACTTGTGATTTGGATCCGAACGGTGTGAGTTTGAGCGAGTTTTCCTGCTTTAAGGGCGAATGCATGTTTCGGGGGTGTGAGCCGAGATCGCCGTTCTACGCGACGGTTTTTAGTTTAAATGGTAAATTTTGAACCCCTGTCATGTTGGGATTCGATTTTCACCAGTTTAACTCCGTTTGAGTGTAATTTTGGGCCATTATAAGGCCAGATGCCCACGTGACTCATTTTGGGTGGATTTGAGAAAATCGCCTGTTTAATTGCCGTTTTGTAGTTTGTTGGCCCCTTCCAGCTTGTGGAAGGTTGGCATCGTGATTATGTATGTTTCCTCATCATTCTGGGATGATTGGGGCATGGAAATAGTGAGTTTTGATCCTTCCTACGATTTTCGCACTGGTAAGAAGTAGTGGTCAAACTAGAGACCGCTACTTAGAGAAACGGTCCAAAAAGGACCGCTATCTGGCTGGTAAAATTGTTTCTATGTCAATTTTTAGATGTGGCCTCGTGACCGACCGCAAATTGGTAGTGGTGACCCTAGGCTGACCGCCACTTCCTAGAAATGGTCCCAGGGAGACCGTTATTTGGTTTTAAGTCGGTTTAGGTAGGTTCCTAGTATCAGCCTTGCGGCTAACCATCTTTTAAAGTAACGGTCAGGCATAGGACCGCCACCAGGATGGCTTTTTATGTTTTCGAGGTGGTTTGGAGATGGTGGTCTACCCATGACTGTCACCTTCAAGAAAAGGCCCTGTGAGGACCACAACTTGTTAGTAGCGGCCTTGAGCAAGACCGTTTCCTGCCTGTTCAACCGTGCAAGTAGCGGCCCTGCTGAGACCGTCACTTGGCTGGATAGTCAAGTAGCGGCCAGGGTTAAGACCGCTATTTGTCTGGGCTGTCTAGTAGCGGCCAAGGAGATGATCGCTACTCTCCCAGAGTGTTCTTTCTCATTGGTTTGGCTTCTTGTTCTTGTGGCTTCGACCCCTTGGTTAGCCCATTGTTCCGTGGATGTCTTGGACGTCCTATGAGGGCTGTGACCGTGTTATGGGGTGTCTGGGAGTGCCATTATACCGAGCAGTATTTCGTGTTGTTTTGAGAGTCATTATGGTTTCTGGTCAACCCAGTTGTGACCCAATGGTTGACACGTGACCTCGTGAGTGTCTCGGTTATCCCGTGGAGATCGAGACTGTGTTTTGGACGCTTGGAGGTATCATCTTACCTTAGTTTACGTGCCTATGTGGTTTGATGGCTCGGATAATCCCTCAGGTTCCGTGTTTCATGTTATACGGAATTGTGAGTACGATGAGCGGCCTAGGGGCCAAGGACTTTCAAGTGATGAGGATCTGGCTGATCTGTGCGGATTCCTTAATGTGTTTTACCGTGATCTTGGCTTAGAGACTAGGCTGATTAACAGCATGTTGCCATGATATGCGATGATCTTGACCTTAGTCTTGTGACTCAAGGATCGTTGTGTTAGCAGGTCTAGTTGGTTGTCCTGAGTCTAGTGGCAGTTGTGTGCAACCTTATGCTCCGTAGTACGTGCGACAGGTGCGTGCTTAGCCTATTTATAGTTTGATATTTCTATTTGAGAGTCTCTGTGTCTAGTGAGCTTCCACTATTCGTAGCCTAATGACACTTTCCGTGTGTCGGCCCACCTCGGAGTGGTGGTGGGGCGAGTTCCCGATAGAGACGGTTTGTAACGACCCAAGATCTGGATACCGAGAAAAACCCGATACCATTCGAATCCTGGTCCGCTGCCCACGAGTTGGAAGGCTCGGAAGGGCTAAAAGGTGTGTGTGAGTGGAAGTATACAGGAATAAGAAATAAAGTAGGAAATAATAATTAAATAAACTAACTATAGAGTCTAGTCAAAAAGTATAGTCTATAGAAAATAAAACGTACCTAATGTCGAGTGAACACTCAGCCTGGCGAGCTGGCACCTAGAAACCTCTACGTAGCACCCTCGAACCTCGAGGAAGAATCGCCTCACCTGAAAAGTAGGGGTGAGCCTCCTATCACTGGCTCAGTAGCGGTCCCGCGGAACCCCAACCGTAAACAACGATGACAGCGGAAAGCAGCAACAAAAGCAGTAGCGGCAAACACGATGGCCGACAAAATCTCAGCTCTACAGCTACTTCTACTGTACCAGGAAACACACCCCTATCTCATAGTCGGGGGACCACCGGACTACCTAACACCACAGCTACCGAGGGAAAATCCAATACAACTCTGCCGTGGAGGCCTGTCATAAAGACGAGGCCTAACCTGGACTATACGGTCCACGGGTACCATCATGATCTCGCTGTCGTGAACCCAACCTAGCCAAGGGATGAAGCCCTGATAATCCTACCGAGCGTCCCTGGCCTCAACCTATGAAAACACATAGAAATGGTCCGAGAGACCACGCCTCGCGGTCAGAAAATGGACTCTCGCGTCACTAAAACTCACGTCCCGTGACGGGGGCACCTGCCCACTCAAAGTATGGCCGGAAGCATCCACCGAGGACTTATTCCACGCCTCAAGTGTCTCTCTCGCCCCCGGCGCAAACCGAGACATTACACAAACCACCACATAAAATAAGGGTCGAGTCGGGGTCATGCCCGTTAGCACGCATCCGTAACCCCCGACCATGTGTGAACACACTGACATACTATATAACGCCATGCCCTCTAGCTGGTTTTCCTCCCGGCTCAGACTCGAGTCACTATAGGGAACGCCCTACGGTAACCAGCCTAAAAACCGTCTCAAACGGGTGTGGCTCTCCACCTACCCCCTAGGTGGGTTAGCACACACGTGCCCAGGCAAGCAACTGTAGCTCTCCACCTACGCTCTGGTGGGTCGGCACATGCGTGCCCAGGAAGCTACTGTAGCTCTCCACCTATGCCCAGGTGGGTTGGCACAAGTGTGCCCAGGAAGCTAAAACCAGTGGGGGTCCACAGCACAAATGACTCTCGGTGGAAACCACCCAAACACGGACAGGCCACACACTGGCCCTCTCACGTCCAGCTTGGGAAACATGTTGCACGATGCCATCGGGCTCTAGGCAGTCAACTAAAATCTATTAAACCAACGGTCCTTGAGTCACAGGACTCAAGGTCAAGACCGTTGTACAGGACCACTCCAGGTCGTCAATCTGGCCTATCCCTAAGTCAGAAATCACTGTAATATAATGCTCAAGGCTGCTCGTGACTGCCGAGCTCAATCCCTTCCAAAGGGAAGAGAAGAAAAACCCTCCAGCCCCAGGCTGGGTAATTGGACTCACAGTCCATAAGCCATATGCACGGCCTAGAAGGAAACCACGTTCCAGAGAAGTTAACGACGTGCGAAAATAACCCTCCGCACTCATGCCAACCCGTGGCGACTCGATCTAGCGGAAATACATGACCCCGGAACACAAGAGGGTCACCCGGACCATTAAACTCATGGGCACACTAATCGAGGTAAAATGGTACCTCCAGACACCCAAAAATATGATCATGATACCCACGGGATGTCCGGGACACTCACGGGGCCAAATGTTGGTCATTGGGTCTCAACCGGACCGATCGGTACCCAAAATAGGCCAAGCAGGGGGGTTTCGGTCGACCAGACCCATTGGGTCGGTCGACCAACAGAGGACTGTTGAGTCTCTCCAGGTGATTTTGATTATAACAAAACACCGATAAGGCAAACAGTTTAAGTACATCCATTCTTACAAACGTAATTGCTCATATAGGCTCTCAAAGTTATTTTTATATCACAAGAATATGCTCAAAAGGATCGTGTTTCAAAAAGCCCAGAATAAGTCAAAACCAACCGAAATTGAATGCAACAAAATGTGGTCTCACAGTATATTGTATAAGGATATGATTTATGGGCTAACAGTGTTATTTTTGCAAGTTTTTCAGAGTTTGATCGACTTGGCCAGGAGGAGCGGTCGACCTAATCTCCCAGAGGTCAAAACTCTGTAAATTTATAGAGTTCGGTCGACCGCCCGCCTTGGACCGGTCGACCAATTCCCCCAGTGCTCAAAGCTTCAGAACCTGTAAAAGTTAGGTCGACCGCCCAGCCCTATCCGGGCGACCGAACCATTCGAAGCCTCCATTTTTGACTTTGTTTTCTTCACGAGGAAAAAGCATCTATAAAGAATTTTTTAATCCCAAAAGTTTCCAGACATCCCTAGAATTGTGGATCTGTGTCTTGGCTTGCCCTTGACCATTCAAGTGTTATAAAAACACCTCTTAGGGCCAAGGAACCCTAAATTACACAAGGGAGATCTAAGGAGGCTGCCAAGGGAGAAAAAGGGGCTGCAGAAGAACTCTGTGAACAGTATTTTGTCCAAGCATTCTTCATCAAATCTCAAACATTTAAAGATCATTCCGAAGCCATTCAAGTGGAAATAAAGCTGAGAAGCAAGCTTCATCAAAAACCTTCTTCATCTACTAAGGGGGAGCCTAAATATGGAGTTTTTCATCTATGTTTCTAATTCTATTTTCATTGAGCCTTAAGTGTGTGTTCTTGTAATCTCTATACACTTGTGTGTATGTGGATCTACCTAGATCTACGTGTGTGTATGTGTGTTTTTCATTCAGAGCTGTGTGTGTCTCGATGCTCTTGCACCTTCGTTGGTGTTCCTATCATCCTACGAGTGTGTGCGTGTTCAGATCTTGTAATCATCTACAAGATAGTGTGTAAATCCTCACAGTTTGTGAGGGGTGGACGTAGGTTGCCGTCGTTGCATCCGAACCACCTAAAAATTCTTGTTTTTTGTGTGGTTTGATCCTTTTCTTCTACCCCCGTTCTATGCTAGCACACACTATATCACTCTCTTGCGTTTTCTTTTCAGATCTAGCATAACTTGTCATTTATACATTAGATCTTTGGTATATCAAAAGGTAGATTCGGATTGACAAGACCATTCTTGTCAGGAAGATAATACCTTGCGTGAGCAGAATCTTCAGATTTATATCTCTGCTATAGTACCAAGGATCTGATGTGTGTGATAGGTTTTGATAGATCTACTTGTTATTTCATCAGATCTAAGTCTCTAAAAGATTGTTTCTTCATATCTGTTTAATTCTGGTATAAGTTTTGTAAATTTTGTAATCACCCAATTCACCCCCCCTCTTGGGTGTCATTGATCACGGGACTTCAATATATATCAGAGCTAAGGCTCTATTTCTTTCAGATCTAACGATCTAGAGACAGATCCAGATCAATGGCCAATAAGGGGATGATGCCTGAGGGTCACTCCATCCACCGTTCTCCATACTTCGACGGCTTGAATTACTCCTATTAGAAAAATAGAATGCATGTTTTTCTAAGAGCTCAAGAGTACGAGATCTGGAGGGTGGTTGACAAGGGCCCACACGAGCTTTCCAAGGATGAAGACAAATGGACTCATGAGGATATTAAAAAATCCATAGTGAATTTTAATGCTATGAACATTATGCAATGTGCTATTCATCCTAACGAGTTTTCTCGTGTATCCATATACAGTTCAACAAAGGAGATGTGGGACAAGCTGCGGCTTATCTATGAAGGAACCTCCAAGGTCAAGGAGACCAAAGCCAATCTACTCGTCAGACATTACGAGCTATTCAAACTGAAACCCAAAGAAACCATTTCTAAGATGTTCGCAAGACTGACTGAGATTACAAATGGTCTCAAGAGTCATGGAAAGGAATACACCAACTCCGAGCTCATGAGGAAGGTGTTAAGATCTCTTCCACCTACCTGGCATACAAAAGCCATAGTCATTGAGGATTCGAAGAATCTATCCACACTCTCCTTGGATGAGCTCATAGGGTCACTCATGACCTATGAGATTAACACCAAAAGAACTGCGAAGGAGAAATCCAAAAAGAAGAAAACTGTGGGCTTGAAAGCCAACCAGTCTTATGACGACTCCCAAGAAGAGGAGTCCAGCGACGACAGTAATGAAGAAGAAGACTTGGCTATGCTGACCCTCCAAGTGAAGAAATTCCTGAGAAGAAAGAAGAATTTCCAAGGAAATTTTAGAAAAGGGCAAAGGAAGCCTTTTCAAACCAAGGGTGAGCTGAGCAAGTCTAACAATGTTATTTGCTATGAATGCAAGAAGTCCAAGCACATGAGAGGAGAGTGCCCAGATCTGAAAAGAAAGTTAAAGAAAGAAAATTTCAAAAAGCCAAAAGCTATGGTGGCCACATGGAGCGATGAAGAGGACGAGTAGTCCGAAGAGGAGCTAGAACATGCAACTCGTGGAAAGCCTATGCCTCATGGCACATGAGGATGACTCAGTCGAGGTAACTTCTGATCCTGATTTTATTTCAATTGAACAATGGGAGTCAGAATATGAAAAGTTGTATACTAAATACAAGAAAATTAGATCTGAGAATAAATCCCTCAATTTTTTTTGAAGATTTAACACATGAGGACTCTTCTGTTAAAAACTCGAATAAGAATGGTTTGAATTAACAGAAGAAAAAGAAAGCTTGCTTCAAATAATTTCAGATATTGAGAAAACTAAAGTTGAAGTGGTGTGTAAAATGTCTCAAATGGAAAAGAGTTTTGAAAAATTGAAAAATGAAGAAGAAGTTCTGAAATCCACAAATTCAAAACTTGAAAAGAAGAATGTGAATTTGAATGAAGAGGTGGCCGAACTGCAGTCCACCTTATCTAGGTTTGTCAAAGGCAAACAAAACTAAGATAATTTGTTGGGAGTTAAGGTTAACTTTCAAAAAGAAGGTTTGGGGTAGATTCCCTATAACAAAAAATCTTTTGAAAATACGATCACAACTTCCTTTGTTCATGAAAAGAACGATAACTGTGCATCATGCTCACAAACTAAGCTAATACATGTTCAATCTAAACCACACAAATACCAAAGAAGATTTTCAAATGTCAATTACTTTCATTGTGGTAGATTTGGTCTTGTCATTACTAATTGTTGGTTCAGACAAAACACACAAAGAAATCATGCTGCTTGGACCAAGAAAAGATATATGCAGAATTGGACTAACTCTCCAGGACCCAAATTAGTTTGGGTACCAAAATCAATTTGATGAGAATCCTGTTTCTTGCAGATATGCCTTGAAGCCAGGGGGAGCAAATAGTACCTGGACAGCGGTTGCTCAAGGCATATGATAGGGGACAAGAAGGTGTTCTCTACTCTACAAGATAAGGACGGAGGCTCGTTTGCCTTTGGTGGAAAGGACAAAGGTAGAATAATTGGAATTGGCAATATAGGTAAGAATTATGAAACCCTGATTGAAAATGTACTCTTGCTAAAGGGTTTGAATCATAATCTTTTGAGCATAAGCCAATTGTGCGACAAAGGTTTTAAGATTGTCTTTGATGAATCACATTGCCTCGTCATGAATAAAAGCACTTGTGAAATCAGGTTCATCGGCAAGAGGAATAACAATGTATATATTATTGATATTGATGATGTTTCCGGTGATGATGTGTGCTTGGCAGCAAGCAACCATGATAATGCATGGCTATGGCACCGAAGACTAGGTCATGCTAGTTTTGGAGTAATCTCCAAATTGTCTAGACATGACTTGGTGAATGGTTTGTTAAAGTTAAAATTTGAAAGTGATAAAATATGTGAGGCTTGCACAAAAGGTAAGCAAACATGTATCTCTTTCAAAAATAAGAACATTGTTTCTTCCGCTCCGCCTCTAGAACTGCTGCAGCTTGATCTCTTTGGTCTGACTAGGACATCCAGCCTAGGAGGAAAACCCTATGGATTTGTAATTGTTGATGATTACTCCCGATTCACATGGGTATTATTTCTAGCTAATAAAAGTGATGCCTTGATAGAGTTTCAAGTATTTTACAGAAAAATCCAGAATGATAAAGGATACCTCATCACCTAAGGATGAAGCTCCTAGAAATCCAAATGATGATGGACCCTCCAAACCTAAGGATGAACCAACGGAAGGAACTTCTAGCAAGGATGACAATGATAAAGATCCTTCAATTGAAACACTTCAAGAATAACCATTGCAACACCTTGACTTGCCTAGAGCTTCAACATACTCGAAAGATCACCCCACTGAAAATATCATCGATTATCCTGATGATGGGGTAAGAACTAGATCTTCACTAAGGCAAGTGGAAGAAGAGGATTTGATGGCCTTAATCTTACAAGAAGAGCCTAAGGATATTCATGAAACTCTTCAAAATGAATCATGGATTCAGGCTATGCATGAAGAGCTACACTAGTTCGAAAGGAACGAAGTGTGGTCTCTCGTGCCACGTCCCAAGAATCATCTCATAATTGGAACCCGTTGAGTTTTCATAAATAAATTAAATGACACGGGATTGGTTGTTAGGAATTGTTGGATTAAGTGGATGGTCAAACTAGAGGGGGGGGTGAATAGGTTGACCCTTTGAAAAATTAATGCAAGATCACACTCACTTTAGAAAGCAGAATGCTGATTAGAAATTCAGTAAACAGACTGTATGCAGATCGTGCCTAATCAAACATCTAACGATAGGTGGATTATATGAGAATAGCAAACCACAAGAGGAACACAGATTTTTATGGTGGTTTGGTCTCCCTGTGGAGACCTACGTCCACCCCTCACTAAACCAGTGAGGATCCCTGCTGAGCTTTACAGCTTAGCTTCACCGAGGAACAACCTCCTCAAACAACGCTGAGCAGTACAGCTTGGCTTAACCAGAGGAACAGATCCTCTAAACCGCTGACGAATAGCTTGCAGGCAAACACGCCCAAACGCCCTTGATCCAAGCACAATCTGTTGGATCAAACCCCTCCCTCTACTCAAACCAGTACGAGGGAGAAACAATGTAACAGTGTTCAAACTAAAATGAAAAACAATAAACAAAATCACTCAGTGATGGAGGAACAGCTCCAGATCTGTGATGCTGCTGGATCTCAAGCTCGAACTCAGAAGTCTGGAGGAAGATGTTTCAACGATCAGCTGGCTTTCTCCTTCTGAAAGGTAGATGACCTTGCACTGATCCACTGCCCCTGAATCTCCTCTGATCGTCAGTGGATGCAGCACGGTACCAACAGGAAGACGATGGACTCCACGATCCTTCTCAAGGGACTCGCTCAAGTTCGACTGCTGCTCTTCCAAATCTTCTTCTTCTGCTCTGGTTCTCGCGCTCACTTCCAGATCCATGTGTTATATTCATCCAGTGGGCCCCAACCAGATTTTCTGGTTAGCCCAATGATTCTTCTCCTAGAGGCTTCTGGAATCGCGAGGGAAAACGATATCGCAAGCACTTTTGGCTGATGTGGCCTTTGACGTCACGTATGACTAGGGTCCACCCAACTAATCTCGTAAATAGTTCAGATGGCGTCAACCCATTGAGACCATGAGGTTGACGCAGCCTTGAAATGCCCCCCACATGTCTTTGAGTATAAAGCTGGATGCGTTGACGCATGGGGTCACTACGTCGACCCACTGAACTGACCCAGAGCAATCTTTATCTCAGAATGAACTACTACGTCGACGCTATCATGCTGTAGCGTTGACGCACCGGGGTACTTCCAGTGAGCAATAATTTTGCCACTTGAACTGCTGCATCGACGCTGCTGAACTGTGGCGTTGACGCACTGAGCTGTGCCAGTGATTTGATACTTCTGCCTCTTATACTGATGCGTAGACTCAATTAGCATCCTGCGTAGACGCTATCCTTTAATGCAAACCGCTGCGTGGATGCCTTGAGCATCCTGCGTAGACCCTATTTCTTCCTTACATTGAAGAATAAAGTATATACATGCGTTAATGAATCAAGGGTTAATTCATCAGTTCTGTTGAACTCAACACACACACATCTCATGGTTGTCATCATCAAAACTAGGGGCACAACAATCTCCCCCTTTTTGATGATGGCAACTATGGGGTGTATGCCATTGCATCTACATAAAAATACATTGTTCAGATCAAACAAGTAATTCACTTCAGAGAGCAGAACACCAATTCATTTCATTCATTTCATTTAAGTCCAAGGTTTAACATCAATAAGAGGAACAAAAGAACTTTTCTAACAAAAAGTTGGGCAATCTCACAGATAATTTCTTTCGAGCATTTCACAAAATATGTAAACGAAGAAAAATTTCACTCAATCATATTTGATGCAGATGCAATGCAATTCCAGGCTCCAACTTGAGTTCATGTCTCTCCCCCTTTGACATCATCAGGAAGGGGAGCAAGTGAGGAAGAGTGAGACTGAAGGATGTTTGCAGACACAGTATCCAGTTGTTGTTGAAGCTGAGTCATAGAAGATGCTAAACTGTCTAGTCTGTCCAAAAATTGCTGATCTCTTTGTAGGATAGACTTATGATAATCCTGTACTTTGGAAGTGATACTATCAAACCAGCTGTGTAAAATGTCAAACAGATAGTCCACTTGAGCTTTCTGCTGAGATCCCCAATCAGGTGCAGAAGAGGAGGCTTCTATTGGTGGAGGGCAGTACACATCACGCTGATCTTCAATTGTGGGTGGGAAGTTTTCTTTTAGAATATGCAAGACATTCATAACCTCATCACCCACTAGAGTGGATCATTCAAACAGTTTAGCAAGGTCCTTACCAAAAGATGTAATCTTTTCAAACAAGGTTTGAACCTTTTCACTGAACTCATTGTTCTTGTCAATCAGGGTGGAATATTTCAAATTCAACTTGGATTGGTTTTCCTTGACATTATGGTTATATGTCTGTACAGCCTGTAGCCTGTTCAGAAATTGTTGATGCAAGCTTTTCAAATTGTGCATTACTGATCCAGCTTTCTGACAAACCTGAAGGAGGGATTCCATGAAGTTATGAAGCTTATTGTCTGACTTGAATTTGTCTTGCTTGAACTGTTCCCATCTGCTGTCTGATTTCTGCTCGAGATGGGAAATCCTCATTTCCATAGTTGAGCTCAGGTGCATTATGGAAGAATCAATGTTCTTGAATTTCAGTTCCAGAAATTGAATCAAAGTGGGATTGATACCAGAAGTCTGATCATGCATGCCAGCATCACAATGAGAATTAGCTGGCATTTCTTCCTCAAGAAAGTAGGTAGATTCATGTTCCCTTCGAGGAGAGGGTTCCTGAAAAGGACCATGTATGATCATAATATCTCTAGTGACAGCTGGGAGATTTGGAGCAGTATTTGTGACAATATCAGCTTGGACAAGACTGGCTTCTTGTTGGTCTATTCTGGCAGGACTAACCTCTTGTCTGTCTACTCTAGCTGGACTGGTCTCTGGGTTTTCTTGTGCTATTTCTCTCAATTCTACAACAGGAGTCCCAGAGGCAGAGGCATGCTTCTGACTTGGCAATACTCTGACTGGCTGTCCATTAACAATTTTAAATCCCATGAACTTCTGAATGTATGGTAAGGAGTATCTATTCCCTATGGGAATGTTTAGTTTCTTTTCATTTCCAAAGTTCACTCCAACTTTTCTAAAAATTACAGTCAATGGGGCAGCATATGGAAGTGTCCTAGACTGTTTCAGACATGTACCCATGGTCTGAATGATAACATCAGTCAATGAAATCTTGATCTGTTTTAGCATACAGTATAGCAAAAATATTTGCATCTCAGTAACTCGTTCCCTACCATTGCTCTGGGGTGTAATGATGGATGTGTAGATATGATGTAGCAGTCTGTTGAAGGGAGGGAACCGATTGGCTTTCAGACTAGATAGATATGTCTGCTTAACAACAGTAGGATCACTAGGCTGTTCAGTCAGAAGAGCATAAGCTTCATGTTCATCAAAGTGAAAACTGTGTAGCTGAACCCCATCCATTGGAATTTTCCATGATCTAGCAAACAGTTTATTTGTTAACTCAAAACAGGCATTTCTGACTATTGAAGAAACTTTAGGGATTTGAGGCTCATATTTCAAATTTTGGTAAAATTCCCTAACGAGGGTGGGGTAATATATCTTATGATTTGTGACAAAAGACCACCAACCCTGAAAATCCAAAGTGGGAAATAATTACGGAAAAACCTCAAGCATCTCAACATCGGTAGCAACAATATATCGTGGAATAAGGACTTTCAGAGGTTCTTTTACATTGATGGTGAGAGAGGATCAGAAGACCTTGCATGTGAGCTGTCCGCACCTTGCTTCTCCTTCGCAGCAGCTAAAGATGTAGACTGCTCCTCTGCCCTTGATTTAGATAGCTTTCTCTTTTTGGTTGGCGGGCTTGGATGGAGACGACGTTTTTGAAGAGATAGCTCTATTCCATTTCCTTGGAGCGGAAGGAGACGGTATCTCCTCTATAGGATCTGCCACGGGAACATCGTGAGTCTCCTTCTGCTTCGCAGCCCTTGTCTTTGCTGGCGAGCTCTTTTCTTTCCCTTTACATTTCTGAGGAGCTGACTGAGACGGCGTCTCCTCTTGAACAAGTTGAAATTTGGTTCGAGGTTCAATCTTGCCCTCAGCAAAGATGGGATCTCTTCTCTTTAGACCCTTCTTGTCCTTTTTCTCTTTTTCTGGAGGAGCCATGGTGGTGAAGAGACTCACACGGCAACCGAGAAGAGAAGTGCCGTGGGAAAGAAGATGAGGGAAGCGGAGAGGTAGGAGCCAATAGGGTTTTTGAAAAAGAACGCGAGAAGACAGAAGGGTTTTTAAAGGACGCGATGACTCATTTGTAATTCAAAAAGGGCGAACCGGTTCATTTTGCTGAACCGGACTGGGAAGAATTTGGAGTTAGTGCATGACTGTGCTGACGCAGTGAGACACTGAGTCGATGCCACCAAGAGGAAGAAGAGGGAAATACTGAGTAGACACTAGGAATAGTGAAGACCCACAGTATTTAGGCATTCGAAATACACTGAAATTATGAAAGGATGAAATTACATTCAGGGATTTTTAATAGTTAAAGTTCAAGTTCCCTTAAGAGAGATCTGATGATTGACCCTAATTCATTTAATGATGTGGAGAAAAACAATCTTAAGAATTTGAGATAAATCCTTGAACAAGAAGAGCATGATTATGGAATAAGGATAGAACAATTTGCACACTTGGAACTTTCTCAAATCTTTCCCCTAGATTATTCAATTTCAAGAGACCCCTATAGTAGTGAATTTAACTCGTATTGAGGATGAACTCTACAGAATTTTATATTTGAACTTCATGTTAACCCCATATATACATATATATATATATATATATGTATATATTGTAGTTTTTCATTTTTCATCATTTTTTTATTTTTAAATTGTCATTTGCAGTCAAGTGTAGCTAGCCTTTTGACACGGGTACACATGTTATCAGACACCAGAGTCCCCGGTTACTCAGCATAGCTAACTATTCTGCTCCAATGAAACAGAGTTGGCAACTCACATCATGACATGCCTTTCAGCACTTCATTGGTGCATGAAGGTAGTTTCTCAGTGGAAAGTTACCATTGCTCTGCAATGAATTATTTTTATTTTAAAACAGAGGTAACAGCCCACATCATGACATGCTCCTTAACACTTCTTTGGTGCATAGAGACAGTTTCTCAGTGAAAGCTTGCCATTGCTCTACAATTTATTTTATATATATATATATATATATATATATATATATAGGGCTTATTTCTTCAGCTCTTATTAAACCTATTCTGAGTTTAAAGTCAATACAGATATTAAATTCATTTGCACAAAGAGGTCCCTTTACTTTTGATCATCATGGTTCTAGAATAGATGAGTTCCCAGTTTTGTTAAATAGTTCCATAGCTATTCCATAGTTTCAAAGCACTTTTATGTTCAAGAATTTTAGCATTCAAAGATCATACGATTTATAGATCTCCAACCATTAATACTGCAAAGAGCCAGTCAATAAAGATCACCACCTCTGATAAAGGAATTATCATTTTAACTCCCCCTGAATCTATGACATCAACTCACATTGCAGAGCTCATGAATCATCCCTCATACTGAAGATTGAGAGGTACTTCACTACAAGCTGAGGAAATGAGTAGATGAGATATGTAGAGAAGAAACAAGGTGATGAGATGTTGAGAAGACTCCAAGTTTTGTGAGATATGAGTGAGGGACTTCAATTATATCTTTTGTGAGCAAAATTTACAGGTTGCGTTGACCGATCTCAAGTGCTGCGTTAACCCTTCTGAAGTAATCCAGTTGCTTCCAGAACTAATTTGCACTAGGTTTTTGTCAGTGCGTCAACTCAACCAGGTGACTGTGTTAACTCACTCAACCAGTCAATTCAACTTCCAGCACTGTTTCCAAATTGTTTCAATTAGTGCGTTGACTCATCTCACAGTTGTGTTAACCCTTCTTAACGAGTACTGATATTTAACCAACTGCTCGAACCACACTTCAGGTTCACAACCCACTAACCTAAGGGTACTGAATTGCACTCCTCAGCCAGTAAAATCTAATACAAGCTCCCCCTCAATTCATGCATGACTGAAAGCTTGAATGAAGATTGAATGATTGCCATGCTGGCCTTTTATCTATCATGTGTTCTTCAAAAGAGAAAAGAATACTTAAAAACTAAACTCCCCCTAAATTTGTGACTTATTTGGAAATCAGGCACTTTCAAATCAAGCAAGGCAAGTAGTCAATTTATTCTTAGGCAGAGCTAACCAATCATGTTTCAAAGAAGAAATCAAGCAATCAAGTTAGGCAATAGGATGAAAATTACATAGTCCAAACTCCCTCCTAAGACAAGTAAATCTTTCATTACTCAGAGGCTTAGTGAAAATGTCAGCAATTTGATGTTCTGAGTTTACAAAAATCAATTTAAAGCTTCCTTTATTAACTTCATCTCGCAAGAAGTGATGCCTAATTTCTATGTGTTTTGTTCTAAAGTGCTGAATTGGATTTTTTGCCAGGTTAATGGCACTTGTGTTATCACACAATATTGGTAAACACCCAAGATCAATTTGATAATCTTGGAGTTGGTGTTTGATCCACAACACTTGAGTGCCACAACTCCCTACAACGACATATTCTGCCTCTACAGTGGATAGTGCCACTGAGTGTTGTTTCTTGGATGCCCAAGAAACGAAACACCCTCCCAAAAATTGGCAATAGCCACTTGTGTTTTCCTGTCAAGTTTGCAACCAACATAGTCTGCATCAGAATAAGATACTAAATCAAGAGTGCAAGATGCAGGATACCAAATCCCTAAATCTCGAGTTCCGACAAGGTATCGAAAGATACGCTTAATAGAGCTCAAGTGGGATTCTCTAGGATCAGATTGAAACCGAGCACACATGCATACACAAAATTGGATATCTGGCCTAGATGCAGTAAGATAGAGGAGTGATCCGATTATACCTCGATAGGTCTTGGCATCCACTGATTTACCTTTCAGATCTGCATCCAGAGTTGTGTTGGTGGTCATGGGAGTGTTGATTGCTTTAAGAGTCTCCATTTGATATTTCTTCAATAGTTTAGAGATATACTTTGCCTGGTTGATAAAGCATCCTTCTTTGCTTTGGGTGATTTGAAGTCCTAGAAAAATGTGCAGCTCACCCATTAGACTCATTTCAAATTCTGTAGTCATCAATTATGCAAATTCCTCACACGTGCTTGGTTTAGTGGATCCAAAGACTATATCATCAACGTAAATTTGAACCAGAACAATGTCATTATTTCTTACCTTGGTGAATAAAGTTTGGTCCACTTTACCTATTGAGTATCCTTTTTCAGTGAGGTATGAGCTGAGTCAGTCGTACCATGCTCGAGGTGCTTGTTTAAGCCCATAGAGAGCTTTGTCTAATCTGTAAACATGGTTAGGACTATCTATGCACTCAAAATCAGGGGGTTGTTCAACATACACCTCTTCTTTTATTAGACCATTAAGAAACACAGTTTTTACATCCATTTGTTGTAGTTTTATTCCATGGCAGCGAGCGTATGCAAGTAATAATCTAATGGCCTCTAATCTAGCTACTGGAGCAAAGGATTCTTCAAAATCAATGCCGAATTCTTGGTTATATCCTTGTGCTACCAGTCTTGCTTTATTTCTTATCACAATTCCATTCTCATTTTATTTATTTCTGAAGACCCACTTAGTTCCAATTACAGAATGTTCATTGGGTCTAGGTACAAGGTGCCACACTTTGTTTCTCTTGAATTGATTTAGTTCTTCATGCATTGCATTTATCCAACATTCATCTTTTAGAGCTTCACTTACATTTTTAGGTTCAATTTGAGATACAAGAGCCAAATTATCCATTTCCTCAATCATCCTAAAGTGAGATCTAGTTCTTGTAGGGTCATGCAGATTACCAATAATGCTTGATAAAGGATGATCTCTTAACATTCTAACATTGGTTAGAGAATTACCTTCATTAGCATCTGCATTACCTTGAGTGCTTGATTCTGCCAGACTCTCACCTGGCCTTGACTCTTTCTCCTGAAGATCTTGTTCGTCCTTTGCTTCAAGGAACTCCCCATCATCCTTGTCCCTGCAAGATTGTTCATTTTCAGATCTAACATTCATTTCATCAAAGACAATATGTGGAGATTCTTCTACATTTTAAGTTTTGACATTTAGGACTCTATAGGCCCTAGAGTGATTAGAATATCCCAGAAAAATGGCTCGTTCACTCTTAGGTTCAAACTTATCCAAGTCCCGTTTGTTATTAATTTGAACAAAGCATTTTGACCCAAAAACTTTGAAGTGAGCAACAGATGGCTTCTTACCTTTCATTAACTCATATGGAGTCTTTTTGGACAGAGGTCTTACCATTGCACGATTTACAATGTAGCACGAGGTGTTTACCGCCTCAGCCCAGAATTTTCTTGGAAGTTGTCCTTCGATCAGCATTGTTCTAGCCATCTCCACAAGAGTTCTATTTCTTCTTTCCACCACTCCATTCTGCTCAGGAGTTCTTGGTGACGAAAATTTGTGTGATATTCCTTTTGCCCTGTAAAAGTCATCAAATTCTGAGTTTTCAAACTCTCCTCCATGATCTGACAGGATAGATGAAATAGTGTACTTACCATCTTGCTGAACTTTCCTGAAAAATGCATGAAATTCTTCAAACCCATCATTTTTATGAGATAAAAAGAACACCCAAGTAAACCTAGAAAAGTCATCTACCAAAACAAAGCCATATCTATTCCCACTTAAACTTGCTATTCTGGTGGGTCCAAACAGATCCATGTGAATAAGTTCAAGAGGTCTAGAAGACTGGTTTTCTATTCTAAATTTAAATGACTTCCTAGTGTGCTTACCTTGAGTGCATGCATCACAAACTTTGTCATTATGTTTAAATGAGACATCAGGCAAGCCGTTTACCATGCTGAATTTAGCTAACTTATGCATGACACTATAGCTAGCATGTCCTAGTCTACGATGCCATAGCCAAGCCAGCTCACTTTTATTAACGGCAAGACAGAGATTGTTATGAGCAGGATCATCCAAGTCTACGATGCCATAGCCAATGCATGCATAAGAATCAAACGTGACATGCCCTCCTTCTTTCTCAACCAAGAAACAGAATTTTGCCTTATCTCCCGTCATATGCCTTGAGCAGCCGCTGTCAAGATACCATCTGTTGTGTACAGCTACAAGGCACTCCTGCAATTCACATCAAACAAGAGATTTTGGAACCCAAATACACTTGGGTCCCATCACACCATATGATTGTGTTAAATAAGATAACATGCTTTTGGGAATCCATATTTGTTGTTTTGGAGGTTTTTGATATGTGGAGTTCAAAGGTTTGAGAGTTTTCTGATTGGGTTGAGGTACCCTTTGGAATGACCTTTTTGAATCAGTTCTGTTGTTAGAGAAGTATGAAGTTTTATTCTTGTTCCCATTCCAATGATTATTGTGACTCCAAGAAGCACTGGGAAATCTAGGATGAGAAGTTTTAGAAGAATACTGAACTCTTGAAGGAATGAAGGTTCGCTGCGTAGACCCTCTCACCTGACTGCGTTGACTCATCCATCTAACCCTTCTATCATATGGGTTCTGGTGCATAGGATGCGTTGACACACTGTAGTGGCTGCGTCGACTCACTCTAGTATTTCCGAAAGAATACCCATCTTGGAAGGGTGTATGCGTTGACACAGTATGGACACTGCGTTGATGCGACCAATGGTTTGTTCTAGCATTATTTCTGTAGAACCCCTGGGACATGGGTTGAGTGGAGGCAAGGTACCCAGTGCGTTGACGCAACTGTCTTGTACCAGACCTATGACTCCCTAAATTTCTATAAGTCTGATGCTGGGTTGATGAACTAGGGTCTATAGGCTGACCTGAGGGTTTACTTCTGAGCTTAGGCACATTCTTATGGTGATTGGCATTTAAGGTAACATTCATTTTCTCTTTGCCCTTTTCTTTTCTGGTTTCATCTGTCTATTTTACTTCTTCTTGATTTTTCTCATGGGACTTCACTGCAGCCATTGGGTTTTGCTCAGATGTGCCCTGTTCTGGAACAAAGGTTATTAGCCTTATCCCTAGATTCTTCTTTTTCGTTGGATTATATCCAAGTCCTTCTTTTCCAAAATTACTTTTCATTCCAATAACAACTTCTAGGTTATTTTTGCCTTGTGTAAATTTCTCAAGGGAGACTTGTTTATTTGAGTTTTCAACTTCCAGTCTCTTCAAGTTTTCTTGGAGTTCTAGATTTACTCCTTGAATGGCTTCATATTTTTCTTCAGCAATTTTTACATCACTCTCCAATTTTTGCATTCTGAGTTTCAGGTCATCATGTACTTTCAGTAAAAATTCATTTTCTCTTTTCATCTCTATTAATTGATCTTTATACAGATCACTTTCAGCAAGAGACTCTCTTAGATGAGTAATTTCAACTTCTAAGCACATGATTTTCTCATTCAAGGAATTATCTTGACTAGTCAAAATTTTCTTCTTCTTTAGTGATTTATTTTCTTTCCTCATATAATCATACTTATCTAGCAATTCATTAAATGCTTCTTCCCAATCACTGCAAGAAACGTTTTCAAAAGAGGAGGTTACCTCATCCTGATCATCTCCCTTAGCCATAAAGCACAGCTTAACATCACTTTCTTCTTCAGAGGTACTCTCTTCTTCATCTTCATCTTTCTCCTCATCACTCCAAGTAGTCATCATAGCTTTTGGCTTCTTGTTCTTTCATTTTGGTTGGACTTTCTTCACATTCTCTGGACATTTAGATTTAATATGACCTTGTTTCCTGCATTTGTAACAGACAACCTTGTCAGATTTCCTAGAGTTTTCTGATTTGAATGTTGAACTCTTTCTTACCTCTGGTCTTCTGTTGTTTCTAAATTTACCTTCCTTCCTTAGAAACTTCCTGAATTTCTTGGTGAGCATTGCTATCTCACCTGAGTCATCATCTGAAGTAGATGACTGACTGTCATCTGAACTCTCCTTGCTGCTAGGACCAGCCTTCAAAGCAAGTGGCTTCTTCTTTTTCACATCATCATCAGTTCTTTTGAAATTCAGCTCATAAGCCATCAATGATCCAATAAGCTCATCAGGGGTAGTGGTAGGAAGGTTCCTAGATTCCTCAACAACAGTGACCTTGGTGTGCCAAATTGGAGTTAGGGATCTAAGAATTTTCCTGACCAGTTCATAATCAGTGTAAACCTTTCCCTGACCTTTAAGACCATTCACTAATAGGGTTAGTCTAGTATACATTTCAGATATATTTTCCTCTGGCTTCATTCTAAAAGCTTCATATTCAGAAATTAACATATTAGCTTTTGTCTCTCTTACCTCTGACGTACCTTCATAGATAACTTAAAGTCTGTCCCACATTTCCTTGACACTGGCACATGAGGACACTCGTGAAAACTCCTTAGGATGCAATGAGCATTGCATGATGTTCATAGCTTGCCAATTGACGTTGGACTTCCAAATATGCTCTTTCACCCACAGTTCTTCATCTCCTTCTAACTGATAGGGTCCCTTGCTCACGACTCTCCAAATCTCATTGTCTTGAGCTCTCAGAAATACCTGCATCCGATTTTTCCAGTAAGCATAGTTAGTGCCATCAAAGAAGGGTGGCCTATTCACTGCATACCCTTCAGGCATGAGCCCCTTATTTTTCATTCCACTAAATCTCTCTGGGTTGTGAGACCCTTGACAAGAGAGCCAAGCTCTGATACCACGTGTTGGATTAAGTGGATGGTCAAACTAGAGGGGGGGGTGAATAGGTTGACCCTTTGAAAAATTAATGCAAGATCACACTCGCTTTAGAAAGTAGAATGCTGATTAGAAATTCAGTAAACAGACTGTATGCAGATCGTGCCTAATCAAACATCTAATGATAGGTGGATTATATGAGAATAGCAAACCACAAGAGGAACACAGATTTTTATGGTGGTTCGGTCTCCCTGTGGAGACCTACGTCCACCCCTCACTAAACCATTTAGGATCCCTGCTGAGCTTTACAGCTTAGCTTCACCGAGGAATAATCTCCTCAAACAACGCTGAGCAGTACAGCTTGGCTTAACCAAAGGAACTGATCCTCTAAACCGCTGACGAACAGCTTGCAGGCAAACACGCCCAAACGCCCTTGATCCAAGCACAATCTGCTGGATCAAACCCCTCCCTCTACTCAAACCAATACGAGGGAGAAACAATGTAACAGTGTTCAAACTAAAATGAAAAACAATAAACAAAATCACTCAGTGATGGAGGAACAGCTCCAGATCAGTGATGCTGCTGGATCTCAAGCTCGAACTCAGAAGTTTGGAGGAAGATGTTTCAACGATCAGCTGGCCTTCACCTTCTGAAAGGTAGATGAACTCGCATTGATCCACTGCCCCTGAATCTCCTCTAATCGTCAGTGGATGCAGCACGGTACCAACAGAAAGACGATGGACTCCACGATCCTTCTCAAGGGACTCGCTCAAGTTCGACTGCTACTCTTCCAAATCTTCTTCTTTTTCTCTGGTTCCCACGCTCACTTCCAGATCCACGTGTTATATTCATCCAGTGGGCCCCAACCAGATTTTTTGGTTAGCCCAATGATTGTTCTCCTAGAGGCTTCTAGAATCGCTAGGGAAAACGAGATCGCAAGCACTTTTGGCTGATGTGGCCTTTGACGTCATGTACGACTGGGGTCCACCCAACTAATCTCGTAAATAGTTCAGATGGCGTCAACCCATTGAGACCATGAGGTTGACGCAGCCTTGAAATGCCCCCCACATGTCTTTGAGTATAAAGCTGGATGCGTTGACGCATGGGGTCACTGCGTCGACCCACTGAACTGACCCAGAGCAATCTTTATCTCAGAATGAACTACTGCGTCGACGCTATCATGCTGTAGCGTTGACGCACCGGGGTACTTCCAGTGAGTAATAATTCCGCCACTTGAACTGCTGCGTCGACGCTGCTGAACTATGGCGTTGATGCACTGAGCTATGCCAGTGATTTGATACTTCTGCTTCTTGTACTGATGCGTAGACGCAATTAGCATCCTGCGTAGACGCTATCCTTTAATGCAAACTACTGCGTGGACGCCTTGAGCATCCTGCATAGACCCTGTTTCTTTCTTGCATTCAAGAATAAAGTATATACATGCGTTAATGAATCAAGGGTTAATTCATCAGTTCTGTTGAACTCAACATACACACATCTCATGGTTGTCATCATCAAAACCAGGGGCACAACAGGAATAAGGCCTGGCTTGTAGTCAAAGGGTATAGCCAGGAAATGGGTATTGATTTTAATGAGTCTTTTGCCCTGGTTGCTAGATTAGAAGCAGTCCAGATTCTGTTATCCTATGCTTGCTCATCGAACTTCAAATTATTTCAAATAGATGTTAAATCTATTTTTCTAAATGGGTACATCAAAGAGGATGTTTTTGTAGAACAACCTCTAGATTTTGAAGACCCAAAACATCCAAAGTATGTGTACAAGTTACAGAAGGCCTTGTACGGATTAAAGCAAGCTCTAAGGGCATGGTATGAAAGGCTCACTTCATTCCTAATTGAAAATGGCTTCAAAAGAGGTAAGGTTGACTAAACACTCTTCATGAGAAAATTAGGTAAAGACATATTAGTAGTTCAAGTGCATGTTGATGATATAATTTTTACAGCTACTAACAATGCTTTAGGTGATGAATTTGCAGATATAATGCAAGGAGAATTTGAGATGAGTTTAATGGGTGAACTAACATTATTTCTTGGATTGCAAGTTAAACAAACGTCAGAAGGCATCTTCATAAATCAAGCCAAATATACCTTGGAGCTGCTAAAGAAATATGGGATGGCAGAAGCAAAGCCCATGTCAACACTGATGGCCACAACCACGAAGTTAGACAAGATGATATCTACAATAAACATAAGATTTTCACAGATTTTGGATACTTTTGGGGTCTAGATGGTCAGCTTCGCAAAAATGTGCCCGTCTATGGAGAAGAATCTGAAGAAGAAGAGGAAGAAGAGCCACAGCAACAACAAGGTCAAGGGAAAGCCCCCCCTCCTGTTCAGGTAGAGAACCAGCCTCTTCCACCTTCTCCACCACATGCCGATCCAGAGATGCCTCCTCCACCACAGTTCTTTCACGGGGAGTCCTCTACTCAGGGTGCTAGACAGCCTTCTTGGGTAAAATCTGAGACTTTTGATAGGCATTATTCTGGATTAGTCACTCGTGTGGACACCTTTAGGAACCAACTTTTTACTTTTGGGGATCACATAGACACCATGGGTGATATGCTGGAAACCATGTCCGATCGCATAGATTGTTTCTCCATAATCCTGGACACCTTATCAACTCAGATGACCACTATCTCCACTCATATGACCACCCTAACCCAAAGCCATGAAGACTCACGGTAGGCCTTTCATACAATGAACCGCATTCTTCTTGATATGCAACGCCATGACCTGGAGCATGATAACACAATTGCTCATCTCCAGCACCGCCTTCAGTTTCAAGACCACACTCTTGAGGATATCCGACACCGCCTTGGCTATCTCCCGTGTCACGTCCCGAGATTATGCAGCGGAAACAATCGGGAACGCGAACAACCGGCATGGTAAGCCTCTTACAAGCAAGAATAATCAGAGTGAGAGAACAATCACACAAAAGCAATTGTACCATAATTCAAGTACATGAGACATTGACTTTTCTAAACTTGCTAGACTCAATAAAAGAGAAGTACATAGACTCAATCTAAACATATCTTGACAATTCTAGGTCTTCTATCGATTCCATGTTTCCTTTAATCGCTCTCGGACCCATCATTGGAATGACCTGAATCTGAATCTGACCCACTGGTACTTCCTGAAAAGATTGGAAAATAGGTAATGAGCTTACTTGCTCAGTAGGTATCTTCGCATCAACATGATGGTCAATGTTAAAGTAATTAATATCTTTAGCTCTAAAGAGAAAGATAAATCATGCGAATACGATCAAACATGCGATTAAAGGTAATAAGATATAATCAAGCTTGAGATATGAGAATATGAATTGATCAAGTATAATCTAGCAAGAATGTAACAAGAATGTACTAGCAAGTCATGTAACAAGTAAGAATGTACCCTTCACTTAGTAACAAGTACTTCGTGAATTCATGTGGATCTATATTCAAGTCCCGTGCAATCCGTGGATTTTCACTTATTTATAAAGAAAGTACTCCCAGCACAATGCGACGCCAGTAGCATCATACCCCATGGTTTATATAGTATGTTTCCAACAATCAGCCGAGGGGACTAGCATAGAGCCCTTGAACACAATCAGTGCTCAAACTGCATCTTCAAGTATAAATCAAGCTACTTCCATATAACAATAAAGTTTAGCCAAGAGTGTACAATTTCAATGAAAGTTCAATGATAAAGTAACCAAAAATAAGAATGCTTCTATTAAGAATAAGAGTTCAATAAACATATTGATAACTATGTTATGCCATGGAAATAAATCGGCAGCATAACGGTACATTCTTTAACTTTAAAAAATTACTTAAATATCATTGAAATAGTGTGACAGGTTCTAGATAATCAATTGGACTATCTAGGATCATAGGAATATTAACCCTTGGGTCAAACCTTGGGTTAACTATACTCAAGAAAATATCGGTCGTTTACTGGGCCGTTTCATGAAGAAAGCGGTCTAGTTATGGACCGTGAAGGACAAGACTGTTCGGTATTTAAAACAAAATATCTAGAATATTTAGCGGTCAATGAATGAACCGTTAAGGATCCGTTAGCGGTCTAATGAAGGTCCGCTAGCAGACTCTGGCGGTCAAAAAGAAGGTTGCTAAGTTCCAGAAATATAAAACACCGGTATAAGTGCTTTCTAGATAATAGGCTTTAATGGTACAACCAACTCGGCATCCTAGTGGGAATCCCTGGCTCGCAGAGAATTACGGAGGCCTTGAAAATAAGATTTCCTAGTCCGTTGGAAGGAATATCCAAAGGAGAGGTTATCAAGTCCAAGATTGTGTGTCTAATGTGCATAGATGTAACTAATGGTCATATACCGGGATATATGCCATGTACTTATGAAAATGACTCTATAGATGATAAAAGAGATCATTAAAACCATGATCAAGGTAAACCATGTATCATCTAACTTTAGAAACATGTATTTAATTACAAAAGTATATGATTTTGGCATAAATTATCTTATGTTTAAAAATAATCCCAAGTACAATAAAGAACATGAAATCCATTGTTGCAACAGTAGTAAAACTCACAGTAAGAATCAATACTTAAAACAGGCTTGGAACATAATTAACTAGGCATATTATAAGTTTAATGGGCTGTTCTTCATTCAGCCTCGGGTTGACAGAACTCAGAACGTTAGCGGTCTAATATAGAACCATTTACCAATGTTTAGCGGTCTATCGTACATCCGCTTGTGGTTCTATAATAGTGAAATCGCAAGAATCTCTAACGGTCTGTATATTGGCCGCTAATCCTTGATAAGCGATTTATCGTAGGGCCGCTAACCAATGCTGGCGGTCCATTTGTAGGCCGTTTGGCTTGACAGAAATTAAATAATTGAACTAAATGATATTCCAAGACACATCATGCCTGGAAATCAACATATATAAAACTTTTACCAAGAAAGAATGAAAAGAGGCCAATCAATATGCATAGGATTCATGTATTATGACAAGATAACTCATTTTAGTTCTTTTAGGCTAAGAAATATGCATGAATGATATACTAAGTGCATAGATACTATGAAAACATGAAATTCTCCATATACAATGCATGAAATCAAGTGAAACAAGAAGGCTTTTAATCTTAGAATGATGTTTTAGCCGTTCATGAGATGACCTACCTCTGTTAAGGCCTTTAGACTTTGAATTTCGGACTGGAAGTCAACCCTAGTTCTGCACTTCCTGTGATAAATCAGTAACTTCACGCCCCTCTAACTTCTAATTCTCTTAACCTAAGGATGTGAAATTTGGAGGGTAAGAAGAATATACTAAGGGGATCATAAAGTTCTAAAGACACAACTTATAAATACCTCATCTATGGCTTCTAATTTCCTTATCTTCACCACATCATTGCACAGTCTCCGGGGTCGTTGATGTGGAACCAGCAACTTTGGATACCTCTATCTTTCTGATGGGTTGATCTCCTAGCACGAAATTTTGAGGTAAGTTAGTCCTTAGTATTAGGAATAAAAATCTCAAAATAACCTACCCGAAATAATGCTTCCTTACCTTAGTTCCACGCGAGCCAAGCGTAAGGGTCGCACAAGTGAAATCTAGGGTCTATTTATAGGGTTTTGCTAGGGTTTTATAGATTAGATCAATTCTAGAGTCCCTAGTTGGTACAATCCCGTCTTCTGAGAGTCCTTAAGATGCTTACTAGTCCTCCCACCTCGGTCTCTAGGAGATAAAACGTCAAAATCCAATCTTTTTGCTCTTTCTTCAACTCACAAAACTAACAGGAATTAGCGGTCCAGGACGGGACCGCCAACTGTCCCCTAGCGGTCTCACGATAGACCGCCTCTACTATTGGGCGCCGAATTTGAATTTAATTCTATTTTCGGTTTACACACTTAATTATCCATACAATGAGTATTTATCCTTATATTCCGTGAATAAATTAATTAACCTTCTAGAATATGGGCCAAACTTCATGGGCTTGGTCCATAAGTCCGTTGAGCTTTATTTAAATAGGCTAGGTTAATTGATTATCACACTTGGGCCTTAATAATGGTTTATTTAACTCGGGAATTCATTTATTAATCCATTTTGGTCTTAAAAAAATTCCTAGAAAATTCTTAAATACTATAGAAATATTCTATAAAATTTGTGGGGCATTACATCCCGCCTCCTGAAGATCAGCCTCCTGCAGATGGCCACTGAGGATTTTCTTCTACTTCTTCCCTCTAGTCTGTTGTCCTTGGGTCGTGTGTCTCTTTGGGTCTTCTTTTCGTCTATCCTTTCGCCAAAGGGGGAGAAGTAGTTAGTGCAGGTCTCTATACTTTAGCTTATGCATGCGTGTTGTATGAATGTTTGCATCTGCATTTGTGAGCCATTTGTGAGTCAATTTTGCATTAGCCTTTGCCTTGTGTCTAGAAGTCTTGCATTCTCTCAAGCATCAATGTACCTTGTACTGCTGAACTAATGGAATGAAATGACGAAAGAATGCACTTGATATTTGACATTACATGATTGGTTCTTGTCTCTCATTTCCTCTCTACTTGGCAAATAAGATGCTTGAATGGTTTGCATGGCCTTGGCTTAATGAATTGATCGCCTTATGGTTTGTTGGTTTTGACAATCATCAAATGTGTTTTATGTATATCAAATAGTGTTGGAAGAAAGACAGGCTAGCCCGTCTGAAATCCCTCACTATGCGTGAGTGTAAACTTCGCCTTGTACATGAATCATGTGGATCCTTGCGCGGATTGAATGCAATGTTTTGAAAGTTCCCCATTCGCCTAAAAAGCACGCCAATGCACTTATAAGTCTAGAGTTTTGTCATCATCAAAAAGGGAGAGATTGTTGAGTCTCTCCAGGTGATTTTGATGATAACAAAACCCTGGTATGGCAAACGATTTAAGTACATCCATTCTTACAAATGTAATTACTCCTATAGGCTCTCAAAGTTATTTTTATATCACAAGAATATGCTCAAGAGGATCATGTTTCAAAAAGCCCAGAATAAGTCAAAACCAACCCAAATTGAATGCAACAAATGTTGAGCTATGGTTTTGATGATAACTAAACTTAGTGTGTAATGCTATGGTTTTGTGTGATTAAGTGAATGATGATAACTAAACTAAATGGTTGATTGTTCCTGTCGATTGGTTGAATATGATTGAGTTGAACATGTACTTTGAATGCTTCCTATGCATACTCTTCATGGAGCTTGGTTACATGATGCATTCATATTGGACAAATGCATAGATCTTGATCTTTAGTCAATCATATTTTCAAAGGGTTCACTTGTATATGTGCATGGCTAAATTGTTCTCATACTTTGCTCACTTGCATAGAAATAATCCTTCACCTTTAGCTTAAAGCTTTCATGGTTCAAAGTGTTTGTATGCACCTTGAACATGGGCTTTCATGTATGCATTTCACACATTTATCATATTGATTATTAAGCTAAAGTTCTAATCATTTTTATTATGGTTTTGTAGGTTAAATTCTTTGTATAATCCCTCCAAGATCAAAGGAGTTTGATGCCACAGAGTTTGGAAGGGTTGCATAGAGTTTGGGGCTAAAATGTAGTAGTCTGGAATTTACTATAGCTGGCGATCGACCGACCTGTAGCTGGCGGTCGATCGAAATTATCAGAATTCAGAAAACTGTAGTTTTTCACATTCCAGTCGACCGCCGGGTGGTGGCCGATCGACCGAAAATTCTAGAATGCAAAAATATCCATTCTGCAGATTTCCGGTCGACCGCCAACCTACCTCCGGTCGACCGCCAGCCCCGAAGCCACTTTTGTTGACTTGGTTTTTCCCTCCCATGGAGAGGTATCTTCACCCATTTCCTGCCTCCAATCAAGGAGGATTTCGTGGATCTGGTCTGGGGCTTGTCCAGGACCATTCAAGGGTTATAAAACTCTCTTATGGAGTCATAAACCCTAGCCATCCAAGGGGGAATCAAGAGAGATCCAAGGAAGAAAAAGGGTACTGTAGCCGTGAACAGTACTCCGTGCAGTAAGTGTTCTTCATCCATTCTCAACCCATTGAAGGCATATCTGAAGCCAACCTCCTCCAAGGAAGAGAAGAGAAGCCAAGCAAGCAAGCAAGGATTCCAAGAAGAGTGCCTAAGGGAGAAAGAAGAGAAGCGAAGCAAGCAAGAAAGGAGAAAAGCCAAGCAAGCATGGATTGAAGCTCCGGTCAAGTGAAGATTGAAGATACGTTCAAGATCCGTAACATGCATTCAAGGGGAACCCAAAACATGAGTTTTCTAAACTAAGCCTCATCATCTTTATGTTTTGGGTGTTGTATTTGTGTTCGTCATAAACTGAATAACTTGTGTGTGTATGGATCGTTGTTGGATCCGTGGTCGTGTGTGTGTGTGTCATATTTGATTCATGTGTGTGCGTGGATCTTCCTAGATCTGCGTTTGTGTGTGTGTGGGTCTATTTAGATCCGTTCTGTCTCGTTTGTGTGGATTGCTGCACTTGTGGTAGCGGGTGTTTGTGTTGGTGATCCGGTTGTCGGATCGTGTTGTGTGTGTGTGTATTGAGGCGCGTCCCTGTGTGTGTGTGCAGGCGTCGTCCTGCGTGTGTGGTTGGAGCGTCATCTCCGTTTGGGGATTTATCCCCGAGTGAATCCTCACCGGGTTTGGTGAGGGGTGGACGTAGGATTGCCGTTGTTGCATCCGAACCACCTTAAAAATCGATGTGCATTGTGTTTGAATTGTGTGGTTTGTTCCATTTCGTCTACCCCCATTCTACGTGAGTGTGAGTGTACATTATAGTTCAGTTTTTATCCTCGTTCACCTTGCATAATCTATCTCATCACAAAATAGATTTTAATAAATCAGATTATGAGTGAATAGATTTGATTATCTTAATTAGTAGTTTATCACATATTTTATAAAAGGCCAAAAGTTTCTTTAAAATTTGTAATCACCCAATTCACCCCCCTCTTGGGTGTCATTGATCGCGGGACATCAATTAGTATCAGAGCTAAGGCTCTAATTTCATAGATCTAACGATCTAGAGTGATCCGGATCAATGACTACCATGGTGTACACCTTGAACTCTCCACCCGTGTTTGATGGTTGCAACTTTGATTTGTGGTTAGGAAGAATGTTCAGTCTAGTCAATTCATACGACCCTAAGCTATGGAAGCTTATCTCATGTGGTCCCTATATATGAATTGCCTAAAGGCAAAGCTATCTGGGCTGAAAATCATAATCATATACATGATCAAATCGGTTGGTTTTAAAATTGTTCACTGCTGCAGTCAATTCTAATCAGTTTTCTTATGTCTCTCATTGCAGGTCCGCGAAGGATATCTTGGATGGCTTAACCAAAGTCCGGGAAGAGCATGAAGACCAATGCCTTGTGGCAGGCACGAGCGATCAAGGGAGTGATCAGAAAGGATCATCCCTAGAGGTATATTCAGACTCTGAAAGCATATCTCTCGATGATCTATTGATTGCATATGTTGAACTTGAAAATAAATATAAGAAGCTAAAATCTGAAAGCAAAAAATTGAAAAGGAATGCTGAACAAAACAACTGTAATTCCTCATGCAAATAATGTCTACATTTAAAGGAATTGGTTGATGGTCATGCGTTTGACATTGAAACTCACAAAGATCAAATCTCTTCTTTGAGAAATGAAAATAAAGAGATGAAAGAGAGAATAAGCCAAATGGACAATGGTCAAATTGGGGTTGTTCATGATCAGAAACTTGAAAAAGAAAATGAGAAACTGAAGGAATTGAACACGGCCATTTCTAAAAGATTGCTTGCTCTTGAAAAAGGAAAGTCTGTAAATCTTCATGAATCTGAAAGAGTGGATGAATTGTTGCAAGAAATTCAAAGTCATAAAACCATCAATGCTACTTTACATGATCAAGTTAACTCTTGTGTAAATAAGATGGCGTCCTATGAATGGCACATTTCATCACTTGAAAAAGAAATCTCTGACTTGAATGCTTCATTATCTAGATTTGTGGATGGTCAAAACAACTTGGACAAATTGCTAGGAATGAAAGTAAACTTTCAAAGAGAGGGGCTGGGGTTTAATCCTGTGAACAAAAAAAATTTAGAAGTAAAACATATACTTCACTTGTTCATGATAATTGTGCACCCAGCACCTCCACATCTCACTCCCAGTAACCCACTGTATCAAGAATCCAATCAAATCAGAAAAATAGTGTGAATGTCCAAAGGATTCAAAAAGAAAACAAAAATCATAAAATCAACATGCATCAAAAATCCAAAATTTTTGATAGCATCACTATGCATGTTAAGCATACCTCTGCCTCACACACATATCCACTAATGAAGAAACTCTCATGTTTTTACTGTGGAAGACATGGACATGCCATGCATGATTGTTTCATTTTGAAAAATGATGACTTGAGAGCATGTAGAAATCAAGCTGGTCTGAAAAATGTAAAGAAATCTTTCATCATAAAACCCTCCATGCATTGCAATCATTGTGGTAAAAGGGGTCATACAACTTCACATTACAGGTTACTGTTGAAGAAAAAGAACTCTCATTCAACACATCATGTTCACACACATAAATTGGCAGACCCAATGATAAGAAAGAATATGATGCCACGTGCCTTCTATCATCACTTTGGCAAATCTGGGAATGTCAAGCATGATTGTTTTCTAAAGAAAAGTGATGAATTGAATGCTGTCAAAAAGTGGAAATTACATGCCAATGTTACTGCTAACCCACAAGGATCCAAAAGGAGTTGGGTATCTAAGAATGGCAAATGAGAAATCTGTTTTGTAGGTGTGCCTTGGAAATATGAAGCATGAAACATGTTTTAATTCAAGAAGGTAAGGCACACGGGTCAAGTGGCATAAACAAGGTTAAAAGAAAAATAAAAATGGAATATGAGCACTCATGTGATATCTCTTCTACGCTCTCCAGTGACTGTGTGAGGTTTTGATTCATTTTGAGTCATATAGTCATGTAGTCTTGCATATGTTCGTACATGCATTCCATTCATGGTTGTTTACATATTTGTGTGTATATAACTTTTCATATAGCATCTTGTTGTAAGGAGCTTGAAGACTCTTCAAATCATGATTTCACTTCATGCATTGAGTTTGCATACATCTTCATGTTTGCATATACCTTCACATGCTCTCATGCACAAAAGTTGAAGAATCTACTTCTCAACTTAAAGGAACTCATGTCATAATGCATTGCATTTCTCTTTCCTTCATCTCATCCATGACTATATGTTGCATTAGAATTTCATTGACCATCTTGCATTCATGCACACACTAAGGGGGAGCAACCACATTCGTCATATAGGCTTAATGTTTAGGTTCACACATGAGTCATGCATTGCATCTAGAGCTGTCTAGGGGATGTTGGTTGTTAAAAGTAAATTGTCATGTCATTGTTAATAAATTTGAATCAAAACTGACAAATCAAGTCTTTTTGTTCTTGGATGCAGATTATACTCCCAAAATCCAAAAGATGATGGGCTAGTCATGGTCGAGCCTAAATCAACTGAAAGAATACTTTGCAAGAATGAAAAATGATGAGAACCCTCTCAAGTTGCTACAAGAAGATGGGATACGTTGTGTAGAAGAACTTCCAGGATCGACTCAAGTACAAGGCAGTGAAATTCTTATACGGGTTGAAGCAAGTACCTAAGACAAGGTATGAAAGACGCGCATCTCTTTTAACCAAGAATGGGTTCAATAGGTAAGGTTGATCAACCACCTCTCACAAGGTAAATCAGGTAAAAGACTTCTTAGTGGTTTAAGTACATGTGGGTGTTATCATTTCTGAGGTACTAATAATGCCTTTTGTGAAGATTTTGCAGGGACTGTGCAAGGAGATTTTAAAATACTCTCATGAGTAAACTGAATTTCACTCTTCTTTGGATTGCAGGTGAAAGACTTGGAAGAAAATAGATTCTCAAGGCAATAGTAAGAAAGCAAATCTGAAATATCAACCCTCGTGAGGTTGGTGATCTTAGTGATTGAAGGCTTCCAATCTTGTCTCCTGAACTAAGGTAATTCAACCTTGTCAATTCATGCAATGGCCGTCTTTATCACTTGGTGACACACTCAAGTGACAAGGTATTGATTCTAAAAAACTTTAATTGTCACTTACTAGCATGTTGTGATGAATTGGTTGAATCAAATTGAAAATCTTGAAAGATGTGTATGAATTGGATATTGAATATTTTTCACTGCATGATCACACCTAAATTGAATTGCATATCTGGTATATCAAATGGAGTCTGTGGAAGAGTGGATCATGTCCACTTGGAAGCATTCCCTATGCATTGAGCTGGGTCTTCGGACTAAAATCTCCGCCTCGTACCAGATCTTAAAAATTGTGATTGGTTGATGTGTGAATGAATTCTTGAGCTGAACTATGTAAATTGAAAATATGTTTGTGATTAAATGATTCATACATTTGGCTGTTGGATGAATTCTCATTTCAATACTTGTGAATGACCTTTGAAAATTTATTTTTGAAAAATTTTGAAAATTGGGTTGCATTGCTTAATTTTGATCTTTTAAGCACCCTTATCTCATAAAGGTCATGTCATGAAAATGTTTGTTGACACATTGATAAAATGTGAATGCTCTAATGTGAAATTTGTCTCATGGTGTGAAAATCAAAGCCCTCCCTTACTGCATTTGTATGTTACATCACACTCTCATCCAGGCATAGGTTGCATGCATTAGAATTAATGCATTAACTGCAGTTAGCTCATTCATTTGATATCAGAAGCTTTGCACCACATTACATTTTGTCTTGGCATATTGCATTTCCATTCCACTACTATATGATCAAAGGTTACATTGCATCAGCACTCATCCATTAGCTGCATTCAATTCATTCAATTGGTATCCATTTGATTGGTATCAGTTATATGTTTACATTGCATGTTGCATACATTCCCTCTGTATGCTTGCTTGATATTATATGCTATTTACCCCCATCCTTTAGCATTTCTATGGCTTTATATCTCTGTGCTAAATAATGTTGCATTTGAGTCATTGTTGGTATGTTTCCTGTCATACACTCTGGGGGAGTTCATACTTAATAAGTGCATCTATTTAGGGGGAGTAGCACTATCAGGTGTTCATGATATTTTCGGTATACATGTTGAATCAAATTCACACACCTCTTGCACATAATATGAAAATGAGTATTAAACATAAGGATATAGGATTTTTCCCTTCAACACTCTAGAGACGTTAAGCTTGCTGCATATTTGGTGAAGGGGCAGTTGAGGAAAAAGTTGCCTACCACTCATTGTAGAAAAATCTGAAATGAAAATAAATGGCAGAGCAATGCTTATGTTCACTGAGTAAATTAGATGCACGTCACCTGAGACGTGATGTGGTTCATTTCTGAAAGGTGTCCCACTAAAGTACCTCTGTTCAGAATGAAATGAAACGGTTGGTATTCTGAGTAACCGGGGATTCTGACATGAGCTCCATGTGTCTCCTCACGTAAAAAGGAATTATTTAACTTGATCATTCATTGAAAAATTCTGTATTTGTTGAAAAATTCGATGTTTGAATTTGAAGGGGTAGAGCGAAGCTCCAATACACTGTTATCAAACAATAGAAATGCAGTCCCCGTAATCTTTCATTGTGTTGATTTGAAAAACTGAATATCCATATGGCTATAATCATTTTTCATGTTATTCACTTACACATTTAGAAATGTGATTTACTATATATTCAAAAAATTGATTGACTGCATTGATTATTGCATGACTCTTCCTCTATGATTGCACAACCTCCTAGGTGTCATAAGTGAACATTCCAATTACTGTGACCCTCATGCACCCCTCTTATATCCATCCCCTCTTAAATAAGTATGGGGGAGCTGTGTTGCATGTATATATATATGTATTTGTCTGTTTGCTTGTTTATGCATCTCACCTGTCATCACATGCATATGTTGCATCTCATGTATTCCAAACCACAAATCAAATTAAAAATCTGAAAATAATGAAAACCCAAAAATTGAATGGACTTCACATGCTGCACACTTGTTAAATAAGCTTTGGATTTTGATTGACCAAGGGGAGAAGCGTGAAATCAGCTCTACTCATCCTAGCACATCCAAGTGATCAACAATTGGTATCCTCTCATGCCAACCATTGGTATCACAAAACAAATAAAAATCTGCAAACATGAAAATCAACAAAAATTGATTTGGTGCCTCCCAGACATTCCATGAACCCACTTGTTTATAATATGCTCATGCTTCATCAGAATTTCAAACGTGGGTCATTATCCCTTGCTCATTCATCATGCTGCTATTTGGACCTCAGTGGTTTCTTCCCTTCATCTTGATAGTGTTAATTTGATAGATAGATTGACGTTCATCCGCCTGTTAATACTGTCAAAGGGGGAGCAAGAACTGCTCCTGCTTCGTTGGTTTCATCTTGCTTGTTGATAAGGGATAAAGCGTTGCCTTATCCCGCTTTTTGATAATGTCAAAGGGGGAGAAAAAGAAGATTCATGATTATCTGTGTTAGGGGGAGGAGAACATGTTGTATCCTTATTTAGTTTGTCATCATCACTACGTTTGTTCTCATTTATCCCTAAGTTTGTCATCATCAAAAAAGGGGAGATTGTTGAGCTATGGTTTTGATGATAGCTAAACTTAGTGTGTAATGCTATGGTTTTGTGTGATTAAGTGAATGATGATAACTAAACTAAATGGTTGATTGTTCCTGTCGATTGGTTGAATATGATTAAGTTGAACATGTGCTTTGAATGCTTCCTATGCATACTCTTCATGGAGCTTGGTTACATGATGCATTCATATTTGACAAATGCATAGATCTTGATCTTTAGTCAATCATGTTTTCAAATTGTTCACTTGTATATGTGCATGGCTAAATTGTTCTCATACTTTGCTCACTTGCATAGAAATAATCATTGACCTTTAGCTTAAAGCTTTTATGGTTCAAAGTGTTTGTATGCACCTTGAACATGGGCTTTCATGTATGCATTTCACACATTTATCATATTGATTATTAAGCTAAAGTTCTAATCATTTTTATTATGATTTTGTAGGTTAAATTCTTTGTATAATCCCTCCAAGATCAAAGGAGTTTGATGCCACAGAGTTTGGAAGGGTTGCATAGAGTTTGGGGCTAAAATGTAGTAGTCTGGAATTTACTATAGCAGGCGATCGACCGACCTGTAGCTGGCGGTCGACCGAAATTATCAGAATTCAGAAAACTGTAGTTTTTCACATTCCAGTCGACCGCCGAGTGGTGGCCGATCGACCGAAAATTCTAGAATGCAAAAATCTCCATTCTGCAGATTTTCGGTCGACCGCCAACCTACCTCCGGTCGACCGCCAGCCCCGAAGCCACTTTTGTTGACTTGGTTTTTCCATCCCATGGAGAGGTATCTTCACCCATTTCCTACCTCCAATCAAGGAGGATTTCGTGGATCTGGTCTGGGGCTTGTCCAGGACCATTCAAGGGTTATAAAACTCTCTTATGGAGTCATAAACCCTAGCCATCCAAGGGGGAATCAAGAGAGATCCAAGGGAGATCAAGAGGGTGCTGTCCAAGGAAGAAAAAGGGTACTGTAGCCGTGAACAGTACTCCGTGGAGTAAGTGTTCTTCATCCATTCTCAACCCACTGAAGGCATATCTGAAGCCAACCTCCTCCAAGGAAGAGAAGAGAAGCCAAGCAAGCAAGCAAGGATTCCAAGAAGAGTGCCTAAGGGAGAAAGAAGAGAAGCGAAGCAAGCAAGAAAGGAGAAAAGCCAAGCAAGCACGGATTGAAGCTCCGGCCAAGTGAAGATTGAAGATACGTTCAAGATCCATAACATGCATTCATGGGAAACCCAAAACAGTAGTTTTCGAAACTAAGCCTCATCATCTTTATGTTTTGGGTGTTGTATTTATGTTCGTCATAAACTGAAGAACTTGTGTGTGTGTGGATCATTGTGGGATCCGTGGTCGTGTGTGTGTGTGTCGTATTTGATTCATGTGTGTGCGTGGATCTTCCTAGATCTGCGTTTGTGTGTGTGTGGGTCTATTTAGATCCGTTCTGTCTCGTTTGTGTGGATTGCTGCACTTGTGGTAGCGGGTGTTTGTGTTGGTGATCTGGTTGTCGGATCGTGTTGGAGACATCGTCTCCGTGTGTGTGTGTGTATTGGGGCGCGTCCCCGTGTGTGTGTGCAGGTGTCGTCCTGCATGTGTGGTTGGAGCGTCGTCTCCATTTGGGGATTTATCCCCGAGTGAATCCTCACCAGGTTTGGTGAGGGGTGGACGTAGGATTGCCGTCGTTGCATCTAAACCACCTTAAAGATCGCTGTGCATTGTGTTTGAATTGTGTGGTTTGTTCCATTTCGTCTACCCCCATTCTACGTGAGTGTGAGTGTACATTATAGTTCAATTTTTATCCTCGTTCACCTTGCATAATCTATCTCATCACAAAATAGATTTTGATAAATCAGATTGTGAGTGAATAGATTTGATTCTCCTAATTAGTAGTTTATCACATATTTTATAAAAGGCCAAAAGTTTCTTTAAAATTTGTAATCACCCAATTCACCCCCCTCTTGGGTGTCATTGATCGCGGGACTTCAACAAAATGTGGTCTCACAGTATATTGTATAAGGATATGATTTGTGGGCTAACAATGTTATTTTTGCAGGTTTTTTAGAGTTCGGTCGACCTGGCCAGTAGGAGCGGTCGACTTAATCTCCCAGAGGTCAAAACTCTGTAAATTTATAGAGTTCGGTCGACCGCCCCCCTTGGACCGGTCGACCGATTCTCCCAATGCTCAAAGCTTCAGAACCTGTAAAAGTTAGGTCAACCGCCCAGCCCTATTCGATCGACCGAACCCTTCGAAGCCTCAATTTTTGACTTTGTTTTCTTCACGAGGAAAAAGCATCTATCAGTGATTTTTTAATCTCGAAAGTCTCCAGACATCCCTGGAATTGTGGATCTATGTCTTTGCTTGTCCTTGACCATTCAAGTGTTATAAAAACACCTCTTGGGGCCAAGGAACCCTAAATTACACAAGGGAGATCTAAGGAGGCTGCCAATGGAGAAAAGGGGGCTGCAGAAGAACTCCGTGAACAATGTTTCGTCCAAGCATTCTTCATCAAATCTCAATCATTTGAAGATCATCCTGAAGGCATTCAAGTGGAAATCAAACTGAGAAGCAAGCTTCATCAAAAACCTTCTTAATCCACTAAGGGGGAGCCCAAATCTGGAGTTTTTCATCTGTGTTTCTACTTCTATTTTCATTGAGCTTTAAGTGTGTGTTCTTGTAATCTCTATACACTTGTGTGTGTGTAGATCTACTTAGATCTACGTGTGTGTGTGTTTTTCATTTAGATCTGTGTGTGTCTCGGTGCTCTTGCACCATCGTTGGAGTTCCTATCCTCCTACGAGTGTGTGTGTGTTCAGATCTTGTAATCACCTACAAGATAGTGTGTGAATCCTCACATTTTGTGAGGGGTGGACGTAGGTTGCCGTTGTTGCATCCGAACCACCTAAAAATTTTTATTTTTTATGTGGTTTGATCCTCTTCTTCTACCCCCATTCTATGCTAGCATACATATATCACTCTCTTGCGTTTTCCTTTCAGATCTAGCATAACTTGTCATTTATACATTAGATCTTTGGTATATCAGGAAGATAATACCTTACGTGAGCAAAATCTTCAGATTTATATCTCCGCCATAGTACCAAGGATCTGTTGTGTGTGATAGGTTTTGATAGATCTATTTGTTATTTCATCAGATCTAAGTCTCTAAAAGATTGTTTCTTCATATCTGTTTAATTCTGGTATAAGTTTTGTAAATTTTGTAATCACCCAATTCACCCCCCTCTTGGGTGTCATTGATCACGGGACTTCAAGGACATGTTGACCTGTCTAGTGGGCAGGTCAACCCGACCACCAGCCACCAGCATTGCTGGCTAGTTTGGTCGATCGGACTGCCCGGTTCGGTCGACCGAACTAGGCAGCTCCCCTGCCCCGACGCGCTGGCCGGTTCGGTCGACCGGTTCTGATCGGTCAGTCGACCAAACACGACGGAAACCCTATCTGACCGCTTTGCATGGGGTTCGTTCCGCACCCCATTCGATCCCAATCGAAGGGAAAAACATAGGGGACCATCCCCTAGGCCCAAAAACCTAAAAATGGAGGGAAAGAAAGCGAGAAACCTCGCTCGATCGGGCAAAACCGTCTCACACCCTAAAACATGCTTTTAACCCCCAACAGGAACGAAATCCTCGCTCTCCTCACCACGGTCTATGAAACTCGCAGAAAAGAAAGTACAGGGGTTAAGGGTCCATCTCCCTACCTCCACAGAAGATTTGACGCATCGTGGATGCCGTTCCACGTAAAAACGCTCACGAAACCCCCGCCACGGCACGAACTCGCGAGGGAACTTTGGTGCGCCACCGTCCCTTGATCCTCGACCTGTTCTTGCTCCACGACCTCTCAACGTCGCCGCCTAGCCCCCGTCCACCTCCGTTGGCCGTCGGAGAAGAGAGGGAGAGAAAGAGAGTGAAAGAGAGAATGAGAGAAAGAGAGAGGGTGGGGGTTATTTATAGGAAATGAATTTGGGATTTTAAAATCTGGGAAATATGGAAAATAGGGAAAAAAATACTCCCCACGATCCTCGAAAAATGCACAATGTGCTGGTAACGTCCCGGAGTCGGAGAACACATCGGTTCACTCTACACGGAGTTCCGAAGGTCAGACAGGCAAAAACATGCGTAAAGCCCAAAACACGCACCGAGACTCACCATGACGCTCCCAACTCACGGATCCTGATCCAGAAAAATTAAAAAAAAATCTAGGGTGTTACACGGTTTGTAGGCTAGTTGCCGTGGGCCCCTTTGTCTAGCCGTTAGAGTACGACGAGAGGAGAATATCAGCTAAAGGCCTGGCTCAAGACATTGAGCTTGTGTGTGGGCGTTTGGACCAGCGCCGACGGGCGTGACCCTGACTAGTCACTCGTTACTGTTGTTCCTTGGTTCTTGTTTGGTGTCTCAGTTACCACACTCCAGGTGAGTGGGAGACACTTGAGGCGTAGTGTAATACGTCAGTGGACGCATCTGGCTTTTCTAGTAGTGAGGAGGTACTTCTGTCACATGACATGGGATTCGTGATACATGATCCGTGGCTTACGTGGTTCTCATGCAGCGTGAGCTCTAGATGTGTGGTTTCATCTTGTGATACTCGTGGTTTGGTTTATGTCTACGGTGACGTAATTCCTTGAGTGGTTTTGTGTCCTTTCGACACGGTGGTCTAGGGTGCCAGTAGAGGATTACCGTGGTTCTACCCGTACACAGTGTAGGGTGCACGACAATGGAGTCATGACCGTACCTTTGACCGTGTAGGTCTTTTATAGGGCTTTCATCTGTTTCTATAGGCCTCCCCGATATGGATTTCGTGATTTGCCAATGGATCAGTAACCCCCGACTTTGTGAGATCAGGGTTCACCTTTCTGTTGCTATTTAGAGTAGCTTAGAGGGCTTGGTTCGTTCGGCTGTTGTGTTTCTATTCAGTACGGCCTTCCTCTTTTCTTTTAATGTTGTTCTTACTCCTGATGTTACTGCTTTGTGGTTAGCTGTTTAGCACGGATGTTACTACGTTTGTTTCGTGGTGGGGATTTGCGGGACCCCTACTGAGCTAGTGAGACGAGACTCACCCTTGACTTTTCAGGTGTAGCTATTCGTCCTCGTGCTTTGGAGATGCAGTGTTGTGGTTCTTAGTTGCCAGCTTTGCCAGTGTCGGGCTTCTCCGACTTGAGAGTACGTTCTCTTTCTTGTTGTACTGTACTTTGGTTGGGCTGGGCTCTGTTGTAGCTTGTTAGCTACTGTAGTTTAATTTGTTGATAGAAAATGTAATTTTATTTCTGCTATTTTAACAATCCCGATCATAGTAATTTAATTGTTTAATACTTTATCTAAAAGTTCAATGTACTTACACACATCTTTCTATCCCTTCGGAGCTTTCCCGCTCTTGGGAGGCCTCTCAGAATCCAAGTGGTATCGAGTTTACCCGGTATCCGAATTCTGGGTCGTCACACAGCTTGTGTGTGAGCCATCACCCGTATATGCATTAAATCTGCTAAGTGTTTGAGCTCTATTTTATGTGAGCCTTAACCTGTGAATCTTTTCAACCCGTTAAGTGTTCGAGACTTATTTGGAGTGAGCCATCATTTACATTAGATTCCATTCAGTTTAACTTGAACTGGATTGTATGGTCTTTAATTAGAACCAAATTTTTATAAGGGGATCTATTCACCCCCCCTCTAGATCCCACATTGTACCCAACAGTTTAGAGGTATGATCGGATCACAACTATACCTTACAGCATGACGTCCTGACATTCAATATAGTGTATGTCTTTGTGCTCTCTTTCAGTCATGTCCTAAGAGTCTCATTTATTAGATGTTAAATGGATTTTTCGATATTTGATTGGCACAGTAGACTTCGGTTTATGGTTTTCCATCGGTAGTTCATTTGATCTGATTGCATACACTGATGCGGATTATGATGCCTGTATTGTTGATCGTAAAAGGACTAGTGGGTACTGTCAGTTTCTTGGTGGGTGCCTAGTTTCATAGGCTTCCAAGAAACAACATTTAGTAGCTCTCTCAACGGCCGAGGCTGGGTATATAGCTGCCAGAAGTTGTGGGGCCCAAGTACTTTGGATGAAAAATCAATTGCTTGATCTGAATGTTGAAGTAAAATCTATTACAATTCTATGTGATAATACCTAGGTCTACACTAAGGCTAAGCGTTGCATATGTAGAAAAGTCAGTTGCATAAAGGGTAGGTTGCATGGAAGACATGCATATTTTGTGTGACTATTTATAGTTCCTTATATGTTGATATGCCATCCATGTATGCTTGAATGTAATTATCTATATAGCCTCTCCTTGAAAATTTTCTAAAGCCTAATATTCCTTGATAAATAAATGTGGACCCAGTGACCTCGAGATCTAAGGCATTTTCTGAGGGGGAGAGTTAGAGGGATTTCTGAAGTAATGCTATCTCAGAATGCCTCATCATTTTTTTCACCAAGTCCAATCCTTTTCAAAAATAAAAAAAGGGGGGGAGAGAAGAATGAAACAAAAAAAGGAAAAGAAGAAAAAGGAAAAGAAATCAAAAGGAAGATTTAGAGAATGATAAAAAAAGGAGAACAAGGAAAAAGAAAACAACAAGGGCAAAAAATGGGTAGGCCGACCATTTCGGTTGACTGACGCCCCAAGTTTGGTCGATCGAAACCAGTCGAACCCGTTCGCCGAACTCCACGATCGAACTCCATTTTAAAGGGGCTTTCACCCCATTTTTCACTCCATTCCCCCCCATTCACTCCCACAACCTCTCTTCCAACCCTAAAAATCTCAAACTTTTCCGTTCAAGCCCTAGCACTCCCTTTTTCTCCTCTCCGCACAAGATCAGGTTTGCTCGTCGTCCTTCGACACCGAATCTGTGCGGCAACATGTGCGATCTTGAAGCCCTATTTCAGGATCCAAGCTTGTGGAGAACATCTTTCCAAAGGCTTTGGTGTGTCATCTGGTCCATCTTCACCCCAAGGGAATAGGTTAGCTCTCTAAGGGTTTCCACTGCGGTTTCTGTTCTAATGTTGCCTAGAAGAAGCCTTTTCCAAGACCCTCAGAAATCCACCTGATGCAAGCGGATACTCATCGTTAAAACACCGCGCACACAATTTCACAAATTAATACTACACTCACTCACAAAAGAATTTTAAATCCAAGTAGAGTGGTCAATACGGGTCGATCCCACGAGGAGGAAGATCTTTTTTTATTAAGTTGAAAACTCTTGTATTTTGAGATCAAAATCGTGTAGTGAGTTTTGAATAAAAGGAAAATTAAATATTGCTTGAAATAAAATCTAACTAAGAATGTTGGAGGGTTAGAGAAGAGAAAATTAGAAGCGAGTGAGAGAGAGAAAGAGAAAGATAATTGCGTGAAATTAAATCTAACTAAAGAAATTTGGAGGGTAGAAGAAGAGACAATCGGTAGAGAGAAGGAGAGAAAGAGAGAGAGACAATTGTAAAAATTGAACTTTTATTGCTAGAAAAGAAAAATACAATGCTATGAAAGTGCACGTTACAAATCCAAATAAACTAAAGGAAAGAGAAAGAGATAGAGCCAAGATGTAGAAGAACGCCGCCGTCTCCTCCTTGCTGAGCCTTTGAAAGAGTCGCCCCGCCTTGAAGGAGAACACCACCGTGACAGGTAAAGGAAGAAGCTGCCGTTGTTCACGCCACTGAGCCTTGGAATGTCATCCCGCCTTGGAGTGAACGTCACCGTGAAAAGGAGATTGTAAAGGAGAGATCTAGGAGAGAAAAGGAAGAGGATGTGTAGAAAGGGGAAGGCTAGCTATCTAAGTGAGTGGAGGAGAGAAGAAGGGAGGTAATCTAGCTATATGAATAGTGAGGCGAAGAAGGGAGTTGGAGAGAGAGTGGTAAGGTGCCCTTGGGTGTGAGGAAGAAGAAGAAGAAGGTGAAGAGAAGGGGGAGGGTGCACCAAGGAGAGAGATGGAGAGAAGAGGGGGCGGCTTATGCTAGAAAGAAAAAAAGAAAATTCTAAAAAAAAAGAACTTCCTCCTCTCCAATTTTATGGGCTATTTATAGGTGAATTGGGCCAAACGGAGGGAGAAGATTGAGTTTGATGGAGATGGAGGGCTGAGATTAGAAGAGAATGAGATGAAGGATGGGAGGAGAAGAGGTGGGCACGCCCCCCTCGAGGCTAGGGTTTGGGGCGCCCCCTTGGGGTTACCTCTTTGAGAGAGAATCTCCCCCTATTTCCTCTCGTAGAATTTCTCTCCACAATAAAAATCCTTTGTTTTTCTCCTTTTACTCAAAAAAGGAATGGCGGCTGCCTTGACTTGTTCAAGGGGAGAGGAGGGCGCCCTAGGGCAACCCATGCTTGGTCTTGGTGCCAGTTTTGCCCCAGCTCTTCTAGCAATTGTCTTGGACGTCCTACACATGCACAATTTGAGTTTAGTCTATTAAAAATTATTACTTTGTACATATAAACCATGAATGTTTACAATTGTGCAATGGGAAACTAATTCTCATGACCCTTAACCCCTTTTCATTGAATAATTATCTACAAATTAAGTTAATTTGCATGAAAGGTCCGATTTATGTGAAGTTAAGGTTAGCTGTAAAATATGTATAATTGCCTAATTATATACACTTGAAATGATATATGTGACATGAATTATCAAAGAAAGATGGACACTCATCACACCCCCAACTTACTCATTGCTAGTCCCTTAGCAATATAATTAGATTAAAATTTATGACCAACAAAAGTTTACAAAGTTCATACTTTCATATCCAGATCCTCCTTTATAGAATTAACCAAAGATTAGGAATCCGGAATCATTAATACATAATAGCCTTAGATTGGAAATTTAGGTACACGACTAAGAATACAACCCAAAGTTCATTAGAACTTGTGCAAGTGTAAGACTAAATGTACAGTATAAACAATTGCATCCCTCATTTGCCATTCTAGATAAGTATCCTTCAACTTTGCACCTCCTAGATCAAAGCATTAAGTACGGTAGCTTTTGTCTGCCTTTATCACAACTCTCTCTTTTTTTTTCATACACACATGATGCTGCATAACCCTTCACTGTTTGACGCGAACCTCAACTCTTATCTTAGGAGAAGTAACGGTTACTAGGATCAGGGGCATTTTTCATGGTATTTTTTTTTAAATAATGTGCTTTTGCACTTATTTGATGGATAACTTTGGCAGATAGCTTTATCAAAAAGATCTCATCTCTAAGAAATGTAGAGTATCAAACACCACTCTAAAATAACAGAAGGCTTGTCCTGCTTGTTTCATTAGCATGCAAAGTGATTTTTTCTTTTTCTTTTCTAAAGTGCTAATGAACTTTAAAGAGATTCTTAAATTAGTTTTCCCATGGCTAGATCAAATAAATTTTCCATCATCCTTCTTCCTAGTCCTTTCTATTCCAGAATCACTTTCAATTCAAACATGAATCATGAAACTCAATTGGGGATTTTATCTTTCAAATTTTTTTCAGGACAACATGGACAAGATATGTAGACAAAATGATATGCAGGTTGTACTAAATGTAGCATGAATTTTTGCTCCCCCCCCAACTTGAATGACATTGTCCTCAATGACATATGTAAGTAATAGAAATAACAAAATAATGTAACAATAAATATTGCTGAGAAGGAAAGAAATGATAAGTGCTATATTTCATATCATGATTTACATCACATTCATCATTTTTGAGCATTAAATGAATAAAGTTGTGCATTAATATGAACAAATCTCATTCTCACCATTATTTGAGTCTGCATGTATTTTATCATCTTTTTTAGCCTAAAAAGTCCATGTGAGAAATATGTAAGAATTTGCAAAATTATTTGAAAACCATTTCTCGATGAAATATGTTGATATTTCAAATTTTTTTGAATTTTCAGGAAATAGCGACCTGATGGTCAGACGCCAATTTGGAGAATATTTCTAAAAAATAGGAAATAGCGACTGACTGAACAGGCGCCAAGTTATTTTGATGGAAAAGAAAAAAAAGAAATGAAGAATTCGCGACTGTGTGTGGAGGCGCTATTTTATTTATGAAAATATAAAAAAAAGAAAAAAAATTGGAAAATAAGAGGAATCTGTGACCACTTACGAAGGCGCTATTTAGTGGGGAAAAGAATCTGCGACTGTTTAAAAGGGTGCCTATTCATTTATACGGAAAGTCGGAGAAAAATGAAGAAAAATGGAAAAAAGAATTAGCGACTTCCTGAAAAGTCGCCATTTCCTGGATTTATGAAAAAGAGGAAAATGTCAAACAAGGGAAATAAGGAATGAGCGACTGCTCACGCAGCCGCTATTTTAATTTTCGTCTGATGCCCCAGTCGCCATTTTCACGAGAGTTTGAAATGGAAACGTTGTGCCCAGATCGCAGTTATCCTTGCAACTTTGGGCTTATCTCCCACTACTAGAAAAGGCGGGATTTCCGACGGGCAATTTCCGTCTGACATCTGTCTGAAATTTCATGGGAAGACACTTTTGTAACGAATTTTATACGAATTTCGGACGGAAAGAGGCCGTCTCATATTCTTGGTTACAAATTTCGGACATATTTAATATCAGTCACAAATTCCGTCTGAAATTTTAAACGGAAATATTCCGTGTGAAATCTCGTCTGAACATACAACATTCGGACGTTAATATCAGTCACAAATTCCGTCTGAAATTTCACACGGAAAATTTTCCATGTGAAATACCGTCTGAAATTATCCGTCCCAAATACCGTTGCTATATCCGTCTGAAATTTCAAATGTACAATTTCAGATGGCTGTACCATCCCTATTTCCGTTTGATAATTCAGACGTATGCGTCTGAAATCCGTCAGAAATTTTAGACACACACGCACACAGTTCAGACGGATAAGTGTCGTCTGAAATCCATCTGAAATTTCAAACGGATCCGTCTGAAAATCCGTCCGAAATACTTCCATTATTTTTTAAAAAATATATAAAATTGTTTTAAAAAACCTATTAAAATTACATCAAATATTATTAATCAAACTAATGTACTGAAAACAAAACACATAAATAAGAAACTCAACACAAATCCCCTGCTGATCAAATATCCACATCGTCCATATCCTCCTCCCTGCCCTGCTCATCTCCTCTGTCGCCGCCTGCAGAAGGATCCTCCTACATTAACAAAATAATAACATTCATTCATAGATAAAAAAATTAGTGCAAAGATAAATTAAATATTTTATTACATTGCATAAATTGAAATCAAACATAATATCAAATCGATAACTGCATAGATTTTATAGACCCCAACTAACCTAGCTGCCAGTATTTTAAATTAATTACATTTAGAGACTGCACTTTTGAGCGCTGGGCCCAAACCGGGTATCCGATTTGGATTCGGCCAGTTCTCACAAGTCACTTTTATCTCCCAGGTCCTGTTGGAACAATCGGCACGCCGATCAGACCCGTATTTTAGATTTTTGGACCCGACTTCTTTAATTTTAAACTAATTATATTTACAAAATACAGTTTTGAGTGTCGGGCCCAAACCAGATATCCGATTTGGATTCCGTCAGTACTGACAAGTCACTTTCATTTCCCAGGTCCTGTTGGAACGATCGACATGCCGATCAGACATGTATTTCAAATTTTAGACCCCCTAACCCCTACTCATCTGTCTTTTAAATTAATTACATTTAGAGAATGCAATTTTGAGCAACGGGCCCAAAGCAGATATCCTCTTTGGATTCCGTTAGTTCTGACAAGTCACTTTCATCTCCCAAGTCTTGTTGGAACGATCGACACGCCGATCAGGCATGCATTTCAAATTTTAGACCCCCCAACCCCTACTTATATGTCTTTTAAATTAATTACATTTCGAGAATGTACTTTAGAGCGTCGCGCCCAAAGCAGATATCCGATTTGGATTCCGTTAGTTCTAACAAGTCACTTTCATCTCCCAAGTCGTGTTGGAATGATCGGCATACCGATCAGACCGGTATTTCTGATTTTAGACCCCCGAACCCGACTTCTTAAATTTAAACTAAGTGCATTTACAAAATGCACTTTTGAGCGCTGGGACCAAACCGGCTATCCAATTTGGATTCCCCCAATTCTCACAAGAAATGTTTATCTCCCAAGTCATGTTGGAACAATCGGCATGCCAATCAGACCGGTATTTCAGATTTTAGACCCCCGGACATGACTTCTTTAATTTTAACTAAGTGTATTTACAAAATGCAGTTTTGAGCGTCGGGCCAAAACCAGATATTTAATTTTGATTCCATCAGTTCTGACAAGTCACTTTCTTTTCCAAAGTCGTGTTGGAATGATCGATACGCCGATCAGACCGATATTTCAGATTTTAGATCCCCCAACCCCTACTTATCTGTATTTTAAATTGATTACATTTAGAGAATGCACTTTTGAGCGTCGGGCCAAACCGGGTATTCGATTTGGATTCCGTCAGTTCTGACAAGTCACTTTCATCTCTCAAGTCGTGTTGGAATGATCGGCACGCTAATCAGACCGGTATTTCAAATTTTAGACCCCCGAACCCGACTTCTTTAAATTTAAACTAAATGCATTTACAAAATGCACTTTTGAGCGCTGGGCCCAAACCGGATATCCGATTTAGATTCTTCTAGTTCTCACAAGTCACTTTTATCTCCCAGGTCCTATTGGAATAATCAGCACGTCGATCAGATCGGTATTTCAGATTTTAGACCTCCGGACCCGCTTCTTTAATTTTAAACTAAGTGTATTTACAAAATGCAGTTTTGAGCGTCCGGCCCAAACCAGATATCTAATTTGGATTCCGTCAGTTCTGACAAGTCACTTTCATCTCTAAAGTCATGTTGGAATGATCGGCATGCCGATCAGATCGGTATTTCAGATTTTCGACCCCCGAATCTGACTTTCTTTAAATTTAAACTAAGTGCATTTACAAAATACACTTTTGAGCGCAGGGCCCAAACCGGGTATCCGATTTGGATTCTAGCAATTCTCACAAGTCACTTTTATCAACCAGGTCTTGTTGGAACAATTGGCATGCCGATCAGATCGATATTTCAGATTTTAGACCCCCGGACACTACTTCTTTAATTTTAAATAAGTGTATTTACAAAATGCAGTTTTGAGCGTCGGGCCCAAACCAGATATCCGATTTGGATTCCGTTAGTTCTCACAAGTCACTTTCATCTCCCAGGTCCTGTTAGAACGATCGACACGCCGATCAGACATGTATTTCAAATTTTAGACCCCGCAACCCCTGCTTATCTGTCTTTTAAATTAATTACATTTAGAGAATGCATTTTTGAACGTCGGGCCCAAACCAGATATCTGATTTGGATTCCGTCAGTTCTGACAAGTCACTTTCATCTCTCAGGTCCTATTGGAATGATCGACACGCCGATCAGACATGTATTTCAAATTTTAGACCCCCCAACCCCTACTTATATGTCCTTCAAATTAATTACATTTAGAGAATGTACTTTTTAGCGTCGGACCCAAACTAGATATCCGATTTGGATTCCGTCAGTTCAGACAAGTCACTTTCATCTCCCAAGTCGTGTTGGAATGATCGACACGCCGATGAGATCGGTATTTTAGATTTTAGATCCCCGAACCTGACTTCTTTAAATTTAAACTAAGTGCATTTACAAAATGCACTTTTGAGCGCTAGGCTCAAACCGGGTATCCGATTTGGATTTCACCAGTTCTCACAAGTCACTTTTATCTCCCAGGTCATGTTGGAACAATCGGCACACCGATCAGACCGATATTTCATATTCCAGACCCCCAGACCCGACTTATTTAATTTTAAACTAAGTGTATTTATAAAATACAGTTTTGAGCGTCGGGCCCAAACCAGATATCCGATTTGGATTTCGTCAATTCTGACAAGTCGCTTTCATCTCCAAGGTCCTGTTGGAACGATCGACACGCCAATCAGACATGAATTTCAAATTTTAGACCCCCCAACCCCTAATTCTCTATCTTTTAAATTAATTATATTTAGAGAATACAGTTTTGAGCGTCAGGCCCAAAGTAGATATCCGCTTTGGATTCCGTCAGTTCTGACAAGTCACTTTCATCTCACAGGTCATGTTGAAATGATCGACACACCGATCAGACATGTATTTCAAATTTTAGACCCCCCAACCCCTACTTATATGTCTTTTAAATTAATTACATTTAGAGAATGCACTTTTGAGCGTCGGGCCCAAAGTAGATATCCGATTTAGATTCTGTCAGTTCTGACAAGTCACTTTCATCTCCCAAGTCGTGTTGGAATGATCGGCACGCTGATCAGACCGGTATTTCAGATTTTAGACCCTCGAACCCGACTTCTTTAAATTTAAACTAAGTGCATTAAAAAATGCACTTTTGAGCGTTAGGCCCAAACTGGTATCCGATTTGGATTCCCCAGTTCTCACAAGTCATTTTTATCTCCCAAGTCCTATTGGAACAGTCGGCATGCCGATCAGACCGGTATTTCAGATTTTAGACCCCCAGACCTCACTTCTTTAATTTTAAACTAAGTGTATTTACAAAATGCAGTTTTGAGCGTTGGGCCCAAACCAGATATCAAATTTTGATTCCATCAGTTCTGACAAGTCACTTTCATCTCCAAAGTCATGTTGGAATGATCGGTACGCCGATCAAACCGGTATTTCAGATTTTAGACCCCCCAACCCCTACTTATCTGTCTTTTAAATTAATTACATTTAGAGAATGCATTTTTGAGCGTCGGGCCCAAACCGGGTATTCGATTTGGATTCCGTCAGTTCTGACAAGTCACTTTCATCACCCAAGTCGTGTTGGAATGATCAACATGCCGATCAGATCGGTATTTCAAATTTTAGATCCCCGAACCCGACTTCTTTAAATTTAAACTAAGTGCATTTACAAAATGCACTTTTGAGTGCTGGGCCCAAACCGGGTATCCGATTTGGATTCCGCCAGTTCTCACAAGTCACTTTTATCTCCCAGGTCCTGTTGGAATAATCAGCACGCCGATCAGACCGGTATTTCAGATTTTAGACCTCCGGACCCGACTTCTTTAATTTTAAACTAAGTGTATTTACAAAATGCAGTTTTGAGCATCGGGCCCAAACCAGATATCCGATTTGGATTCCGTCAGTTCTGACAAGTCATTTTAATCTTTAAAGTCATGTTGGAATGATCGGCACGCCAATCAGACCGGTATTTCAGATTTTATACCCCCGAACCCGACTTCTTTAAATTTAAACTAAGTGCATTTACAAAATGCACTTTTGAGCGCTGGGCCCAAACCGGGTATCCGATTTAGATTCCGCCAATTCTCACAAGGCACTTTTATCTCCCAGGACTTGTTGTAATAATTGGCATGCCGATGAGACAGGTATTTCAGATTTTAGACCCCCGGACCCGACTTCTTTAATTTTAAATAAGTGTATTTACAAAATGCAGTTTTGAGCGTCGAGCCCAAACCAGATATCCGATTTGGATTCCGTCTGTTCTGACAAGTCACTTTCATCTCCCAGGTCCTGTTGGAACGATCGACACGCCGATCAGGCATGTATTTCAAATTTTAGACCCCCCAACCCATACTTATGTCTTTTAAATTAATTACATTTAGAGAATGTACTTTTGAGCGTCGGGCCCAAGGCAGATATCCAATTTAAATTTCGTCAGTTCTAACAAGTCACATTCATCTCCCAAGTTGTGTTGGAATGATCGGCATGCCGATCAGGCCGGTATTTCAGATTTTAGACCCCCAAACACGACTTCTTTAAATTTAAACTAAGTACATTTACAAAATGCACTTTTGAGCGCTGGGCCCAAACCGGGTATCCGATTTAGATTCCCCTAGTTCTCACAAGTCATTTTTATCTCCCAAGTCATGTTGGAACAATCGGCATGCCGATCACATCGGTATTTCAGATTTTAGACCCCCGGACCTGACTTCTTTAATTTTACTACAAGAAAAAGTGGCTATAGCGACCGAATTAGAGACCGATTAAATCGGTCGCTAGTCGGTCCCAAATAGAGACCAATTCGGCGACCGAAATAATCGGTCGCATATCTGAGACCGTTTTGGCGACCGAATTTATTTCGGTCTCCAATCGGTCGCTATATTTAGCTCGAATTTATTCCGGTCTCTTTTTTTTCAAAATCGACCGAATTGGAGACCGACTAGCGACCGAATATATTTCGGTCTCTAATCGGTCGCTGATATGACTGCATTTACAGCGCGACCATCTCCCCCCTGCATTGATAACCTTCCTCCACCGGAGCTCTCCCCTCCCCCTCCGGCCCCCTCGCCCTCCCCCCCCCCCTCTGCCTTGCGGCCACGGGCGTGGCGAGCGGCGTGGTGGTGGACGGACGCCGGAGCTCGCTGTCTCGGCCAGCCCCGCACCATCCTCGCCGTCGACCTCGTCGGTCCCCGTCGTCCTCGTCGTCACCCTCCTCGGTCTGGTAAGTCCTCTCCCTCTCGATCTCCCCCCCCTCTCCTCTCCCTCCAGCCCCGCGCCTCTCTCCCCCCCCCTCTCCCTCCCCGCCGGCCATCGACCATGCCCTATTTCTCATTTTTTTTCTTCTTGGAGGGGTTCCAGTGAGGGGGGTTTCGGTGGGAGGGGGTGGCGGGGGAGGTTGGTCTGGGAGGGGGGGTGGAGCTCGGGTGAGGGGGAGGGGGCTCCGCAGGGGAGGGGGAGGGGGCTGCGCAGGGGAGGGGGAGGGGCTCCGGTGGAGGGGAGGGGGCTCCGCAGGGGTGAGGGGGAGGGGGCTCCGGTGGACGGGAGGGGGCTGCGCAGGGGGAGGGGCTCCGGTGGGGTGAGGGGGAGGGGGCTCCGGTGGAGGGGAGGGGGCTGCGCAGGGGGAGGGGCTCCGGTGGAGGGGGGGCTGCGCAGGGGGATGGGCTCCGGTGGAGGGGAGGGGGCTCCGCAGGGGTGAGGGGGAGGGGGCTCCGGTGGAGGGGAGGGGGTTGCGCAGGGGGAGGGGCTCCGGTGGAGGGGGGGGCTGCGCAGGGGGAGGGGCTCCGGTGGAGGGGGAGGGGCTCCGGTGGAGGGGCTCCGGTGGAGGGGAGGGGGCTCCGCAGGGGTGAGGGGGAGGGGGCTCCGGTGGACGGGAGGGGGCTGCGCAGGGGGAGGGGCTCCGGTGGGGTGAGGGGGAGGGGGCTCCGGTGGAGGGGAGGGGGCTGCGCAGGGGGAGGGGCTCCGGTGGAGGGGGGGCTGCGCAGGGGGAGGGGCTCCGATGGTCACTATATGAGCTACGTCCAGTCCTCCTCCGGTCGTAGCTTGAAAAGTTCCACAGTGAGGACAAGAAATACAACCGGTTACGTCTTAATGCGGTGGCAGTCTCGCCAAATACAGGTACGCACAGTTACCTCCCCCTCACAATGAGGGAACAACACAGCAGGTGCCAGGTAGTTAGCACACTAACTATGTGGGTAGCAAATAGAAAGAAGATTGAAAGTAAATGCCTCTATGTAGGTAGGTACATAATAATTGTAGAAATAACTATGAAGAGATAAGAAAAGAATACAGACTGAAGAGAGAATCTGATGCCGCCTTTGGTGTCGTAGTAGTGACAGCACTAGTCCGGACCAGACAAGCCGAGTGAGGAAATGGCTCTTTAATTTATTTTGTTTTAGTTACATTGGCCTAGGGGTCTCGGACCGGGGGAATATGGGAAGGGAACAAGGAATCAAGATTTGAAATTTGCACTCTGTAATTTCTTATAAACTGTAAGTTGGTGATACCGCTAGCTAACGTCTGATGCCTGCGAATAATCTGGTGGTGAGTGATTCTGCTCCGCAATACTGGGGAGGGGAATCAAACTTACGATCTCCCCACTGCGGGGGAAGGGTGGTTGAACCACCTCTCGGGTTTTCAAGTGAGGAAATGACTTGGTTGGTGAAAATTTCTTAATGGTTTTGCTCGGCGCGAAGATATATAGCTTGGGTAGGTAAGAACTGCGGCTCAACTACTTGAAATTAGCTCAACTCGAAAGCAGCTCGATCAACTTGAAAGTAGCTTAATCTTGAAGGCAGCTCAATCGACAATAAACTTGACTCCATGCTACTACACAAATTGACTTATGCCCCTTTGGTAATCGGTTGGGATAGTTTACTCGGGTTTAAAGTGGGGTAAGGTATCCTTGTAAAAATTTACTTTTGATTTGATAATACGTACTTCATTCTAGGTTGAATTCGTTGAAAAATAGGGCCTATTCCACATGCTTTGCTAACAAACCAAGGGATATCTGTGATAGGGGATGATTAAATAATAAAAAACGTCCCTCACTTTTGCTCCGAATGCCAAGCCCATTGTCCTCCCTTTAACTATAAATAAAATTGAGATTGCATAGATTTTACGTCCCGTGTTAGAATGTAAATTGTATATATCAACGAGATGACTTAATTTAAATTATCTTTGGGATTAATTACTGAAATAAATATACACGAATGATGAATAGACATATTTCTATACATATAAATATTCCTAGCCACTAGTCATACACGTACGTCCATGATAAATTAAATTCTGACGGCTAATTGATCTCACATGAAGGTATGGTCCGGCATATGCACTATTCTTAACTTACGCACAATGTAATCATTTTTTTCCCATTAAAAATAAGTCATTTATATATCAAAATCAGGTCTTGCAAGAAATGCAGGATCTATACATTGCATCTGAACTCTCCCCTTACTCCTTACAATATTATACAAATTGTAGAGATGTCACAAATACTCAGTACAATTGAAAATTGATAAAATTTTAGAATAAATTCAAAGTTTGACATTACATCTGAACAATATTATACATATGTCTATATACATCCGAGGATTATAGAATATTACAAAAAACTCGTTACATCTGAACATTACAAAAAACTCATTACATAAAAAATCGGATGCCCGGTTTGAGCTCGGCGCTCAAACTTCATTTTTAAAATACACTTAGTTCAAATGAACTGTTAGGACGGGTCCGGGGGTCTAAAATTCGAAATACCGGTCGGATGGCCGTGCCGATCATTCCAATACGACCGGGGAGATGAAAGTGACTTGTCAGAACTGACGGAATCCAAATCGGATGCCCGGTTTGAGCTCGGCGCTCAAACTTCATTTTTAAAATACACTTAGTTCAAATGAACTGTTAGGACGGGGCATTTGGTTCTAAAATCTGAAATACCGGTCGGATGGTCGTGCCGATCATTCCAATACGACCGGGGAGATGAAAGTGACTTGTCAGAACTGACGGAATCCAAATCGGATGCCCGGTTTGAGCTCGGCGCTCAAACTTCATTTTTAAAATACACTTAGTTCAAATGAACTGTTAGGACGGGGCATTTGGTTCTAAAATCTGAAATACCGGTCGGATGGCCGTGCCGATCATTCCAATACGACCGGGGATATGAAAGTGACTTGTCAGAACTGACGGAATCCAAATCGGATGCCCGGTTTGAGCTCGGCGCTCAAACTTCATTTTTAAAATACACTTAGTTCAAATGAACTGTTAGGACGGGTCCGGGGGTCTAAAATTCGAAATACCGGTCGGATGGCCGTGCCGATCATTCCAATACGACCGGGGAGATGAAAGTGACTTGTCAGAACTGACGGAATCCAAATCGGATGCCCGGTTTGAGCTCGGCGCTCAAACTTCATTTTTAAAATACACTTAGTTCACTACAAGAAAAAGTGGCTATAGCGACCGAATTAGCGACCGATTTAATCGGTCTCTAGTCGGTCCCAAATAGAGACCAATTCGGAGACCGAAATAATCGGTCGCATTACTGAGACCGTTTCAGCGACCGCATGTATATCGGTCGCTAATAGGTCGCTATTATTGCGACCGAATTAACTTCGGTCTCCAGTCGGTCGCTGATGCCGTTATACTTCCTACTACGACCCCCGCCCGCCCGAGCCCTCCCGCCCGAGCCCCCCCCCTCCCGCCCGAGCCCCCTTCCCCTGCGGCCCCCTCTCCGCCCTAGCCCCCCTCCCCGCTCCCGCCCGAGCCCCCTCCGCCGGAGCCCCCCCTCCGCCCGAGCCCTCCCGCCCGAGCCCTCCTCCGCCGGAGCCCCCCTCCTCCGCCCGAGCCCTCCCGCCCGAGCCCCCCTCCTCCTCCGTATAGTGGCCGCTCACGGCGACAAGGTGCTCCCACTCCGATAGCTCCATGCAGGGAAACTCGTCGCCTCTGCAGCCGAGCCAGTGGGAGAGGACGACCGCGCCGCCGACGATCTGGATGGAGTTTACTCTCTCCCCGTCGTGTGCCACGATGATGTGCCTCAGCTCGCCCCGGAGGGACTCGTCCCAGACCTCGTATGGCCAGTCGCGGCGGCGCTCCGGGCCGCAGGACTCGAGCTTGAGGACGGTCCCCCCGGACAGAGGCTTGTGCACGTTCTTCTGCTGCTGGTTGCCGCAGGGATGGTGCAAGGAGAGCCGCGTGTTGCACGCACCCCCGCCTTTGTATATGTCTGTTTGTTTCCGATTCCACTTCTCAGAGGAAAATATTGTTCGCAATCCTCGATTCCGGGTTATTCGGGTTTTGTTAAACACTGGTTTCATCGTGATTCTGATTTGATTAATGGAATAGAAACATTCAGCTTGCACACAGCATCCCAATTATGTCAATTCAGAAAATTTGTACGTATTAGGTGTTGTTTGTTTACATGCAACTTTCCCGATTTTAGAATCATCGGTTTTGAAAATTAATAGATTCTTTAATTTCAAAATCAACAATATTTTTTTTTACTATTGTCTAGTTTATTGTGCTTTCAACTCATTTCTTATGATATGTTGTTGGCAGGCTCATGTTTTCTCTTCGCAAACTGGAGACTGTGCTGCTTTCCTCTCTAACTATGATCCTAATTCCATCGTGAGAGTTATGTTTAACAACATGCATTACACCTTGCCACCCTGGTCAAGCAGCATCCTTCCTGACTGCAGAAATGTAGTATTTAATACTGCAAAGGTATGTGATACAAACCACTGGAGAAGAATGTTTTTTCTCATTATTAATCGTGTCTTGTAAATCATCTGCATAAAATTTTCTTTACGTCCCCATTTTGGATTTCTTGGTGGCTTCATGTGTACCCCATAGTGTAAATAGAATAAACAGCACTATCAATTCCTGTGTCTAGTTTAGATCATATGTGCATGGCGAAGCTATGTTCAGCATGCTTTGCTGTTCCTAAACATTTTACCAAATAGTTATATATTTTTTTGTATATTGCTTAAGCTAACTCTCCTTTCACCATATAGGTCGGAGTTCAAACGTCACAAATGCAAATGATGGCAACTAATGAATTATCACTGTCATGGGAAAGGTACGATGAGGAGATCATTTCCATGGGAGATAATTCTTTATTCACCACAGTTGGACTATTAGAGCAGATAAATGTGACAAGGGATATGACAGACTATTTGTGGTACATTACCAGGTGAGCATCAGGACCAGCATAAATATCCTGCTAAAATGGGTATATTTGGAGAATTCGTAACCTTAGTTTCTATATTCCTTTTTCCTCCACTTGTCGCCTTTGCATTTCATCACTCTTTAACATGATTTATGCTTCCTGGATGATGAAAGTACCGAATGCTCTAATGTCAGAATGCTACGGATCTCTGCACTGCCTAGTCTTGATTTGGATACACCAGCCATATTCACCTTGGCAAGGATTTTTCGGTGACCTCCTATTTAAAATTCTTTGATTCCAGCGTCGACATTAGTGCATCAGAAGCTTTTCTCAATGGAGGCCAACTTCCAAATATCATCGTGCAGTCCGCTGGCCATGCTTTGCATGTTTTCGTCAATGGGGAACTCTCAGGTGGATTTACTAATTTCCCATTCTGGCCAAATTATTAAGTGTTACAAGTAAATTTTATAAAAACAAGGACATTCAAGTTCTGATTTTGTGATTCCAACAGGATCCACTTATGGGAACAGGGAGAATAGGAGGATTACCTATAATGGTAATGTGAAGCTGCGTGCTGGATCAAATAGAATCGCTCTGCTGAGCGTGGCTGTTGGACTGCCAGTCAGTAACTCCTACCTATGTTTGTTGTTTTACTCAGAAGCTAGACTTTAAGGAAACTTACACACTGGGGAAGAAACTTACATTAATCTGTCTTTCCCCTTTTTTAATGAAGAATGTTGGAACACACTATAGGAATTGGAATACTGGAGTTCTAGGTCCAGTCGTTCTTCATGGTCTGAGTGAAGGAAGAAGAGACTTAACATGGCAGAACTGGTCCTATCAGGTCCTTTTTATTTTTCTTTGAACAGTTATGCATTCATAAATTGGAAGTCGTATGAGCTCATTGCGTTTTTTTTCTTTCTTTCTTTTAACATAGGTTGGTCTCAAAGGGGAAGCTATGAATATCAACTCTCTAGAGGGAACTTCATCAGTGGAATGGATGCAAGGGGCATTTGCAGCTCAACATCAGCAACCATTAACATGGTACAAGGTAACATATGGGCATCAACTCGCTCTTACTGAATTACAACTGTTTTGGCAACTAGAGTTTATGTCTTAAGTTTTTTCAGGCTTCCTTCAATGCACCTGGAGGAGACGAGCCATTGGCCCTGGACATGGGTAGCATGGGAAAGGGCCAAATATGGATAAATGGACAAAGCATAGGAAGATATTGGAACGCATATGCACCAAATGGCAATTGTAACGGGTGTACTTATGCCGGAACATATCGGCCTCCAAAGTGTCAGACTGGTTGTGGTCAGCCTACACAGCGGTGGTAAGGGAGCATTAACTAAATTGTATTGCTTTTTTGTGTTGAACTTAATTTCTTTAGCACTTTTATGTTCCTTTTTCTTAATGGATGATCCTCTGAAGATTCTTCCCTCTTTTGTGTGGGACTACCTAATGCACATCCCTGTCCTTCGTCATTCAAAATGGTGCTTACCATCCAAATCAATTTCGAGGTTTCCATGCAGCAAGTTTACAATTTGCACTAGTTGTAACGTGTTATGCTTTCCCAGGTATCACGTGCCGCGATCCTGGTTACAGCCAACCAGAAACCTTCTAGTAGTTTTCGAGGAGCTCGGAGGCGATTTTTCTGCTGATTCTGACACCCCTTGCTTTTATTTTATCAAGCAGGCACTACCTGCGCTTGTCCCTATGCTGTTGGAGACACTCCTTAAGCAAGAAGACGACCAAGATCAGGATGAAGGAGTTTGGAATCTTGCAATGGCTGGAGGAACATGCTTGGGTTCTCCACTAAAGAGATTGGGAAGACTGAATACAATATATAGGAATCATTTCGGTGGCATCTTTTAGCAGATCCTTTTTGTTGGAATGATCATGACGCTATCAAGTGAGAATATGGTGTGTTAATTTGCTCATAGTACGTTGGGGCCGGTACTGATCCATTAAAATTATCAATCTTCTTAATTAGCTAGCTAGTGTGCCAATCTCTTCCCCAATGAAGGGCCCCAAACAAACAGCCATTAAATTATATATATAGTGCCGCCCTCATAATTGTCAAGCACCTGCCTTCAAACCGCGTGCAACTTTATGCATGTAATCGGCATCAAATATTAATTACTCGCGAATAGCATATACAGGGGCAACAGATTATGTTCCATCTGTAGAGCCCCCCGCACAGTCCATTGTCACCCACACATACATGTCAAGGAGTTCATGCATCAAAGCCATAAGGATGCTCTCTGAAACTTTTGGATATACACATGGAGATGCCCATAGCTAGCTAGCCAGTCCCAATTAATTCTTGCCCGCTGAGAGGATCGACATGAGAAAGGTTTTTGTCATATGTACTAATTACAACATCACACAATCATGCATGTTAGTTTAAGATCGTATTACAAATGAAAGGGGAATTGAAGCTCTCAGTGCACAGACGACGTCGCTTTGGCCACTGGCAGCTGGAGATATACCAAGGGTCAGCAGTAAGTTTGCCATGCATATGCTGGTGGCATCTATGAACAACCTCCTCCAAAAGGCAAGATGCTGAACCAGCAGCAAGAAAAAAGGAGCCTGCCTTTCCCCCCCACAATTAATTAAAGTTGTCACTTCAACTGGAATTCCCTGCAAAATCTAAGTCCCAACTTTACCAAAGAGAAGAATATGTACTGTTGATCAGAAATGATGAGGGGGGGGTGTGTGTGTGAGAACAACAAAGAACAAGCTGCATGGGTGATGGGAGAGCTCTTTTAATTATATATATATTGGATATATGCCAACATCTTTAGATTAAAAGCATCGATCTGCAAGTTGGTGGAATCCAAGTCGGATGGCCGTGCCGATCATTCCAATACGACCGGGGAGATGAAAGTGACTTGTCAGAACTGACGGAATCCAAATCGGATGCCCGGTTTGAGCTCGGCGCTCAAACTTCATTTTTAAAATACACTTAGTTCAAATGAACTGTTAGGACGGGTCCGGGGGTCTAAAATTCGAAATACCGGTCGGATGGCCGTGCCGATCATTCCAATACGACCGGGGAGATGAAAGTGACTTGTCAGAACTGACGGAATCCAAATCGGATGCCCGGTTTGAGCTCGGCGCTCAAACTTCATTTTTAAAATACACTTAGTTCAAATGAACTGTTAGGACGGGTCCGGGGGTCTAAAATCTGAAATACCGGTCGGATGGCCGTGCCGATCATTCCAATACGACCGGGGAGATGAAAGTGACTTGTCAGAACTGACGGAATCCAAATCGGATGCCCGGTTTGAGCTCGGCGCTCAAACTTCATTTTTAAAATACACTTAGTTCAAATGAACTGTTAGGACGGGGCATTGGGTCTAAAATTCGAAATACCGGTCGGATGGCCGTGCCGATCATTCCAATACGACCGGGGAGATGAAAGTGACTTGTCAGAACTGACGGAATCCAAATCGGATGCCCGGTTTGAGCTCGGCGCTCAAACTTCATTTTTAAAATACACTTAGTTCAAATGAACTGTTAGGACGGGTCCGGGGGTCTAAAATTCGAAATACCGGTCGGATGGCCGTGCCGATCATTCCAATACGACCGGGGAGATGAAAGTGACTTGTCAGAACTGACGGAATCCAAATCGGATGCCCGGTTTGAGCTCGGCGCTCAAACTTCATTTTTAAAATACACTTAGTTCAAATGAACTGTTAGGACGGGTCCGGGGGTCTAAAATTCGAAATACCGGTCGGATGGCCGTGCCGATCATTCCAATACGACCGGGGAGATGAAAGTGACTTGTCAGAACTGACGGAATCCAAATCGGATGCCCGGTTTGAGCTCGGCGCTCAAACTTCATTTTTAAAATACACTTAGTTCAAATGAACTGTTAGGACGGGTCCGGGGGTCTAAAATTCGAAATACCGGTCGGATGGCCGTGCCGATCATTCCAATACGACCGGGGAGATGAAAGTGACTTGTCAGAACTGACGGAATCCAAATCGGATGCCCGGTTTGAGCTCGGCGCTCAAACTTCATTTTTAAAATACACTTAGTTCAAATGAACTGTTAGGACGGGGCATTTGGTTCTAAAATCTGAAATACCGGTCGGATGGCCGTGCCGATCATTCCAATACGACCGGGGAGATGAAAGTGACTTGTCAGAACTGACGGAATCCAAATCGGATGCCCGGTTTGAGCTCGGCGCTCAAACTTCATTTTTAAAATACACTTAGTTCAAATGAACTGTTAGGACGGGTCCGGGGGTCTAAAATTCGAAATACCGGTCGGATGGCCGTGCCGATCATTCCAATACGACCGGGGAGATGAAAGTGACTTGTCAGAACTGACGGAATCCAAATCGGATGCCCGGTTTGAGCTCGGCGCTCAAACTTCATTTTTAAAATACACTTAGTTCAAATGAACTGTTAGGACGGGTCCGGGGGTCTAAAATTCGAAATACCGGTCGGATGGCCGTGCCGATCATTCCAATACGACCGGGGAGATGAAAGTGACTTGTCAGAACTGACGGAATCCAAATCGGATGCCCGGTTTGAGCTCGGCGCTCAAACTTCATTTTTAAAATACACTTAGTTCAAATGAACTGTTAGGACGGGTCCGGGGGTCTAAAATTCGAAATACCGGTCGGATGGCCGTGCCGATCATTCCAATACGACCGGGGAGATGAAAGTGACTTGTCAGAACTGACGGAATCCAAATCGGATGCCCGGTTTGAGCTCGGCGCTCAAACTTCATTTTTAAAATACACTTAGTTCAAATGAACTGTTAGGACGGGTCCGGGGGTCTAAAATTCGAAATACCGGTCGGATGGCCGTGCCGATCATTCCAATACGACCGGGGAGATGAAAGTGACTTGTCAGAACTGACGGAATCCAAATCGGATGCCCGGTTTGAGCTCGGCGCTCAAACTTCATTTTTAAAATACACTTAGTTCAAATGAACTGTTAGGACGGGGCATTTGGTTCTAAAATCTGAAATACCGGTCGGATGGCCGTGCCGATCATTCCAATACGACCGGGGAGATGAAAGTGACTTGTCAGAACTGACGGAATCCAAATCGGATGCCCGGTTTGAGCTCGGCGCTCAAACTTCATTTTTAAAATACACTTAGTTCAAATGAACTGTTAGGACGGGTCCGGGGGTCTAAAATTCGAAATACCGGTCGGATGGCCGTGCCGATCATTCCAATACGACCGGGGAGATGAAAGTGACTTGTCAGAACTGACGGAATCCAAATCGGATGCCCGGTTTGAGCTCGGCGCTCAAACTTCATTTTTAAAATACACTTAGTTCAAATGAACTGTTAGGACGGGTCCGGGGGTCTAAAATTCGAAATACCGGTCGGATGGCCGTGCCGATCATTCCAATACGACCGGGGAGATGAAAGTGACTTGTCAGAACTGACGGAATCCAAATCGGATGCCCGGTTTGAGCTCGGCGCTCAAACTTCATTTTTAAAATACAAGATGAAATTTGAACTTATATTGGGTGTGTGTATTTATATATATGAAAATGAGCTGGCTTAAACTATTGGCATACTCTTGTTAATGCTTGATTTCTTTATTAAGTCTTGTTAATGCTTGATTTCTTTATTAAGGATTTGATTATAATTTTTTTAAATGATATACAGGATCATCCGTCGCGAGATGTTGGACGAGACGACGACCAGGATGATGTTGGACGAGACGACGACCAGGATGAGACATATGTGGAGGATTTGTGATTTTATTTTAGTTGTGTATGTTGTCATTTTATTATTATGGATGTATGATTAATTTGTGATTTTATTTTAATTGTGTGTAATTTGAGGTTCGTGGAGATTGTGATCCGTGTAGTTGATTTATTATTGTTTTATGAAATTGTTATTTATCAGGTGTTTGTATGTGATGAATTTGAGATTTGTCGATATTGTTGTCTGTGTAGTTGATTTTATATTTATGTTATGAATTTGTTATTTATCAGGTAATTTATTTATCAGTTTAAATAAATTTTTAAAAAAAAAATAATGCAAAATTAGCGACCGCATGGAGACTGAATTGCGACCGAATAGCGACTATACGTTATATTTCTTTTATTAAATAATTATACTTGGCGACCGACTAGCGACCGAATTGAGACCGAATAAATCCGATAGGTTAATTTTATTTTTAAAAATACAACATAATTAGAGACCGAATAGCGACCGAATTGAGACCGACTAATTAGCGACCAATCAGGCGACCGATTATAATCGGTCTCTGATAACGACTGATACTGCGACCGAATTATGTCGGTCGCTATATAGCGACTATTATATAGCGACCGACATATTCGGTCGCTATATAGTCTCTGCTCGGTCGCAATGCAGATTTGCGACCGAACTACGACTGAATAGCGACCGCTAGGTCGGTCGCTATCTGCGATTTTTCTTGTAGTGGGTGATCGTCTGCGTACGGTTGTGGTTTTAGTGTGCCGCGGTTGTTGCGGTTTGTGTGTGTGTGTCTTGATCCGTGATAGGATCGTGTTGGAGATCGCGTCTCCATGTGTGTGTGTGTGTGTGCTGGCGTCGTCCCGTGTGTGTTTGGAGCGTCGCCTCCATTTTAAAAATTTATCCCCGAGTGAAGCCTCACCGGTTCGGTGAGGGGTGGACGTAGAGAGCCCGTCGTGGTCCTGAACCACCTTAAAAATTCTTGAGCATTGTGATATGCTTTGTGGTTTGCTGTTTTGTGGTTTCAATCTATGCATGTGTGATCGGTGAGCAAGAGAGCGTAGTTTACATGTTATATCTATTTGTGTGATTGTGTGGGAACGGAGAGATTGAGTGAATTAGTTAGCTTGTTTAGTTAATTTTCTCAATCTCGTTCAAAAGGTGTTAATTCCGCTGCGTAAGCTTTTTGATTTGTCATCTAGTATGGGGGATAATTTAACCCCCCTTCTTGTCCCCTCGCCTACCCCGGGGACCAACATCCCGGGATGTAGTTTGCCCTTAGGAAAAAAGAAAAAAAGAAAAATAAAAAATAAAAAATACTAAAATAAAAAAACACTAAAATAAAAGGGTGAAACAAGAGGATAATAGAACTTCATCCCATAAATTCCCTAAAGCTCCTAATGTAATGATCATAACATTAACTATATCGAGAAAGGTGTGATTCTTCCGTTCAACCACAGCATTAGATTGTGGTGAGTAGGGAGCAATGACTTCATGAATTATTCTATGCTCTTCAAATAATGCCGTAAACTCATTTGAAGTATACTTACCTCCTTGATCAGATCTTAGGATTTTAATCTTCTTCTCAAGTTGATTTTCAGCGTCGGCTTTATAAACCTTAAACTTGTTGAGGACTTCATCCTTAGTGTTAAGAAGATAGGTGTAGTAGTACTTCGAGAAATCATCGATGAAGGTTACAAAATATCGGCTTCTACCATGCATTGGGATTCTATTTGAATCACACACATCACTGTGGATGAGTTTAAGGATTGATGAGTTTCTAATTTCAACAGGCTTGAAAGGTTTTTAGGGTTATTTTGTTTGAGTATAAATTTCACACTCGGAGTTTGGATCGATTTTAAATTTTAAAATAAATTAAAATTAAATTTTTTTTGATTGATTCGAGATTGACATGACCCAATCTTCCATATCACATATCACAAGATTCTACATTCAAGATAAGAGATGAAGATGACAAGATAGAAGTGCTTTTATTAAATGTAGGAATAAGTACATTGAGTTTGAAAAAGGTCTTCAGTCATCAATAAATACATTTTTCTTGGAAGGCATAACTTTATTGGATTTAAGAACAATTCTATAGCTTGACTTAATCAGAATAGAATCACTAATTAGATTCATACGAACTTTTAGAACATGCTGCACGTTTTAGAGAGTCAACGTCTTTTCCGTCGTGAACTTCAGGTCGACGGGTCCTCATTCGAGTACATTGGCAGGCGTTCCATTCCCCATGGCTATACTTCCTCCACATGATTTCTGATAAGATATAAACCATGATCGATCAGCACAAATATGTACATTAGCTCCGGAATCTGACCATCAATCAGAATTGTGGCAGACAAAATTGACAGATGGAGTAAAGGATATTGACCTAAAGATAGTGTTCCTCTCAATCATGTTGATTTGAGATTTTGGTTGTTGCTGGCTCTTCTTCTTGTAAGTGACAATCTTTTTCTTCTTTCGAAAGTAGCATTTAGCTGCAAGATGACTGTCCCGACCATAGACATAGCAGTATCGATCATCTTCTTGGCCTTTGTATTTGGGCTTAGGTTTCTGGTTATTATTGAAGCCTTTTCCCTTTCCTTTGAACTTTCAACTCTTTGGTTTCAAGTTTGAGTTAGGATTTTGATTTTGGGATTGATTTTGAAATTGACCTTAAGACTTGTTTTGGTTGAAATTTTGGGACTAAGTTTGGTTAACATTAGTCTTGAATTGGTTATCATTAACTTTGCTAAGACAAAATTATTCCTCGATTTTGAGAGATTGGAAGACTTGGTCAAGAGAAAGAACGGAATGAGAACTCCCAAGTGCACGAGTAAAAGATAACCATGATGGAGGATGTTTGTCAATGAGATAAAGAGACTTGATAAGTTTTATCAAGCTTGGACCCTCCGGCGTGGATATCTTAGACAAGATTTTGAAAGGTATGGATTTTGTCAATGATAGGAATCTTGTCCACCATTTTGAAGTTGTTGAAATTAGAAATGACGAATCTCATGGCCCCCTCCTTGTCCTTTCTATAGGTATTTTCTAAAGCTTGCCAAAGTTGTTTGGAGGCTGTGTACTTCCTATAAGTTTCATAAAGTTCATTAGAGAGACAACTAAGTATGCGGAATCGACAGTAGTAATCGATTTTCTCAAGTGACTTAGAAGTAGAACACTTGTCTAAAGATTTGTCAGTTGGTGTGGAGGTTAAAATTTATGGTGTAAATGTTGTTATATAAAAAGGAAGTACTTTTCCAATTGCGGAAATCATCAAGTCCTAATATGGCTAGTCTAATTTCAAGTTGTTCTTGTCAATGAAGGAAACTCTTGCCATTGAATCTCTTAGGTCTTATGCTATAAAAATTCATGAGAAAAATTACGGGCAAAAATCTATGGAGTGAGGTTGTGATTATGAGCTGCAAAGATTAAACAAAGCATTCTTTTCAGAATTTCGATATATTTCTGCATGGATTTTTATGTAAGAACATTAATCAAGTTTTGTTCAACAAGGACTAAAAGTTTAGAATTCTCAGGAATATAGTTTTTGAGTTTTGGTATTTCAAAAATATTTTATAGAAACTTTTATCAGTAAATTCAATTCAAAATTAATTTCTCAAATTTTAGTTTAATTTCAAAATCAAGACATAATAATCAGAATGCTTCTGAAAATTTATCAAAAATACTAAATTACCTAATTAAGACATGATCTATAAAATTTTAGAATTTACTTCGACATGATGAAATTTACTTAATTTATTTACTGTTTTTCAGAAATTCTATGGCAGGAATAAAACAGTTTATAAATTCAGAAATAAGTCAAAAAATTCACATGGATCTATCTTGTCGTCGGGTGTCAGTAAAAAAAAAGTATTTCAGGATATTTCGAGTAACCAATATGCTGTTATTAATTTCTATAATCTATTTTAACAGTTTTATAGAGAACAGAAATACGAAAAACAGCAATTTATAACTATAATTAATATTTGTCAATAAATCTCAACAAATTTTCTAGTTGTATGTTTTTAGTTATACAGGGTTAAGATAATTTTTCAGATGAAGTTATAATGAAGCGTAATATTTTTCAGGATTTAATTTCTTAATTTTTTAAAAAATATAAATATCATTTGCTTGAACCATTCTCACCGAAATTATTAAATGAACGGATAGAGATCGATCCATATTGGAGTCACCTCACACTCCCGTAGAAAATCGAAGAAGAAACACGCACAGTATCCGAGACGTGCAAAAATTACTGTCCTAAGATGATTCTCCGTCTCACCACGCGAGGGAATATTGCCGTGGAAAGCCACCCCATGATGCAACCGGATCCTCCTACGTGGGGGGGCACGTCCGTGAGGCGGGATGACACGACTTCGCCATCCCGACGTACAAGACCACGATAACATTTGAAATAGAGAAATAGAACAGATATCCCGGCTCCCCCGTAGCGTCGTTGTGGCAATGCTTGCACCTACTGCAGACAGACAGACAGACAGACAGAGATGCCGCTGGCTGGGCCTGAGACTGCACAGGACTTGAAGAGAGCAAGAGCACCGGTGGTGATGGCTTCGTCGACGACTGCGCCCAAGGAGATGGTGCTGGGATGCAGTTGCTCTTGGGCGCCCTCTGTAGCAGGCCGGGTGCCCGTGCCCGTGCCGACGGGGTCGGCACCCACTACACACCGAAACTCGCGCCCCCATGGTGGCCGCACACGTAGGGCCAACGAGCGTCCTGGGCCGCCACTACGGCAGGCCATGGCCGGGCACTGCCGCGCCCACCACCTCGGCAGGTAGCTCACGACCAGCATCCGCTAGCTCCCGCGGTGGTCCGATTTGCCGGGCCGGTGCCTGTGTCTCTTGCTCCTACCCCTCTCCCATTCGCCGCCTGTGACGCCCCAGTCCTGGCTCCAGCAGCACATGAGAGTTCCACACGTACGATCTTATACCAGGTTTCACCACCCGTCCTCATCCCTGTGACAAAAAGATGGATGGGGCATGCGGCCGACTTTGTTAGGTGCTTTATTAGAATAAAACATTCTGACAATTGGTATTAGTTTAATTAATTAATTCTCGATTAAATAAGTTGATTATTATGCTAATTAATTTATTAGATGTAGAGGTAAAAAAATGGTCCCTACCCCTCGTAACATACTTTTCTATTTATTTGTTGGGGAAGACCGCTGGGCACTCGTGGAAGCTTACAAATACCATAAACGAAGGGGATCAGAAGGAGTCCCGGCTGTTACCCCATATTACAACCCTCCGATGCTTAAGTCAGCACTCGGGAGACGGAGAAGTAGGAAGAAAAGTGTGAGAGAGAGAGAGAGAGAGTTGTGAGGTCGTGAAGCAAGCCTTGAGGGATGGACTGCCTTCCGGGGAGGTTCTCGCCGTGACCAGTGGGCGCTGAGAGAGAGCTCGCTGGGGGGTAAGGGTGCTCGGAGGGCAGTTGGTGCTTGGCGGGGGCTTCCTCTCTTAATAGCAGGTGGGCTTCTCTTTTCCCTCGTCTGGAGCTGGGTGTGTGTTTCTTGGTCAGAATCACCGTGTCCCAGCCTGTCCGTTGAAATCCCATTTATAGGGGGTTGTCCTGGTAGCAAGAGCCAGTCTCTTAGCAGGGAAGGACGTAAGTCGTGGAGTAACGTCTCCCGCGATCGTAGGGAGTTTCCCGTTAAAGGTCCGTTCCTCCGGAATTGAACGGTTCTCTGGCGAGTCTTACGGCGCCTGGGAGGCGTGCTCGCCTTTAGTGGAGGTGAGGCTGACGTCGTGGGAGGTAACGTTCGGTCGCCGGAGGGTCATCCGGCGGCCATTGCGCCTAGGTCGAAGCCCTTCTTGCGTTGGCAGATCCAAGGACGATCCGTCCCGGGCCGTCCGTGACGGGCTGCGGCTGTCGAGGTTCGGCAGACGCGTTGCAGACTGTGGGCCTAGCAGAAATGGGCCTTACGTGGGCCGAGCCAATTTTACCCTCCTCACTAGCTCTCCTACTCTCAGATGTCGAGCACTGTTTCAGGAACTGAGAGTCAAGTTCGAGAGGGTGCGTCGAGGGATGGTTCCGAGGATGGTCTCCTCGTATTGTTTGGGTCGGTGTTCCCAACCATATGCTTGACGCGCAAGGTGCACCTGACGGTGGCAAGTGGCGTCTCTGTAATCATGACGTTGGCTGCTTTTGTCTGGGAGCGTTTACGCGAACGGTCGCCTTAGTTCGACGATCGTACACTGATGGTGACAGACGCCTTTTTCCCTTCCGTGTGATTTCGAAGTGTTCGTCTCACCTCTGGAAGCTATAAGAGTCACTACAGGGCCTCCAAGGGGACCCTATCTGCTCCTCCGGTGCCTGCCACGAGTGCCAATTGCCCTCCCTGCGATTTTCTCCCTTCCTGGTGAGGGTTTCCCCCTTCTTCTAACTTCTTGGGTTTTGACGCCTCGCAGGAGGGTCCTCCGCGCTGACCCTACGTCTTCGACTGAGGAGGCGGAAGTCGGTCGTGGCGGTGCTCCGAGTACTTCGGGCGCCGGTCCTAGTCATCCTCGCTCCCCGCCGTTGGTCACTTACCGGGTGGTCCATGGGTTGTGGGAGGCCTTCTAGATCTCATCTGATTTCGATATTGTCTTCCAGATTGTCGATGATGACCTGTGGAGTCGCCCTCAGGGTGGTCTTAGGATACCCATAGAATCCTTTTGAGCTGGCTTCCGTCTACCCGTACACCCCTTCTTTGAGTCTGTCCTCCACGACTATGGTCGATATCTAGGGGAACTTTCCCCCAATTCCTGGCGCATCCTATGTGGTTTTATCTTTGCCTGCAACCAAGCCTCGATTGCTCCAAATGTCTTCCTCTTTCGACAGTTCTACGGTCTTCAGTGCTGTCCTGCCGACACGTCGTCTTTCTTATTTTCAGGCCCGGAATGACCGGACCTGGTTCGCGTCACTTCCATGGTGTCCAACCTCAAGCACTGGTCTGAGCGCTTTGTCTTCATCACCAAATCTTGGGGCATCGGCCACCCAAGTGACTGGAGCTTTGCTGTGGGCTCCCGTCCTCTTAGGGCGGATAGGCTGCCCAAGGCTACTGTTGCAGACTCCAGGACGATTAAAGCCCTCCTTCGCTTCGTTGCCGTGATGCTGCTACGATGTGAGGCGGAGCAGGTGGGAGAAGCATGGCTCGTCGTTGACAGACGAATCGCCCTCACCGAAGGGTGGCGTTCACGCCGTTAGCAGCTCGAGCATGCATGTGAAGGTCAGCGGGCCATTAATGCTCGGACAGGGGAGGAGAAGAAGAAGAAGCACGGGGGAGAGAGAAATCGCGAGGAGATGGTGTGACACGGGTGAACAGTACCCACGATTTTCCTCCTATTTCCTCATTTCAATGTTTTTGAAATCCTCCTCCCCTTTTCCTTTGACCTCCCTTCTTCTCTATTTGCACATATACCCCCTTGTGCCCTCTTCCTTCTTTTTCTATTGGGCATGGCCCATTTGACATCGGCCCATTTCATTGGCCCCTTCTCACATCTTCTTTCTTTTGTTTTCTTTCATTTGGGCCCATTTACCTTCTTCCTCTTCTTCTTGAATTGGGCTTGGCCCCTTTTCATTCATCATTCTTTTTCTTTTATTTCATTCGTCATCTTCTCTTCTCTTTTTTCATTCTCTTTTTTTTAGTGCCAACAACCCCCTCCCCTCCCCACCGGATCGGCCTCCCCTACCTTTCCCGAACACACACCCACATTATAATAAATAGTAAATTCAAATAATAAATTTAAACACACACCCACATAATAATAATAATAAATAAATTTAAGCCAGATTAAACAAATTAAAATCAAACAATATATTTTTAAAAACTATATTTTACTGACTGCTTATTGGCAGAAATCTATCGAAAAGATAGAACGAAGTCCATTGTCATCTCCGACGCTAATAGCCCTGCATCAAAATTTCATTACTATGAGAGACATAGAGAGAGAGGGTAAATGAATGGGAGGGGTGCCTTGCCCCTCTCTGTGTGCGTGTGTGAGACAGTGAGAGAGAGAGAGTAAGAGAGGGAGAAAGAGTGAGGGAGAGGGATACAGAGGGGCTCGACCCCTCTATCTCTATGAGTGCGTATGTTAGAGAGAGAGTTAGAGAGTGGAGACAGAGTGTGGGAGAGGGAGACAGAGGGGATCACCCCCCCTCTGTGAGTGTCTGCGTGTGTTAGAGAGAGGGGGGGGGACAGAGGCCCCCCTCCCCTCACCGCCGTCTATCACAGAAACCCCCCTCCTCCTCCCCAACCAACGCCCCCTCTCCTCCCCTCCCCCATCGACGCCCCCTCTCTTGAACCCCCTTGCCCTCCCCACCGTGTGCCCCTCCCCTCCCCTCCCGTCTGCCACCGACCCCCCTGCCCTCCCCAACCGACCCCCCTCCCCTGGCCGCTGGCCATAGCAGAAACCCCCCCTCCCCCTCCCCTTCCCTATCGACGCCCCCTCCCACCCCCCAGCGACAACAAACAAATGAAAAAAAATGACTGACAGACGGTGAAGGGGGACTTACCGGCGACGATCGAGAAGCTCCGACTATGCTCCGACGATGAGGGCTACGACAACCGGCAGTGGCGAGCTATCGAGAAGTGGTGGTGGCCACCATGGGCGAGGTGACGGCACGCACAGCTCTGGCTGCGACGGCGAGGATGACTCCGGCAGCCTCTCGTCGGTAGGGAGAGAGTGGGACAGAGAGAGTGTAAGAGCGACAGACTGAGAGAGTGGGAGGGAGAGGGTTCGGGCGTTGGTGGGGAAGGAGAAGATCTTCTGAGAGATTTCTGACGAAAATAACTTCCGCCGGAAAAGTAGTCTGCATTTGTAATTTGTGGTGCCAATTTTTGTCAATTTTCTGACAGTCACTTTTCCGTTTGAATATCCATCGGAAATTCCGATAGATATTCCGACAGAACTTTATCTGTCGGAAATGCTGATGGAATTTCCGACGTAACTTAATCCATCATAATTTCTTACGGATATTCGGACGGAAAAGAAGTCGTCGAAAAATTATGTCGCTAATTCTGCCATTTCCTATAGTGATTAATTTTATTATTCAAGAAGATACTTAATATCTTCCAGAATATGGAGAGGCCTGCGGTCAGGCATAGCCCATGATTCCATTTTTGGTGGTGTTTTCATCTCGATCCGGCAATTCCTTCACATTGTTATGCTTGACTGGATGGTGATTGATATGAACCCTCCACCCAGGTTCAAATGATAAACCTAGTTTACAATTTATAGTGTATCTCTTAGCAAGCATCCATTTATGTGATTTATGTTTGTATCTTTTACTTATTATTTCTCTCAAGTTCATCTCACATTAAGTGGGCAAATATTCATGTTTGTGAAATGGAATATTCAGTTACTATTTATAGAAGCAAAGCTTGTGCATCTGGTCTTGTATTATTGGTCTCTACTTGATTCAATGCTTTATGGCAGCACATGATTTGCTATTCTCAATTTTCTCTTTCCAAATCTAGTTTTTCTTTAGATTGGGAAGTGTGTTTACCTGCTTGCTATCTGCAGAAGCAAATCAGGAAAGGATTGTAGAAGCCGGTGGTCTGACTTCATTGCTAATGCTCTTGAGAAGTTCAGAAGATGAGACAATACGAAGAGTTGCAGTGGGTGCTAAGCAAACCTTGCAATGAATGGTAAGATACGTTCTATTCATTGGTGGATACTTATATGGCATTTTCTCTACTTTTTTTTCTGTAATGTTGTTCTGGGTTGGCATTGTATATGATCATAAGTATTCTTAACCATTCCTTTTACTGTAGAAACAAATCAGGAACTTATAATGGCTCAAGGAGGCATTACTTTACTGTCAATGACTACAGGATCCTCAGACTCTTTGGATGGTTGCTGGCGCCATTGCTAATTTATGTGGCAATGGTAGATATGCCTTCCCTTTCCCTTTTCTCCTGGGTTATATCTTCCCTGTTCTTTCTTTGTGCCAACTTTATCTTAGCAACATGAAGGCCGACAATACTTGTCCATTTCCTATGGTTTTTGTGCTTGAGATTGACATTATGAGTAGCATTTGCTTGGTTTCTAGAGGATGTATGTATTTAAAAAGACATAAGGCCTGTAGTACTGCAGCATAGGCTTTATAGCCCGAGGTAAGGCCTTTTCCTTAACAGACTGCATTGATGAAAGAAAGATTTTGGGGTTTTGGGTTAACCAGCAAATGACTGATGAAGGATTGAAATGTTAAAGGGGAGCCTTGGACCATGACCAATTAGTACAAGCATTCCATGTAGATCTATCTATCTGTATCTATTTTATATCTATTATATAATTATATATATATAATTTGAAGGTATCCAAGAGGCCACATCCCATTAATGCATATAATGTAAAAGAACACAAAGGAAATCGCATGTACATGAAGTATATGATTCTGGCAAGATGGTCAGCCAACGTAGACTTCTCAAAAGAGTCCAGCAAAAGAAACTTCATACCCAGCTTTTTATCAATCGGACAGCAGGCATGCTGTGATCTATTTTAATCCAAATACCTAATTATTCAAGCTATGCTTGCTGCGGATCCATTTCTAGCAATTGCTTCATCGAGGTGTCTTTTAAAGTTTGTGAATTCAATCAGTCGTTCATTTTGGATGGTTAGGTAATGATGTTGCTTCTGGTGCATGTAAATTTCCCATCTTGATTATTGTTGTCTTGATTCAACATGAATAAGTTCTCAAAGTGTTCATTCTCAGGGTCTCTTTTTTTATACTCGAGCTTAATGCAAATTTCTGTTGTCCTATACATCTTGCATTTTTACAGCAACTTCATCCGACCAATTTAAGTTTATTGAGTTTCAAGTGGATCCGAGACTGACCTGGAAGGAAAGAAAAGCATGGACAACATGTTTGAAGAAGAGCATGCTATATTCATGAGATTTGGATATGCTAATTGGTCTTTCATGCAAAATTGTTGAAGACCACTTATTTTGTTAGATTTACCTCCATTTCATCTTATCATAAAAGATTTAAGTGAAGATTACAGGCAGCTGATGTTCTTACTAGGTTTATCTATGAAAATCATGGTAAAGCTTGTTGTAAGAGTTTTATAATGGCAAATATGTCATGTGATAACAGTATCTAAGTGGTTCTCAGCCGTATGATACAGATAAGTTACAGACAAAGCTGAGAAGTGAAGGTGGCGTCAAAGCATTGCTAGGGACGGTTGGATGTGGACATCCTGATGTTTTTGCTCGAGTTGCTCGTGGCATTACAAACTTTGCAAAGTGTGAGTCAAGAGCATACACTCAAGGTAATACATGATGATGGTCAATTTTCTATTCTTGCAAATTGAAAGTGTGGAATTTGTTTTATTTTCCATTTTCTGAAGTAGTTGCACGACCTTTTTCACCAAGGTTGCTTCTTCCAATTCAAATATGGGTTCCTTGACTGTGGTCAAACGATTCAAAGACATTGGTCTTGCAACCTGCCTTAGCAGAATCACTTAACTCTATACTTGGACGTATTCAGCAGAGTTAGGGCAGTATAACAGTTGAAGCCTATCATTTCAACAATTTTCATACATTATATTGGAAAATGGTCAATCTATCGTTTGGGACGCCGTTTCTTCTCGTACCATTATGGAAATGTCTCTCTCTCTGAGAAATTAATCATCATTTAAGACCATTTAATTTTACATTAGTATCGAAATGTCACTCTCTCATTATCCATTCTCTCAATTATTGCTCTACCAGCATAACCGTTTTGTTCATTGGGCACGGGTAAGCAGGGGTTAGATTTTGTGAGAGATCACGGTAGTATGGATGCCTTTCCTTTTCTCTTTTGTTGTATAGTTTGAATTTGTATATTTTTCTGTGTATAAATAATATACATTGTTAACCTTCTTTCCCTGGAAGCTCTCACCTTAGTCCTTGTGTTTTTTTACTCTTTCAGATTGTTATGATTTTTTGCTTTGACCCCCCCCCCATCGTTTATAAAGCTCTCTGATTGGAAGCACCTTTCACCTTTCATGCAGTATATTTATATTTTTTTACTGTCATGGAATTACGTTGCTATTAGATTATTACTGTGAATTTCCATTTCCTCCATTTTGACATAGAATTGGTTCATCAAGTACAACAATTCGTATTTATGTAGAACAATTTGAGCCCGATGTTGCTAGGCACGGCATGGATGCCTACGCTGCATTGAAGCCATTGATAGGTCTTACAGCTTCATCATTTGGAGACACTTGAGCAATTTCCTTTTATCTGTTGGTCTGCTAAGAATAATCAAGCTAAGGTGGTTTCAAATTTGGCGTTGTCCACGTCATAGCTGAAGGAGTTCATTGATAGAGAGAAACACATGTTTATGCAAACTTTTGTGAATGACATGTGCATGCACATTATGATCTTATAGTAGATCCAATGTATGTATAAACACATTTTTTATATAAATAAAAAAAAATTTGAACAAATATAAATAAAGTTGAATGTAATGTAATTACGAACGTGTAATGTTTAGTTTCTATGCCATGTTACAAGTTGGAATATATTTATTGTACGATATGGATGTATACTTTAAAGTAGGTTTTGAGTTGTTACCAAATAATTTTTTTTATTCTACATATGAAATTTAGGGGCATTTATTATCACAAAATAATAATATATGCTCCAAGATCTAAATATAGGGACAGTTCAGTCAAAGAAGTGCCTTTATCGAGAATATTAAGAACCTCTTGTACATGAAAAATGTCTCCATTTGTATTTATTAAATTGAAAAAAAAGTGCCTCTTATGTTCCATATTAGGGGCACTTTTAGAAAAACAAATGCTTCTATAATTGAAAATATAGGGATAGTTCACTAATTAAGTGCCTTTATAGATAATAATTAGGGGAGGTTAAAAGTGTCTCTATAAAAACTTTTTGGGACCGTTCATATGAAGTGCCCGTAAAACCTATTTGGACAGTGACTTTTGAAACACTTATATTAAATGCCCCTAAAATAATTAAAAATGCCCCTAAAACATGTAAGGCCATTTATTATCATATATTGGGGCATTTATTAAAGGGTTTTTTACATGAAAATCATTGTTAGACATGAATTTGTAAAAAAATCACTCCTGGAAATGTATTAGCATGCATATCACTCTGTAAGCTCTAATTGTGCAAAAATGCCATCTCCGTAACTATCTATTATTACCCGAGAATTTAACCATGGTTAATCTTAACCCGGCATGAGAAAAGACCAAGATATCCCTAGTTAAAATAAAATAAAAATATCGCCCCCTCCTCACCGGAGTAGCCCCCTCCCCACCCCGCCCCCTTCCCCGCCGGAGTACGCCCTCCCCCACTCCACCCTGCCGTTGCACGCCCTCCTCATGTCGGGTGCGTAAGGTGTGTGTGTGTGCAGTGTGAGGGGAGAGAGGAGTGCAGTGTGTGGAGAGGGAGAGATCGACACCGGACGGTGGTTAGCAGGTGATAGGGAGTGGACGGCGGAGCATGGACGGACGGTGAGGAGGGACAGGCGATGAGGGAGGAGAAGGAAGGAAGAGTGCAGGAGGGGTTCACGCGGTGGAGGGAGACGAGGTGCAGGCGACGGGAGAAGAAGAAGTGGCCTGCGGAGGGCTGTGTGTGTGTGGGTTAGAGAGAGAAAGAGAGAGGGGGAACGGTGAGAAAGGATCGGCATAGGGGGTGAGTGTGTGTGTGGGTGTGAGGGTGCTCACGGAAGTTGGGGGGTCGACGTGCATGCAGAGGGGACTGGTGTTCATGGTGGACGAGAGAGAGAGAGAGGTGGAGAGGACGACGGGAGACGTTGTGTGTACTGCGTGCGTGTGTAGCAGAGAATGGAAGAGGGAGGGAGATGGAGAGAAAGAGAGGCAGTGCGTCGTGTAGAGGAGAAGGGGAGAAGGAGCTGTGGAGAGAGGCAGAAGAGAAGAGAAGTGGGGGAAGGAGAAAGGAGAAGAAGCCTGGTGCCCCTGTTGTGAACAGGGGCACCGCAGTGGTGCGAATGGGAGGTGGAGAGAGGAGAAGGGAGAAAAAGAAGAAGAAGGGGAGTCGAAAGAGAGGAAGGGCAGCCCGGAGGGGGGAGAGGCTTTGTAGGAACCACTGTCGACGTCCGCCTCCCTGTCGCCTCTATCACAAGAGTGCCTCACCGCTGTCGACGTCCCCACCACCGCCGCCATCACCATCATCCGACTATGCGCCTGCAGGAACTTGGTCGACGATGACAGAGTTCTCGACGGAGACGGTGGCGAGCTCCAGGGTGCCCACATGGTCGGCAACCACCTGGGTGATGGCACCGAGTGAGTACTGGAGAGAGAGGTGAACATGGCAGGGTCAGCCAGGTACCACAGCTTCCCGGACTCGGTGGCGAACCCCCTCCAGAAGTCCCCCAGCCCCCTGATGGGTGGGATGTCCCCTTCCTCCCTAGTGAATACGTCCTTCCTCCTCCCTCCACCATGATCAGCGTCTTGGGGTGCAAGGCACGGATTCAGAGGGGGGGTGAATGAATCTCTCCTATAAAAATTACCCAATAAAAATAGTAGCTAGACAAAGTTGCGGAATTAAAACACTCAGATTGCTTGACCAACTTGGATGCTCTCCAGTAGCAATTAGATGATCAGATAGACCGAGCTTTTGATCCACTTCAGGTAAACTGGAGAGATAACTGAGTTCAAGTATTCAATATGACTCTCTCAAGTTCAGAATCAAATGCACAGTGTGCAAGCCGAATTATCGTTAGACAAAAGGATCTGAATTTAAATGATCACACCTAAGCATTCATCTACTGTGAGAGGAGACAACAGATAAGCAATTTGACCGAGAACTTAAGCATGCATCTAGCGAATCAGATTGGAAGCACAATGATCACACGGTGTACAAGGGATTTTTAGGTGGTTCGATCTCTATCCAGATATCTACGTCCACCCCACACTCCAACTAGAGTGTAGCTTCCGCTGATACACAGTTTAAACGGCTGGGCCTCACAGCTTGCCTACAACCACTGATTCACAGCTTCAACCGCTGGGCATTACAGCTTAAGCCAACTGCTGACAAACAGCTTGCGATGGGTCTTACAGCTTCGCCACCTGCTGATACACAGCTTACGCTGGGCCTTACAGCTTAGCCTCCGCTGATACACAGCTTAGGACAAGAGTTTGAAAGAAAACAAAAAGGAATTATGCTAGCAACAAAAAGATAGAAACGAAAGCACATAAAACTGTAGTTCACTCGGAGCAAAGTGGTAAGGATCTAATCCAAGACCACTATCAGAATGTAGGGTATCCTGACTAGGATCCCTCTTCTTCTTCTTCATTCTCTTCACGAGCTGCTGCAACCTTGACCTCTCATGGCTTCACAATGGCTCTCCATACCGATACTCTGTTTTGCTCCCAGATCTACTCAACTTGCTCTCACATATCTCCTTCAGCTCCACGAAGGCTCTCCTCTCGTTTTTCTCTCTCTGCTCTCTCAGATCTTCTCTCACAGCACAGCCTCTTCAAGCCTCTCCGAAAAACCTTTTCGATTCTCTCTACAGTCTTCTCTAAATCTCTCTCTTTCTGATCGCAGAAGAGGGATCTTATATAGCTTCAGCCTGGGACCCACGACCTCACGCATTGGGCGTGTGGAGGGAACACTCCCGCCAAGAGATTTCAGAAAATTCTCAGTCACGTGTCAGATTCTGAGTACTATTGCTTTCCACGTGGCAGCTCTGTTTCAAGGGCGGTTTGCCTTGGATCACGTGCCAATTATTGGTTCTGCTGTCCTCACGAACTCATGCTCTAGTTGTGACTTAAGTGATCACGTGAGAGACGATGATGTCTACCCCATGCTTCTCAGGTGTTTGATCCTGGTACCTTCAGTTGCCCTGGAGCTCTTCTCACTTAGACTCATGTCAATGGGATACAAAGGATTTTTTCAAGCATGTTATAGCCATAAGATTTATCTTTCAAATGCTCAGACCTTATAAAAACATGCACGGTCCTACTATATGCAGAGATGAGATGTGCACTGACCTTGAAACAGCTAGCGTGAATGCACAAGAATATATGCACAAGAATATATACACAAGAATATATGCACAAGAGAACGTTGGGTATACGCAAGAGAATATATGCACTGAGATAGCATCCCACAAGAATGAAGTGCGCACGGACCTTGTATAACACAAGCGAGATGTGCACAGAGCTTGTGTCGCATGAATGAGATATAGTGCATGGACCTTACTAGTGTATGAGCAAACATACACTGACTCTAAATGTCAACAAGACAAATATGCACAGACTCACTATATGCCTAAAGGAGATATGCACTGACCTAATCCCAACTAGCATGAAAGGATGCACATACCTTATATATGTGTAGCAACAAAGGTTGCACTAGCCTTAAGCCAGCCCTCAGCACAAGTTGCACGGACCTTAGTTGAACTAAGGCAAGGAGTGCACCGACCCATTAGGCAGAATAGTCAAATATCCACAGACCTTCTATGAAGAGACAAACACGTGCACCCAGTTGAATAGTGAATTGCACTGACCTTGAAATACGTATGCACCAACCTAATGTGTACAGCAGTGACATAACCAGCGTGCAGGAATGAACGTTGCACAAACTGCACCGACCTTATACACATAACTCCTCCACATATGCACGGACCTTGCCCATATGACTCGATGCTATAAAAACTAGCATCGACTTGAAGTATGCATGAGGCTAAACTAACTCCGACCTTGGTTCGCCAGAAACAAAACTAGCACAGACCTTGGCCCTTGACGGTTTAAACCTGCACTGACCTAAGCAGTGAAGTGCATCGAGGTTAATGTGAAAGACAAAACATGCACAGATGCAGGCCTAACCACACGCGAAGGCAACTGTCGACACTTAGGGTCGACCTTCGTTTATGCATATGTTTGACATTATGAAATGCTCATCACAATCATGATGCATATACAGCAAGAGTTCAATGGA